>CAWUFW010000644.1:3142500-3861254 GCA_963921515.1 Calotriton arnoldi | reverse complement strand
GTAGTGGTGGGCATCCTGCCCCCTGGGTAAGGGTGGTAGTAGTGGTGGGCATCCTGCCCCCTGGCTAAGGGTGGTAGTAGTGGTAGGCATCCTGCCCCCCTGGGTGAGGGTGGTAGTAGTGGTGGGCATCCTGCCCCCTGGCTAAGGGTGGTAGTAGTGGTGGGCATCCTGCCCCCTGGCTAAGGGTGGTAGTAGTGGTAGGCATCCTGCCCCCTGGCTAAGGGTGGTAGTAGTGGTAGGCATCCTGCCCCCTGGCTAAGGGTGGTAGTAGTGGTAGGCATCCAGCCCCCCTGGGTTGGGGTGGTGGCGCGCATTCAGGCCCCTGTGTGCATATGTGGCATTGGTGATGGGCATCCCGCCCCTATGGTGCTGCTGTTGCTGGTGTAAGTATATTCAGATTCCCAGTGTATGTGTGTGATGTGTCGTGTACGTGTTGTATGTGTTTTGTGGTTGGTGTCTGACTTACCTTCTGCGCCGTACGCGTCCGTGCCTGTTCCGGTAGTAGATGTAGAGTATTGGTATGATCGGGACGAAGGGATTCATGGTTGGTTCGTGTCGTTCGTCCTTCTCGTTGCTTCGCGTCGTCCTCGTCGCTTCGCTTCGTCCTCGTCGCTTCGCGTCGTCCTCGTCGGTGCCGTGTTCGTCTCGTAGCCGTGGATCGTGTTGTGGCGCGATTCGGAGCTTATGTGCGCCTCTCCCGGATGCTTTGACGTGCCGTGCGTAGCGACGGGTTCGGCGCGTACGGGAAGCGCATCGTACTTGTCCGGCCGGACGGGGCTGCATTTTCCCTTCCGTGCGACTCGATTCGGCGTTTCCGGATTCGCCTCGGTCGGAGAACAGGACCTGGTTTGGGTGAGTACGGCTCGGCCGGAATTTTGCTGTTGTGCGCATCGTACTTGCTCGTTCGGTGTGCTGTACGGATCGGTCGGGAAACTGGCTTTCGCATGGCTTTTTCCCGACCGAATGGTATTGGGTGCGCCTCCGACCGAGATCGGAATCGACCCCACAGTGTGGTAGGCGTGTGCAACAGATATCAATTACCAGCCACAGGAGGAAGTTTCATAGAGTCTTAGAGAAACTGTTGCTTACTGAACATAGGGAACATGCAGTTTTACCTAGCTGTAATTATGGCTTCGACACAACATGGGAAGAGTACACTGATCTCCAAGACCAGTCTTCCCTCTAGCAAACTGTTGCTAAAATACTAATAAGTGCCACTAAACTGGATAATAGTAACTTCTGTCATTTATAGCGTACAGAAACGGCAGAACACTGCATGATGCGCTGTTAGAAAAGGTATTCTTTCCCTTTTATGACACTAGGCAAAAAACGTTTTCATAAACATCTATTGTGCTTAACCTCCCATGATACGGGCGCAAGACATTTTGAATTCTGTAAAGTCTATAATAATGGGAAAGCAAACTTCAAAATGTCTCTTTGAAAGAATAGACATTTTAGAGACAGTGATTCTGTCAACGTTTTTCCAATAGGCAATACTATTTAGTAGAGTGTTATTTAAATACGGTATCCAAAGGCCTTATCATCAAGGGGCTCAAATCTCGGGCTATATTTCTATACAGATCCATAATTTTACCAGTATTGGTCTCCAGCGCCTCGAGACCCCCACGGGTGAGTTGCTGCGCTCCATAAATGTTTGATTGATTGATTGTAGTACAGGCTTTTTGCAGGACAGACAGTGCTGGAAATGGAAACATAAAATTGCAGGTATTCACTGTACCAGAGTGCCTGTTTGCTACTGAGAAGTTCTGGTACTCCCCCACGAAAAGTATTGCACCCATGCTGAAAAGTGCTGGTACTCTTTCTTGAAAATGAAAGAAGTGCAGGTATTGAGTACCAGTGAGTACCTGCCCATTTAAAGCACTGAGGACAGGATGATTTGATGCATCATTTTCCCAGTGTTGGTGTGCTGGTGCACAGGTCTTGTTACAGTACAGGAATGACTTGATGCTCCAGGATCAATGTCAGTGTAAGTGCTGCACGACCACAGCCATCAAACATTGCAACTGAGTTCTATCCCCATCCTGCGGTGATGCTTCCCTCTCATTCTATACAAGACTGGACATAAAGGTAGCAGCCAATAAAAGCACCCAGATCAAGACAGAAAAGATGAAGAAAAGCAGGAAGCAGGGCCAAATAACAGACTCACATGTCCACCGCTCAAATTAATTTCATATTTCCCTATACTAATTGACCACTAATCCTTTTTGGGTTCTGGAGTAGCATGCTACTCGCCGAAAAGCGCTTTGATGCCTCGTCAGGGATAGTAAGCACTATACAAATGCAATTACAATTACATGGGCTCCCCACAACGCAGTAAGGCACTCACAATATGACATTACATATGCACAAGAGTGGGCTTTGGTTCATTCCCTGGCTCATTATTAGATGGCCTTGGTGTCTAATTCAGCTGTCTTCTCTTGATTCAATGGCTTTTCTCCCTGTTCTTTTGTTTGGCCCACTCAGGAGCATTTTGGTCTCACTATGTTCTCATTAGATGAGTTGCATATTTCCACAGCATGCTTGAGGGCACTCTTATTGTTGGCTATTTAGCACTCCATGGGAGGGTGTGTGTATCGTTGCCACTCTCTTTTTTCCTCTTTATTCCCCCTCACCCGCCCACGCTGTTTTTTCCCTCCCATCTCCCCGATGTTTCCTGTCCGACTGCTCATGCTGCTAGAGGTATTTGATATATATATTTATTTGTTTGTCTTTAAGAGCCCACTAGCTTCAAATGTAGCCAGGCCACTCGCTTTGTTTTTCATGGCAGGCGACACGTTATTTTCTTTTTACACATTTCAATTTCGTATTCTAACATGTTCATCCTCCATGGTTCAATGGTAAATTAAAAATGGCCTCCAGGCACTTTAAAGCAAGTGCAAGCACTCGTCATGATGCATGCCTGTTCATGCATCATAACACATTTGTGTGCTTCATCGGCCATGTTGAAAAAGGTTTTCTTTAACAGAAAGCCCATTCCAAGATTGACAGCCATGCGTTTGTATGCATTAGAATGCCACGATCAAGAAGCATCGGCAAAACCAATAGCTCAGAATTAATTTTGAAGCCAAGAACTACTGGCTTTACCAATGGTTGTTAACATATTTCTTTTGCGACTCCAGCTAATACAAAATGTCATTCCTTTCCCTCTTGTCCTCCTGCTGTTCTATTTGCAAACGTTCATAAAAACGCTACCCAATTCTATACTGTTAATATATATGGCATGTTTATAGAATTTGTTCACTGAGCTAGAAATAATGTTGCTTGCTAAAATTAGATGAAAACGTAGCACATCTGTGGCAAAACCCCAGCCATGTGGTGTTTGCAGACACTACGGGAATGGCATAATCTCAGTGGCTTGTCACTTATCTACAAGAAAACACATAAGGAATTTTAGAGTGCGCAAGTGCCTGGCTTTTAGATTTAAAACTTCGTCCTCAAGAAAACTGTCTTTTTTATTATGAGAGACCATAACGATATATACATATATATATATATATATATATATATATATATATATATATATATATATATAATATATATATCACAAACAAGTCCAACACCATCCGGCTAGAGAGCACGCACACGAAGCTGATGAACTTAAAGCTTCTTTATTTCATCCTGCCTGTCACAGCCCGGGAAGCACAGAGAGAAGCGCGTTTCGGCTGTCGCAGCAGCCTTCGTCAATCTCGTTTTTGGCGCCATCTCTGATTCAGAATATATACTCTCTAAATGAATCATAGACATAGAAGGAACATTGAGTCCTAAATTTTAAATAAAATAAAATAAAATGCAGCTTGAAGGTTCAAAAGCCTGTAAACATGAATGTCCACATCACCAAATAAATGAATAACTAGCATGCTGACGAAATGCCAGTCTCGTCTATCACAGACATAAATAAAGGACTACCTGTAATAATCACGTTAATCGTGCTGGCATACATCAGGCCCCAATTACAATCTCAATATTGTCAGGTAAGCCCATACCTTCTGTTGCTATGCATGCATAAAACATCACATTGTAGAAAGAACCTTACAATGGCTGCATATTTACAAATACGGACAATATTTAAAAACCATCTTATATTGTTGGCGCTAGCATATGCCGACTATCATATATCTTAATAACTATACGTGAGGATAGGTTGCGAAAACGGCTTAAAAATAATAAAAGCATTGCACATTTCATTTGTAATATCACACAAAAAGAAGGTCACAACCCACAACGTAATAGCCTTCAATTGCGTGCGTGTGCACTCCCAAGCCTAAGTTTATATACATAGGGCACTATGCGGCGGTAAAGTTCCCCGTATTGAATGTCAAGAGTGATATGCTTCATACATAATGTCTCTTGTGCCCCGCATGACTCGAGATAAGCACCGCTCTTATAATGCCACATTAGTGAGTCAAATGTCAAAAAAATGCCAGAAACGTTTTTACACAAATGCCGAGCACCACTTACTCACTTCTTTGTGAAATTACCCAGCATGTGGAAAATCGGCACAAATGCAATTTTTACAAATTCAGGGCTATGGGAGGCCACATCAAGACAAAAATGGTCCAAGCCATACCAGCCTCACCGTTAAGCATCGGCTTTCACGGTGCCCAGTCACCGAATGTCCATGGGTATTCCAAGCCCGGGTGCAGGACGGGGAGACAATGCCATCACATACGCTGAAAATCTTTCGATTTCCTCGCGGCGAACACACACCACCTCCACTGCCCACTACTCCGATTTCTTTTCACCACGAGTAATTCGGGGGCCGAAGGTGTAGCACTCCCATGCTGCCTCCAAAAGATTGCGGTCAGACCAACGGCCCAGACAACTGGTGATGCGTGAGATACGCCGACCGCCAACGTTTTAGAACATCACAAACAACTCCCACACCATCCGTATAGAGAGCACGCACACGAAGCCGATGAACTTAAAGCTTCTTTATTTCATCCTGCCTGTCACAGCCCGGGAAGCACAGAGAGACGCGCGTTTCGGCTGTCGCTGCAGCCTTCGTCAATCTCGTTTTTGGCGCCATCTTTGATTCATAATATATACTCTCTAAATGAATCATAGACATAGAAGAAACATTGAGTCCTAAATTTTAAATAAAATAAAATAAAATGCAGCTTGAAGGTTCAAAAGCCTGTAAACATGAATGTCCACATCACCAAATAAATGAATAACTAGCATGCTGACGAAATGCCAGTCTCGTCTATCGCAGACATAAATAAAGGACTACCTGTAATAATCACGTTAATCGTGCTGGCATACATCAGGCCCCAATTACAATCTCAATATTGTCAGGTAAGCCCCTACCTTCTGTTGCTATGCATGCATAAAACATCACATTGTAGAAAGAACCTTACAATGGCTGCATATTTACAAATACGGACAATATTTAAAAACCATCTTATATTGTTGGCGCTAGCATATGCCGACTATCATATATCTTAATAACTATACATGAGGATAGGGTGCGAAAACGGCTTAAAAATAATAAAAGCATTGCACATTTCATTTGTAATATCACACAAAAAGAAGGTCACAACCCACAACGTAATAGCCTTCAATTGCACTCCCAAGCCTAAGTTTATATACATAGGGCACTATGCGGCGGGAAAGTTCCCCCTTATTGAATGTCAAGAGTGATATGCTTCATACATAATGTCTCTTGTGCCCCGCATGACTCGAGATAAGCACCGCTCTTATAATGCCACGTTAGTGAGTCAAATGTCAGAAACGTTTTTACACAAATGCCGAGCACCACTTCCTCACTTCTTTGTGAAATTACCCAGCATGTGGAAAATCGGCACAAATGCAATTTTTACAAATCCAGGGCTGTGGGAGGCCACATCGAGACAAAAATGGTCCAAGCCATACCAGCCTCACTGTTAAGCATCGGCTTTCACGGTGCCCAGTCACCGAATGTCCATGGGTATTCCAAGCCCGGGTGCAGGACGGGGAGACAATGCCATCACATACGCTGAAAATCTTCCGATTTCCTCACGGCGAACACACACCACCTCCACTGCCCACTACTCCGATTTCTTTTCCCCATGAGTAATTCGGGGGCCGAAGGTGTAGCACTCCCATGCTGCCTCCAAAAGATTGCGGTCAGCCCAGACGACTGGTGATGTGTGAGAAACGCCGACCGCCAACGTTTTAGAACATCACAAACAACTCCCACACCATCCGTATAGAGAGCACGCACACGAAGCTGATGAACTTAAAGCTTCTTTATTTCATCCTGCCTGTCACAGCCCGGGAAGCACAGAGGGACGCACGTTTCGGCTGTCGCAGCAGCCTTCGTCAATCTCGTTTTTGGCGCCATCTTTGATTCATAATATATACTCTCTAAATGAATCATAGACATAGAAGAAACATTGAGTCCTAAATTTTAAATAAAATAAAATAAAATGCAGCTTGAAGGTTCAAAAGCCTGTAAACATGAATGTCCACATCACCAAATAAATGAATAACTAGCATGCTGACGAAATGCCAGTCTCGTCTATCGCAGACATAAATAAAGGACTACCTGTAATAATCACGTTAATCGTGCTGGCATACATCAGGCCCCAATTACAATCTCAATATTGTCAGGTAAGCCCCTACCTTCTGTTGCTATGCATGCATAAAACATCACATTGTAGAAAGAACCTTACAATGGCTGCATATTTACAAATACGGACAATATTTAAAAACCATCTTATATTGTTGGCGCTAGCATATGCCGACTATCATATATCTTAATAACTATACATGAGGATAGGGTGCGAAAACGGCTTAAAAATAATAAAAGCATTGCACATTTCATTTGTAATATCACACAAAAAGAAGGTCACAACCCACAACGTAATAGCCTTCAATTGCACTCCCAAGCCTAAGTTTATATACATAGGGCACTATGCGGCGGGAAAGTTCCCCCTTATTGAATGTCAAGAGTGATATGCTTCATACATAAGGTCTCTTGTGCCCCGCATGACTCGAGATAAGCACCGCTCTTATAATGCCACGTTAGTGAGTCAAATGTCAGAAACGTTTTTACACAAATGCCGAGCACCACTTCCTCACTTCTTTGTGAAATTACCCAGCATGTGGAAAATCGGCACAAATGCAATTTTTACAAATCCAGGGCTGTGGGAGGCCACATCGAGACAAAAATGGTCCAAGCCATACCAGCCTCACTGTTAAGCATCGGCTTTCACGGTGCCCAGTCACCGAATGTCCATGGGTATTCCAAGCCCGGGTGCAGGACGGGGAGACAATGCCATCACATACGCTGAAAATCTTCCGATTTCCTCACGGCGAACACACACCACCTCCACTGCCCACTACTCCGATTTCTTTTCCCCATGAGTAATTCGGGGGCCGAAGGTGTAGCACTCCCATGCTGCCTCCAAAAGATTGCGGTCAGCCCAGACGACTGGTGATGTGTGAGAAACGCCGACCGCCAACGTTTTAGAACATCACAAACAACTCCCACACCATCCGTATAGAGAGCACGCACACGAAGCTGATGAACTTAAAGCTTCTTTATTTCATCCTGCCTGTCACAGCCCGGGAAGCACAGAGGGACGCACGTTTCGGCTGTCGCAGCAGCCTTCGTCAATCTCGTTTTTGGCGCCATCTTTGATTCATAATATATACTCTCTAAATGAATCATAGACATAGAAGAAACATTGAGTCCTAAATTTTAAATAAAATAAAATAAAATGCAGCTTGAAGGTTCAAAAGCCTGTAAACATGAATGTCCACATCACCAAATAAATGAACAACTAGCATGCTGACGAAATGCCAGCCTCGTCTATCGCAGACATAAATAAAGGACTACCTGTAAAAATCACGTTAATCGTGCTGGCATACATCAGGCCCCAATTACAATCTCAATATTGTCAGGTAAGCCCCTACCTTCTGTTGCTATGCATGCATAAAACATCACATTGTAGAAAGAACCTTACAATGGCTGCATATTTACAAATACGGACAATATTTAAAAACCATCTTATATTGTTGGCGCTAGCATATGCCGACTATCATATATCTTAATAACTATACATGAGGATAGGGTGCGAAAACGGCTTAAAAATAATAAAAGCATTGCACATTTCATTTGTAATATCACACAAAAAGAAGGTCACAACCCACAACGTAATAGCCTTCAATTACACTCCCAAGCCTAAGTTTATATACATAGGGCACTATGCGGCGGGAAAGTTCCCCCGTATTGAATGTCAAGAGTGATATGCTTCATACATAATGTCTCTTGTGCCCCGCATGACTCGAGATAAGCACCGCTTTTATAATGCCACGTTAGTGAGTCAAATGTCAAAAAAATGCCAGAAACGTTTTTACACAAATGCCGAGCACCACTTACTCACTTCTTTGTGAAATTACCAAGCATGTGGAAAATCGGCACAAATAATTTTTACAAATCCAGGGCTATGGGAGGCCACATCAAGACAAAAATGGTCCAAGCCATACCAGCCTCACCGTTAAGCATCGGCATTCACGGTGCCCAGTCACCGAATGTCCATGGGTATTCCAAGCCCGGGTGCAGGACGGGGAGACAATGCCATCACATACGCTGAAAATCTTCCGATTTCCTCACGGCGAACACACACCACCTCCACTGCCCACTACTCCGATTTCTTTTCCCCACGAGTAATTCGTGGGCCGAAGGTGTAGCACTCCCATGCTGCCTCCAAAAGATTGCGGTTAGACCAACGGCCCAGACAACTGGTGATGCGTGAGAAACGCCAACCGCCAACGTTTTAGAACATCACAAACAACTCCCACACCATCCGGATAGAGAGCAAGCACACAAAGCTGATGAACTTAAAGCTGCTTTATTTCATCCTGCCTGTCACAGCCCGGGAAGCACAGAGAGACGCGCATTTCGGCTTTTGCAGCAGCCTTCGTCAATCTCGTTTTTGGCACCATCTTTGATTCATAATATATACTCTCTAAATGAATCATAGACATAGAAGAAACATTGAGTCCTAAATTTTAAATAAAATAAAATAAAATGCAGCTTGAAGGTTCAAAAGCCTGTAAACATGAATGTCCACATCACCAAATAAATGAATAACTAGCATGCTGACGAAATGCCAGTCCCGTCTATCGCAGACATAAATAAAGGACTACCTGTAATAATCACGTTAATCGTGCTGGCATACATCAGGACCCAATTACAATATCAATATTGTCAGGTAAGCCCCTACCTTCTGTTGATATGCATGCATAAAACATCACATTGTAGAAAGAACCTTACAATGGCTGCATATTTACAAATACGGACAATATTTAAAAAACATCTTATATTGTTGGCGCTAGCATATGCCAACTATCATATATCTTAATAACTATACGTGAGGATAGGGTGCGAAAACGGCTTAAAAATAATAAAAGCATTGCACATTTCATTCGTAATATCACACAAAAAGAAGGTCACAACCCACAACGTAATAGCCTTCAATTGCACTCCCAAGCCTAAGTTTATATACATAGGGCACTATGCGGCGGGAAAGATCCCCCGTATTGAATGTCAACAGTGATATGCTTCATACATAATGTCTCTTGTGCCCCGCATGACTCGAGATAAGCACCGCTCTTATAATGCCACGTTAGTGAGTCAAATGTCAAAAAAATGTCAGAAACGTTTTTACACAAATGCCGAGCACCACTTCCTCACTTCTTTGTGAACTTACCCAGCATGTGGAAAATCGGCACAAATGCAATTTTTACAAATACAGGGCTGTGGGAGGCCACATCGAGACAAAAATGGTCCAAGCCATACCAGCCTCACCGTTAAGCATCAGCTTTCACGGTGCCCAGTCACCGAATGTCCATGGGTATTCCAAGCCCGGGTGCAGGACGGGGAGACAATGCCATCACATACGCTGAAAATCTTCCGATTTCCTCGCGGCGAACACACACCACCTCCACTGCCCACTACTCCGATTTCTTTTCCCCACGAGTAATTCGGGGGCCGAAGGTGTAGCCCTCCCATGCTGCCTCCAAAAGATTGCGGTCAGACCAACGGCCCAGACGACTGGTGATGTGTGAGAAACGCCGACCGCCGACGTTTTAGAACATCACAAACAACTCCCACACCATCCGGATAGAGAGCACGCACACGAAGCTGATGAACTTAAAGCTTCTTTATTTCATCCTGCCGGTCAGAGCCCGGGAAGCACAGAGAGACGTGGGTTTCGGCTGTCGCAGCAGCCTTCGTCAATTTTGTTTTTGGCACCATCTTTGATTCATAATATATACTCTCTAAATGAATCATAGACATAGAAGAAACATTGAGTCCTAAATTTTAAATAAAATAAAATGCAGCTTGAAGGTACAAAAGCCTGTAAACATGAATGTCCACATCACCAAATAAATAAATAACTAGCATGCTGACGAAATGCCAGTCTCGTCTATCGCAGACATAAATAAAGGACTACCTGTAATAATCACGTTAATCGTGCTGGCATACATCAGGCCCCAATTACAATCTCAATATTGTCAGGTAAGCCCCTACCTTCTGTTGCTATGCATGCATAAAACAACACATTGTAGAAAGAACCTTACAATGGCTGCATATTTACAAATACGGACAATATTTAAAAACCATCTTATATTGTTGGCGTTAGCATATGCCGACTATCATATATCTTAATAACTATACGTGAGGATAGGGTGCGAAAACGGCTTAAAAAGAATAAAAGCATTGCACATTTCATTTGTAATATCACACAAAAAATAAGGTCACAACCCACAACGTAATAGCCTTCAATTGCACTCCCAAGCCTAAGTTTATATACATACGGCACTATGCGGCGGGAAAGTTCCCCCGTATTGAATGTCAAGAGTGATATGCTTCATACATAATGTCTCTTGGGCCCCGCATGACTCGAGATAAGCACCGCTCTTATAATGCCACGTTAGTGAGTCAAATGTAAAAAAAATGTCAGAAACGTTTTTACACAAATGCCGATCACCACTTCCTCACTTCTTTGTGAAATTACCCAGCATGTGGAAAATCGGCACAAATGCAATTTTTACAAATCCAGGGCTGTGGGAGGCCACATCGAGACAAAAATGGTCCAAGCCATACCAGCCTCACCGTTAAGCATCGGCTTTCACGGTGCCCAGTCACCGAATGTCCATGGGTATTCCAAGTCCGGGTGCAGGACGGGGAGACAATGCCATCACATATGCTGAAAATCTTCCGATTTCCTCGTGGTGAACACACACCACCTCCACTGCCCACTACTCCGATTTCTTTTCCCCACGAGTAATTCGGGGGCCGAAGGTGTAGCACTCCCATGCTGCCTCCAAAAGATTGCGGTCAGACCAACGGCCCAGACGACTGGTGATGTGTGAAAAACGCCGACCGCCGACATTTTATAACATCACAAACAACTCCCACACCATCCGGATAGAGAGCACGCACACGAAGCTGATGAACTTAAAGCTTCTTTATTTCATCCTGCCTGTCACAGCCCGGGAAGCACAGAGAGACGCGCGTTTCGGCTGTCGCAGCAGCCTTCGTCAATCTCGTTTTTGGCGACATCTTTGATTCATAATATATACTCTCTAAATGAATCATAGACATAGAAGAAACATTGAGTCCTAAATTTTAAATAAAATGCAGCTTGAAGGTTCAAAAGCCTGTAAACATGAATGTCCACATCACCAAATAAATGAATAACTAGCATGCTGACGAAATGGCAGTCTCGTCTATCGCAGACATAAATAAAGGACTACCTGTAATAATCACGTTAATCGTGCTGGCATACATCAGGCCCCAATTACAATCTCAATATTGTCAGGTAAGCCCCTACCTTCTGTTGCTATGCATGCATAAAACATCACATTGTAGAAAGAACCTTACAATGGCTGCATATTTACAAATACGGACAATATTTAAAAACCATCTTATATTGTTGGCGCTAGCATATGCCAACTATCATATATCTTAATAACTATACATGAGGATAGGGTGCGAAAACGGCTTAAAAATAATAAAAGCATTGCACATTTCATTTGTAATATCACACAAAAAGAAGGTCACAACCCACAACGTAATAGCCTTCAATTGCACTCCCAAGCCTAAGTTTATATACATAGGACACTATGGGGCGGGAAAGTTCCCCCGTATTGAATGTCGAGTGATATGCTTCATACATAATGTCTCTTGTGCCCCGCATGACTCGAGATAAGCACCATTCTTATAATGCCACGTTAGTGAGTCAAATGTAAAAAAAATGTCAGAAACGTTTTTACACAAATGCCGCGCACCACTTCCTCACTTCTTTGTGAAATTACCCAGCATGTGGAAAATCGGCACAAATGCAATTTTTACAAATCCAGGGCTGTGGGAGGCCACATCGAGAAAAAAATGGTCCAAGCCATACCAGCCTCACCGTTAAGCAACGGCTTTCACGGTGCCCAGTCACCGAATGTCCATGGGTATTCCAAGCCCGGGTGCAGGACGGGGAGACAATGCCATCACATACGCTGAAAATCTTCCGATTTCCTCGCGGCGAACACACACCACCTCCACTGCCCACTACTCCGATTTCTTTTCCCCACGAGTAATTCGGAGCCGAAGGTGTAGCACTCCCATGCTGCCTCCAAAAGATTGCGGTCAGACCAACGACCGAGACGACTGGTGATGCGTGAGAAACGCCGACCGCTGACGTTTTAGAACATCACAAACAACTCCCACACCATCTGGATAGAGAGCACGCACACGAAGCTGATGAACTTAAAGCTTCTTTATTTCATCCTGCCTGTCACAGCCCGGGAAGCACAGAGAGACGCGCGTTTCGGCTGTCGCTGCAGCCTTCGTCAATCTCGTTTTTGGCGCCATCTTTGATTCATAATATATACTCACTAAATGAATCATAGACATAGAAGAAACATTGAGTCCTAAATTTTAAATAAAATAAAATGCAGCTTGAAGGTTCAAAAGCCTGTAAACATGAATGTCCACATCACCAAATAAATGAATAACTAGCATGCTGACGAAATGCCAGTCGCGTCTATCGCAGACATAAATAAAGGACTACCTGTAATAATCACGTTAATCGTGCTGGCATACATCAGGCCCCAATTACAATCTCAATATTGTCAGGTAAGCCCCTACCTTCTGTTGCTATGCATGCATAAAACATCACATTGTAAAAAGAACCTTACAATGGCTGCATATTTACAAATACGGACAATATTTAAAAACCATCTTATATTGTTGGCGCTAGCATATGCCGACTATCATATCTTAATAACTATACGTGAGGATAGGATGCGAAAACGTCTTAAAAATAATAAAAGCATTGCACATTTCATTTGTAATATCACACAAAAAGAAGGTCACAACCCACAACGTAATAGCCTTTAATTGCGTGCGTGTGCACTCCCAAGCCTAAGTTTATATACATAGGGCACTATGCGGTGGGAAAGTTCCCCCGTATTGAATGTCAAGAGTGATATGCTTCATACATAATGTCTCTTGTGCCCCGCATGACTCGAGATAAGCACCGCTCTTATAATGCCACGTTAGTGAGTCAAATGTCAAAAAAATGTCAGAAACGTTTTTACACAAATGCCGAGCACCACTTCCTCACTTCTTTGTGAAATTACCCAGCATGTGGAAAATCGGCACAAATGCAATTTTTACAAATCCAGGGCTGTGGGAGGCCACATCGAGGCAAAAATGGTCCAAGCCATACCAGCCTCACCATTAAGCATCGGTATATATAGATATATATATATATATACCTGATTAAACCTCTGAACTCCCATGTCAAAGTTTCGTACACAATGAATTATTCTTTTGTAAATGAGTTTTAGAAAAATATAAAAACAGCAAAATGTTAAAAAGCGTACAAAATATATTGTAACCTAATGAGAGACAATAAATTTGCTTTGCAAAAAATTAATGGTTAACAGATGGAGAGAGACTGATTGAACATGAGGTATGTCTTCCATGTCCATGATCTGCTGTACCTTTAAAACTTACTTGGGCCATAGGCCAGTGTAACTTTGAAAAAGGCTGGGACCAGCCGAAACGCGTCAGAACGGATATGCTAGAATAAAGTATTAAAAATCATCACCTTGTCTGGAGTGTCAAATTCTTCTCTTCTGCTAAGAGATCTTTGAAGGATGTGAAGGCTGGAGCCATTCCAGCCATGGTGCACCCGCACGTAGGTGGACGAGATCGCAATGTACGGAGTCCATAAGAAGAGTGCCGCTTAGCGGTTTAAAGCGATCCCCGCCTCCGCGACTGCCACGTTGGGATTACCAGTATAGCCGTTAATGTGACCACACTTTGAAGTGGGGAACACGTGCTGATCGACTGTAATTAAGCCCAGCAAGGAACCTACAGAAGAGAGAGAACAGGATGAAAACTGCGCTGCAGTGCCAGCGACGAAGTCTCGAAGGGAAGAGACGTTCCTGAGACCGCAAGACGAGGAAACGATGACGACAACACAGCAGCCAGCGTTGTCCGTGAGAGACTTTGACCGGGAGGGATTAGAGGCAGCAAAACAAGTGTTTGATGATATGGAGGAGACCGCTGGGAGCAGCACTGGAGGTGCTACGGCCGGTATTGCAGGTACGCCAACAATAAAGCAAACATTATTCAAGTTTGAAAAGTTGTCTAAGAAGGAAATTAGCAAATGGTGGGAGTTGACCGCACTGAAAAGATATCTAGAATTCAATAGGGTGCCAAGAGGGTTGAGAATCTTCACAGTTCCAACCTATGAAGTCCCATACCCTTGATTGTAGGAAGAGGAGGCAGAGTTTACAGCTAAATCAAGTGCAGGCATGATTGAGATTCTGGTGAAATATGCTGAATTAGATCTGGCAAAAATACGGGAGGAAATAAGGAACTTACAGGATGAAATTGAGAATATGGATAATCAAAATGTAGTGAAAGAATTCCAGGATAAAATGATGGAACGTCTGCGGAAACATGAACATGAGGTGAAACTCAAGAAACAACAAAAATTTCAAAGGGATAAAGGAGATTATATGGAAGGATGAATCCTGACGTTTGCTAGAAAATATGACATCTATAGGAAGGACCTGCTCCAAGAGGATTTCCAGAGGAGACAGGATCTGATTTCCTCTAGGTCGAGTTCAGATGTCAGCACAGAAAATGATGAAGATGATAACCCGGTGGGCAGATTGGGCACCTCAGGTTTTCACAGCGAATATCGCCTACTGAGACAGGCCGAAATACCAAAGAAGGACAGACACCCCCCCCAAGGAAGAGGAAAGGGGAGGGGAAGAGGAAAAGATGCCAACAAAGACGCAGGATCCGACTAGGCAATAGGGGAATCAACACAGGGCAAGCGCAATTTGCACTAGAAGAAGAAAATTTAGAAGAAATACTGACTGTTCTGAATCTATCCCAAAGAAATCTCACCAAAGAAGAAACATCACTGCAGGAATTAGGACTTTCATTTCTTCCCACTTCAGGATTCGATTATGCACAGGTCAGAATTTACCTTTTTTTATTCATTAGAAAATTTAATTTGAACAAAATACACAAATCCAAAAGCCTATCGTGTATTACTACTAAGAATGTACCATCTTGCAATTTACAGATTGGGGAAGCAGAGGGACTTCTTGCCCTGGAAACCCTGTAACGAGAAAGTGAGGGAGGAGATCCCCATATTGAGATGGAACACTTGATGGAAAATCTGGGGATTGATATTAGATCAGCCATTGGGAGTGGTTTTAAAACAAAATCACGTTCTATTCCCCTAACTGCCCACAATATTCTGGATGTCCTTCATGAAATGGTGATTAAAGATTTGATGAGGCTGAGAAAGAATGGAGGGTTATACACTGATAACCTCACGGTGGGACTCAGAAAGGCATTACAATCCTCGAAAGATGATACCTCTATTGTTATCAAAAAGATTGATAAAGGAGGGAATGTTGTAATTATGGATGCAGATACATATAATCAGGAAGCCATGAGACAATTGGGGGATGTGAGTTGTCATGAGGTAATCTCTAGGGATGAATATAAGACCTGTGTGAATACTTTTCAGTTACAGATTAGGAGCTGGTATGATGAAACAATTCTAGAACAGAATGAATATAACTTTCTGAGATCTGAATATCCTAAAATTCCCTCTTTCTATGTGTTGCTGAAGGTGCACAAAAAACTGAATACCCCCCCCAGGGAGACCTATTGTTTCATCTAATGAGCTTCCTGGAAAATACGGCCATACACATCAACTCCTTCCTTTTTCCGTTTGAAAAACACTTCCCTCGTGTTGCAAGGATAGTGGGGATTTTCTCACCAAGATTCAAATCTTGTTTGGGCTGATTCGTACATCATGATTACATTGGATGTTACCGCCCTGTATACTTCCATCGATCATGAATCTGGAGTACATGCATGCGAATACTTGGCATGTTGCCTTGAACATACTCGTATGCTCATTGATATGATTCGCACATGTTTGAAGGATAACATCTTCATGCATGATGGGACCTTTTATAGGCAAAAGATGGGAACTGCCAAGGGGGCCTGCTTCACCCCCAGCTTCGCCAATTTGATGATGGGCTGGTGGGAGAAGCAGGTAGCCTGGGCTGATGAAAATTTTGAGTATGTACAGAATACTTTGATTTGGACCCATTACATCGACAACCTATTTTTATTAAGAAATGGGTCTAAGTCAAAGGCAGAAAAGTATTTAAGAATTCTCAATGACAACACGTTTAATCTGCTCTTTACGTCACACATGAGTTCCAGTGAGATCACCTACTTTGACATTTTGTTACAAGTGAGAGATGGTAAAATTAACACCACAGTTTATCGAAAAATGACAGCGGGCAAAAGTACCTTCCATTTTAAAAGTCAGCATCTGAAAAATTTGAAAGAAAGCATCCCCTATGGTGAAACACTGAGATTAAAAAGGATTTGCAGTCAGGAGCAAGAGTTTGATAAACAATTGGTGAAAATGAATTTGATGTTTCAAAGGAGAGGATATTGCTCTAAAACATTAAATACGGCAAAATTAAAATCGAAAAATATTACTAGAAATCAGTTACTCTATCCAAATACCAGATCGAATAAGGAGAATTCGATCACCAGATTCATCACTTGCTTTAACTCTATGTCCCCTAAAGTATACCAAATAATGAGAAAGCACTGCAAGATAGTGAAGGGCGATACAGTAATAGGGAAAGATCTACCATCAGTACCTCCTATGACATATAGGAAATGTAGCACTCTGAGAGATACCTTGACATATAGCTACTTCACGAAAAGTCGTAAACCAGATACTTGGTTATCCACCACCAAGGGAGTTTTCAAATGTAATCACTGCAAAGCCTGTAGGATGGTTAAAAATGTTTCGGTGTTTCAGTCTTCAGAAGGACAAAAAAGAAGGGTGAATGGGTTTTATAACTGCAATACAACCAATTGCGTTTATGTGTTATCCTGTCCTTGTCCTCTAATGTATGTAGGCAGTCCCATCTTCCCACTGAAGAAGCGTATATTGGAACATCAGCGAGCAATCAGAAATCATGATTTTACCTATTCAGTGGCAAGGCATTTTTATGATCGACATTAAAGCGATCCAGGATTAGTAAACTACTTTGTGCTAGATAGAGGCAATAGGGTAATGAATCTCAAACATCTGGAGTCTAGACTTATCCTGGACCTTCATACTAAATTCCCTGCTGGGTTAAATAAGGATGAGAAGTTGGAAGTCCATTTGGGTTGACTGCTGATAATAGGTTGTTTTCTTTCTGTGTGCCATAAATGAAGGTGCCTGGCTATGCAAAAAAGTATACAGACTATAACATCTGATCCAGAATTGTTATCAAATTATTCCCTGTACATATTCTCCCCCCCCCCACATGATGTTGAGTTATTCATTGATATATTTTATGGATATATATGATGAATGGATGTTTTTAGGCACAATTTAATGTATATAATGAGTATTTATGTCTTCATATCTTAGAAGAAACTTTTCTATAGATATTATAATATATTGAAGATATTTATTGATACATGAATTGATACCATGGAACATTGGATGTGCCTGAGGAGGATTCATTGGATATATATCTATATATGCACTTAGAATGATTTCTATTTATTCAATTTTATCCATTTGTAAAAGTTTAATGAAGGAGGAGCGATTATATGTAACTAAGCTGACTCCAAGTGGTTTTTAGAAGATCTTATATTATCAGAGAAATCAACTTGGATAGTATTAAAGATGGGCACTGGCCCGAGACACTGCTCTGCCTGAATAAACCTCTGATCTCCCATGTCAAAGTTTCGTACACAATGAATTATTCTTTTGTAAATGAGTTTTAAAAAAACAGCAAAAAAAATAAAAACAAAAATATATATATATATTGTAACCTAATGAGAGACAATAAATTTGCTATGCAAAAAAATCATGGTTAACAGATGAAGAGAGACTGATTGAACATGAGGTAAGTCTTCCATGTCCATGATCTGCTGTACCTTTAAAACTCACTTGGGCCATAGGCCAGTGTAACTTTGAAAAAGTCTGGGACCAGCCGAAACACGTCAGAACTGATAGGCTAGAATAAAGTATTAAAAATCATCACCTTGTCTGGAGTGCCCACTACTTCTCTTATGCTAAGAGACCTTCGAAGGATATATATATATATATATATATATATATATATATATATATATACACACACATATATATATATACATATATATATATATATATATATATATATATATATATATATATATATATATATATATATATATATATATATATATATATAATAAAATACAAAAAGAGTTGCCTCTAGGTGGAATGCACTCCCAGGTGGAAATTACGCCAAAGCAAGGGCACACGCCATGAACAAAGTCCTTTTCTGGTTACCTGCCAGACGCGTTTCGGGCCAACGCCCTCTTCAGTGGCAGACCATGTGACGTGCCGGCATGCGGCAACCACCAGTAAATCCCCATAATAATAATGCTCAGGTGAACCACCTGAAGCAATGCTTCCTGGGACTGGTGGTTCAGTAAAACCCAAGAGGGTCGCCGCCGGCACTCACATTCAAAAATGTCTTTAAAAGGATTGCCGATGTTCGCGCCGGCACCCCTGCATATAACAGGCACCTCCTGTTCCACAGTTAGCTGCCCCAATAAAGCAGCCGCGGACCCGCAAGTGTTTTGCGGTGGTGCAATCCCCCGACCAGGCAGGCCGCTGTACAAAATACAAAAAGAGTTGCCTCTAGGTGGGATGCACTCCCAGGTGGAAATTACGCCAAAGCAAGTGCACACGCCATGAACAAAGTCCTTTTCTGGTTACCTGCCAGACGCGTTTCGGGCCAACGCCCTCTTCAGTGGCAGACCATGTGACGTGCCGGCATGCGGCAACCACCAGTAAATCCCCATAATAATAATGCTCAGGTGAACCACCTGAAGCAATGCTTCCTGGGACTGGTGGTTCAGTAAAACCCAAGTGGTCGCCGCCGGCACTCACATTCAAAAATGTCTTTAAAAGGATTGCCGATGTTCGCGCCGGCACCCCTGCATATAACAGGCACCTCCTGTTCCACAGTTAGCTGCCCCAATAAAGCAGCCGCGGACCCGCAAGTGTTTCGCGGTGGTGCAATCCCGCGACCAGGCAGGCCGCTGTACAAAATACAAAAAGAGTTGCCTCTAGGTAGGATGCACTCCCAGGTGGAAATTACGCCAAAGCAAGGGCACACGCCATGAACAAAGTCCTTTTCTGGTTACCTGCCAGACGCGTTTCGGGCCAACGCCCTCTTCAGTGGCAGACCATGTGACGTGCCGGCATGCGGCAACCACCAGTAAATCCCCATAATAATAATGCTCAGGTGAACCACCTGAAGCAATGCTTCCTGGGACTGGTGGTTCAGTGAAACCCAAGTGGGTCGCCGCCGGCACTCACATTCAAAATTGTCTTTAAAAGGATTGCGATGTTCGCGCCGGCACCCCTGCATATAACAGGCACCTCCTGTTCCACAGTTAGCTGCCCCAATAAAGCAGCCGCGGACCCGCAAGTGTTTCGCGGTGGTGCAATCCCGCGACCAGGCAGGCCACTGTACAAAATACAAAAAGAGTTGCCTCTAGGTGGGATGCACTCCCAGGTGGAAATTATGCCAAAGCAAGGGCACACGCCATGAACAAAGTCCTTTTCTGGTTACCTGCCAGACGCGTTTCGGGCCAACGCCCTCTTCAGTGGCAGACCATGTGACGTGCCGGCATGCGGCAACCACCAGTAAATCCCCATAATAATAATGCTCAGGTGAACCACCTGAAGCAATGCTTCCTGGGACTGGTGGTTCAGTAAAACCCAAGTGGGTCGCCGCCTGCACTCACATTCAAAAATGTCTTTAAAAGGATTGCCGATGTTCACGCCGGCACCCCTGCATATAACAGGCACCTCCTGTTCCACAGTTAGCTGCCCCAATAAAGCAGCCGCGGACCCGCAAGTGTTTCGCGGTGGTGCAATCCCGCGACCAGGCAGGCCGCTGTACAAAATACAAAAAGAGTTGCCTCTAGGTGCCACTGAAGAGGGCGTTGGCCCGAAACGCGTCTGGCAGGAAACCAGAAAAGGACTTTGTTCATGGCGTGTGCCCTTGCTTTGGCATAATTTCCACCTGGGAGTGCATCCCACCTAGAGGCAACTCTTTTTGTATATATATATATATATATATATATATATATATACATTTATGTATATATATATATATATATATATATATATATATATATTCACTGAAAAAACCATAGGTTTTAGGGACAGTTATAGTTAGTTGGACATTTCACTCGTACAAAACCCGTGAAATTCCCCGTTATAGTTAGTTCAGCTAACTATAACTCGCGCCCCCGCAATGCACTGCTGATGACGTCACATATTACATCACTCATGACATGGTCAGTGACATCACTGATGACATCACTGATGACATCTCAAATGACATCACTGATGACATCATGCAGTGACTGTGTGTTTCTGTAAAGTTTAAATATTTTTAATATATATAGGGAAAGGCGTATTGAAGAATGAGTGGGTGTATAAGTGTCTGTATGGATGATTTAGTAGGTGCGTGACTGACTCTATAAGTGAGTGATTTAACGTATCTTACTGAATGCATGGGTTAGTGACTAAACTGGGTGAATGTCTGTATCCGTTTGTCTGTTGCTGTGTAAGTGGCTGCATGTGTTTGTGAATAGCTACATGAGTGTCTATATGAGTTATTGAATGGTTGTCTGAGTATCTGTATGGGTGCCTGAGTGTTTGTGTGGGAGGGGTGTGTACGACTCTGTGCATAGATGTGTTAGTGCAAAAGTGTGATGTGAATTAAAAATATCTCTGAGAATCCTTGCCGAGAGACCAGAATAGGTTGCCTGCAGGGCCAACTCTGATACCAAATCCGTAGATAGGAGCGAACTCCTCCCGAGCCCCGATCAGCTAAACACTCTCAATCATAGTGTTTTATACTATATACGTGTCCGTAAGTACGTTGACACACAGTCCACACACCTTAGCGCGTGTGTAGGTACTATTTTTTATATAATTTTCTAAGCACTTTTTCACGTGGCAACCTTTCTTTTTTGCCACTCACGTTACTTGCACGGTCCTGACGAAAGCCCCTCTGACTTCTCTGTGCGGGCTGAAACATGTAGACCCAACACACAGTCAACTATAAGATAATTAACTCTTTCCTAGTTGCATCACTTATTTTTAATGATATCCTGAGCCGCCATAAATAAATGTAAATGAGGCAAGGATTCTCAGAGATATTTTTAATTCACATCACACTTTTGCACTACACCAGCTCCGCTGTAATCAGGCGTCGTAGCACAACCAGGGGGCATTCGGCCACCTGGTTGGGACCCCAATGATGAAGCATGACACCAACCAGGTTGGTGTGTGAGGGGTCTTTTTACCAACCTAGTGGGTTCTAACACTGCCTCCCAGTGATGGTGCCTCACATAGACAGGGTTCGTCCATAGTTGTTTAAAACTTATTATACAGGGGATCCGGATGCACCCTCTTTCTCCCTTGCTCTCCCCTTGTTTTTGACATGTGTGAGTAACTACATATGTGAAAGGCAGTATATATGTGTGTTGGAGTATATAAATAGCTATAAGCGAGAGTGAGTGATTGTGATAGTGGCTGTATGGATGAGTGTGTGCTTGTATCAGTGATTGTATAAGAGCGTAACAATGTGCTAGTATTTGTATGATTAAGTGAGCTGGTGTGTGTATAAGTGTATAGGTGAGTAAATGGCAGTGTGTTTAATTATTTGCATGACTGACTAGGTGTGTGAGTACCTCGATGGATGAGTGGCGGTGTTTGAGTGTCTATATAGGAGTAAGAGTGCATATGATAGTCCTGTACTGAGTGACCATAAGTATGAGTGACTGTACGGGTGAGTGAGTGGATGTGTGTGTGTAGACCTAAGAATCAGTGAGTGGGTATGTAGTTATTGGTGTTGGAGTGTCTATGGTTTTGCGAATGGCAGTCTGTAATTTAGAGTGGGTGTATCAAAGGTTATATTGTGCATATTAAAGGTGCATCAGATTATCACGTGGATGATGTCATCAGTGATGTCATCAGTGATGTCATTTGAGATGTCATCAGTGATGTCATCAGTGATGTCACTGACCATGTCATGAGTGATGTAATATGTGACGTCATCAGCAGTGCATTGCGGGGCGCGAGTTATAGTTAGCTGAACTAACTATAACGGGGAATTTCACGGGTTTTGTACGAGTGAAATGTCCAACTAACTATAACTGTCCCTAAAACCTATGGTTTTTTCAGTGAATTTCAAAGGTTTTTTAAATGCTAATTTCTAAATATAACGTGTCTGAAACCTATGGTTTTTACAGTGAATTTCAAAGGTTTTTTAAATGCTAATTTCTAACTATAACGTGCCTGAAACCTATGGTTTTTTCAGTGAATTTCAAAGGTTTTTTAAATGCTAATTTCTAACTATAACGCCCCTAAAACCTATGGTTTTTTCAGTGAATTTCAAAGATTTTGTAAATGACAATTTTTAAATGTATTAATTGTTATATTTATTTTTTTGATACTGATTTACTACATTTTTTAAAACTATTTATTTTTAGATATTTTATTTATTAAATTACATTGTAATTACATTATACATTACATTACAAAATATACTTTCTCAGAATGAATTACTTTAGTTTAAATACTTTGCAAATAGGCAATAGAGTTTTAAGTACAGTAGTTACAGTTGTTGCAATGGGCAACACAATTTCAAACACAATGCAACATTGAGCTCAATGTGAATTTCTATTTAAATGCAATTAGTTACTTTATGGATTACTTTTCTAACCACAGGACTGGATCCTAGATTCAGTCCTGGGACATCTCCTGTAAACAGTTGAGTAAAAGCGTTTTGGTTACAGTAGTGATTTTTAAGGAATATTATTGTATTTTAAAAGTTGACACTTAGAAACTTTTTACATAGAATCACCAATGTTATCCTATGGGAGGAAATTCACTTAGCAGGTAAGTAGTGTTATCGTTACTTTTTCTTACTCAGTGTTGGATCCTGGATCCAGCACTGGTGCATCTCCTGTAAACAGTTGAAAGAATGCGTTTAAGTCATACAGGCGATTTTAAGGAATATTTGTAATTTGTGAAAATCGACACTTTGAAACTTTTCTGCTGAAAACCAGACAATGGATTCCTATGGAAGGAAATATAAGTTACTGGTAAGTACGGTTAGAATTACTTTTCAGGGTCAGTGCTGGGCTAAAAGATGCAGCACTGGGTTCTCTCCTGATAACAGGTGAGTAAATCGGAATTCGTAGTTCGGTTGATTTTAGAGGAATATTATAAAGTTCCAAAACTCCACACTTAGAAGAATTTCCAAGTGAAACCAGTCAATGTTAGCCTGAGGAAGGAAATTCAAGTTGCTGGTAAGTACGGTTAAAATTACTTTTCAGGATCAGTACTGGGCTGAAAGATGCAGCACTGAGGTCTCTCCTGATAACAGGTGAGTAAATCGGAATCCGTATTTCGGCTGATTTTAGAGGAATATTATAAAGTTCCAAAACTGCACACTTAGAAGAATTTCCAAGTGAAACCAGTCAATGTTAGCCTATGGAAGGAAATTCAAGTTACTGGTAAGTACGGTTAGAATTACTTTTCAGGACCAGTACTGGGCTGAAAGATGCAGCACTGAGGTCTCTCCTGATAACAGGTGAGTAAATCGGAATTCGTATTTCGGCTGATTTTAGAGGAATATTATAAAGTTTCAAAAATCGACACTTAGAAGAATTTCCAAGTGAAACCAGTCAATGATATCCTATGGAAGGAAATTCAAGTTACTGGTAAGTACGGTTAAAATTACTTTTCAGGATCAGTACTGGGCTGAAAGATGCAGCACTGAGGTCTCTCCTGATAACAGGTGAGTAAATCGGAATTCGTAGTTCGGCTGATTTTAGAGGAATATTTGTATGTTTCAAAAATCGACACTTAGAAACTTTTTCAGCAAAAAGCAGGCAATGATATCCTATGGAATGAAATTCAAGTTACTGGTAAGTACGGTTAAAATTACTTTTCAGGATCAGTGCTGGGCTAAAAGATGCAGCACTGGGTTCTCTCCTGATAACAGGTGAGTAAATCGGAATTCGTAGTTCGGCTGATTTTAGAGGAATATTTGCACAATGGTGAAGGGAGGGGGCGGGGCTTGAGGTGACATCTGTGCAAACGCGCCCCGTGGCGCGTTTTAAGTTGGGGGATTAAGTCCCCTTGAATCATGAGGGTCCCTGGGGGCCAACTAGCCCACCATGTACTTCTAAAAAGCGCCACAGAGCTGCGTTGCAGAGAGGTGTAAAAGGGGCGTGGCCTCTGTACACCTCTCTGCAACGCAGCCCCCTGGCGCATACTGGAGGTTCCTGGTGGGCTAGTTGGCCCCCAGGGACCCCCAGTATTCAAGGGGAATTACTTCCCCTTCTTAAAACGCACCAGGGGGCGCGTTTGCAGAGTACTGCAGGGAGGGGGGCGGGGCCTCCGGCACGATGCCGCTCGTTTTTTTTTTGTTTTGTTTGTTTTTAATGGGAGGGGGGCTGCATGGCCCCCCTTCCCTTGGCCACTTTTGGCCCCGGGGACCCCATCCCCCGGGGCCTGAGCATTTTATTTTATTTTTTAAATGAAAAAAAAAAAATGGGAAGGGGGCTGCGTGGCCCCCCTTCCCTGGGCCTGTATGGGCCCCGGGGACCCCATCCCCCGGGGCATGCCCTCGATTTATTTATTTTTAATTTGGAGGGGGCTGTGTGGCCCCCTCCTCAGGCCATTTAAGGCCCCGGGACCCCATCCCCGGGGCCGGCCTTGCCCTTTTTTTAAAGTTTTTTTTATTTATTTTTTATTTGGGGTGGGGGGCTGCGTGGCCCCCCTCCCTGGCCACTTATGGCCCCGGGGACCCCATCCCCCGGGGACTGGCCTCTGGTTGGGGACTGTGGGGGGGTCCCCACTCCCCACACTGTCCCGCCGGCTCCCCGTGTCCTATGGGAGCCGGCATTGCTTTTCCACATGGGGAACAGCTAACATGCTGCTCCCCATGTGGAAAGCATTAGTTTGCATTTTGAAAGAGAGAGCAGGTTTCCTGCCTCTCTTTCAAAATGCAAACTAAGTTTGCTATGACAGGACGGGAGCCGCGAGGCTCCCGTCCTGTCATAGCAAACTACAGTGTCCCGGGGGTAGGCACCCCGGGACACTGCAGGAGCCGGCTGGGGGGTGGCGGTCCCCGGGGCTTGGGGGGCCTTAGAGGCCCCCCACATTAAATTTAAACACCCCCCCACCATGCCCCCGGAACTTGGCCCACCCGGGGCAAATTAACATCGGCGTGGAGACCGCGCTTCGATTTTTCCGGCAGGATCCGCGCTCCCTGAGCGCATCCTGCCGATTTAAAAAAATGCTTTTTTCTGCCCAGGGGTCCTTGTGGGACCCCTGAGCAGGCCTAGGGGGTCAGGGTGTTTCTACCCTGCCCCCTTTGTGCGTTTTGCGCACTTTTTTACTGCTTTCTTGTTCCTCGGTTCTACCGAGGAACAAGATGGCTGCCAACACTTCCTGGTTTGGAGTGTTGACAGCCAATTAGCAGACAGCTCGTGATCGGGAGGGTGCGCGGATCCTCCGTGCCCATAGATATATATGTGCTTTTACTTTTGATTTTCTCAGCAACTACTGAACGGATTTACACCATTTAACAAAAGGGTTCTTTCTGAACCAAGAACTACCTCTTTGCCAAATTTGGTGTAATTCCGTTCAGCAGTTCGGGTTGTAGCCGTGTCTAAAGTTTCCTATGGGAAAATGAATGGGGAAAACACGTTTTGGGACCCCCTTTTTCTCGGCCCCCGCTTGACGAATCACCCCGAGACTTTCAGGGTAGGAGCGGACCGTAGCGGGCCATAAAGTTTGAAAATTTCGCGAAGATTCGTCAACCGGCAAGAGAGTTATTTCAAATAGAATGTCGCGGATTTCCTATGGAAAATAGGTCCTAACTATAACTATCTACTGGCGACCGCCAGTAGATAATATATATATACACACATATATATATGTAATGGCTGACAAATAAATTATTACATCTACTGCACGCATTGTGTGGTCCGTGTCCGTTTTCGTCGAGAATTGGCAACAAGTGAAACAGAGGATCAAGATATATATATATATATATACATATATATATGTATACATATATATATATATATATGTATATATATACATATATATATATGTATGTATATATAGTGGAAGGAGACCGCGAGGCAGAGAGTGGCCGGGAG
Organism: Calotriton arnoldi; assembly: GCA_963921515.1. Taxonomy (NCBI): domain Eukaryota; kingdom Metazoa; phylum Chordata; class Amphibia; order Caudata; family Salamandridae; genus Calotriton; species Calotriton arnoldi. The sequence continues at coordinate 3,834,415 of CAWUFW010000644.1, read as the reverse complement.
CAGAGTGTGGGAGGACGCCTGTAAACGGGTAAGCCCTTTGCCGAGTGAGACGGATCCTTTATTAAGAAACTGCGGGGAGAGGTACCGGAGAGGCTAATCCGGTGGGGAACGACTACCGTGCTGAAGAGGCTGGGAATTTTGTATGAGCGTTTCTAGTACTGAATAGAGAGAGCAAAATGGACAACTGGATCAAAGAGAGAGAAGAGGCAGCAAATGCTGTGTTTGACGAGAAAGCTGTCAACACGAGCGTTGATAGTAAAGGACCGGGAATATCTGTACCGAAATTAACTTTACAAACGCAAATGCGCAAATTGGAAAAACTGAAGCGAACCGAAGTTTCTAAATGGTGGGAAGTAAAATCACTAGAAAGATACTTGGCAGTAGGAAGAGTCCTGAGAGGCTTGAGAGTGTTAATTGCCCCGACCTTCGAAAACCCTGACCCTGAAATGCTCCAGGAGTGGGCAGCAAACAGTGCAGAATCATTGCACAATATGATGAAGATTTTGGTGAAGTACGCCAAACGGGACCGTGAGAAAATCTTGGATGAGATTAAAATTGTGGAAAAGGAAATAGGCAAAATAGCAAAATCAGAAGACCTCACAAAATTTGAGAAGGAACCGGATGGAAAACTAAAAAGCATGAACAAACCATCAGAGACAGAAAGGCCACGAAATTCATCAGGGATAGACTGGACTATCAGAGAGGCCAGATATATACTTTTGCCCATCGATTTGACAGCCTACGCCGCCAGAGATTATCGGGCAGCATAGGACAGGAAAAAAGAGCGCGTGAGCGATATTCAACTATGGATTATAGCTCAGAAGCCAGCTCTAATGTGAGTTCAGAGCCTGACACAGAGAATGGTGCTGGGAGCACAAGGGAGAACATGGAACCTCAGGACCCCCCTTCAGTCATGGAGGAATTGCGTTTTTTTACGCTTGGACAGGACTCTCAACACTCAGCAGAGGCCCCAATGGAAAGGAAAAAAGCGACAAGGGAACGCAAGAAACGAAGGGGAGGGCATGGAACTGCGTTTGGGGCCCAAAGTCAATGACTCATACCAACGGAAGTAGTAAATGATCCAGCGACTGTAATCAATTTGTCAAATCTATATCTCACGGAGGATGAAAAGAACACATTGTCATTAGGACTGTCTTTCTGTACAAGAACCAATTTCAAATACACCCAGACCCGTATAGATTTCTACAAATTTGTGAGGAATTTAAAATTGAGAACGTTTTTCCACACTCGAACAGAGAATCCAAAAGAGGGAGAACCAGACCGGAGAGAAGCCATTTCCTTTGAAGCTGAAGATCTGAACCTCTTACACGAACTACAACAATTAGAGAGGGAATGTGAAGGCATGGGACGACCTGAATCTGCAATAGAAACTGCTGAAATGTTGGGTCTTGATATCTACAATAGCATCAAAACTTCATTCAAACCAAAATCCACCTTTGTCCCCAGTATGCCCAAAGACTCAATTGATGTATTTATGGACCTAGTAGTGAAAGATTTGAAAACACTATCAATTGAATCTAGTGAAGAATTCCTGTGAGGGAACAGCCAAAATGACAAAAGCTATGCGACGGCAGTGCTTAAGATAAAGAATCGCAAGGACATAGTAGTCGCCAGTCCGATAAGAGGGGCAACTTGGTACTGTGGCCGCTTGATGTGTACAATGAGGAAGCTAGGCTTCAGTTAAAGGACACTAGATGCTATCAAAAGGTACCCAACAGTAATTTGGTGGAGACTAAAAACAAGTTTCACAAAGACCTAGCCAGGTGGAGAGGGTTAGGTATGATATCGCAGGAAAAGTACAAGTTTCTCAAGGTAGATATTCCAGTGACGCCTATACTGTACCTCATCCCAAAAATACACAAAAACGCAGAGGTCCCCCCTGGCAGACCCATAATCTCGGCCATAGATAGTTTGTTTGAACCAACATCTAGATTCCTAGATTTCTTCTTGCAGGAGTTTGTTAAAGAGCTCCCGGCCTACATACAAGACACAAGGGATTTCCTGAAAAGAATTGAGAATATTGAATGGAGGGACACATTTCTTTTAATTACACTTGATGTGTCATCCCTGTATACAAGCATACACCACAAAGACGGGCTAAGAGCAATGAGGCACTATTTGAATAGAAGATCCATAACACTATACCAACATTCTGCTATGCTGGTTGAAATGGGGAGATTATGCCTTGAAAACAACGTCTTTATGTATGGCACAGACACATACAGACAGGTGAGAGGGACTGCCATATGCACCTACTTCGCCCCCAGCTATGCGAATTTGCATATGGGCTGGTGGGAGGAGCAGGTGCTCAGGGTACAGTATGCCGAGAATGGAGAACCAACATAATTCTGTGGACGAGGTTCATAGATGATCTCTTTTTGGTGTGGGAAGGAACAAGGGAAATTGCGCAGCAGTTTGTCCGGCAATTAAACAGTAACTCACTTCATACACACACCTATAGGAAGCCCACGGCCGGGAACTCCATTTTACATGCTAGGAGTGCCCACCCCCAGAAACTCAATAATAGCATTCCTTAGGCAGAACATCTTAGGATAAAAAGGAACTGCAGTGAAGTATCAAACCTGGAGATTGCACAAAAAGATCTTGCCACCAGATTCATGCAGAGAGGCTATAACACACAGGTACTCGCACAGGCACTAGCTAAAGTGAATAAAATCAAAAGAACAACATTAGTGCATCCCAGTGAGAAAGATAAGGAAATGAAGAGAACCAAAAATGACACACGTATGATTACCACCTACAATGCCTACCACAGCAGGGTGAGAGACTGCTTGAGTAGGCATTGCACGTGGTGAAGAGGGACCCGATATTGGGTGGTCTTGTTTCCCGTAGAACATTGATCACTTTCAGAAAGGCTAGGTCCTTGAGGCAGGATCTTGTCAACAGCAGTCCTGAAATAGATGGTGCAGAAGGGTGGTTGAGGGCAAGCACGGTCTTTTTTAAGTGTGCAAAATGTAAGGCATGCAAGATAGGGCAAAACAAGTTACATCACCCCTACTAAAAAGAGCATGGAGCATAAGAACCTTCCTCAACTGCAGAAGTGAATATGTTGTCTATATGTTGCAGTGCACATGTCCCAAGACCTATGTGGGCAGCACAATTCACATGGTGCATGTGCGGATATTGCAACATATAAGAGCAATCAAAAATAATAACAAAAGCTACCTGGTGGCAAGGCATGTGAATGAAGTACATGGGGGTAATTCGCAGGACCTCGCATATTTTGCAATTGACCAGGTAGCCAAGAGTAAAAGAGGTGGGAACCGGGAACTAAAGTTGCGACAGCTTGAGTCAAAATACATCTTACTGTTCAACACAAAAATCCCTTTCGGTCTCAATTCAGAAGAAGACCTATTTGTGCATTTAGGAATCTAGTTAGCCATGTGATATGCTCTTCAATTTTTAGATGAGTTTTAATTTGAGGGAGGGACCTCAGGTTGTTAGTAAAGATGTTGATGAGGCGATATGCTTATAATTGATGTAATGAGAAGGTTTTGATGTTATCTTTAAAATGTATCAAGAAATGAAGTGGTCAAGTACAAAAGCAAGTATGACTACTCTCTGAGAGTTAAATAATGAAGCTCCATGTTACAGAATGAATTATGAACAGAACGACAATTTAATTTACAATCGTGTATACAATTGTTGTGGTGGAATATGCACGTGCACTTTTCAGATAAGCCACTAGTAGAACATTAGTTTTGTGACAATTAGGTAAAGAGAAAAAGAATGCACTTGCACTTTCTATTTTGTCGTTTAAATAAGCATTTTGCACATAACCCATAGGGGGAAATGAATGGAGTAAACATATTCAGAAATATGCTTCATATTAAAGAAATGCAGCAAATAGGGAGTGTAACCTGTTTAAATTCCAGTATGCACTTGCACTTTATGTTGCTGCATTACTGAAGTCCTCATCAAAAGTGAAAGTAGCTGAAGCTCAAAGACTTTACGAGTTATTTAATGTCTTTGTAATGATGATTATAATTTTTTTTTCGTTATGCAAGTAAAATGTATTTAATTATGTGATTTCGAAGTACTGGGGTGTTTGATGAATTGTAGAAATCACCCGGCAGAATATCAAGTGGTAGTCTGTTTTCAGTAGTTATTGACATTGTTGATCATGTGACCGGAGGTTCCGGGGTTTTAAAAACAATGAACAGATAACGCTCTGTGTGTGACCAAGGCAGTAATGCCGAAATGCGCTACAGCGGATTGATTAAAGCGCAAAAAGAAAATCATTGTTGAGTCGTACTCTGTTGTTGGGATCCGATTGTTATTGTGCAAATTGGAACTGGAATAAATAAATATATATATATATATATATTATCTACTGGCGGTCGCCAGTAGATAGTTATAGTTAAAACCTATTATCCATAGGAAATCCGCGACATTCTATTTGAAATAACGTTGGCGCCGGTTAACGAATCTTCGCGAAAGTTTCCAACTTGTTGGGGCGCTCCGGTCCGCTCCTATCCTGAAAGTCTCGGGGTGATACGTCAAGTGGGGGCCGAGAAAAAGGGGGTCCCAAAACGTGTTTTCCCCATTCATTTTTCCATAGGAACCTTTAGTCGCAGCTACAGCCCGAACTGCTGAACGGAATTACACCAAATTTGGCAAAGAGGTAGCCCTTGGTTCAGTGTCGTGCCTTTTGCTTAAATGGTGTAAATCCGTTCAGTAGTTCCTGAGAAAATCAAAAGTAAAGTCACATATATATCTGGGCGGAGCCTAACCACACATGTCATCGTGAGATCTGATTGGCTGTCAGCACTTCATCCTGGAATTTCTGGCAGCCATCTTGGGACCAATATAAATGATAGTACCTCATTGAAATGCATTGTAGTGAATAGAAGATTTTGAGGGTCACCAAAAGGAGAACTATAAAGGGTGATAACAGGCTTTAGTTACATTAGAATTTATTTGTTGACGGTACCATACTAATTTTAGGAATTGTGGTGTATTCCAAGGTGATTTTGCCATGTGAAAAACCTTCTGCTGGGATATCATGAATCATGTTTGAGAGAACACTATTTTCTCATGCTTGTCCCATGGAGGTTTGGAAGGTGCTCCAGAAGCTAAAATGAGAGCATATTTTCTGTAAATTCACATTATCTTTCTCACTCATGTGAGAATGAAGTCTGACATTCTCAGTAAAACATGTACATCCAACAAGGGCAGAGACTGTCAGTTGATTCCTTTGTGTTCTACTGCAGCTTCCCAGAGTGTTCTAAAGAACAACTAGAGTGCTAACAGCCTTACTTATGACAAAAGTATGGCACACCTGAAGCCATCTTGATTGGAATAAACTGGTAACACTTAAAACATTTAATTTAAAAAGGAACAAAATGATGGGGTTCATTTTGTCATAGAAATTATGGTTAGTGCTGTAGAAAGAAAAATTAGGACATGTTTCAAGTGTGATCTCAAATATCTTCCTGTTATATTTCAACAGGAGCAGCCTGCCAGTTGATGCCTTTGTGTTCTACTGCAGCTTCCCAGAGTGTTCTAAAGAACAACTAGAGTGCTAACAGCCTTACTTATGACAAAAGTATGGCACACCTGAAGCCATCTTGATTGGAATAAACTGGTAACACTTAAAACATTTAATTTAAAAAGGAACAAAATGATGGGGTTCATTTTGTCATAGAAATTATGGTTAGTGCTGTAGAAAGAAAAATTAGGACATATTTCAAGTGTGATCTCAAATATCTTCCTGTTATATTTCAACAGGAGCAGCCTGCCAGTTGATGCCTTTGTGTTCTACTGCAGCTTCCCAGAGTGTTCTAAAGAACAACTAGAGCGCTAACAGCCTTACTTATGACAAAAGTATGGCACACCTGAAGCCATCTTGATTGGAATAAACCGGTAACACTTAAAACATTTAATTTAAAAAGGAACAAAATGAGGGGTTCTTTTTTAAATAGAAATTATGGTTAGTGCTGCAGAAAGAAAAATTAGGGCATGTTTTAAGTGAGATCTCAAATCCTCTTCTATTTCATTAGAAAATTCTGACATGCAGACTGAAACAATCACTTTCAATACCAGCAGCAGACTACCAGTTAACTCCCTGGTGAGCAGTAGCTTTACTCCAGTGATCTAATGAGCAACTAGAGTGCTAACATTCTGAATTTATGGCAGATGTGAGACACATCTGAATGCCTTCTTGATGGAATCAAAGTAAAAAACTGAAAGCATTTCCTACTGAGGAGACTGCAGTAAATGAAGAAATTAGGAAACTTCATAACAAAGAAGTCTTCCAAGATGGCCACCAGTGAAAAAAGAGCCCAAATGTAGCACAAATATTACCCAGATGTAGCCCACATATAGCCCAATGACAAAAGTGTGCAAAACACTTTTTATTTTTAGTTTTTTGCAGTTTTATGTAGTGCAGACTGGTCAGGTATTGGAGCATTGCATCTTAAAACATGACCCCCTACACTACAAAAACACCACTGCACTATCCTAAACCCTAAAACACTACCCCCAGCACGACCCCCTACACTACCCAAACACCACTGCACTAACCTAAATCCTAAAACACTACCACCAGCACGACCCCCTACACTACCCAAACACCACTGCACTACCCTAAAACATGACCCCCTACACTACACAAACACCACTGCACTACCCTAAACCCTAAAACACTACCCCCAGCACGACCCCCTACACTACACAAGCACCACTGCACTACCCTAAACCCTAAAACACTACCCCCAGCACGACCCCCTACACTACACAAACACCACTGCACTACCCTAAACCCTAAAACACTACCCCCAGCACGACCCCCTACACTACCCAAACACCACTGCACTAACCTAAATCCTAAAACACTACCCCCAGCATGACCCCCTACACTACCAAAACACCACTGCACTACCCTAAAACATGACCCCTACACTACACAAACACCACTGCACTACCCTAAACCCTAAAACACTACCCCCAGCACGACCCCCTACACTACACAAGCACCACTGCACTACCCTAAACCCTAAAACACTACCCCCAGCACGACCCCCTACACTACACAAACACCACTGCACTACCCTAAACCCTAAAACACTACCCCCAGCACGACCCTCTACACTACCCAAACACCACTGCACTAACCTAAATCCTAAAACACTACCCCCAGCATGACCCCCTACACTACCCAAACACCACTGCACTACCCTAAAACATGACCCCCTACACTACACAAACACCACTGCACTACCCTAAACCCTAAAACACTACCCCCAGCACGACCCCCTACACTACACAAGCACCACTGCACTACCCTAAACCCTAAAACACTACCCCCAGCACGACCCCCTACACTGCCCGAACACCACTGCACTGCCCTAAACCCTGAAACACCACCCCCTTCACGACCCGCTACACTGCCCGAACACCACTGCACTGCCCTAAACCCTGAAACATCACCCCCAGCACAACCCCCTACACTGCCTGAGCACCATTGCTCTGCCCTAAACCCTGAAACACCAGCCCCAGCACGACCCCCTACACTGCCCGAACACCACTGCACTGCCCTAAACCTTGAAACACCAGCCCCAGCACGACCCCCTACACTGCCCGAACACCACTGCACTGCCCTAAACCCTGAAACACCAGCCCCAGCAAGACCCCCTACACTGCCCGAACACCACTGCATTGCCCTAGACTCTGAAACACCAGCCCCAGCAAGACCCCCTACACTGCCCGAACACCACTGCACTGCCCTAAACCCTGAAACACCAGCCCCAGCACGACCCCTACACTGCCCGAACACCACTGCACTGCCCTAAACCCTGAAACACCAGCCCCAGCACCACCCCCTACACTGCCCGAACACCACTGCACTGCCCTAAACCCTGAAACACCAGCCCCAGCACCACCCCCTACAATGCCCGAACACCACTGTACTGCCCTAAACCCTGAAACACCACCCCCTGCACCGCCCCCTACACTGCCCGAACACCACTGCACTGCCCTAAACCCTGAAACACCACCCCTGCACGACCCCCTACACTGCCCGAACACCACTGCACTGCCCTAAACCCTGAAACACCACCCCCTGCACCACCCCCTACACTGCCCGAACACCACTGCACTGCCCTAAACCCTGAAACACCACCCCCAGCATGACCCCCTTTACAGCTCGAACACCACTACACTGCCCCAAACCCTGAAACACCACCCCCAGCATGACCCCCTACACTGCCCGAACACCACTGCCCTAAACCCTAAAACACCACCCCTGCATAACCCCCTACACTGCCCGAACACCACTGCACTGCCCTAAACCCTGAAACACCACCCCCTGCACGACCCCCTACACTGCCTGAACACCACTGCACTGCCCTAAACCCTGAAACACCACCCCCAGCACGACCCCCTACACTGCCCGAACACCACTGCACTACCCTAAACCCTAAAACACCACCCCCAGCACGACCCCCTACACTGCCCGAACACCACTGCACTGCCCTAAACCCTAGAACACTACCCCCAGCATGACCCCCTACACTACCCGAACACCACTGCACTACCCTAAACCCTAAAATACTCCCCGCAGCACGACCCCTACACTACCCGAACACGACTGCACTGCCCTAAACCCTAAAACACTCCCCCAGCACGACCCCCTACACTACCCGAACACCACTGCACTACCCTAAACCCTAAAACACTAACCCCAGCACGACCCCCTACACTACCCAAACACCACTGTACTACCCTAAACCCTAAAACACTCCCCCAGGACGACTCCCTACACTACCCAAACACCACTGCACTACCCTAAACCCTAAATCTACCCCCAGCATGACCCCCTACACTACACAAACACCACTGCACTACCCTAAACCCTAAATCTACCCCCAGCATGACCCCCTACACTACACAAACACCACTGCACTACCCTAAACCCTAAATCTAACCCCAGCATGACCCCCTACACTACACAAACACCACTGCACTACCCTAAACCCTAAAACACTACCCCCAGCACGACCCTCTTCACTACCTAAACACAACTGCACAATTTGTTACAGGCGTTGCAACGCAGGCCTGTGGTGCTTACTGGAAGTACCTGGTGGGCTGGTTGGGCCCCAGGGACTCTCAGGATTCAAGGTGACCTAATCCCCCAACTTAAAACGCGCCACGGGGCGCGTTTGCACAGTGGTGAAGGGAGGGGGCGGGGCCTCAGGTGACATGTGCGCAAACACGCCCTGTGGTGCGTTTTAAGTTGGGAGTTAATTCCTTTGAATCCTGGGGGCCAACTAGCCCACCAGGTACCTTCAGTAAGCACAACAGAGTTGCGTTGCAGAGAGGTGAAAAAAGGTGCGTGGCCTCGGAACGCCTCTCTGCAACTCAGCTCTGTGGTCCTAACTGTAGGTACCTGGGGGCTAGTTGGGCCCCAGGGACCCTCAGGATTCAAGGGGACTTAATCCCGCAACTTAAAACGCGCCATGGGGCGCGTTTGCACACATGTCACCTCAGGCCCCCCTCCCTTCACCACTGTGCAAACGCGCACTGGCTCTGGTTAGTCAGAGTCAGTTACCACCAGTACCCGTCTGAAAAAGTTGTGGGCACAGGATGATTTTGCAACAAGGCCTCTTTCTGCTCCTCTGTTGGTTCTTTCTGCACATCTTTTGCTTCTTTCTGTGCGTTTTTTCTTCTTTCTTCACATGTCCTACCTCTGTTGGCATAGTTAGAAACTAGCATTTAAAAACCTTTGAAATTCACTTAAAAAATCATAGGTTTCAGGCACGTTATAGTTAGAAATTAGCATTTAAAAAACCTTTGAAATTCACTGAAAAACCATAGGTTTCAGGCACGTTATAGTTAGAAATTAGCATTTAAAAAACCTTTGAAATTCACTGAAAAAACCATAGGTTTCAGGCACGTTATAGTTAGAAATTAGCATTTAAAAAACCTTTGAAATTCACTGAAAAAACCATAGGTTTCAGACACGTTATAGTTAGAAATTAGCATTTAAAAAACCTTTGAAATTCACTGAAAAAACCATAGGTTTTAGGGACAGTTATAGTTAGTTGGACATTGCACTCGTACAAAACCCGTGAAATTCCCCTGTTATAGTTAGTTCAGCTAACTATAACTCGCGCCCCGCAATGCACTGCTGATGACGTCACAAATTACATCACTCATGACATGGTCAGTGACATCACTGATGACATCACTGATGACATCTCAAATGACATCACTGATGACATCATCCATGTGATAATTTCATGCATCTTCTCACACCCTAATATAACTTTTGATACACCCACTCTAAATTACAGACTGCCATTCTCAAAACCATAGACACTCCAACACCAAAAACTACATACCCACTCACTGATTCTTAGGTCTACACACACATCCACTCACTCACCTGTACAGTCACTAATACTTACAGTCACTCAGTACAGGACTATCATATGCACTCATACACCTATATAAACACTCACACACCGCCACTCATCCATAGAGGTACTCACACACCTAGTCAGTCATGCAAAAAATTAATCGCACACCCATTTACTCACCTATACAGTTATACACACACCAGCTCACTTACTCATACAAATACTAGCACATTCTTACGCTCTTATACAATAACTGATACAAGCACACACGCATCCATACAGCCACTCTCACAATAACACACTCTCACTTATAGCCATTTAAATACTCTAACACACATATATACTGCCTTTTACATATGTAGTTACTTGCACATGTACCACTGAGATATACATTCACTCACTAACACACCCATACACACACTCACCCACCCAAGCAGTCCATCACAGATGCACTCTTGAAATCATGCACCCAGTGAATCACCCACTCACACATCTATGTATAGAGTCACACACACCCCACCCACACAAACACTCAGGCAGCCATACAGATACTCAGAGAACCAATCAATAACCCATATAGACACTCATGTAGCTATTCGCAAATCCATGCATCCACTTACACACCAACAAACAGACGGATACAGACATTCACACAGTTTAGTCACTAACCCATGCATTCAGTAAGATACGTTTAATCACTCACTTGTAGAGTCAGTCACTCACGTACTAAATCATCCATTCAGACACTTATACACCCACTCATTCTTCAATACGCCTTTCCCTATATATATTAAACATATTTAAACTTTACAGAAACACACAGTCACTGGATGATGTCATCAGTGATGTCATCAGTGATGTCATTTGAGATGTCATCAGTGATGTCATCAGTGATGTCACTGACCATGTCATGAGTGATGTAATATGTGACGTCATCAGCAGTGCATTGCGGGGGCGCGAGTTATAGTTAGCTGAACTAACTATAACAGGGGAATTTCACGGGTTTTGTACGAGTGCAATGTCCAACTAACTATAACTGTCCCTAAAACCTATGGTTTTTTCAGTGAATATATATATATATATATATATATATTGCTGCTCCATGGTCCCACCATAACCGCTGAACTCTTTCAAGGGCGGGAGCTACCGTTGTACGAGGGTGAGGACTCGCATACAATATAAAAGCTCCATCCGAAAGGATACTGAAGCACTCACGGGGTTTCAAAGCAGATATTTATTCAAAGCAGTCCTCTAGATGCATTTCGGCGTGATGCCTTCTTCAGTATTTGAACTGCTAAAATATGGTACCTGGTGTCCCATTGGCTTATATTTAGTGTCCCCAGTTCTGATTGGTTAACTCTCAGCCAATGGAAGGGCTGCATCGCTCTAATGGATAATCCTCGGTTACAGCGTGTCCCCGCACCAACGCTGGTACTGCGATCAATTATGTCCCACATCAAGCCTGTATGGCAAATTAAGTTCATTAACTCCCGATGGATCGATTCAGATGCCAGCGCAATGCGCGTCTCACGTTGTTGGCCGTCTCATTTTGGCAGTCCCTGTTGGCCCCTGACTAGGGGCAGTGAGGTGTTGATGCACCAGGTACACCCCTCGCAGGCCGCTGGATGTCATCCAAGACATAGCTGCAGGCTTCAATCAGATGGATCGGCATCCTTAGGCTAAGCCTAAGCCCTTCCATTGGCTAAGCCTAAGGATGCCGATCCATCTGATTGACGCCTGCAGCTATGTCTTGGATGACATCCAGCGGCCTGCGAGGGGTGTACCTGGTGCATCAACACCTCACTGCCCCTAGTCAGGGGCCAACAGGGACTGCCAAAATGAGACGGCCAACAACGTGAGACGCGCATTGCGCTGGCATCTGAATCGATCCATCGGGAGTTAATGAACTTAATTTGCCATACAGGCTTGATGTGGGACATAATTGATCGCAGTACCAGCGTTGGTGCGGGGACACGCTGTAACCGGGGATTATCCATTAGAGCGATGCAGCCCTTCCATTGGCTGAGAATTAACCAATCAGAACTGGGGACACTAAATATAAGCCAATGGGACACCAGGTACCATATTTTAGCAGTTCAAATACTGAAGAAGGCATCACGCCGAAATGCATCTAGAGGACTGCTTTGAATAAATATCTGCTTTGAAACCCCGTGAGTGCTTCGTATCCTTTCGGATGGAGCTTTTATATTGTATGCGAGTCCTCACCCTCGTACAACGGTAGCACCCGCCCTGAAAGAGTTCAGCGGTTATGGTGGGACCATGGAGCAGCATTATTTTGTACCGCTTGAACCGCCGCTGTCCTGACTACCCTGCCGACCAAGAAGGCCGTGGGCTATCTAAGCCTAAGGATGCCGATCCATCTGATTGACGCCTGCAGCTATGTCTTGGATGACATCCAGCGGCCTGCGAGGGGTGTACCTGGTGCATCAACACCTCACTGCCCCTAGTCAGGGGCCAACAGGGACTGCCAAAATGAGACGGCCAACAACGTGAGACGCGCATTGCGCTGGCATCTGAATCGATCCATCGGGAGTTAATGAACTTAATTTGCCATACAGGCTTGATGTGGGACATAATTGATCGCAGTACCAGCGTTGGTGCGGGGACACGCTGTAACCGGGGATTATCCATTAGAGCGATGCAGCCCTTCCATTGGCTGAGAGTTAACCAATCAGAACTGGGGACACTAAATATAAGCCAATGGGACACCAGGTACCATATTTTAGCAGTTCAAATACTGAAGAAGGCATCACGCCGAAATGCATCTAGAGGACTGCTTTGAATAAATATCTGCTTTGAAACCCCGTGAGTGCTTCGTATCCTTTCGGATGGAGCTTTTATATTGTATGCGAGTCCTCACCCTCGTACAACGGTAGCACCCGCCCTTGAAAGAGTTCAGCGGTTATGGTGGGACCATGGAGCAGCATTATTTTGTACCGCTTGAACCGCCGCTGTCCTGACTACCCTGCCGACCAAGAAGGCCGTGGGCTATCTAAGCCTAAGGATGCCGATCCATCTGATTGACGCCTGCAGCTATGTCTTGGATGACATCCAGCGGCCTGCGAGGGGTGTACCTGGTGCATCAACACCTCACTGCCCCTAGTCAGGGGCCAACAGGGACTGCCAAAATGAGACGGCCAACAACGTGAGACGCGCATTGCGCTAGCATCTGAATCGATCCATCGGGAGTTAATGAACTTAATTTGCCATACAGGCTTGATGTGGGACATAATTGATCGCAGTACCAGCGTTGGTGCGGGGACACGCTGTAACCGGGGATTATCCATTAGAGCGATGCAGCCCTTCCATTGGCTGAGAGTTAACCAATCAGAACTGGGGACACTAAATATAAGCCAATGGGACACCAGGTACCATATTTTAGCAGTTCAAATACTGAAGAAGGCATCACGCCGAAATGCATCTAGAGGACTGCTTTGAATAAATATCTGCTTTGAAACCCCGTGAGTGCTTCGTATCCTTTCGGATGGAGCTTTTATATATATATATATATATATATATATATATAGCGCTAGTGTGACACATCATGCCCTTTTCAGGGCAGTGACTTCTGTTGCTTCTATAACAGTGCTGAAATGAAGCTGTTATGTTTACAATAAGACTTTCAATGTCCTGAATTTCACGTCTTTCCATGAGTGGCGTGACCAGGTAGCTCCATGTTACCAGTACACCACTTTTCCATTGCTGGAGTTTGTTTTTACATATTAGTGCATTCTGGGAGTTGTAGTCTGGGTTCATTTTAATTTAGCCAATTGTACCAACACACCAGATAACAATTGTTGGACCTTGCTTCCTCTGCAGGCTCACTTCAAACATTTGCCTCAATCCCTTCTGTTTTTGCTGAATTTGTTTCTGTGAGCCTTAGGACACTTCGCCACTGCTAACCGGTGCTAAAGTACTAGTGCTCTCTCCATAAAACATGGTAATTTCACCTATGCCTGATTGGCCCATATAATTTAGTTGTAAGTCCTTAGTATATGATATTACATGTTTACAGGGCCTGTAAATTAAATGCTACTAGTTGTGTTGCAGCACTCAATGTGCCACCCACTAAAGTAGCACTTTAAAACATATCTTAGGCCTGCCATTGCAGCCTTTAGTGCAGTTGTAAACTGCTATTTCGACCCGGCAAAATAACCTTTTGCCAGGCCTAAACTTTTTTAATACTTATGTTACCCCTAATTAGACCCTAACAACTCCTAGGGCAGGGTGCCTGGTATTTAAAAAGTAGGACATGTGTACTTAAGTTTTACATGTTCTGGCAGTGAAAAACTCCTAAAGTAATTTTTCACTGTGGTAAGGCCTATCTCCCATTGACTAACACTGGGTTGCCTTATTACATTTATTAAGTGCTAACTTCGAATTGGGAGCAGATAGGGAAGTGCTGTTTGGACTCAAATGAACTGTAATCTAAAATCTTTTTTGATGGTAAAGTCGGATTTTAAGTCACAATTCTGAAAATGCCAATTTTAGAAAGTTGGCATTTTCTTGCCCTGACCATTTGTGACTTCTGACAGTATCCTGGGTCACATGGCTGTGAATGACTGTTAGGGTTTGTGTATTTCTCCCAGACAGCGACACAAAGGGGACTAGTTGTGGGCAGGATAGGTCATCCTGCCAGGATGGCTGGGGGGAGAGCTGTACCCTTCCCCACTTACACTTCAAAGGGCTTGCCTCCAGCACACACAAAGAAACCTGACACCAGCATGTTGTCATCCTAGACAGTTTGGAGCCTTGACAGGGAAAGGGAAGAACTTTCCACAACCAGAGGTGGGGGTAGGACAGGATGTCCCCCCCGCTCACAAAGACTGACACCAGGTACAAATATTGCAGCCCTAGAAACACTTTTCAGTCTACTCCTGGACTTAGTTCTATGCCTGCTTTGGAGCTAGTTTTAACCACGTTGCTCACATCACTTTTTGTTAACACATTGCACATTCTGCTAGCCTCACTGCTCAGTTGACTCCATAGGGATTATTACCAAATGCAAAAACATCCGAAGAGCTCTTCCCGATTAAAAACAGAGCTGTAGCCTGCACCTTGATTTGCTGTTACTGTGTGAGGAAAATCCCTATGATGAAGCATGCCACCTCTGGTGTGTGAGGGATTTCACCCTAATAAAGGAGTACTCCTTTGATATTTTATGTCCCTAGCTTGCTCTCAGTACAGTATTAGACCTGGGAATTTCGTTGTGTGGTTTTGCTTGCACCAGTTGTTGCTTACCCCTCCCACTCTCCAATACCATGTTGTTGCTTGCCCCTGTTGTTGCTTCCCCATCCCACCCCACATGTTTGCACCCTCTCCCATCCTGTCAGCAAAAAATAAGCATTGGCAAAGTCAATAGGTCGCACCTACATGACCTATTGGTTTTTGTCAATGTTTTTAGACAAGGGGCACAGCAGCGTCATAGTGCTTTTTTTAGTGCTGGTGGGAGGCCAGAGCAGGAGACATCGATACCCTCTGTGTTGCATGCCCTCACTTCCCCTGAGATGCTAATCAGCAATTTTTAAAAAAGCTCTATGATGTGGCCAGCGCTGGGCAAAATAAACATTTCTAAAACTTTCAGCCATGCTGCATGGCACCAATTTCTAGGTTTTTAGATTTTTTTTTAAAAATCAGCCACTCCCCTTTCTAGCTGGCTTTGAAGCTTTATCAAAATGCTGTGGCCATCTTCTACTTTGAAAGCCACCACTTTCCAGAATTGTTTAAAAAATGTTCTTAGGTGAAGATCTTAAAACTCCCTTAGCAGTGTTGCTTTTGAAGCCTATCCACATCTAACTAGTGTGGTGAATCATTCCTAGATTACAAACCACCACTTTTCAGGAATCTTTTCAAAACGTTTTCTGGGGTACCCCAAAATTATACTTTCATGGCTGCTTTTGGAGATGTCACATAATTTTTACTGTAAAATTCACTTCCATATTTTTTTTAAATGTTCTTTTGTGACAGTACCCCAAAAACAGCCCTTTGCATTTGAGGTCAATGAAATTCAAACAATTGTAATGGGTTATAGTTATTGTTAAATACAATCATTTCCAATTTTTGTTTCATAAAAGGATTTCTTCAGCGAGGATCCCCACAGCCCATGTAAGAAGTACTGGCTTTGAAGCCAATCAACTTTAAACCAATGCAGCGGGTAATTTCTATATATTTGCAAAAGGTTTTTTGTGCTAAGTCTTAACCTCACTTTTTATTTGACTTTAATTCCTTTAATTACTATGCATTTTAGACAATATCATAAATGACTTTAAACAAGCAATGGCAAAGCCAGTAGTTCTGGCCTTCACAAGTTTGTGCGATGGTTAATTTTTATTTTTTTATTGCAAGCATGTGAGCAGAAATAAAAAGAAAAAATAAATACTTAAGTGTGGCCACCCAATGTTTACAATTAAAATGTTGCATTTAAAAAATGTTACTGTTTTAATGGTGATGTTTTTTAAAAACACACCTTTCAGTTGTACCTCACATTTTACTATTATTATTTAAAAAGAGACAAGAATAAATCACCATGTTGGCAAGCACTTTGATCAAAGGCAGCTACAGGGAAGTGGAATTTCTATAGCCCGACGCCCAGGACATATTGCTTGGGGGGAAGGGCAACAGGTTTTCATGTGTATTTTGTCCTTGGGACAAGTAGGCCCATTCCCCTACAGCACAAACCCTTTGCCTTCCAGTTTACAGTACCTTATTATAGATCAGGGAAGGGTATTATCTGCAGTTAAGGTAACATTTGCATCCATGGGGTAATGCTGTTCAAACTTGTATTTATGGTTCATTAAAGCAAAGCCTTTATTATTAGGGTGAGTGCTCGAAGGAAGAGTTGTAAGCTCGGATTGCACTACTGACAGAGGTTCCAGTACATAAATGTGTACACATGTTTTCAAAGTTTAGCAATATGAGGCTATGTATAATACTCCCAGAATGCTCTCTGATTAGATGCAAATATTTGCAGAAGCTTGAAAGCAAGATAGATGATGGGGAGAGGATGTTGCCTAACGGGCTATAGGTATAGGGCACACTGATCTCAAATCTGGGGAACCGGGTTCGAGCCTCGGCAATAACGCTCAACGTCCTGTGATTCTGGGCACATCACGTGATCTCCCCGTGCCTAACAAAAATGAATGTGACCTTGTGTAACATAACTGGTGTTCATGTAAAGCGATCTGACACCTGATACCTTCGGGTCAATTTCACTCTATATAAAACTCTGGGAAAAAAGATGATTCTTTGCTTTCAAAATAAAATATTCACAAAAAAATGCAAGTAGGAAAAAAAAAACATTTCGCTAAAATACTGTAAAATTTTAGGTACCATTTCTTTGCAGCATCATTTAGTAAAATGTGTTGATGTATGCTAGTGTTTCCCAAAAATATTCATAATGGAAAATCAGTGTAACCAGTTTCGATAAGGTTATGGGAAACATAAAAATATACAAACATTGGCAAAGCCAGTAGGTCTGAAATTGGTGGTTAGCCTTTTGATTTTGTCAATGCTGACTTGTTTTGGCATGGTTTTTGTAAAACCTTTTTGGTGTGGGAGCTGCCTGGCCCTCAATATTATAACAAACATTGGCAAACCCAAAAATTGTTTTGGACTCAAAAAGCACGCATTGCCACAGTAGTTCCTGTCACTGGACAAAACTACTTTGTGTGCTGATATGCTCCTCGTGAAAGAAGAATGCTGTAACTCATAGTGAAGCCAGCTGATAGACAGAGAGAGACAGAAGTTTAATCAACACAAAAGGTTATGGTTAACGCTAGACCTAATTAGGGTGCCCAATTATTAAAGAAAGTTTCAAAAGTGCACCCATGCTATATGTCCTTGAATTAAGAGCAGATATACTGCTTTTGTGAATTCACAAGAATTTACAGAAGTAGGCCAAGAAATAGTACTCCTAGGAAATATTTGTGAACTGCATTTCAGCATGAGAAAATATGCATGTGTAGATTTGCTCATGCAAAAATCTGTGTGTTTGCAAGTTCACTTTCCCTCCAACCACTTTTTTCCCAACCCTGGAAGAAGTTTTACGTCTGCCATTGTCAAGCATAAATTTCTAACCTTTCTCAGTATAGGAAAAGATTAGAGAAGAGTTGGTGAAAACCTTCAAAATATGCAAGTTAGTAGGTTTGTACAGACTCAAAAGAGCATTCCAACCATGGAACTATTGCTTACCACTATCTTCAGCCCCAGTATGTAGCTCTGTGGAAACGTGGCAACATAAGGGAATTGCTTGTATTCAAACTCTACTATGGTATGAGCCCTGGCATAATCAGAGAGACCATATCAGAGCTCTTATATAATGAGATTGCTGCCATAATTTGTTGCTGCATTACATGGCACAAAAGGGGCAAGTGGATTTTTTTACAGGACAAGTAGATTTATGAAGCAACCAGCCCCATGGACAAGTAGATATTTTATTAAATTCCACACCCCTGCAGCGACAATATTGTAATGTCCCGTAAACACTTCATAACCACAATTTTTAAAAAAGGAGACAGAAAATAAATTGCTATCTAACCGAGCACCTGAAATGCAGGCAAAATAAACAGCCGGTAGTTAAAGTTAGAAAAAATAAGAATTAAAAACACACTTTGAACCACCTTTGTCACTGAAGAGTAAGAAACTATTTTTTAGGTGGATGCGAACAATGTGCACAGGCTTTGTACTATCACTCAAAGTTAAAAGAGCAATGAGAAAAGTGGGCTTTTTTATTGCCCCAAGCTGTATGTTCTGGTGGGCACAAGCAAAATTTGAATGATTAAACTGACCAATAAATGAAGACCGCTGACCAAAAGCCTGTCTAAATGAATATTGTGTATTACGTTTTTTTGAGAAACAATAGTCCGGCAACACAGCTGAATCTTTCTCAAGTCTAGACCCCAAAAAAGCTCTATTTTTCAATCCACATTTAAACACTTTGGAGGAAGGTATGCGATCCCATATTTGTAGGTGTCGACCCTATTTGTCTAATGCAATATACTGTGACGGGCCTTGTGTACTCACTTGTCCTCATTTTGCTTTCAGTGGGTTTCAAAAAAGAAAGAGGCTCCTTATACACCTTTCTTACAGTGACGTAACTCGCAGTGCAGGGGGGCCCCCTCCGTCACTGTGCACGGGCGGGCCTGAGAGTTCCTGACTATGCCCGGGGCATTGGGGACCCCCTCCATGTACTTTGCAGGGGGGGGCCCCCTCAAGTTTCGTTATGCCATTGTGTATTTTGGTTTTGATTTCACTTTGCTACAGTGGCTGTTTAATTAGAATTAATCTTTGTACTTTTTGCCCCATTGATGAAGCCCTTGGTCAAATATATTTGACCCCCATGGAAGTTTTTGTGAGTACCCTGGTACTAGAGCTTCTGAGGCAAAGGGTAGCAAGGAAATGCGAACATAGCAAAGAGAAAACCAGGGGTAGCAGCTAAAGCCAACGATACACTTGATTAATATCCATGGGCTTTACATTTTTTTAATGTGTTGTTTGCTTTTTTGTTTTTTGCTTTCATTAGAATAAACAATGTATATTGCAGATGTTTTAGTATGTGTTTTGGTCCATGGTGACTCTTTCTGTTGGTGTTTCTTTCTTGGTAGATCAATTGGACATTATGGGCAGTTGGCACTACTTATGTTAGGCCATTTGGCAGCAGTGGCTCCTCCGCTATGGCGGAGGAGCGTCACCCCCCCCCCTGCCTGCAGCCTTAAATATGAAAAATAAAACGATAATAAACTAGGTCTATTATCGTTTTATTTTTTTTCTCCCGCCGAGTTTTGGGGGCGGGGCTGAGTGGTGGGGGTAGTCATAAGAGGAGTGTTTTGCACTGTAATCAGTGCGATTGACGGTTGCCAGCCAAACCGTCATGCGAGCTGAACCTCTCTCCAACCCAGCTGCGTTGCCAGGTTGGAGAGAGCAAGCACAGGCTCCCAACCTCACTGGGAGCGCAAATCTTCGGCGCTCAGACCAATCCTGATGCTGCTTTCATGCTGCCACCAGCAGAATGAGAGCAGCGTTAGGATTCACTGGCCAGTGGAGCCTGTGCCTGCAGAGAAGAGGAGACTGGAAGAGCGAGATGCAGCGATCCAGTGATGCAGCAGGTCAGTTGTATTGTTCATTTGTGTCGTCCGTCCCCCCTTGAACTCCCAACACCTCTCCCCCTGCCTCACCACTCTTCTGAGATTCCGACCGCCACTGCCATTTGGGCTGTCTGAAGCAATGTCATCTTAAGGATTTTTGAGACTCCGTGTTCAGAACCACTTTGAATGTTACTTTCTAATAATTCAAGCCTGCATAATGCCAGACAATATTGTTTAAAATGTCTCTTCTGTGAGCATTCATGTGGCATCAATCTACCAAGGAGTCCTCTGACAATAAACAGGACAATATGCAGCTTATTTCCTTTTAATACGAAAGAACTCTGATGTGACTCCTACAAGTTCATTTGATACAACTATAGAGTGATTATCCATACAAAACCA
This sequence comes from Calotriton arnoldi, assembly GCA_963921515.1. Lineage (NCBI taxonomy): Eukaryota > Metazoa > Chordata > Amphibia > Caudata > Salamandridae > Calotriton > Calotriton arnoldi. Next base: position 3,813,507 of record CAWUFW010000644.1, on the reverse strand, counting down.
GAAACACCTAAATACAGACATGCACTCACAGTACAGATTCTTCTGTTTAAAAGCATGTTTTCAGACATCCGCACTTTTGATTAAATAGATAAAAGAGGTCCTGCCAAGAAAGCTACAATATCAGTAAAATGCAATTAAGTGGCTGCTGTGTAGAATATAGGCAAGGACAAAATATCAATTTGTGGATTTAAAGCAAATACAGCAGTGAGCAAACATGACTGGTGATGGTGAAGACACTGGAGCATATTTATAGCTCAGTAGGCCCACCCTCTTTAGATCTCCCTGCATTTTCAACAGGGAGTTTTTGGCAAAACCCTCTCCATCAATAGAAGCACTTTCTGCAATAATGCAGTCCCAGCAGGGAAGCCATGTCATTGCAGCCCTTTTGGTATTTTGGGGTTTTTCAGAACCAAGCTACAAAGTGGAAGTTTGTTTCTGAAAAGCAAATATTCTAATACAGTAGGAGCTTTTTCCCAGTTCATGGGAGACATTTTGGCATTTTTCATGTTTGCAGCCATTGTGCCATGCATGGCTGTTGCAAACAAGAAAAGACAGTATTGGAAGGCTATCCCCTGCATAGGGCAGGCCTTCTGCGTCTGTTGAATTCGTGGACCTGCCTCAGCAGGCTTCCAGATGATTGCTCTCATAGTTCTTTTTTTTGTTTGTTTGTACACAAATGTTATTGGGTTTTACAAGTTACACAATATCATGTAGTTAAGTACACATATGATATAAGAGAGCATATTTTGTGACACTTGGTAATATCTCACTATGCACTTGCACTCATAATCACCTATAGGTGAAAGTCCACATCTAGATAGCAGTAAGATAACAGTTAAAGCTAACATATCTGTTCATTTGCAGTTGAGTCTGAGTGCCCAACCCAGTTTAATAAAATAACAATTAAATATAAATACTGAAAAAAAAATACTCTTGACGGGCACAACTAATAATCTTAGACTCTTTAAGAGACCTTCTTAGGCGGTACCTCTCAGAAACTGGGGGTGTACATGGGTGCCCATCCTTTAATTTCGTGGGAGGGTGTTCCCATAGTTGAAGTGGCCTGGGGCTTCACATTAGGAAACTCAGTGGTTTCCCGACCGCTAGAAGGAGGAAGTGAGAGGTTGTCATAAGGAAAATACGTTGATTTTGTTAAGATGCCCTGTTGCAGCCAAGTTTTACATCAGGCCCACAATGTTCACCAACACATACAAGAGACTGCATGTTTGACTGAATGGGGAAAAGAGACTGAGGTGTTGCTCTTTGGGATGCAATCCTTGATTTGGAATGACAACTGGTGGCCGTACATGTTAGGTACGCTCCCTTCTCCAGCAGAGAAAGTCAAAAATCTTGGAGTGAATCGAGACAGCAAACTCTCACTTGATGGACATGCCAATCATACAGTTGCAACCTATTTCTGGCTTATAAGGAAGTTAAAGAAAATCTTCCCTTTTTCAGGGCGGAAACAGGTGGCCCTGACATTGGTCATGTCCAGAATTGATTATTGTAATGCCCTATTTCTGGACACAAATATTAGTACCCAGGCCAAACTGTAGGTAGCACAGAACGCTCTTGTTAGAGCAATTCTGGACATTCTAAAGCGCCAATCAGCCGCTGCTGGGTTGCGAGAGCAGCATTGGCTCCCCATCTGTAAGCGGATCAGGTTCAAGGCTATCTGCATCATACACAAGGCTCTCCATCAAGCAATTCCAGCTCGGATCAGGGATATGTTCCACTGGTATACCCCAGGCAGAAATCTGTGTTTAACCCATCCTAATCTGGTTACCATACCTAGAATCCAAAAGAAGAAATGGGGGGTGTGGAGCCTTTTCGGTGGCTACAGCCAGACTCTGGAACTCCCTCCCCCAGTCTCTGACTGGGATCAATTGACACCTACCTTTTAGAAAGGCACTTGAGACCTGTCTGTATACTACTTAGTCAGCCTCTACTGTTAGGTAATTGGTTGAGCTGCAGCTGTTCTGTAGCAATTTGCTGTGATTATAGTGCCTTGATGCCAATGGGTAATTGCTGCGCTCTATACATTTAAATCAAATCAAATCAAAATCTTGATTGCCAATAAGTTTGCATACCCATATGTACACTTTCAGGCAAATACTGCACCTGAGCGAAAAATGCTCAGAGCCTTGTGCTAATACCTATGGGTAGCATATGCTGCGTGTAAATTAGAGATGGATTTATCTGCATCTCTCTCGTGTAATAAAAAAGCCTTATGTATCTGACAAACATGGCATGTTTGAACATATACCTCCTTTTTTTATCAACAACACATACCTGAAGTTTTTTCATCTGGACATGATGGTGAAGAAACACCTTCGGGGGTTTATTATCAATCTCGGATTTTGCTAGGGAAGAAGACAAAATTCGAAATAAACATATATTTCTTTATTTCTTTTGTGTTTTTCTCAGTCCAATTAGAACATTTTTCTCCAGTTTTCTTCACTTGCAATCATTAAGCTGAAAAAGATTGAGCTATTGGTAGTGACCGCAATTCACTTCAATACACTTCTGAGTTGTGGGCAGAGGGTAACATTTTGCAAAGAACATTGTTACAAAATTAGGAAGGATTTCCTATTGCAGTTTTGGCACATCATTTGTCCTTTATCAAACTACAGGTTTTCCTCTTTTGCATCTATGAAGGCATGAATACAATTTATACTCAATATATCAGGTTGCCCCATATGAGGTGTGAGTAGGTGCCATCCACCAGGTTTCTAGTTCTATTTCTTGCAGCCCTGCACTTCAATTTGTAACTAAAAAAACAAATCTCAGCTACACAGGAAAAACAGGACAAGGGGCGTAGCTTAGTCAGTAATGTTAGAGGGGTGAGAGGCTAAGATTTCTCAACAAGCAACGAAGTGTATGCAACTAAAAAGGATAGAACAGGCTGGGGCTACGGGTCGGTGGTAATTGGCAGCATTAGGGGCTTTAGTTTTCAGTTATGTGGGAAAGTAAGGCCAGTCAGCACTGGGCCTCAGTGGGATAGTCTAGACTATGTTATCCACTCAAGTCAGGTTCTTTCACACAGCAATGTAAAGCAGAGAGGCCATGGAGAGCAATCTAGAATAAGTCCACACCTAACAGCAGCAGACCAGGCTTGGGGATGACAGCGAGAGCAGGACTTTTAGTAGCCCAGGCCCAGCAGCAGACGATGCTTGAAGAAGAGAGAAGTCAAAGAAAGCAGGCTATGTGAAATCTGCAAAACAGTATAAAATATAGCAAAATACCTAGCAGTGTGTAATGACATGAGGCACCTCATACTTCAGGAAAGGAAAGTTTGAAACTACATGGAGCATAAAACTCTTGCACACTGCGCTGATCTACAGAGCAAGGAACCTTTGATTTCTCTTTCTTTCTCTGTTTTAATAGAAAATATAGAAATGGCATCAAAAATTTAAAGATATGAATATTATAGCTGTGTATTCATGTGCAGAAGGACATTGAAATGTGCCTTATTCTACTGGGACGTACAATTGTCGCTTGTTCAAATGGTGGTTACGTTTTTAGTACCTTTCCTAATTATATGGATTCAATGAGATTCTAAGGGCCCGATTCCGATCTCATAAGGAAAGCCCTCCATACGACTCGGATCTGGAGGGCTTTCCGAGCGAGACGTGCTCCGGGAGTCCGAACGAGCGAGTACGATGCTGCCGTATGCTTACGGACTCGGCTCGCTCGGACTCCCATTGAACTCTATGGGAGCCTGTGTACAGACGCGTACACAGGCTCCCATAGCAAAAAAGGGGTGGGTGGGGTAAAGCATACACCCTGTGGCGGGCACCCCATGTGGCCCACCACACTGTGCATGCTTGGAACGGGGGGACCCATACGCACCCCCCGTGACCAAATCGGAGGGCTCCGGGTAAAGGGGTTCCTGCTATGGCCCCCCGAAGTCTGAATCCGAGAGCTGTTTCGTCTCGATGAGACCGAGACGATGCAGCTGTCCGATTCGTGCATTGTACTCGCTCGGTTGGAAAACGGCTCCATTGCGCCGCACGATTCGGCTACAAACGTGTCGGATGGACAGGTTCGGTTCGTAAAAGATTTGCACGGCGCGTATAGGATCTCGCAACGTAATAGCTCGTTAGGAACAGGGGACAATTCGGGCGGAACGATAGGCTCCGAATCGGATTTGGTCTTTACAAATCCCGTTTGGAGGCCTTCCTTACGAGATTGGAATCGGGCCCTAAGTGTTTTGTGGATATAGTAGGTTTAGTCTAACTTTTTCACAGTGGATATTTAAATTAATTATAGGTTATTGTTTGTCAATATAATTCGAAAGGATGTACCACTAAGCGAGGAAACACTGTATGGCTTTGATCTGTATTGAGAATATATTGTCACGTGGTCCATGGGGCCATTGTCGTTTTTCCCTATGTTAGCATGAACCCGTTACAGACTGTATTCTGCTTTGCGCACGTTACTATACAAACTTATTTTGCTTTGTGCTGTTATTTTGGCATTCTGTTCTTTCCTGGGATTTAGTCTGAACACTGCAGACAAGGACGAACAACAATGCCACTTGTTATTCTGTTCTGGTCGGGCCCTAGCACCTAGACAAAACATGCAGATGCAGCTGTTGTTTGGGAACATCTACTTTGGTCATATAGGTATACACAGGTGGGTGACAGAGACTTGGAGAGGGATGTTTCCAGAGAAAGGAGCGTGACAGCATATATGATTTAGATCTTCCATCTAGAGACTGAGGTACGGGGTCTGCTGCTAACACCCAGAGATCTTCTGATATATAATCATTTTGCTTCTGTAGACAGGGAGGGAGGTTAGGCTACACTGTTGTATATAATGACAGCACCTTTTATGATTTAGGGACTACTTGCTATGCTAACCGCATTTGTGTTAGGCATTTTTCTTCTTGTTGTGGCACGTATACTGCATACTAGAGCACAATAGTTAAAATAAATATTTTAAACTTTTCTCATGTCTCTGTCAGATCTTATTGTGGACTGGTATGAGAGTGAGAGCGAAAGGGAGTGTCCTGCAACCGTGATTCCTGAGAGGGTCAGGAGTGTTGTGTTCTGGGGAGTCTAATCACTTGTTCCTCTGTGAGTGAGTAGGATGGAAAGTGAGACACTATAGCTGGGCTCATGGGCACTCAGGTGGTAGGATGACTCAGTCTCTGCCTACTAAGGTTCCATGATCCCAAGCATAGTTTTGTGACTCCACAGAATCACTGCAACAATATCATGGTGAAATGAACTGTGCCTAATGTGCACTGCTGCTGTAGGGTGATGTGTAAGTGTGGCTTGTGCTGGTTGCTCTATTGATATAGCAAACACTGAACGATCTGGATGGTTGTCTCCTCACCCACTCGCATGTGACAGAACACCATGACACGATGACTTGAAGGGAGATAATGATAGAAAGGGGAGATGGAAACAGGCCAGGTAGGAAGACGATGGAAGACACTGAGTTCTAGCCAACACCCCCACCAGCACCCACTGTGCAGCAGGTGCTGGGGGCCTTTAGGTAGACGCAAAAGGAAGGGAGGAAGTGTGGACAAAGACTACACACGAATATCAGTAACAAAATTCCTGAGTTTGGCAGATGGATTACTCCATCACAAATCTGACAGATAACCCATCCGCCATATTACAAGTGCCATTGGCTATCAAATCAAATCAAATCAGGAGCATTTATTTAGCGCACAAATCACCCGAAAGTCTCATGGCGCTTGCGGACTACTCAAGATTATCGGCTAGAAGAAGAGAAGTAACCAAGATAATGATCGAACATCCATGTTTTTAACTCCCTACGAAAACAGTTGTGATCAGAGATGATGCATAAGTATAAAGGCAGTTTATTCCAGAGGGAGGGAGCGAGAAAAGAAAAAGATCTTCCCCCGTTTTTGACAGTGCGCACTCTGAGAGGAGTGAGGAGAGAACTATTACTCGATCTTATGGTCCTGAGAGGCAGATACCAGCTGAGCTTTTTTGCCCAATAGCTTGGACCTCTACCATACATGTTCTTATGCGTTAGGCATAGGGTCTTAAAACGGGTACGCTTCCTCACTGGTAGCCAATGAAGATGTCTTAGGCTAGGTGCCGAAGGAGATCCAGATGGGAGGTTTAGCACCAGACTGGCTGCTGTATTTTGCAGGACCTGAAGCCTGGAGGCAGGATCTTCATTTATTTGTGTCAACAGGGCATTTCCGTAATCCATACGGCTGATGATCAGTCCCTGTACTAATGGTTTCCTGGCTTCTAACGGAATCCACTTAAACACTTTGCGCAAATTGCGCTTGATGCCAAAACAGGTGCCAATTATATGGTTAACCTGATTTTTCATTGATAATTGATTATCAATTTGGATTCCTAAGTTCCTTACTGACTGACTTGGAGCAGGACATGGACTGAGGTTTTGGGGCCACCAGTCATCTGACCAGTGCTCATGAGCCTTACCAAAGAGTACTATCTCGGTTTTACTTCCGTTTAATTGTAGGTGGTTGCTGTTCATCCACCTATCTACTTGGGCCATGCAATTCTTGAAACGAGATTTTGTGTCCATGGGGTCGGGGCCAAGGGTGATCAGAACCTGAGTATCGTCGTCATATGACACTACATTAAAGCTATAATGCGTTTGAAATTTAGCGGACGGATATTCATCTTGTTTGTGACAGAGTATCCCATCCGCCAAACTCTAAATTAGGCCCAAAAACATTGAACCCACTAATCTGTTTTAGACTACAACTATCTGATCTAACATTAGATTACAGTGCAGGTGTATTAACCATCCAAGCTGTTTGTAGAGGACTGAAATTGTGACCTTGGTCTGGCCAGTATATTTAAGACAAGTCAGATAAAAAAACATGAAAATCAGCACAATCTAGTATTTTTCCTCTTTGAACTGTAAACATAAAGCAGCAAGAAGAAAACACATCACAAGTATTTTAGAGCGGTGTATACCTCCTAAATATTTTTTGTTGCAAAGAGAAGCAGAAATGCATTTCCTAAACAAAGAACATACACAGCTTTACACATACTGCTATTTAAGTCCCACCTCCTGAATATTCCATAACCTCAGAATACACGGATATATTCTGCATTTTTCTCTCAGAAAGGTGGCAACTCTTTCTGTAGGTCTTTAAAGAAGATGGGAACACCCACTGGTTGCTCATAGTCATGGTTAGATCCCATAGCCAGATTTACCCCATAGCACCAATGCAGATGTATGCAACAGTGATTGTGATTAATGATTCTGAAACATGAGAAGAGCTGCTTCAGTGCAAGCTTCCCCCCATCACAGAATAGGCACAGCACACCATCAACAGTGCAAGCATCACTCACAGAACAGGCACAGCCGAGCATTAGCAGTGCAAGTTTCTCTTCCTCCCAGAACAGACACACCATGTGCATCAATTGACAAGCTTCCTAGCTTCACTGAAGTAGTACACCATAGCATCCCTTATACAGCAGGTACAGCAATGCATCAGAAGTGCAGGCTTCCATTCCCCAAAGAACAGGTTCATCTTGGAGAGAAGTGAAGCCTTCCTCCTTTATGGAAAAGGTACAGCATGGTAATAGCAGTGAGACCTTCCCTACCTGACATTTCAGGATAACTAGAACCCATTTCCTACTGTCACAGAACAGGTAAAGCTCAGGAAGTATCTGTGAAACTTCCTCTCTCAAATAAAAGATGTACCACATTATGCAGAAGCAGTAGTACAAACACCTTTGCCTATTTGATGCATATGTTTCAGTATGTTTGTGTGGATTCGTAAGTGCATGGATTGTTGAGCAAGCAAAGTGGTCAACAATCAATGGTGAAGTATGAACATCTGTTATTACAGTGCCAAAATGCCCCAACAGGTGAACGTATGTCATGTTATGTTATGCTTTGTTATGTTATGTTATGGAGGCTTGAATGGCTGTATACATTCATTAGTAAATGGATGGAGTAGTAGATGATGTTGTGAGTTTGTTGTACAGTTGGGTGAGTGGGCAGCTGGATGGCTCGTGAATTTATCTTTTGATGAATGCTTAATTTGTGTGGGCAGATGGATGAGCAGATGAATGAAAGTGAACAAAGCTGGATTTTGTTAGGACTTGACAAAACCAGATAAAATCACTGGAATGCAGTTCCTATCTCTGATACTTCCCATGTATGAGGGAATACAGGTTTTTTATTTTCCTTCGGTGCTGTCAATATATTGACAGTTGTGTACCTCCTTCACACACTTTCAGATAAAATGAAATCACAGTTACAGTTGGAACGTGTGATCATCGCTGTGCGCTCACTGCATAGAGGCCACAAATTGCATGAAATCTGAACACCTTTATAACCGACTTACAGGCACTCTGAGAAATTCGCACAACCTTCACACTCTTCTCCAGAGCCTCCAGCCATCCCCCATCATGAATAACTCACCCACAACCAGAACTCACCCAGACACCTAGAGGCGGCTCAATCATATAAATGATTCATATGTTGTATGAAAAAGCTGCAGAAACACAATATATGGAGACAACAATTACTCTAATTCAGCATTGTGTTTGTCTGTAAAGGTCCTGAATTTAGAACCCAATAGGGATCTATTTCAAAGGCAGTTTTTTATTACTGCCATTGCTGAGACCTGGCAGGACCCGTCCCACTCAAAGTCCTGCTGGCAGCACACTTATGTGGGGTGAGTGGCATGCAGGGGCCCAATCAGATTCCTGCCCTCCGCTGCCCCTGAGCATCACACACATCCCAGGCCCAGTCTTAGAGAAAGGCAAACCACTGAAAGCTTGAGCCAGGTATGAGTCAGGTGCCTTGCTGTGACTCATCTTGTGTTCCTCTTGAACCCCTGAGCCCAAAACAAGATCATCTTTCATGTGGCTTCTGTCTGCCCCTAGTTCTAACCTCCTGTGCCAAGAATGAACGACAAAGCAGTGACCGTTGATGTAAAATGGGCAAGGGAAAGAGATACCTATTTAATTAGCTGAATTACATGATGTGAAACCAGAAAATCCAGGATCAATCCCAGCTTCCCTGCTTGAACAAATTATGTGATTGCAGGCAAATATTTTACTTCACAGAGTCTGCTTTTTCTTCATAATCACGTACGAGAGAACCTTCAAATGTGTGAGTTCAGAAAGTGTGTGATGCAAAAACCTCCTGAGTTTGATTTAACAGGCCATAACGTTGCTCCATCTATAATAAGAATGCAGGTCACACATAGGGTACACATGACAACTGACTTGCCTCTGAGTTTACTACTGGCATTGTCGTCAAGAAGGGGTTTGGAGGGCATAAATGTATCTACGTTTATGATTTAAAATTATCACTTTTAATAAATGGCTCTCAATGTATTGATATAATCTGATGGACTACGAAGAAACTCTTCCGATTGTTAAAAAAATACATTTAAAAATTTTGAAGAAACTTCACCATATTTGTAGATGTTGTTTCTTGCATGATTTACATGACAAATATTTTCATGGTTCGACTCGTGCATTTACTCTTGGAGCCAAGCAGGAGCAGCCTCTGCAGGTAAGAGGGATGGGGCAGGGGGCAGGGGGCAGGGTGGGGGCGGGGTGGGAGTAGACAGACGACGAGGTAAAGATACATTTTTAAAAAAGAAAACCCCTTACCTTGCCTCGCCGCATCGCCGACTATTTGAGCCATATGAGTTAAGGAGCAGCGGAGCAGAACAAGCTTCTGTAACCATGGTCAGGTCAATATTATGTTTATTAGTGGAGCATAAAAACATTGTTTGCTGCCCTGACCATCGCCGCTGCCCGTGTTTGGCTCTGCTGCAGGGGAGAGACTCCCAGGACCAGGCTGCTTCGCGGCAGGGGCCGCGCTGACATCTCGCGCCATCCGGCGCTTTAAAATCCGCCCTCATCTCCCGCAGCGCGGGAACCTTGTTTGCTGCCCTGACCATCGCCGCTGCCCGTGTTTGGCTCTGCTGCAGGGGAGAGACTCCCAGGACCAGGCTGCTTCGCGGCAGGGGCCGCGCTGACATCTCGCGCCATCCGGCGCTTTAAAATCCGCCCTCATCTCTCGCAGCGCGAACCTTGTTTGCTGCCCTGACCATCGCCGCTGCCCGTGTTTGGCTCTGCTGCAGGGGAGAGACTCCCAGGACCAGGCTGCTTCGCGGCAGGGGCCGCGCTGACATCTCGCGCCATCCGGCGCTTTAAAATCCGCCCTCATCTCCGCAGCGCGGAACCTTGTTTGCTGCCCTGACCATCGCCGCTGCCCGTGTTTGGCTCTGCTGCAGGGGAGAGACTCCCAGGACCAGGCTGCTTCACGGCAGGGGCCGCGCTGACATCTCGCGCCATCCGGCGCTTTAAAATCCGCCTCATCTCCCGCAGCGCGGAACCTTGTTTGCTGCCCTGACCATCGCTGCTGCCCGTGTTTGGCTCTGCTGCAGGGGAGAGACTCCCAGGACCAGGCTGCTTCGCGGCAGGGGCCGCGCTGACATCTCGCGCCATCCGGCGCTTTAAAATCCGCCCTCATCTCTCGCAGCGCGCGAACCTTGTTTGCTGCCCTGACCATCGCCGCTGCCCGTGTTTGGCTCTGCTGCAGGGGAGAGACTCCCAGGACCAGGCTGCTTCGCGGCAGGGGCCGCGCTGACATCTCGCGCCATCCGGCGCTTTACAATCCGCCCTCATCTCCCGCAGCGCGGGACGCGCCCGGGCCAAGGGCGGGCCCGTCCTTGCCCGTCAGTGACTGGAAGAGGCTGGGCTGGGTCACCTCCCTAACGTCTGTACAGTAAGCCACTGTGGTGTACAATGGTATATTGTTAGAAGTGTGTCATTTGGAGGTCAGGGTTTAGCAACATGAGTAAACGGAAGGTGGGAGCAGGGGTCGTGGGTACGCTCAACGCCTTTCTTTCTAGGGCAGAGTCAGCGCTAATGCATGAGATCCAAATCACTGAGCGCAGGTTGTCACTTGAGCCTCAAACATCCCGTTGCATACAGAGCTCTATAGGCCACCCCTCCCAATTGCTGACAAACTGCACCAATGATTTGGTATCGCATCCCAGCCAGTCTCCGACGATACAATTGGAACCAGTGCCACTTATTGCACCCACTCCTTCTAACCTGGACTGTTCTATTAATACGTCCATGGTTATCACCAGGGGTAAGAAGCTCATTGGGGCTGTAGGTAGTGAACCACCCTCGAAAAAAAGGAAAGGCCGAGGTGTATTGAAGCCAACCCCCCCATCTTCTAGGGTAGCAAAACGCAAGGCAGTTACAAACGGCAATGGGAATAATGGGAGTCAACAGTTCAAAGATAAGGCAATTACTGTTATAAGCTCCCCTACCAGTGCCGTCCACCTACCGCCAGTGTTTAATATGGACGAGTTTTGTTCACAGATAGAACTGAAATTGATAACTATGATTGACCCCTTGCTTAAGAAGCTGACCCTGATCGAAGATAGACTTAGCAAAATAGAGCAGGGCTTTTTTAGTAGCCCCCCTGATAATGCTAATGGGTCGACGTATGTTGGGTCTACAACCCAACTGGTGAGGGGAAACGCATCAGTACCAAAGGGATCCCTAGAAAAGGCATGCTGTCCTCTATCATCAACAGCTAAACCATCAGTAACAACCTTGGAGGCCACCCAACCCGTTAATGCCCCGCAGGTAGGAATGCTGTTGTCATCAATTTCGCATCAAGGGAAGAGTGGTTCTAGGGGACGGTTTCCCGAGCACCATGCTGGCAGTGCCGAGAACCATCACACTTCCCTTCATCTCCCCCCGGAATCCACTCCCTATACAGTTGTTCTGGTCAATGTTCCAATGCTTCCACCTAATGCACAGGAGCACTGGTCAACACTACGAAACAAGGCCTTATACATGCTGGGTAATAGGATTGGCCTAAAGGACCATCTTTTCTCCGAATTTAAAATGGTTCGTAGAGTTCCATGGGTTGGGAAACTCCGTAAGTCTTCACCTGGTGATTGTGTAGTCCTAAGTTTCAGGTCGCCAAGACTGGTTCAGCACATACTAGAGAGGGCTGGTAATCGCTTCACTAAGGAGGATGATATTAACATCCTTCCATTGGGTTTCTTTTATCAACCATCCAGCACCCTTGGGTGCAGCGAGATGAGGGGGTTATCTAGATCACATAGTCAACTTGATCGACCGGTGACCACAAGCAATCGATTCGAAATCTTTTCTTCTTTAGAGGATATAGATTGACTAGGCAATATAGTAAACCCTCCTCTAATTGGAACACCAGTATCTATGGGCCAGAGAGGGTCTGCCCTAGGACTGCGTATTCCTGACCCTAGTGTAATATCTGCATCTGCATCTGCGACCAGAAGTAAGGCTATTCACGCCAACAGCCCTGACATTGTAGGGGGTGCGTATCAATCCCAGACGAAACTTATAACCGGGGTGGATAAGAACATATTATCTCATAATCTTTTTGTAAGATCTCTCATCCCACCAAGTACTTCTAGTTTGGTAACTGTGGAAAATGATTACGCAATTGGCCCCGAAGCAAATAGCAGTAACGTCATCCAGGGGCACCCAAAAACATATATGTCTATAGTCTCCTGGAATATCGCAGGTCTATATTCCAAAACCACTTCAACAGAGTGGTCAACATACATCGACAGTCATGATGTCTGGATATTCCAGGAGACTTGGTCATTGGATAAAATTTATCATCCAGGCTTTTTGAATTTCTCGAAGGCCGCCTTGGGAGGGCAGAGAGGGAGACCTATAGGCGGGTTGACTTATTGGGTTAGACAGCAAGCGGGCATTCTGGTAAAGGAAGTATTCATTGATAGTCCGGACATCATGGCCATACGGATTGTTGGGGAGCATGGACCTGATGTCCTGATTGTCAATGTATATGCAAGAGGTCAGCCGGGGGGCAGGGGATCAAGTGTGGTTACTTCCCTTGATACCTATTTGGAAAGTTCAAGGGGCAACTGTAACTTGATAATCGCAGGCGATTTTAACTGTTGTTTTGAGCCACTGGACCACGAAGATGGAAACCTTAGCGCAGAGGAGGACGCGCAGTGGAATATCCCGCAATTAGAACTATGTCCCATTAACAAATGGACAGAGGCTGCACTACAGTTAAAAGGGTTGTGTCTGGAAAAGGGACTAAGGGCAGTTAATGGGCGGACGCAGTCGGATAGGAAAGGAGCTTTTACCTTCGATAATGGCTCTCGTAGTAGTCGCATAGACTATATTCTTCTGAATGTAGAATACTGGCCATTTCTTGTGGATATGAAAGTGCAGGAGCGGACCGAAAGTGATCACAATCCGTTGGTCTTACAATTGTACGCTTCGACTTTTTCAAATCCAAATATCAGGGCAGTTGAATATGTAACAGCAGAGGCTATGCTCACTAACGATATGAGGAGAGTTCAATGGGTTAGGGTTATTGAAAATGAGGGTGCCCTGGAACAAATGAAGGAATTGGTTGCTTGCTCTACCGCCACCCTTCTTAACTGTGATTCCCAGAAGGATATTAATTCTATTATCCCCCAGGTTCACAACGACCTGTTCAAACAATTGAAATACTTTTTTATTAAAACTAGTCAACCAAGTAAAAAACCTTATGTAAAGGCGGCTTCCTGGTACAATAGTACATGCAGACAGGCCTACAAGATTCTATCCAGGGCTATTAGATCTAAAGTTGTGGGCGATATCAAAAAGGCTAGAGTAAGGTATAAGAAAGCCCAGCAACAAGCGAAGAAGGAATGGGATGAGAACCGCTGGCAAGATCTGGTCTCTGCCAGTAAGGAGAAAAATATGATCCAATTTTGGAAGCTTGTTAAATGGGGCAGTGGAGAATTAAATCAGACACCCACTAATTATGTTGCCCCTGAACAATGGGTTCTACATTATGAGGCTCAATTCTCTGCCACTAATGGCAGTGATGATTTACCGCTATGGCCTACTCCAACAACCACCCTGTGTTTCACTAGTTTAGAGGTTGAATCAGTGCTAAAAACGATCCCGAGAGGTAGGGCCCCCGGCCCTGATCGTATACCCGCAGATTTGTTTGTCCATGGTAAGGACCATTGGGTATCTTACATTAGGTTATTGGCAAACGCCATAGCTAGCGGTGCTTCCATTCCTGAAACATGGTTAGGTGCCGAAATCATACCTATCTATAAAAAGGGTGACCACTCACTACCAGGTAATTACCGGCCAATTAGTCTTATTGATTCCATCCAGAAGATTGTTGCCAGGCTAGTTCTTGGCAGAATCCAGGCCTGGATAGACGAAACAGAAATTCTGACACCTTTCCAGGCGGGGTTTCGTCCACATACTAGTACCTTAGATCAGGTTCTTAGATTTGTGCTTATCTATTGGCGGGTGGTTATCATAGGAGGGGTGCAATCTATGCGGCTTTTATTGATTTAAAATCCGCATTTGATTTAGTCCCCCGTACAAAAATGTGTAGCGCTTTTGTGGATATGGGGATGCCACCGGAATTGTTGGCTATTTTAATGAAACTGCATAATTTAAATTATGCACAAGTCCGCTGGGGAAAGCAGGGAAATGTTACTGAGAGGTTCTCGGTTTCCAAGGGGTGCGCCAGGGGTGTGTACTAGCCCCAACCCTGTTTTCCCTGTACATAAACAGGGTTGTACAGTACTTTTCTACCTATCCCACAGATGCTCCAGTGTTAGCGGGTATGAAAATACCCTTTCTCATGTTCGCGGACGACACCTTGATAATATCCAAGACACGACAGGGCTTGCAGGCCGCTCTGTCCCGTTTCGAGGTGTTCTGCCGCGACCATGAATTAGTGGTAAATGTGGAGAAAACAAAGTTTATGGTGCTCCACAAATCCAAAGCCATAACCGCGAGAGTGTATATGAACAAAGTCCCCCTGGAACAGACTGATGTTTTTACCTATCTGGGCATAACACTAGGTAGGAAACTACAATGGAAACCCCAGATCGACATGCTGGCTTTAAAACATGCACAACTAGCCGGTGTATTGATAAAGGAGCAGAGGCTTTCTCAGACCAAACCCATTGCCCCGCCCTTAAGATTTACAACTTAAAAATCAGTACCTCAATATTATATGGTGCTGAACTTTGGGGCTTTGAGGATTTAACACCATTGGCATTAGCCCAAAATAAATTTGTTAGATCATTATTAGGCCTTCCGAAATCTACCCCACTTATGCCTCTTTATCTTGATCTGGGTTGCTATAGTATTGAGGACTTGGCACGCTTCAGACCTATAGCATTCTGGAGAAGGCTCTGGACTACACCTGAGCTTTCTCTGTATGCTAAAGCTCTCCTTGAAGTTCGGGGGTTGGGCCGTCTATACAAGATCCCCTGGTTTAATAACATCAAGACCACCCTGGTTAATATGGGGATGAGCACCCTGTGGGAGGACCCAGCTGCTGCTCTATTTCCATCTAAAAAGAATTTCAAGGCAGCTTACTGGAGTATGGTCAAAACTAAGCGGTTCTCATCTATTATGAGGCCTACCCTGACTAGAGAATTCTTGGAGATCAAGCACGAGACCAAGTTTGAAACATATTGGGACGTTATTACCAGGCCAATAGACAGGAAACTGTATCACCAGTTCAGGGTAGGTTCACTTCCAATTAGAGCTTTTACTAGTAGTTGGCACTTGCCAACGGATGACAAATGTATTTCGTGCCCGGCCCAAATTGAGACACTAGCGCACATTATGTTCGTATGCCCAGCCTATGATCTACCTAGGACCAAATGGCTCAAACCTATTTGTATGAATTTGGGTACAAGACTGGCCATAGATGCCTTAAGGATCCTAAGGACAAACACCCAAGATTCCATAGTGGTAGCTGTGGCAAAATTTTTGAGCTGGATGTGGGTTATCCGTGCTAACAAGATGAGGGTACACTAATTTTTGACATTTTTATTCCCGAGGGTTGAGATAGTATGGAATGGGCCTGTTGAAAAATAAATTTCTGTCTAAGACCCCGAAATAAGGGCTTTTTAAAGGTGTTTTTATTTTTATAATTCTGTTATTTTAAACAATGTTTCTAACTTATTTGCAAATACATGTGGTTTTTACAAGCTTGGACGATTGTAGATTGTATATTATACTCCAAATTCTTTTTTAATTACCGATGTATTCTGTCTTTTATGATTTTGTAAATCGAAATAAAGACTTTATTGACTTGACTTGACATACACCACAATAATTGTCAACATGATAAATAAAATCGTTTAAACGAGAAAACGCTTCATCTTTCTAACGGAATCATGACATATGTGGCAATCAAATTTAATTAATAATAGACTAGCACAAGTTATTCTGCAAATAGGAAGCCATTCTTCAACATATTAACTTTTAAATCTAAATTAGAATCAAGTTAAATCTATAATATGACTATCAGTCTATGTAGAAATATGACCTAGTGACCCCACTACTACATAAGTCATCATGGTCTCTCTCTCTCTCTCGGAAACATGTTCCATTGACCTGAACCCCACAGCAGGGCAGATCCCAATGCCACTCTGAGCAGACCGCAATGAAATCAGCGATAACAAATTTAAAGCTGAGAAAAGGCAGCAGAAACCCGCAAAACACATTGCACCGAGAGGTTCTACTTAAAAAGTTGCACCACATCATCCATAACTAGGTACCACCTACCACCTGGGAAACTGGCCAAACCAAAAGAAGAATGGCACAACTTTTGCTGTTGCTAAGCACTGTAAATAACAGGTTTTGCTATAACTCCAATTCACATATAGGCAGATCATTAAATATCTCATACATTCTTGAAGAGTAGAGATCGGTGACCTGAGCTCTACCAGTGCCAAACACTTAAATTAGCTGCCTCAGTTCCATCACAGCTCTGGGCCCCAGACCGCTCTAGGCTCGTCTGTCCCAAGACCTAGTGTCACCAGTAAACAATCAAACACCAGGCAGAAGGGGTGGCTATAAAATCAACTCTCAACCATCCTCAATAGTTACTGGCCAAAATGCATGTACTCCTTTTGCACTGCGCCCTATTTGTAAAAATATAAGTGCCAGTGCCCAAGGTATTCCACTGCAGCTGTCACCACCCACAGCTGCTGCCAGTGAAGTGCCAGCATTACCTGCTAACCATCACACTTCAACAAGCGTGACATCTTAACTATTGCAGATCAACCCAAGCTGTAGAGATTGCCTGGAAGTGCAAGTTTTATTATTTTATAATAGACTGAATTGCTAAACACTTGTGCTGTGCTAAACAGAAACAGGCTGAGAACACCACCATATGGTGTACTCCCATAGATGAGTGCAGGCTTAAAAAATAAGTGCCTGTGCCAAGCACCCGGAAACACCGGCACAAACTGAGCATTCTTTTGCAGTATCTTCTAACTCATGACAAAGCTGAAGATGATAAGGCATGCTACAACTGAGACAAAACAGGCTACATTAATTAATGGCCTAAAATCTGCCAAAAAACTACGGGGCATATTATCAAGGGCAGTATCGCCACTTCAGCGGCACTTTTTGCCGCTAAAGCGGCGATATTTTTATCGCCCTATTAGCAAGCTGTCGCTAACAGCTGTTAGCGACAGCTTTATGGCGAAAGCGGCCGTTTTCTTGCCGCTTTGCATGTCAGCGATAATTATCGCTAATGACTTGCAAAGTAGGCGTTCCCAACTAAAAGCGACTGAAAACAGTCGCTAACACAACTTCCCCCTATTAGCAATGCCCGCGAAGCGATAAAATAATTTGCGCTAACCGCGATTATCGCTGGAATCTAACACCTCTTTAAAACTTGACTTAACCATTCTAATCAATGGGAGGTGGATTGTAAGGTTAAGTCCTCACCTGCCTATTAGCAAGCTTTTCATTAGCGCGTGGAATTTATCGCTGGATTTCGTGCGCTATTGCTGGGTTTCGCCGCTATCGCTGGATTTTCTATCGCCTTGGAGATAAGCGTTGATAATAACGCGTTATCTCCGCGATGTAATCCATCGATAGCCGGCAATAAAAAAACAGAGCTAAGTGCCCTTTGCGATAATTATCGCACATCCTTGGTAATATGCCCCTACCGCTCCAGTCTCATCAAGGAGACACCTTTTGGCACAAAATAAATCTTGACTATCTTGAGTGACAGAGGCTTGCATATGATCTTAAATCAAAATGTATTAACAGTAAGGAATAATTTAGGTCAATAATGTAGTTCATAGTCCAATATGTGGGTTACATCAATTAATACATGTCAACATAACTACTATTGTTTTATTTAAATCTCCTTTTTTCTCTCCATATGATTTATCAACACATCTTTTGTTGAATTATACACTAGAGGAACTATTAAAAGATGACAATCTGGGTTATAAATAATTCAGGTTGCCAATGCTCGTCTGTGTTTTGTGGTAATTTACCCTCTTCAGACGAACACACAATTTTTCATGTAATACTAAGAGAAGTAAATAATGTTCCCCTGGTATATCACAACTGCACCCTAATACAGGTGGTATTTAAAACAGACATTCGTCTATGTGTTAATATACTAATCATGCATTCAATATAGAATGTCACCTGTGTCAATTACTGTGATGCCATCAGGGTATGGTCATGTGACATCATTTACTAGGAAGATTGAGGGTCAAGGTCATATGATATCACTTTCTGTGATATCATTAAGGTCAAGGGTGTATGATGTCACTTCCACTATCCCTGGCATTTTGTTGAATCAATCTCCATGGGCAATGCGGGTTTACAGCACCAACCAGCCTCAGTCTGAGCCTATGCCAGGAGCAGTGCAGAGAAGTGTCCTTCAGTGTAGCACTGTTTTTTATTCCTGGACAAAGCTATGATTGCATCAGATCTTCCTACTAACATAACCCAATCATCAAGTGGAGCTGACAAGTGCCCTAGTATATTTGGACTATTGTAATGTGGTCTTCATAGAGCTCTCAAAAATCAGACAGATTACAAAGACTACATAATCATGCAGTCAAACTGTGTCGAACCTTCAGGAAAGTGATCATACAAAACTGCCTTTGAAAGCCCTCCACTGACTCCACATGGAAGCAAGGGTCACATTTAAAACCATTTACATCACTCACAAGGCCTATTGGAACAAAGAACCCGGCTGCCTTCAAAATATGGCACACTGGATCCAAGCTAGCATACTTCGACCTGCTAGTCTTCATCTTATCAAGTAATGAACCTTCAACAATAAAAACATGCAGACAAGGCCCGGGCCCTAAGTTCTGGAAAGCCTTGAACTCTTGCATAAGATTATTTACATAAATTGTGAATCAGGTTCACAGAGAACCTTACGGTCTGCAGACAATGGTTACATTATGATGCTACATGCGTACTTGGTTGCATACCAAAATTTACCTCCATGACATTATTCAGATCTAGACAAACAGATGCTGTCCCCATATGGCAAAAATACTAGATAACGTTGCTAAAGCACACTTAATCAGTTACCAGCAATGAAGATTGAGATGTTGTTAGTTTAGTCCTATGTGGTTGGGTCTGGAAACATTTTTTTTCAAAGATGGCTTTGTAAAGCAAGGCCACAGTAATGAAAAACTTAGGAATTGATTAACAAATGATTGATCCTTACTTAATTGGTCCCAAAAGACAGGCCTGATATACTAGGGTTTTACCCTGGTTTAAGACATCCATAGATTGTATTTTTTGGTTTACATCAATTTTAGGACTACGAGGCTTTATTTACAAACATATTTCCCTACTTTAAAACAGTGGCTTGGGTCTGATGACAGTTTAAACGTAATCATTCTTGATTTTCAAAGGGATATCGCTAGCTTAAGAGAGGTTTAGGACTGCATACATCATGGATAAGCCATTGTAAATTAGACCCAAACATCTTATACAATGAAGTGTTAAATAAAAAATTTATAACACAATTTTCTTCTGTCAAATTCCAAACGTTGATCAAACTCATTGTCAAAGTATGGGAAAGGCCTGCACCCGCAGAGGGTATGAAGGGGTCGGCGCTTAAACCGCACCAAGGCCCGGGTTAAAGGTCAGAGCCCTGGAAGGGCACAGAGAGAAGGGGACCAGATATGGTACCCCCACCCCCAGGTGAGGGGGAATGGTGGGAGTGCCAATGCGCCAGGTAACAAACGGTGCTAACCCCAAACATCCCACGGTAGGCTGAGGCAATTCTCAAAATAGACCCTGAGTGGGTTTGGGGGGGTTAAAAGAAGCTGCCGCGGCCAAGCCCCCATCTCTTTATTGGGACAACCGAGCAGTACGACGAGCAAAGAGGAGGAAGAGTCTTACTGGGGCAGCAAAGCAGGAGTGGCAACAAGCCGGTATCTGAGTTGAGGAGAAGTGCTGCAATGGTCATCGTCGGAGGCCCAGAGTAGCCCAGCAGCCGACTGACAGTGCCCAGCGAACCGGAGCAAGCCCAGAGGAGCACAGCAGATGACCGGGAGAGCCCAGCAGCCCAAAGACCTGCGAGGCCAGAGGCTCGTCATCCAGGACAGCAAAGAAGACCATCCCAGTAAGAGACGCACCGCCGCGGTGCAGGGCAGCAAAGAAGGACACTGGAGACTGAGGCTCACCGCCACATCTGGAACTGGAAGAAGGTAAGAAGGAGCCCAGGCCAGGGCGAAAGCACAGCTGGTCAACCGGCACGCACGGCACCAACCCCAGCCCACAAGCCCGCCCATAGCAAGTGAGTGAGAGGGCCAGCCGGACAGATTTAAAGCAATAGGCCCAGATTCAGAGGGTAGGTGGAGCATTAGGGGCAGCAAGAATTGGGAGGAAGCCACCACTCCCACTTTTTAAAAACCAAGAGACATGCAACCATGGGCTGGGTGGAGCATTAAGAGCTTTGAAAGATCAGGAGCAAGTGAGCAGACTCCTGCAATGTGGTAAAAAGGCACACGCGGTTGCACCACCCCATAGCCACATGGGGACCAGCAGAAAAAATCAATAAAGACAGAAGGGGCATCAGTGGGCATAGCTGTTGGATGCTAATCCACCGCTAAGCACATGAACAGGCAAGCGCCAGGCTAGCGCACAGGGCATAAGAAGCTAGGGCAGCACGACAAACAGGCCTGTTGCAACAAGCAGGCAAAAGAGCAGTCGGGGACACCCCACAAGGCCGACGCAACCCGGCTGCGAAACAAGCAGGCAAAGATAAGTCGGGACAGCTCACAAGGGTGATGTGACCTGGCTGCATTAAAATCAGGTGAAGAGCAATCAAGGACAGATCACACGGGCGACACGACCCAACTGCATAAAAAGCACGTGAAGAGCAGTGGGCTGCTGTAGGGCCAGTGACCCCAGCGCAAGGAGCTGCAAGCAGGGGAATCCCTCCTTAACAAAAGGATCATCAGGCAAACCTGGGCCTGCCAAAGCGACGATATGGAAAAGCGGGGCGGCAGCTAAGTGATTTGGATGAAATACTGAGAACAGCAAGGGAGGCAGCAGCCACACACGGGAAGGACCAGGGGGGCGGCCTGCCCCCAACACGCACAACAATGGCAGGGACAACGAGAGCCCCAGTGTGGAGAATGAAGGAAGGGAGGAATCCAAGAAGCACCAACGCAATGGCATCAAAAGCAGCAAGAATGAGGAGAAAAATGACACCAAGGAGCCGGCAGCAGCAGCCTTGATGCCAGCGCCCAGCAAACGAGCCAAGACTTTGAATGGTGAGCAAATCAACAAATCAACACGATTGTGCTTGAATGCCCACAGTAATTGGCACAAAGGGGGGGGGGGGCGAGCACGCCAGGAGGGAGCAAAGCTGTGGGCTCAGGGGGTTGGGTTCCAACCTGGGGTCCCAAGGCAGCAGCGCAACCACACCTCCACCAGAGGTGACAGAGGGGGTGGTCTGCCCGCAACGAATAGCACAGAAGGGAAGGCAGTGGCTAAGATAACACCAGTACCGACAGAAGTGTAGGGCACAAGAGGGGGGACATGGGCAGAGACCAGGCAACCCAGCCATGTTAGGACTGGTACCTGAAGCATACAAAAGGGGCACGCTGGGACAGCCATACATGGTTACTAGGCCCACAGGTTGGACAAGCCTATTACCATTGGCAGGGAAAGAGTGTATGTGGTGCTAGGAGTTTGACATTTTCACCCTATTAGAGATACAAGTGGAGTGCTTGGGCCTAGCCAATTGTGACAAGAAAGATAAGGACAGTAAAGAAAGGGCCAGGGTGAGAAAGGAGAGGAACTTTGACAACTGGCTTGGCGCGTTTAGGATTATGGCATGGATTATACTGGAGAAGTTCCACACTGCACAAAGGACCTTTGGTTGTATGAGTGAAAAATACACGAGGCCCAGACGTGAATGAAATGCGTATAGTCATTTCACAAAAGTAATAATGAAAATTTAGCAAGCAGTGAGAGAGGTGATGATTTTGGGATCCCCTAACCTAGGGAGAGAACCAAGCAGATGCCTTGAAAACAAAGAGCACATCTTGCTGAACGATTCGGTGGTGGTCCCATCCTCTTAAAACCACCCCAAGCACAGTTATGGGCAAAAATACAATCCCAACCAAAGGCCCTGCAAAGCATTATGGGACGAGATTAGCAGTGGGCAGTGAATATTATAGAATCCAATATCAAAATAATTCTACAAAGAGCTGCAGTTCAACTAGTCGTTACTAGGTGTCCTCACGAGTCAAATGCAAAAGCATTGAAATTATTACATCAAGCTGCAGTTCCACTAGTCGTTACTAGGTGTCCCTCACGAGTCAAATGCAAAAGCATTGAAACCCTTTCATGAAGTTGCAGTTCCACTAGTCGTTACTAGGTGTCCCTCATGAGTCAAATGCAAAAGCATTTGACTTGAGGGACACCTAGCAACGACTCAGTTGAACTGCAGCTTGATGTAATAATTTCAATGCTTTTGCATTTGACTCGTGAGGGACACCTAGTAACGACTAGTTGAACTGCAGCTCTTTGTAGAATTATTTTGATATTGGATACTATAATATTCACTGCCCACTGCTAACCTCGTCCCATAATGCTTTGCAGGGCCTTTGATTGGGATTGTATTTTTGCCCATAACTGTGCTTGGGGTGGTCCTAAGAGGATGGGACCACCACTGAATCGTTCAGCATGATATGCTCTTTGTGTTCAAGGCATCTGCTTGGTCCTCCCCCTAGGTTAAGGGGGACCCCAAAATCATCACCTCTCTCATTGCCTGATTTCATTTTCAAAGTTCACTTTTGTGGATTGGTTATATGCTTTTTAGCATGTAAAGTTGCTTTATCAAAGCATTTGTGGTTGTAGTTTAGTAGCTGATTCCGCTACGTGGAGGAATGGAGTATGATGGTAGCAATGGAAACCAGGAGCTGGTCTGGGAGGAGTGAGCAGCCCTTTCACATGTGTTACTCTAATGGGAAACAAGAGACACAAGCCATTCTACAAGCAGAATCACTACACAAACTGGAAGGAACCAGCAGCAGGGAAGGGCTCATCATGTGTATGCTATAAACATGACAAGGAAGAATGCACATGGGGACCATCATGCAAATTTAAGCATCTGTGTTCCATCTGCAGGGGGGGCCACCCAGCAACAGACTGCAGGAAAGGCAGGTGATCCTGCCCCAAGAAAGAGAAAGAGAAGAAGAAGTACCCCAGACAGGCATAGGGCAAAGAGGTTGTGGGGGTATTTAAGGCTGGTCAAGTCCCCAATAAACATCCACAGAATAAGACAGCTAGCCAACAAATACAACAGCAAGGAGGATGCGCGGTTGCTGAGCGAAGTTTTCAAGCACGGTTTTAGGATACCATTTGAGGAATCCATCACTTCCAAAGAATTATAAAACCTTCCCTCAGCATTCAAGTACCCTGAGGTGGCCAGAAAAAACATTGAGAAGGAGAGGGAATTGTGGAGAGTTGAAGGCTCCTTACAGCATAAATGTCCGCCGGGCCTAGTCACTTCACTGCTTGGCGTAGTGCCAAAAAAGGAACTGGGCCAGTTCCGGTTGATCCATCACCTCTTATTTCCAGAAGGGGGTTCAGTAAATGATGGGATCAACCTGGAAGACTGCACAGTATGGTATGCATCCATTGAAGACGCCATCGAGTGCGCACAACAGGGCAGGGGGCACTGATGGCAAAGGCGGACATTGAGTCAGCATTCAGACTGCTTCCAATACACCCAGACAGCTATCACCTCCTGGGGTTCAATTTTGATGCGGAATCCTGTTTCCACAAAGCCTTGCCAAAGGGGTGCTCCAGATCATGCGCATACTTTGAGCGGTTCAGCACCTTTCTAGAGTGGACCCTACACAAAAGCACCCAAAAGGGGGGAAGCTCTATTACATGGATGACTTCCTGTTTGTGGGGAGGCCTGGGGGAACAGAGTGCGAGGACTTACTGGGAGCTTTTCAGCAACTGGAAGCAGAGCTAGCGTCCCCCTGGCAGCAGACAAAACAGTTGGCTCCTCGACAAAACCTGTGTTCTTGGGCATAGAGATAGATTCAACGGCAAGCACAACCTGCATGCTCCAGGTCAAGGTGCGTTACATGAGAAAGGACATCAGGGCGCTAGTAGGGAAGGAGAAGGCCAAACTTGGGGATCTCCAGGAGCTCATTGGGAATTTGAATTTTTCTGCCAGGGTTATCCCAGCGGGAAGGGTGTTTGTGAGGAGGCTCACTCAGTTGACAAGGGGGTTTCAGAAAAAAGAAAACATGCAACACTCTGGGCTGGAGTGGAACAGGACCTCAGAAAGTTCAACGGGGTCCTTATCTGCAGATAAGGTTGGGCATCAGACAGGCAGGTAGCACTGTACATGGATGCATCAGGCAGCCTGGGCTTCGGGCTATTTTGGGGAAGAGATGGTGTGCAAAGAGATGGCCCCAGGAATGGACCAGGGTGGTCTTCTCGAGGAACATTACAATCCTGAAGCTTTTTCCCATAGTGGTAGCATTGACAATCTGGCGGAAGCAGCTAAAGGATATAAAGATGACCCTTTGGTCAGATAACCAGGCAGTGGTGCACACCATTAACAAGAGGGGCCGCCAGGTGCCCGCAGGTGCTGAAGCTGCTCTGTTCTTTGTTGAGAATTCAGGTGGTTAACAAGCTAGACATAAAGGTGAGGCATGTCCCGGGGGTGAATAACGCTCAAGCAGATGCACTCTCTTGCTTCTAGATGGGCAAATTCAAGAAGCTTGTGCCAGAGGCAGTGCGGAGTATGACGCCATTGCCAGACAGGCTGTGGGACCTAGTAGATATGGCCTGAACCACCTAATAGAGCATGCGCTAGCCCCAAAAACAGAGAAGCAGTATGCAGCATAAGCAGAGACAGTAAAAAGGGCAACAGGGCTGGTCATATTCAATAATCAGAAGTCAGCAGCAGGGGCGGCCGAGCGGTTCATAAAATGGGAATTTGACAGGGTAAGTCAAAATCCTGGGCACAAGCGCACCTAGCAGCAATTGGCCACTTCACCAAGCTTGTCACCGGAGAAGACCCCACCAGCTCACACTACTTAAGGGCACCAATAAAAAAGGGTGGCAAAGGGTGAAGCGGCCTATGCAGGATACAAGGCTTCCGATTGAATTCCACATGATGGCACAGCTAGTGGGAGTACTAGATTTTGTCTGCACAAGCAGCTTTGAGGCTACACTATTCAAATCAGCTTCCACCATGGCATTCTTTGGGGCCCTCAGGGTCAGCGCAATAGAGGCCCCATCAAGGCAAGAAGCAGACGAGGCCTTCCTACAGCAGCTCCAACAAAGTGCAGCGCAGGTGGAGGTTCTGCTGAGGAGGTCTAAAATGGACCAGCTGGTGAAAGGGGCAAAGGTGCGGCTTCACTGTCTCTCCAACCCCAACCTATGCTTAGTGTGCTGGCTGATAAGGTACTGGGCAGTGAGACCTATGGGAGAGGGGGCTCTGTTCAAGCAAAGCAAGGAGGAGTGCCTAAGCACATTTCGGTTCAAGGCGGTGCTAAAGAAGTTTCTGACCATGGCAGGCCTACCACAGTATATTTTGGCACACATTTGTTCCATATAGAGGCATCAACATCAGCTGCCTGGCTCGGGGTTGCAGCGGAGGGCATCAAGGTGGTGGGCAGATGGCGCTCCAATGCATATAAAAGCTATGTGAAGGTACGCCAGCCACATCCAGAGTAAGACCAGGCGAAGCAAATAACCCTCCCATGTCCCACCCACCACACTCTAGCAGTACACGCTGGGAGGGCAGGGATGCAGTGTGCATAGCTGACATTTGTCTGCGCTTACCTCAAGTAGGAACTGAGTGCAAGAAGGTATGGGTAGTCGGCCACTCCTTCATCGCCAAATCCAGGCCTGGTGGAGGCAGAGCCAGGCAGCAGAGGGCGCATGCCCATGCCGGACGGACATTGAAGGGTTTGGTTTGCCAGGAATGTGCTGGCAGCAGCTAGGCACCAGCCTCAGGGAGCTGCACGCCGACGAGACACACAAGCCGGATCCGTTGGTCATACACCTGGGGAGAAATGACATGGCACAGCTGGGCAGGAGGGAGCTGCTGGATCACATCAGGAGCGGATTGACAGAGGCGGCACGGTTGTTCGGCAGCACCACACTAGTATGCTCAGAGATCATACCACAGCAGAAATGAAAGGGTGCCTGGTCCAGCGGAGCCCTGGATGAGTCACGTAAGAAGCGGAATGTGGCTATTAAAAAAATTCTGTCTTGCAAAAGACTGGATAGCCTCAGGCACACCTTGATCAATCTCAGGTGGCTGGAATACTTTAGCAGCGATGGGCTGCACCTCTCCGAGAAAGGGACAGAAGTGTTCTGGGCCAACTTATGGGCAGCCATGGGGCTAGCAGGCGGCAGGTTAAGTGACCAAACTGTTTGGGGGGAACTGCTTTTGGACGTGAGCCCGCGGGCCGCATGGTGGTAAAGAAGTATGTGAGGCTTAAAGATCAGACACTGTCAGGGTGTGGTGTAAGGGCCACATCTAACTGATACGCAGGGGCAGTAACAGAGAGCAGTAACCTGATAGCTAGCTTGGAAGCTCAATGTATTAATCCCAGTGCAAAGGGACAGAGATGGCTTTTACACAGTGTCCCTGCCAGTAGCAGATGTTCACAGCGCAAGCAGCAGATGTCTGATGTTTACAGAAGCCGCTGGTAAACAAGGGTCAATTTATTGACAGCTTCTGACCACAAATCTCCTTTTCATCCCACAAGTAGCTAAGATGCCTCGCTGGGATTTTATCATTTTAGTCTCCCATTCCCATCTTCTTCACAGCAAACTTTCACAGAAGATTAGGCGTTTCATCTCTTACAAATTTCAGCAGCATATTTCATTTATGGATGGAAGTTTACAACCCGGATTTATCTGCCCTGAAAACTATAACAGATAGCTGAGGTTTTCATCCTCCGTTCTCCAGGCAGCAATATCCCACACATGGATAGGGGGTTTCAATCATCCGCTCACCTGGCAGCAACATCCCACACACAGAGAGGATTTTCAACCCTCTGCAGCCACACCTACGCATAGGAGATGTCAACCTCCTGCAGCAATACTGCACATATGATAGGGGTTTTCAACCCTTGGCTCTCCAAGCAGCACTATGCCACACAGAGATAGGGGTTTTTCAACCCTTTACTTTCCTGGCAGAAACATCCCACATACAGATTAGGATTTTCAACCCTACGCTCTCCTGGCAGAAACATACCACACATAGATAGGGGTTTTTCAACCCTCCTCTTTCTTGGCAGCACCATGCCACACACAGATAGGGGTTTTTCAACCCTTGGCTCTCAGTAGAAATATCCCACACACTGTTTGGGGTTTTCAACCCTCGTCTCCTGGTAAAAATATCCCACACACAGATACACAGATTGGGGTTTTTCAACCTTTTACTCTCCACTCAGCAACATTCCACATACAGATAGGGTTTTCACACCAATAGCTCACACATGAATAAGGGTATTCCATTCTCTGCTTGCTTGGCAGCAACATCGCACACATAGATAGGGGCTTTCCATCCTAAGCTCACCTGGCAGCAACATCCTCTACAATGGTTTTCAACTCTCCGCTCTCCAGGCAGCAAAATTCCACACATGAATAGGGGTTTTCATTCTTCAATCAGCAACATACCTCACAGGGATAGAGTGTGACCCTCTACCATTGTGGCAAAAATAGCCAGTGTTAGACCTGGCATCCTTGGCGTGGTTCCCCCTGACTTTTTGCCTTTTGACCTCCTGTTTTGCTGACTTCATTTTTGCTGGCTTTAGGATTTTGGGCACTTTACCACTGTTAATCAGTGCTAAAGTGCATATGTTCTGTACTCTAAACATGGTAACATTGGCTTATCCACAATTGGCCTATTTAATTTACTTATAAGTCCCTAGTAAAGTGCACTATAAGTGCCCAGGGCTTGTAAATTAAATGCTACTAGTGGGCCTGCATCACTGATTGTGGCATCCACTCAGTAGCCCTTTAAACATGGCTCAGACCTGCCATTGCAGAGCCTGTGTGTGAAGTTTTAAAACTGCCATTACAACCTGGGAAGTTAATCCTACTTGCCAGGCTTTTAAGATTTACATGTCCTGGTAGTGAAATACTCCTAAATTAATTTTTCTCAACTGCAAGGCCTATCTCTCCCATAAGTTAACATTGGGATTGCCTTAAACACCTTTTAAGTGCAATTTCCAATTGGGAGCAGATAGAAATTTGGAGTTTTGTGTCTCTGGACTCACAATTTAAAATCACAATTTATTGTGAAGTCGGATTTGAAATTGTAAGTCTGAAAATGCCACTTTTAAAAAGTTGGCATTTTCTTACTTTAACCATTCTGTGACTCTGCCTGTCTCTGAATACACGTCTGGGTTGAGTGACAGCTGGGATTTATGTATTCACTCTAGACAGTCACACCAAGGGAGAAGGGGTGTGACATTTGCATCCTGAAGGCCCATCACCAGGTTGCTGGGCCTTCCTGAGGCAGACTGGGAGGGAGGAGCTGACACTTGCCCCTGAATGGGGCTATGCCTGACCCCACAGAAAGAGCTACATAGCCCCCTGTAGTTAGTCTGGAGCCAGGGCAGGAAAGATAATAATTATACTTCCAGATTTGTAAAGCGCGACTTATCACCCCTAAGGGTATCTGGGGAACGTTGGGGAGATTAAGTGAGATATTGCCCAGAGTCACATGATGCTGAGCTGCTGCCGGTGAGTGAACCGTGAGCCCCGGACTCCGGAGCCAGCCTCTCTGGCCACTGCGCCACACCTCTCCCATAGGACCTTGTATATTCAAAGGCCTCTTTGATGCCTTCCCCACTTCAAAGGCAAATTTGGATATCAGTACTGGACCCCTGACCCCACCAAATCAGAACTTTTCTGAACCAAGGACATTCTGCCCAGAAGAAGAGCTGTTGTGCCGTAGGAGGGACTGCCTCTTTGCTAACTGCTCTGCTGTGTTAGCCTGCTGCTTGCTGCTTCTTGCCTGGGAGTGAGAGGGACTGGACCTGCTCTCTATAGCCTTGAGCTCAAGATTCTCCAAGGGCTTGCTGGCTTGCCTCCTGTTTTCTGAAGACACAGGGACACAAAAACATCTTGCAACTCGGCTGGTGTTGCTGGACTCTGCAATCTGTGAGTCCTACCCTTGCTGAGCCTTTCTGCATACATCGACGTAGTGGCATATGTGCGCCGATCGGAACTGATGCGGTGTCCTCCGACGCAGTGGCAATTCAACAACGACGTGGGTGTGGACAGCGAGGTTTGACGATGACGCAGCGCCGATCCTCAGACACTGACTGTGAGGCTCGACTCCGATGCATCACATGACTGCGTGGATCGGAACCGACACAGTGAAGCCTTCGGCGCCGACTCTTTATCCGTACAAGGTACTTTTTCAGTGGGTCATGCATTGGTCCTGTAGCCAGACTGCCCTCCATCATGGTCGGCCTCAACTTTGGATTTTCACCGGTCCGTTGCCGCCTCAAGTAACATTTTGACCGCTAGTGACTTCTAAGCACTGTTTTTGCATTTAATCTTAAAAATTCATATCTCGACTTATACTTATTGGATTTTTGTAATTTTGGTCTTGTTTAACTCAGTTAATATCCTCTATTTTTCTAAACTGGTGTGGAGTCCTTTTGTGGTGTTTTCACTGTGTTACTGTAATTAAAGTGTTGCACAAATACTTTACACATTGCCTATTAAGTTAAATGTGACTGCTCTGTGCCAAGCTACCAGAGGGTGAGCACAGGTTAATTTAGGTTGTGCATCTTACTTACCCTGACTAGGATTATGTCCCTACTTGGACAGGGTGCAAATCTCCGCAAACTACAGAACCAATTTCTAACACACATCAGATAGATGGGGTTTTCATCCTAGTTCTATCTGATCAGCAAAATCCCCAAGATGGATTTGGTTTGCATCGTTCCTCTATCATAACCTTCACGTTTAGTCTTCGTTTAGGATGCAGTTTTCATACCATCTCTACAGCAACATCATTTACATCTTTATCCTCTTCCTTTCTTGTTGACACACAAAGCTAATGTTATACTTAAAAAGAACAGATCTCCTCAAAAACAAAAAAAATACGCAAAATACCCTCTATTATATAGCTATTGCATTTTAAGCCGGTTCGATTGGGGTATTGGCAGGGTGATGCTCCAGCATGGTATAGATACCACTCCCAGATCCCCTTTTTACTGAGAAACTCTACAAATCTGGTGACAATCCATTCACTTTTTCCATAGCAAGCCTATAATGGTGGATCAACATGCGCTTCAGCTATCAGAATGGAGAATCAAGGCTCAGCTTCGGCTATCGGAATGGTGAAGTGACATTCAGCTTTGGCTATCAGAATGTTGAACCAAAACTGTGCTTCATCTTTGGGAATGGAGAACCAAAACATTGCTTCAGCTGTCTTGGGCGTGACGAACAAAGGCTCAGCTTTGGCTATTGGAATGATGGAGCAACAATCAGCTTCGGCTATCTGAAAAAATTATCATCAAATGTCACAAACAATATCTTTGCCAATAGAGAAGAATCCCAGTTTCCAAGAGGGCCCTTGATACAAGCTGGAAGGAACAAAGTGAACTATTTTGCATATGTGGTATATACTATTACCCCAGGGAGAGGTACTTACCATGTGTGGCAAATATCTCCAAATCTGGGTTTTCAACAGGAAAGCGAGGCATATCATGCAGAATAATTTTTTTGACACACCAAAATTCAACATGTTTTGCCTTTTGATCAGGCCTTTTCCGCTGATGAATTTCAGCAGGTTTGACCTGCCAGAATTTATTTGGGGAAAACTATGATGTTGTGATAATTATCACCCAATGCGCAACTAGAATCTCTGTGCAAACACGGATTTTGCACAGGGATTTGCAGAGAGATCAGAATTTTGGACTTAAATTGTAATGAGGGTCTTGGAACTGATTAGCAGTGTTCTGGAGGGAATGTGCTATTTATTGCACCTGATTAAATCTGATTTCCCCAGGGATCGGGATTTTTTGGGTACAATAAATAGCAGCTATTTTTAGTTTTTGGGGATTAACGCATGGCTTTTGGTGCTTACCACTTCAAAATGTGCATGCCATAGTAAATACTGTATCTTTTCCTTTTTTTGACTTTGGAAATTTAATAACGGGTGAGGATTTTATCCCACCCATTAATTACCCAGGGCAATAACTCAGAATTCTTACCCCTGCCCAAAACGGTTTCACACAAGGGTTGGAAAACTCCAGCCCACTAATAATCAGGGCTTAGGGCGTGATGTTATGCTTGACGATGGGTATTGCATCCATGAAAATAGTGGAGATGACCTCCGCCATCCTGATGGACTGCTGTCCATCAAATTTAGAGATGACAGCCTGCCCAGGAGTCAGCTCTGGACCTTGAAGGAAACCACCATCACAGCAATTCCTTCAAGGTAAAAAATGTTTGGTGGGTGGCTGCCATCTACTTGACAGCCGTCCACCAAACTTTTACCATTTCTTTTGTTTTTCAAAAGCAAACTCCCATAGTGGGAATTTGCTTTTTAAACATTTTAAAAATATAATGATGCCCCCACACGGTGGGAGTTTTCATGCAGGGTGTGGGGGTAATTATTGTTTTTTTTCTGTCCGGTAGAATCAGGATTTTCCTGGTGGTGATACACAGACATGACGGACATTACACCATCCACCCTAAATTGGGAAGGTGGTGTAATGCCCTTGCTCTGACAGCTCCTTCTTCGTTGGGCCATGGGAGGAAGCTTTCATGAACAAACCCAACGGGCCCTTTGTTGCCAGAACCTTTATGGTCTGCTGGTCTCTAAATGAGGCAGGAGGACCGATAGCAGGATACTCTGCTGCATTTGCAATGGAATACCCTGTCTGCAAATCCTAAATTAACACATTAGTCTGCTAAAATATGAATCCTTCCAAGATCCACCACCCTCCTTCTCCAAACCACTGACATTAGCTTTCCTTCCTGCTCCACTTGCTCCTCTTGCCAGTGACAGTTCTCTGTCTACTTTTTTAGAATCTCTTACCACCTGCAGATAATTTGATACATGTTAACTTCAGTGGCGTAGCAAGGTGGGGCGGTTCGCCCGAGGCAGCACAAGTTTTGGGGGCGGCAGCCTCCTCCCGCTCTTACCTGCCGTCTTGGGGCAACAATCGCCAGCACCCCGCCCCCCCACGCGCTCTACAATGTGGCCATCGCGGGGCGGCAATCAGCGGAATCTCGCCATGCACCCCCTCCACCCCCCCTCCCCCTCCGTTCTTCAATGCGCCCATGGGCGGCAAATGCAGGGAAGGGCTAGCTACGTCTAGGAGACAGATGCCTAAGAAATACTAAATTCTGCAGACAAGGCATTATGTTTAGCCCAAAGAGCAATTAATGGAGCTATCTATGGTAACACGTGTTTGCCATTTACTTTGCAATTTAAATTAAATTCTACCTGTTTGTTTTTAAATGAAACCTCAGAAAGTCCTTTTTCTTGTAACGTTGTTAGGTAATAATGTGATTGGCGTGAAAATTATTTTTCTCTGTTTGCATCCATGCTACCGTACAAAAGACCTGGTAGTGTGAATAAATGATTTATTCGACAGTGTAGTCTTACACATACATTGGAGAAAAAGTGCTGGAGAAAAAAATCATCACATATTTTGAATACTACTGGATCTGGCCCACTACAAGGAAGCATGATCCTCAGAGACAAATCATTTTTGTCCCTCTGTGAAAATTGCGTCCATGTTTTTAAAGAGTAAACCACTGGGTTTGAGTAAATTCACCTGTGAAGCATTTATTATTAGGCAGTTTGATTTTTGGTCAAGGATGTATGATGATGGGGTATAGTCACACAAAGGTTCCTGGGCTAGATATGCTTGCTTCAAAGAGGGTGTCTGTGTGGGAGTTACTTAGATTTGTGTGTACCAGCCTTGACCTTGACTCACCGATGATGCAATAGATAAGAATTCGAGGGGACATTAGAGTCCGCAGTAAACCACTTCCTGGGTGGAATGATTGACAGGTTGAAGAACCAATCCCTGTTTCATGTTAATAGACGAGATGTTATTTCATGAGAGCAGCACTTTGAAATGGCTTGTAGGTTTTGGATCATGTTGACAGGTGAAGGACTCATGCGTTTTTGGAGGGTGGGAGCTTCGTTAACAAGTAAAGATGGAGGCCAGTACAGAGAGGCTTTTCACAAGAAGTTGCTTAAAGGACTTTAGACGTTGTTGTTCCATCAAAAATCTAGTTTTTAATTATACAGGTGAGGGGCGAACTGACCATTACCTCCTTGTCCACCTTCCAGGATGCAGTCCTTATGCATGAGATACTTCTCCTTTCTGGTGGAAAGAAAGAAACAGGAAGACCAGGACTTGGAGTAATGAAGATTACCGGTAAGTAACCGGGGCGTTCATCTCAACTGAGCTAATACCCTATGGGACAGGCTGCAAGAAAGGCTTTGGAGGCTGCTGCAGTGCACTGCTTGTTCAGGCCCCCTCACTGCAGGTGCTCACAGTCCTTCTTGTTAGCATCTCTAATGGTAAAAACGTGTTCTTAAGTTGACACCATCCTTGGCAAAGGGCTCTAACCCAGCTATCATGGAAACAATCCTTGGCCTATGACAATGCATGTTCACAGGTACTGTGTGGAGGACATCCCACATATGCAGCTACAGGCTTCCTGGTCTAAACCTGATTGGGGAGCTTGTAGCATGAATTGGCCCTGTCTATGTTGTAAGGTGCTACTACACAACTGGGTGTTGACTATCTCGTATAAACAGGATGCTAAAATAAACCAAATTTCATTGTAGCCTAACCAATGGGAACACCTGGACAAGAATGGCTGCCATGTTAATCTAAAGATTAGTGCACTTCCTTTTGTTATATATCTTTAAGAGCAAGAGCTGATAATGAATGAATCAATCAATGAATGAGGCAAGGCCCATCGCTGTAAACTGGTCTCCAACAACTACATCTGGAAAACAGAGGCTTTTAACAAGCATGCAATAAGAAACAGCACAAAGAGCTGCTACACCCCCGCTTCAAGATTCAAAAAACATCACAAATGCATAAATTAATGGAAAAAAGGAAAATAGAAAATTAAAGAGAGCCCACAGTACGTCGCATGTGGTAAACATTACCAGGGTTTGAGATGAAAGGTGTCTGAAGTTTCTCATTAACACATTAGAAATGTCTTTGCTTTACAGGTTCCAGTTACAAAAGCACTCAGTTCACTAATGGCTTGTTTAAAGAGAAAGAATCAGGTCAGGTCTCTGAGCTTTCACGCTGTATTTACTTTGACAGAGCAAACACCGTTTGAGATAGAGATTAATCATTTGCTCAACTCCTGCTCTGTTTTTTTTTTACCTTAAACTGCTCTAATGCTTGCGATCTCACACTGCACCGGTGCATTACAAAATAAAGATTTTAATAGGAAATGTCTTCCGTTTCGGAGTGAAGCACCAATTGACGTCATTTAGGTACCGCCAGTGGTCGCAGCTGTGACCGCTGGCTTCCCCCTTGAGGCCCCTGGTATTACTTTTGCAGCACCTGGCCTCGACGGTGGCAAAATCAGAGTCAAGAATACAGGCCCAGGTTACTCATTTGGGGGCCGATTCACAGAACTAATCTGAGATCAAATCCTAAATTTACTACTTTTAGTATTCACAGAAGGCATTTAGTAGTAGTAAAGTTAGGAGTCCTAACTTTACTACTACTAAATGCCTTCTGTGAATACCAAAAGTAGTAAGTTTAGGATTTTATCTCAGATTAGTAGTAGTAAAGTTAGGAGTCCTAACTTTACTACTACTAAATGCCTTCTGTGAATACCAAAAGTAGTAAGTTTAGGATTTTATCTCAGTTTAGTAGTAGTAAAGTTAGGAGTCCTAACTTTACTACTACTAAATGCCTTCTGTGAATACCAAAAGTAGTAAGTTTAGGATTTTATCTCAGTTTAGTAGTAGTAAAGTTAGGAGTCCTAACTTTACTACTACTAAATGCCTTCTGTGAATACCAAAAGTAGTAAGTTTAGGATTTTATCTCAGATTAGTAGTAGTAAAGTTAGGAGTCCTAACTTTACTACTACTAAATGCCTTCTGTGAATACCAAAAGTAGTAAGTTTAGGATTTTATCTCAGTTTAGTAGTAGTAAAGTTAGGAGTCCTAACTTTACTACTACTAAATGCCTTCTGTGAATACCAAAAGTAGTAGGTTTAGGATTTTATCTCAGTTTAGTAGTAGTAAAGTTAGGAGTCCTAACTTTACTACTACTAAATGCCTTCTGTGAATACCAAAAGTAGTAAGTTTAGGATTTTATCTCAGTTTAGTAGTAGTAAAGTTAGGAGTCCTAACTTTACTACTACTAAATGCCTTCTGTGAATACCAAAAGTAGTAGGTTTAGGATTTTATCTCAGTTTAGTAGTAGTAAAGTTAGGAGTCCTAACTTTACTACTACTAAATGCCTTCTGTGAATACCAAAAGTAGTAAGTTTAGGATTTTATCTCAGTTTAGTAGTAGTAAAGTTAGGAGTCCTAACTTTACTACTACTAAATGCCTTCTGTGAATATCAAAAGTAGTAAGTTTAGGATTTTATCTCAGATTAGTTCTGTGAATCGGCCCCTTGGTGATTGGCGCTCAGCTCTTCTTCTTTTCTGCCCATTTCTTTGTTACACTAAGTGAATTATTATTATTCACCATTAGTGTAATAAAAAATGGAGCACCCAGGGCTAAAACTAAACTTTTGCTGGAAGCTAAGGTAAACAGAACAATGTTTTTTAAATGCATGTTATGTGCGTATTTGTGGGTGAGAGTTTGTGTGATAGAGAGTGTGTATGTGTGAGCATGCATGTTTGTACGTGTGAGCATGTGTGTGTGAGTGGAAGTGAGTTGGTGAGGGTCCGTAACAGGTATTGAGCGAGAATGAGTCAGATTGAGTCTCAGTAAGACAGTATGATTGAGTCAGAGTGAGTAACAGTAAGAGTGACTGCAAGTGAGTAAGTGGGAGAATAAGAATAAATGAGCAACATGAGTGCAAGGAAGTGTTAGGGAGTAAGTCGGAATGAGTGAGAGTGAGCATCAGTGAGTTAGTATAATTGTGGGTGAGAATAAGTAAGGGTAAGAGTGAGTGCAAGTGATTGTGAATAAGTGGCAATGTAGGAGTGAGTCAGACTATGAGTCAACGTGAGTGCCACCCATGGCAAAATACTGGCACCAGTATGCTGCAAGCAACTCTTAGCGTGACAGCTACCTGTCACAAAATACTGACACTGGCATACTGGAGGTCATTCTTGGCATAATGGAGAGCCGTGGTAAAATACGAGTACTGGCATACTAGAGATAATTCTTGGCAAATGAAGCACCTGTGGTAAGATTCTAGCCCTGGCATAGTGCAGATAGTTATTTATACATATACATATAGAAGTAGTCAGATCTTATTTTAAAAATGATGGGGTCAACTCCTGAGGAGCACTTAGTTTCATTGGCTTGGCACAGCATGGAAGGAAATGAATAGCCCTTTCAGAGCCTTTGGCATTTTAGCAAATTTATGTGGAAATTGTGTTCTGAATGAACGAAGTGACCCCGTTTATTTTCTAAATGTTCTTGGAAAAGAATCCCCTTAAGCCCCCTTAGAAGCGGTTTGGTTCACTCGCTTCACTCGCTCGCTACAAATCAGGGCAAGTATTACTCTCCACCACTTTCAAAGATTATGGTAATCCTAATCCTAATATATGTGGTATCTAAAACAGATATTTGTCTGTGCTGTGTTGTGTTACCCATGCAGTTATTATGGAACTTCAGCAGTGTCAATTATCGTGGTGTCAGCATGGATAAGGTCATGTGACATCACTTTCTGAGATTCAAAGAAAAGTCGGGGGTTATAGGTCATAAGTCATCATTTCCAGTGATATCCTTAAGTTCAAACGGTGTGTGATGTAAGTTCTGCTATCCCTGGCATTTTGGTGAATCGACGTCCTTGGAAGCACCCCAAGAAAAGAACACTGAATGGGGCAGAGCCAGAAGGCCACAATAGGCTATTCAGTTTATGGTATGGCCTTGGATCAACATCCTGTGATTCTGGGCAAATCGCTTAAAAATGTGTAAAGTATGGTTCTCAGGTAAAAAACAAAAAAAGAAAAGTCTGATTCTTATGTAAAACGCTCTACTGTCTCTGGGCCAAGTTCACGTTACAAAAGACTGCAAAAATAAATCAACATATGTGCATATGTCATTCCCCCCTGTCCATGGGCAAGGTGAGGCATAACCATGCAAGCACCTAGGCGAAGGGAGAATATAAAAAACATGTGCCGCCCTCGTCCCTGTGCAGATCCTGGGCGGAAGTGAGTAACAAATTATCCGTCCGCCCTCCAACATTTGCCAAGATGATGAGGCTATAAAATAAAAGCCAACTGGAGCACCTAACTTTTTTCTGTATATCTCTCCCGATTAACGCATCTCCTACAGAAATTGGGCTCAGTAGGGTCTTGGGCCCTAGGCCCGCATGCAGCCTCAATAATGACACAGACACATCGTTATAGTAACTGGAACTGGCCCAGGGCACGTGCGCCTGGCCCCTTTTATTAGCAGGGTCACCTGACCGGTGACGCCTGTGATGGATGGGCGTGGGTAGGGGGGTGAATGTGGAAGCCAGCACTCAAGGAGTGGCTGGTGGAAACACTGGAGTACCAAACACTAGAACGTGTCTAGCAGGACACTACCACCTCGTCTCGCAGGTTAAAATCCTGAGACGGTGAAATGTCAGCCCTTCATCCTTCTGATGGCCATTAGATGACTACCGTTGAGTTTTTAACAGCGCTGCAAAGCTGCAAGACTGCGCCAGCAAGCACTGCAGTAAAGACAAGCTCCAGCATTTATAAAGACGGTATTTGGTGTACCACAATGTTTCTACAAGACTCACTGCAGCAACAAGCTCGTTAGCCTTAAATCTCACGCACAATTAGATTTTGGAGCCAGAGAGTTAGCTATTTGTAAGACATAACATCAACAAACGGCTATACTTAGTGTTTTCAAAAATGGAAAAACGTTTGACGAACCGCGGCCAAAGTACAAGTGCAGGAGACAAAGAAATACTCTCGCAACATGCCTGTCAGCGGGGGGATAATTAGCTGCAGAGCAAGGCCCAGAATAGACGATCGAGCTTAGTGGCCTTGTGCTGGCGACGGGTGATAAAAACTATTCCTGCCGCCTTATCAGCGTTAATAAGCACGTGCCCGGCAAATTAGAGCTGTCGTGAAGACTTCAGACTCCCATTTCCTGACCTTCTCTATGAGAACATTACCAAATAAACAGAGCAAGTGGAGCAGAGACAACCCTGCATTACAGTGACATCTTCTGGCAGAAATGGAACGTTGGACTAACGTTGAAAGAGAACTTCGCCAAATAAACAAAAGTGGAGCTCAGCTCTAAGTGATACTGCCATCTACTGGCAGAACTAAAACATCACAAGACAGACTTTCAAAAGGGAACATCGCCATATAAATGCAGCAAGAAAAGCAAAAGTCCTAGGTTGCAGAGACATTTATTTGTAAAGCGGAATAGCACAGCCTGACTTTTAAGTGTTTGTTCAAATATTGTGCCAAAAGATAAACACTACATGCGTGGCCTTAGAAGGCTTTAACTTTAAATGGCAAGTATTAAATGCATTGAATTACGTAAGCTCAAACTTCGCAAGCGGTTCAAAACTAGCTGGCCGCTCACCCCTAAAAACTCCTTTAAAAGAAGAATTTATCCTTATCATTTCAGTCACCTCTATAAGTTCAATCCTGGATTGAGTCACTTAAAATCAGTCATCATGGGGCGTGGCTTCGGGCGTCAAGATGGCAGTCGCACTCTAAGAGTGCTCCTGACCCCCTCCATCATCGCTGCTGAAAGCTGCCCTATCCAGCTCTTCCCCAGCGCCCCCTTGCCTCCGGAGGCTGCCAGAGGTCGGGTGTCCCTGAGGGGAGTGAGCACGAGACACCGCTTCCCTGCATATGGCTCTAGAGGGAGGCCCTGACCGAGTAGCGATCGGCGGCCACGCTCAAGATGGTGGCCCGCTTGAGGCTCCGGGCATGACTATGAGCACCCCACT
This sequence comes from Calotriton arnoldi, assembly GCA_963921515.1. NCBI lineage: Eukaryota > Metazoa > Chordata > Amphibia > Caudata > Salamandridae > Calotriton > Calotriton arnoldi. The sequence goes on along the minus strand of CAWUFW010000644.1, from coordinate 3,774,080 downwards.
GGAGGCCTCTTTTGCTTCTTGTTCCGGCGGTCCTGGTCTGGGGGGCCCTCGCTCTGTATTGCTAGGGCTCATCCCTGGGAGACTGAGCCCCTGGAGTCAGAGGGGAGTTTCTTGCGATGACTGAGGCAGACCGCATTGGGTGAGTACATCACAGAGGCCATGCCCAACTGGACTTGGCAACCCAGCGATGGCCTTTGCATTGTTGCATCACAGTGCTGACTCCCCCTCCCTCCCCCTGGCAAATGAGCAGACACTCAACATCGGCCCGTGAGACCTTAGAGGTAAGGACACCGACGATTGCCTGTCAACGGGCCGGTAGCCGCGGGGGCCCGCAGCGGCTCGCTTCTTAGATAGCGTTTGAGGCTACCCCTTCCCCCCCATGCGCATAACAGCTGGACTTGGTTGTACAGCCTTGATGCAGGTAAAGGGGGACGCACAAGCACTGGCAGATCAGTGCATTTGACAATAACTGGAAGTGTGGGTGGCCCCTGAAACTGAAACTATGGGGAAAGACAAGACTCGCCAGTCGCACTCTTCCCAAATACACATCAACAAATTTACCACGGGCCCGGTGGGAGGCCTAGCAACTTTGGGGGTCTCCTCGAACCCAGAATCCAGAGACCTTTCCACAATCCTGCAGGCCATTCACACGTCGCAAGCCACAGTTGAAAACAAAATTGGAGGGTTCACATCATTGTGGCGCTGCTGCGCCAAAACCTGCGTAACATGGTTGGCAGAGTCACAGAGGTCGAAGATTGCATATCAGCAGTGGAGGACGACGTTGACGAGTTGAAAACAAAGGTCTCCAAACTAATGTCTCCAACTGTCAAGCTGCTAGATCGAGCCGAAAACGCTGAAATGAGTATCACTGAGTTAAATTGTTGGACGCGGCTAGGACATGGGTAGCGATGGTGGACTTGCTCAAGAGCCCGACAGATGACGATGATTGACCCTCTGACGGGGGGGACCCGTACTTGTGATCTGGAACGTTGCCTTTGTTGAGTAGGAGGTTTGGATGTTGGATAGTGAGAATGGTATGAGTGCATTCCCCTAAGTGGATGCTTACTTCCTGACACGGTGGTTCCGAATGGTCTGGGAGAGGGAGTGCGGCGCGACACAGTGGGGTACGGGGTAGAGCGACATGTCTGACGGGGAGGGAGGGTGGGCAGGACTTGTGGGGGGAGGAGGGCAGGGGGGGAGTTGTTATCTTGTTAACCCATTGACTGTTGAGGTGGACCAGAATATGATCAAGCCTGGAGCGGTAAGGCTTCGACAAGCTAGATAGAGTTGTAGATCGCCAATATCCTAGCAATGCCGGCTAGGCGGACAATTGCAGAAATATGGGCGGAGGCGAGGACAACAGCGAGGAAGAAATGGTTAAGAGGGTGGCATTATATCTGCCCAAGATGTTAAAGAATGTAATTTTCTGTGTACTGTGTCCTGAGTGGTGATCATTATGTACTTGTGATAAATGAATAAAATTTGTTTACAAAAAAAAATGATTATCACTGAGTTGGGTAACAATAAACATCTGTTATTCAGCGCCAAGATACCCTTGGGTGAATGTGCGCTTTACAAATACACGTTATGTTATGAAAATCGATCCAGCCACAACAAACTTATGCTTGTCGGTTTCCCTGAAGGCTCGGAGATGCCAAACCCAACAGAATTTTTGGAAACATGGCTTAAAACCTAGATGCCAGCGAATAAGTTATCAGCCTTGTTTGTAGTGGAGTGTGCATACAGAGCACTAATGCCCAAACCACCCCTAGGAGCCCCACCCATACCCATGATCGCCCAGTTCCTAAATTTTCATGATCAAGACAGCATTCTTCGTGAGGCCCGACATGCCAAGGAACTGCAGTGCCAAAACTCTAAAATAATGGTGTTCCCTGATTACATCAGAGCAGTTCAAACTAACCAGTGGTCATACACAGAGGTCAAACGGAAACTGAAGGCCACAAACCTGTCCTACAAGCTCCTGTTTCCAGCGCGCCTAAAAGTGATTTGCGACGGCAAAATTGTTTTAGCGGCCTCATTATAAAGTGCAAGCAGATGCAGATAGAGGATATCTCTAAATGTACTGTAGAACTCTGTAGGATAGCTGTCTGGGTTGGGTGCTTTCCCTGCAATAGGTCAGAGATAGCTGACACTATCTCTTCTAGAGTGATCATCTGGCCCAGCTCGTCCCAGAGAGCCTGGGACACCATAGCCAACAAGATGTTGTCCAGCAGCAGGAGGCCTTTTCGGATTCCGGCCTCGGGACGGCAGCATATAGGTGTCGATAGAAGTTGGCAAAGGCTTGTACTATGGCTTGAGTAGTATGGAGGGATATACTTTCAGCATTCAGGATTTCAGGGATTGTGCAGGGATTCCAGAGGTCTAAAGGCCAGCCAATATAAAAGCTTTCCATTTTTGTCCCCGTGTTTGTGAACCCTTGCTGTCGAGGCGTGCCAAGTCATGGGAGTTGACAAGAGGCCTCTTCAAGGGGGTCATCTGGATGTTGTGCCTCTAGGCGCAATGTCTAGGCTTCCAATAGGGTAACATGTTGGAGCCTGTCTTTTTCTTTCTTCAGTATAAAACCCTTAGTGTATCCTCTGATGGTGGCTTTGTATGCCACTCGCATAGTGCTGGCTGAGTCTTCCATGTCTTGATTAATCTGAAAGTACGCTGTTAGTTCATCAGCGAGTGTGTGAGAGCAGTTCTCATCTTTGAGATGCCATGCATTGTGGTGCAAAATAGGTCAATGATGAGGGGCCCTGGAACCAAGGTGGAGCAATATGGAAGAGTGGGTGGAATGTCCCCTAGGGAGGATCTGCATCTCTGAGACGTGCAAGAAGTCAGCAGCTGGCATGGGTATAGGAACAGTACACGCCTGGGTGTGGTGGGCCACTTAGGTGTGTGTATTGTTGTTGCCGGGGATGCCATAGCCTCCACGTGTCACATAAACCAAGTATGTCTACCCAGTTGGATAGGTGACGGGCACTGGTGCACCTTCTACTTGAGGGAATACCTGTGGAGTCATTGTGGGGGTTTAGGACACAATTAAAGTCCCCAACACCACTGTGGTACCGTGTGGAAATTCTAGGATGAGTTGTTACAGTGTGAAGAAAGGACACACCAGCCGGGGAGGGGCATAGACACACAGCAGATTGATGCCTTGTCCTTCCACTCTCCCCACCAAGGTGATATATCTGCCATGAGCGTAGGTGATAACTCAGGTAATTGCCATGGGGAAGGAGCAGTGAAGGAGGATTGCCACCCCCCAGGAGCCTCGCGTGAAGCCGCCATGGAAAACTCTGCTGTACCGATAGCGGAGCATGAAGGGACACTGGGTGCCCAGCAAGTGCGTTTCTTGAAGCATCAGGGGAGACAGCTATGAGCGTAGTGCAGGACTGTGGACCATTTGATACGGTCCAGCAGCTCCTTAATGGTCCAGCAGCTCCTTAATGTTCCAGGACAGGACCTGAAAGTCCGTCACGGCAGGCATGGGAAATTAAATAGGGCCAATAGGGAGGGTGCCCAGCATTCATTGAAGGCAGCAGGGGCCAAGAACAGTCGTCCATAGGCATGCTGGTGTGGACAATCCGTTGTGAGTAGTGATGTGGCTTGGTGGAATTTGCAGAACAATAAATGAAAACTCAAACACTCATAAGTAAATTAAACAACCCCCCCAAAACCCCACACCCCATACTTTCACCCCTGAACCTTCTGTCACCCATGTAACTGTAACACAACCCTCAAACATTATACAAATAAGGAGGTAGACCCCCTCCTGGAAGTATCTCTGACTAGCTGTTGTGCAGTGTAAAGGTAAATTTAGTGCCAGTCCAGCCTTGTCTTCCCCTTGGCGTAGGCCGCCAGGTGGGCCCGCAGCAGGGCCACAGGGTGTTGTCACCCATCAGTATGGGTGTCATCGGACTGTAGATAGGGTGAGTTCCTGGTGGCCACAGTGTGCAGTGTGGATTTGAGTGATTTCGACTCATTCTGTGATGCTCGAAGCAGGGCCTGTGATTGCAGCGTGGATGTGTCTGATCCGAGGAAGACGAGCAGGCTGTGCCCCGTCCACGACCCCTGCAGGAGCAGGTCCAGATTCTGTGCTTCGGAGGACAATTCGTCAGTCCACCTTTGGGGGAGGCAGTTCTGGAGGTCAGAGTGGATTGAGTGGGCTGCCGAATATGTCTTTCTTCAGTTAGCTAGTCTCATGCAGCTTCCGGTGTGTCTAAAAAATAGGCCACTTCCCATCAGAGCTTGGCATGGCCACCATTGTGGTCATCCCTAAACCGGGCTCTGCACCCAATATCTGCTCTGCATATCGCTCCATCTCTTTGAAGGGAAAATCCAATTATTTGCCAAGATATTGGCCACCTGGTTAAAAACTGCCCCAACCACTTTTATCCAACCAGATCAATGCGGCTTTATGCCTATTAGAGGCATGAGGCACTGTCTCAGGAGAGTACATGTCGCCTTAGCACAACAACAACTACTGACACCTCCCAATGCCCTGTTACTAATAGACTTTGACAAAGCTTTTGATACAGTGGACTGGTCCTTCCTGTTCCAGGTCCTCCGTAGGTTGGGTCTGGGTCCTTGCTTCTGTAGGTATTTCAAACTGCTATACTTAGAACCATCTGCATGGGTGCAAATTAACGGCACAGTCTCGGATCAAATTCCTATCCATAGGGGAATGAGACAGGGCTTCCCCCTCTACCCCCTTCTCTTTGCCCTTGTTATCGAGCCCTTGGTGAGACTCATCTGTTGCAACGCACAAGTTCAGGGCTGGAAGCAGGAAACGGGCTATGGACATCACAACGCCCTGTATGCCGATGACGTTCTATTGTACTTGTCTAACCCATTGGTGATGGGGCTGCTCTGCCTCTATATTCTTCTGCTCTATGAAGAGGCCTTAGATCTATGGGTTAACCATGCTAAATTGGTTTTGGTCCTGTTCCATCGTTCTATAGAAATTTATGGCGTGGCAACCGTCCATTCACGTGCAGCGCCTGAGCTTTCCTACCTTATTGGTACCATATTGCTCTCTTTCCCGACTTGGAATGGAAACTTAACTTTACACCGTTGGTCCAAAAGGGTAAAGCCGACTGAAAGACATGGGAGGCCCTCCTAGTTAATGTAATGGGGAGGGTCTCACTATACAAAATGTTGATTCTGCCGTGGTTCCTGTACCTTTTTCAAAATGTCCCATGAGCGGATTGATGGAGCAAGGATTCAAGAAAATGAAACTTGCTCGTAGAAATCCTCCATTAACTTTCACTAATCGTTAAAACTGTAGATGCAACGAAACTAACATACACCAGACACCGACACATGGGGAGAAAAAGCTTAAGCATGCTTAAATTAATGAAGAATAAAATGCAACGCGACTAAAACCCGCTTTAATTTGCGAAAACGCTTTGCGCATGCGCAAACCTGAATTACGTAGAAAGAACGTGACTAACTCGCTTTGAGAGGGAAAAACCTCACGCATACGCAAGAAAAACTAACATGCGGTCTTGAGGTACCGCATGCCCGGCATCTGCCTGCTTGAATTTAAAAGAAAGCTGCTGTTATTAACGCTTTTGCCCAGAAAGATAATAATAACATGGGATTGAGTAGAAGTGGGTGGTGAACAGTGAGAATTATATGTTTAAGAAAATAACATCTGTTTATGATTCTTTTATTAATAGTGTGCATTCGGGCCTGCTAAAGCATGAGGGAAAAAGAAAATGGCTACAAGTAACCAAAAGCTGTGCATGCTCAGTGAATTCATGAAGTGACCCGGTGACCAAAGGAGCTGAATGACAAATATCAAGGACAGAAGACATGAGAAAAAGAAGACATGTATCACTCGTCTATGTAGCCTGTATTGAATGTGTTATTACAAATGGCAACAATATATGCTTGGGAAGAGGACGACATGAATGAGCTAAAGGGGAAGGGCTAGCAAACAATAACTTCCCTAATAAAAATGAATATGTCAGCATGGTGTGACGAGAACTCCTCTAGCCCCGTCCAATCATATTCTGTATTTTAGTAAAATTTGCAACTCTTGAGGGTGGGACATGAAGAAATAAAGACTATAACTAGAGTGAATTAAGGTTAGTTAATGCATTTTGGATTGCATTGGCTTGTTCGTGGACGCTGACGCTGAGAGAGAGACGAGTATGCTGCATCGAGAGAGAGCATCAAGATCATCATAGAGAGAGAGAAAGGCGAGAGCAGACTAGGAAGATTCAGATCCGAAACGACAGCCTGATTAGATTCGAAGATTGCGGAAGAATATCGAGGAGGGAGAGAGTATAAGAGAGGGAATCGCCCTGGTGCGTCGGGTTTGTAGAGAAGTCTAGTAAGTATCAGCCCTGTCCTGATCCTGTCCTATAGTCTTTGTCTCCTGCTCCTAAGTCAGGGGACCCCCACCAGTCCTTTGGCCAGAGGGGTGGTTTTCGGTCATCTCTATTAGGTAAGTGTCATTCTGTCTCTAAAATTTGCATATTTCTTTGCAAATGTGTTATTATATGTCTTTTGTCTCTACATCTAGTCACTCTTATGCATTTGATTTGTTGAATGAGGTTGTGTAATTGAATGTATTTGCTAAATGAATTTTCTCTCTCCCATTGAAGAATGATGGAGTTTTCACTGTGAATCTGTAATTGATGAGCGTTCAACTTTATGACTGAAATTTTAGATAAAGCTTATGAATCTTACTCAGAGTCTGTGGTTATTTCACTTAGAACTGTGAATTAGTTAAGTAGTTGTTAATATCACCATCAACTAACTCAACTAATGGTCCATCGACCAGAGGAAGAGCATTGATTCGTGAAGATTAGTTAGGCATTGAAATGATATTGTAACCCGATTTATGGTTACAGGGAAATAACTAATCAGAACTTAAGTGAATTATAAAACTTGACCCCCCAGCGGATTGGCCAGAGAGTGTGGATGAGTATTTTGAATAAATGTATATGGGCCCATTAAAATATTCAGTTTGTGTGAAATATTCAACCCTGGCCTTCGCGCTGGATCAGTTTTTCTGGTAGCAGAGTTATGGTTATTATTGATTAGTTTGGTGATTATTGACTATTGATTATTGATCATTAACTACATGTTTAACATTAAGAGTTAGTGTCACGTTTTATGTTGTCTGGAAGTACAGGTCCGGAGATACCTGGGAATCCCGGAAATGGAATTTAGAAGAGTGTGGTAAGGAAATCACACTGCAGAAGGTTACTCGTCTGTTGTCTTAATACCTAAATGCTACGGAGGGCTGTAGGTGTTATATTAGGGACTATATCATATAAGAGCCGAGAGTGAGTGATAGCGAAGGGTCCACCTGTGAAACTTTGGCCTTACCCAAAGGAGGAGTATCCCTAGAGGAGTAATAGGTGCTCCCCGAGCTTAAGTGAAGGGTAAACAGTGGTTTTTACTCGCAGTGTAAGGAAGTACTTTCTCTTTGAAGCAAGTGAATAAACTATCTTTGGATTAGCGGAGCAGACAGAATAGCGCTGTTTTTACGTTGTTACTAACAGAAAATTATAAAGGAAAAATTAGAAAATACATTGTCGTATTACCTTGTGAAGGGAGGGTCAGTAGCAGGAGTCATACTGACGTCACAAAGAGCAGCGCTGGTATTGGTTAAGACAGCGGGCGTGTAACAAGTGCAGATTGTAAAGGGAGGGTCAGTAGTAGGAGTAATACTGACGTCACAAAGAGCCGCGCTGGCATTGGTCAGACAAGTAAGTGTGTTAAAAGCTCTGATTGGCTGGTAGACAAGAACCGCGCTGGTATTGGTTGCGGAAGAGAATACGTAATGAGCCCTGATTGAACTGTTGGTGTGAGTCGCGCTGGTATAGGACGAGTGTGGGAAATAGGATACGTGAAAAATACGGAAGAGTCTCTAAGTTTTGCCTGCTGAAACAATTAGTCCCAAGGATCGGAAGAATGAAGCTGATTTAATAAAATCAAAAGTTTCTTTTAAAAAAATAAACGTGTAGTAACTAGAGAAGGAATTTTTATGCCACCTCCTGATACGCCTGCTTCTTTTATGATGATGGAACGAGGATATCATACTTGTGTCTGGTTGGAAAATTGGGTAGAGTATACGAAAGGTGATAGTGTTCTAGCTTTCCCTGAACATGGTAAGGATTCTTCAGAATTTGAGAAATCGGATGAATTCATTAGAACCCAGTCCTAGGTTAACGCAGTATGAAGCTTTGGAGGAATGGGAAGTTGAGGCATTCGAACAAGAGAAATACAGAGGAGGAAGAAGAATAAATAGAGGATTTTTTCCCAGATATCTGTTTGATACTCGAGGAGATCAGATGAAAAGATGGAGAAGAGCTGTAGTAACGGAAGGCTTGTATCCAGTGTTGATGGCTGAGGATCAAGTAGGGAGTAAGTGTAAAGAAAAAATGAAACACATAGGTATGACAGGAACAGGATGTGATGAATCTGAGGATGAGTTATTAGAGGACATTTTAGTTAAAAGACCTCCACCTTATCAAGAAAATGCTAGAGAGACAACTCCAAGTGCACCAATGATTGGAACTCCATTAGTTCCACGGGTTTTATATGATCCAACAGTCACCCGAGTATCACAGGAAAAAGAAAGGAATGCGTTGAATAAGACAAAAGAAGAGATAATTCAGAAAATAAATCAGTTAGGTTTAAATGCTGAAGCTTTGACAGTGCCAGTAACAATTGGTCCTGTTATTCCATTATATGGGGATAAACGAGATACCCCGAGATTACAAACAGTGACAGTCCCACAGAATAATGTTAGGAAAGAGGCAGTTATGTTAGAAGATCAAACCAGTGAGAGTGATTCAAATGTCTCTTTACTAGATCTCCCTAATCTTGAGACAGTGAATGAGACCCCAAAGAGAATCTCACCAGTAAATTTAAGGAGAAAAGAACCGATTGTCACTCCAGTAGCAGGGAACTCTAAAGGATTTTCACCAGAAGATCTAGAGGAGTGGGCAAAAGGATTAGACAAGAAAAAATCCCAAACACCAAATATAGATGTTGGCAAATTGAAAGTGGTTTTAGAAGAAATGATTTTTGGTACTATAAGCTCAGACAGATTAGGTTCATACGGAGATGAGGAACTGTTGTGCTTGTGTAAAAGTATAACCTGGAGAGCAAAGAATCTTCATGAGAAGATAGTAGAAGTGGCTTCAGAATTTGGAATAGATGTAGAAAAGTCGAAAATATTACAAAAACCATATAGGTCAGAATTTACTGAAAAGGATTTGGAAAGTTTGAATGCGTCAGGAAGGAGATTACAGATAAAAGAATTAATGTATATTTTGAAGAAATGGGGAGATGCAGACCGATGGAGAGGTAGATGGACAAGAAAAAGAGATGAGGCAGCTACAAAGGAAACATCTGCATTCCCATTAAGAGAGACAGAACAGGTTGAAAGAGTGTGTCCAATGAGAGAAGTTCCTGGTGGTGGATATGTTCATGTTCCTTGGTCTAGACAGGATATTTTGTCTTTTACAAATGATTTCCCCAGATTAAGAGAGAAACCAGTTGAAGTACAAGCAGGTAGAGAGGTTTGTGAAAGTTTCAAAGGTATTATTAAAGGATTTTGATGTCCTGTTTGATATAGTGGTACCAACTGATTTGTGGACAGAATGTAAAATTACTGTTGATTGGCCAACTGAAGAGTATCCCAGAGCTGCAAAGACAGGTGCGCCTTCAGAAGACGTGATGAGAAAGTATCAACAAGTAATTACTTTCTTGAAAGGGAAAATTCCTTCAAAAGAAACAGATTGGGTTAAAATAGACAGAACTCAAGAACCAAAAGAGTCAGTGCACGCGTATTACGAAAGGCTATTGCAAGTATTTAAACAGTATAGTGGATTTGAAAATATTGGTGATAAGGATATGGGACATTTCGTGTATAGGTTTGTGTATGGATTGAGATCAGAAATTAGTCAGATGATTCAGCAACATATGCTTTGCTGGCACAGTAAGCCCATTGTTGATATCTTGAAGTATGCGAAGTATTGTAGTGATGATATTGATGCAAAACACAAGAAACTGAAAGAAAAGATGATTTGGGCAGGACTCCAAGAGGCAAATTCTGGTTCTCAAAATGATAATCAGTCGAATGATCAGAATCAGAATAGTCAAATGGAAATAAAGGAAAAGGGCGAATGAGTAGAGAAGAAGCGAGAAAGAAGTATCCTTGTCATGCATGCGGAAAGCATGGACATTGGAAGAATGAGTGTAGAAATGTTCAACAGAGTAATGGGGTAAATCAAAATTAAAATCCTCAGATGCAGAATGAGGTGGTTGTGAACCAGCAGCAACAGCAGCAGGTAGTTACTCCACAATTACAGGTGCCACAAGCCCCTATGCCCAACCATGTCAACGCTCAGGTGCAGAGATACAGTGTGAACACCGGATTTCATGGAGAGAGTGGTAAGAATACACAAACGGTTCAACAATATTGGATGCAAAGTAATGAGAGTGATTCGGATACTTCTCAATGACGGTGCCTGAGGGGGAGGAAGAATGCGTGCTTGGCGCATCCTTGGCGGTAGATCAGTCTGGTCCATTTGTTGATGGAAAAGTGGAAGGTAATGACATCACTTTCCTAGTGGATACTGGTGCTACCAGTTCTACTGTGAGAGCAGCAGAAATTCCAAACCTACCCCTCTCGGGAGAAACTATCCTAGTTGCAAGAGTCTCAAATAAGCAGATAAAAACCCCAGTCACTAAACCAATAGAAGTGGATATTGGGAATTTCAAAGACATGCATCGGTTTGTGGTGTGTGATACAAGTCCAGTAAACTTGTTAGGGAGGGACTTGTTGTGTACAATGAACAGTACCATCTATTGTACACCTGATGGTATTGCTTTCCAAACACCTGATGAAGATATCGCTTTCAAAATGATGCTAGCGAAACAAGGAACAGAAGTGGATGAGATGTTTTCACTTCTTACTGAAAGCAATTTGCCTGATGAGCTGAGAGACACAGTGAGATCAGATGTGTGGGATTTTTCAGGAAAGGAAATTGGTCTGATGGCAAATGTAGACCCAATTAAAATAATGGTGAAAGAAGGTGCAATTTACCCGAACACACCCCAATACAAAATGAGCCGTGAAGTAAAAGCAGGAGTTGCTCCAGTAATTGATCAAATGATTGAACAAGGTATTTTGAAAGAGATAATGGGCAGTCCTTGTAATTCGCCAATCATGGGGCTTAAAAAGCCTAGTTGCAAATATAGGGTAGTGCAAGATTTAAGGAAAATTAATAAGATAGTAGTACCCTGTTGCCCAGTAGTACCAAATCCAGCAGTGATCCTTTGTCAGATACCTTGGGATGCACATTGGTACACGGTGATTGATTTGTGCCAAGCATTCTTTTCGATTCCTTTGCATTTGGATAGCCAATATCTTTTTGCATTCCGGTTCGGAGACCGTGTTTTAGCATGGTGCTGAGTTCCTCAAGGATACATAGAGAGCCCCTCGATTTTCAATCAGATCCTGAAAAAGTGTTTGGAAACATTGGTTATGCCAGGAAATTCGGTTTTGGTTCAGTACATTGATGACCTATTGGGGGCATCAAAGACACGAGAGGCCTGTGTCACTGACACAATTGCCTTACTGAACCATTTGGCAGAAGGTGGACACAAGGTGTCAACAGAAAAGTTACAGTTTTGCCAACAAGAAGTCCAATATTTGGGACACAAGATAGACAGGGGAGTTAGAAAAGTGACACCAGAGAGAATAAAAGTGATTCGACAAATGAGTCTGCCTAAAACTAAGAAAGAAGTACGAATGTTTTTGGGAGTGATTGGATACTGTTGTCAGTGGATCAGTGGATTTTCATTGCTTGGAAAGCCTCTACTAAAATTAACACGAAAGGATGTGACAGATCCAATTGAATGGCATGATGAAAGTGAGGATGCATTCATAAAACTGAGGGATTGTTTGTGTCGAGCACCAGCATTAGGAATGCCTGATTATACGAAAGAATTTGCTTTGTTCTGTTGTGAGAGAGAAGGATGTGCACTTTCAGTATTAACCCAGCGACATGGATTGTCACGACGTCCAGTGGCATATTTTTCTGCCACTCTGGATTCAGTGGCAGCGGCATTGCCTGGCTGCTTAAAAGCAGTAGCTGCTACTTGTGTGAGTCTGGAGCAGAGTGAATCTATTCTAATGGGACATCCCCTACAGGGATATGTGCCACATTCCGTCGAGATCCTTTTAACAAGGACTCGTACGCAGCACTTTACCCCTAGTCGGCTGACTAAGTATGAAAGAGTGATCCTGGGTGCTGACAATGTGAGTGTGATAAGATGCACCACAGTAAATCCAGCAACCTTACTGCCTGATCCATACTGTGAAGAAATAAAAGAGGAGGTTGATTATGATTGTTTGGATGTGACAGAAATGTGTACAAAACCCAGGCCTGACATCTTTGACATTCCATTGGTAGAATCAGACTATGTATTGTTTGTTGATGGGTCATGCTTGCGAAAACAAAATGGAGAACTGAGTTCTGCCTATGCTGTATGTACTGTATCTGCTATTCTGGAAGCATCCTGTCTAAGAGGAGTCAAGTCTGCGCAAATAGCCGAATTGGTAGCTTTGACAAAAGCATGCAAAATTGGGAAAAAATTGAGAGTAACCATATTCACGGATAGTCAATATGGTTTTGGGGTTGTGCATGACTTTGGCCAATTGTGGATGCAAAGGGGATTTCTGACTTCTTCAGGTTCTCCTATCAGGAATAGTAAAACTGTCAAAGAACTATTGGAAGCACTACAATTGCCAAAAGAAATTGCAGTGGTCAAGTGTGCCGCACATAAGTCAGGAAATGATTATGTGACACAAGGCAACAAATATGCTGACCAAGTTGCACAAATTTGTGCTCGAAATACAATGTCTTTGAACAGAGGGTTGGAAAAAGAAGCTACCAATTGCCAACTAATGTTTTTCTCTGCTTTTGAAACATGGGATGAAGTTAGACAGTTACAGGATGAGGCAGATGCAAAAGAAAAGGAACTCTGGATTAAATCAGGATGCACAAGAAGAGCAGATGATGAGGTATGGGTGTGTCCAGATGGTAGACCGACAATGCCAGACAGTTTATTATCACAAATGGCAAGAGTGTATCATGGAGCTACACACATTGGGAGGGATGCCATGATTAGGCATTTTAGGCAGACATGGTATAATCCCAAGTTTAGGCTAATTGCAGAGAGTCTCTGCCAGCGATGGTTGACATGTCAACAACAGAATCCAGGTAGAAAAACGGTTGTCAGTTGGGGAAAAATTGGAAAGGCAGAGGGACCATTTACAAGACTGCAACTTGACTTCATAGAGCTGCCGCCGTGCAATGGTTCGAAGTACGTCCTTGTCATTGTGTGTCTGTTTTCTCGATGGGTAGAAGCCTATCCCACGAGAAGGAATGACAGCCTCACAGTTGCCAAACTACTGTTGAGAGAACTCATTCCCAGGTTTGGATTTCCAGTCACGTTGGAATCAGATAGAGGACCTCATTTTAACAATGAGATAATTTGATGTATTTGTACAGCTTTCAAAGTTGAGCAGAAACTACATTGTGCCTATCGACCAGAAGCTTCTGGAGTGGTTGAGCAGCTTAATGGCACAATAAAATCCAGGTTAGGAAAGGTGTGTGCATCCACTTCACTGAAATGTCCTGATGCTTTGCCCCTTGTATTGATGAGCCGTAGAAGCATCCCTGACAGAGGAACCGGATTGAGTCCTCATGAAATTCTCATGGGAAGAGCAATGAGACAAGCATTTGTACCTGGAAACAAACTGATGAATATAACTGATGATCTAGTGTTGGACTATTGTAAAGGACTAGCTGATCTGGTACGTTCTGTGTCTCACCAGGTTGGAGAAGATGCAACCACAGCACAGCCGAATCAAGCTCATGATTTGTGTCCAGGAGACTGGGTTATGGTAAAGAAGCACACAAGAAAATCGTGTTTCGAACCCAGGTGGAAAGGACCTCATCAAGTTATATTGGTCACGACAACAGCAGTGAAGTGTGTTGGCTTGTCAAACTGGATCCATGCCAGTCATACACAAAGAGTCCCAAGTCCACCTGAACGACAAGAGCAGCAACTGGTAGAGCAAAGAGAAGAACCAGAAGCTGAAAGTTGTGAAGTCGAAGAAATCAGAGAAACAGACTCTGAAGAATGCATCGATGATGAACAACCAATTACAAGTCAAGTAGAGTGGGCACCAGATACTGGGTCTCAAGAGACTGCTGTAGAGGCCGAGGAAGAGCAAGAGACTGAAAGACTAGAACAAATTGAAACAGAAAATCCAAATCAAGCTCAGTCAAAAGAAGGAAAAGAAAGACTGACAGGTTCAGAACAAATTCATTCAACAGAAGAATCTACTGCAGAAAATCCAGATCAAGCTCAGTCAAAAGAAGAAAAAGAAAGACTGACAGGTTCAGAACAAATCCAGTCAACAGAAGACTCTACTGCAGGAAATTCAGATCAAGCTCAATTAGAGTTAGAAAAAGAAGGACTGAAAGATCAAGAACAAATCTAATCAACAGAAAGAAAGAAATCAGAAAGTCCAGAACAAGCTCAGCTAAAAGAAAAAGAAAATAAAAGAACACTAGAAATAGGCGAAGAAGGTGAAAAGGCAGTACAAACAAAGAGGGTCAGAAAAGGTGATCACTGGTCAAGTGAAGTAAAAGGACTGAGATATGTTTTAAGAAGAAAAACAGGGAAAGAACAATAAGTAAATGAAGTATCAAGTCAAACTGAGCAAGAACAATCCAGAAGAAAATCTTTACGAAAATTAAAAAGAGTGAAAGTTCCGAGCATATATCATCCTCGAGGACTTTGAGAATCTTGATCTGAATGAAGAGCAAGAAAGTGTCACTATTGAAAGACTTGATGAAAGCAAATTGAGACCACCTTAAAAAGAAAAGACTTTGACACAAAAGGTGGAAATTGACAAACAAATAAAGAAGAGAAGAAAAGAAACCAAAGAAGAAAAGCAAATAAAGACAAAGGAAACACAGATGAAAAGCTGTTGAAGTGTGGGATCACACAAAGATTTTTATATTTTACATTTTTTAGAATAAATTTTAGAATTCAGAAGAAATAATTTAGATATTGATCAATTTTAGAATACTAAAAATGGCAGAAACAAAAGTGACATCCGAAATCTAGTTTAAAACGAAGATGTGTTAAATATTTTTTGTGCAGTGTTTTAATACTAATGTTAATATGGTTATTGCTAACTGTTGTAATACCTGTTCTAATGGTAACTAATAACAGAAATAACACTAATACAAGTGATCGAGTGAGTGCAGTTACTAAAAGAACAACTACCACGAATTTAGAGCAAATGGATGCGAGCATGTATCATCATGACAAATCAAATAGTGATTCGTCATTAAATGTATTTACTAAACTTCTTTATGAATACGTAGATATAATGGATGTGAGTGATTGGTATGTTTGCATGAAGTTACCTTCGTCTGTCTCGGAGGGGGTGACATATCACCATCTTCCTTTAACATATGGTGTGTCATGTAATGTTGTGTCCAGTTTGTTCTATGTAACAGGCAAATTGCAGTATTATTATTCAAATATGGATTTAGTATTTTCAGAAATTCCTATTCGAAGAAACCTGAACCCAGTGCTTAGTGCTAAAAATGCAGAATTCATGGGCGAGTTCTTCTTAACAACAAACCCAATAGACATAACTTTTGGTCATAAGAATAATCTAACATGTATTTTGCGTGATGAAGAAAAAGATTTTCTAAATTTAGTAGAGGAAAGAAGGCAGGATTTTCAAAAGAAAGCTGTTGAACAGAAGTCCCATGTACCTCCATGGGCTAATAAGGAAGGGGACTATAAGAAAGGCGAGACTCATGCTGCAATGTCCCCGCGACCCCTACGACGATTGAGAGACTCACCGGTACAAAATTGCCAAGAAGATATCCCAAAATCGTGCTGTGACCCCTCTGCCAAGAGCGCAGATCCGCGCCTCGCTACCTCCGCATGCGAATGGGGGAGATCGGCCGGCGGACCCCACAGCCGAGAGTCCAGGATATCCACGCTTGGACCCGTAAGAGTCCCAGGAGTCCTCAGTAACACCGGACGCCAGACAGTCAAAGGACGCATTCTCTGAATGAATGACCGAAGACACCGAGCGAAATCTGAAGGAGTGAGGAGCCCCCTCCCATCAGAGGCGTCCACCCTCCACTCCCAGCGAGATCTGAAAGCAACACCGGTGAGTACCCGCGAAACGAAAAGAAAGGGTTCACTCACCGGTATCCCGGAACCTTGAATAAAGCCACGTGGAACCTGGAACAAAGCCCAACAGGTGCGCTGCCCCCGCAACGGGAGACGAAGACCATGGTACCAGATGCCTGACTCCAAAATGACGACCTGACCCGCATTAACATCCTCCCATCGGGTGAGTACCCGTGAAACAAATTGAACAGATCTACGCACCGGAACCCTGGATCTGATTAAAAGCCCCTGGAAATTGAAAAAGCCTTACAGTCGCGCTGCCCCAGCTCCGAGAATCGCAGGCCACGGCACCTCGATGCCTGACCCCAAAATGGCGGCATGACCCACACCAATCCTCCACTCATCGAGTACTTCCCTCTACTCGATCTGCAGCCTCCAATGTCTGCATCTCACCGGATCCCGGGTACTGAATGAAAGCCCCTGGAAACTCAATAAAGACTGTACAGACACGCTGCCTCAGCAACGAGACTCGCGAGGTACGATACTGGGAGGCCTGACCCCAAAATGGCGGCTTGTCCTGCACCAATCTCACTGGATCCCTGGAACTGAATATAAGCCCCTGGAAATTGAAAAAAGCCTCACAGTCACGCTGCCCCAACAACGAGAATCATGCCCCTAACTGAATAAAAGCCCCTGGAAATTTCAATTAAAGTCTCACAGTCACGCTGCCCCAACAACGTGAATCATGGCGCTTGCCTCCTCATGGCCTGACCCCAAAATGGCGGCATGACCCGCACCAATCTTCCTCACCAAGTACTTCCATTTACTGATCCTGCAGCCTCCAATGTCCACTTATCACCGAATCCCTAGAACTTGACCAAAAGCCTTGGCCTAGCCTAGTGAGCTCTAAAGTCGCGCTGCCCCAGAAACAGGAGACGCGTCCCAAGAACCTCGTTGCCTGACCCATTAATGACGGCCTGACCCGCCCTAACCATCCACTCACCGGGCAATCCCTTGCACGCGATCCACGGCCTCCACTGTCCACATCTCTCCAGATCTCTGGAACCGCAGAATAAGCAGCCTGATACTAGAGTCAACCTCCACAGACACGCTGCCCCAGTAACATGAAACGTGGGCTCCGTGACCCTGATGCCTGACTCCCAAATGACGGCCTCCGACGCGCTCTAACCTCTACTCACCGGGCAATTACATCTGCTCCGTGACCCTGATGCCTGACTCCCAAATGACGGCCTCCGACCCGCTCTAACCTCTACTCACCGGGCAATTACATCTGCTCGTTCTGAGACCTCGGCCGGCCTTTCTCTCACTGAGCATTACAACAACCAATCACCAACTAGATGCACTAACTAGATGCCCATCCCCAAGACGAGCACATATTGGCACTAAGAGACATAGCTCTTCTCTAACTATCACCTAGCCACGAAGAGAGACACTAACTGCCATAACCTCCCAGTCCTAGCCTTCTCGGGCCAATAGACTGAGCAAAGCTCCGGGCACCTATCCACCTCCCCAACCGAGACTAAATGGCACCAGCCACCACAACCTTCCTCGGCCCCTCCATGCCAAATTTGCATGAAACCACATGGCCCTAACTCCTTCTCCATTGTCTTCCCCCCAACCTCTCACTAAAAGCGAAAAGAAATTTCAAACACAGGCTGATTAGACAACACCCAGATACACTATTCGCTGACATATACCACTGTACCTCCAAAGGACAGCTGAAAATGGATTTCATCTTCCATACCGAAAGCCCTGCAAATTGGAACACCATTCTCAGAACACATCTCCACATATCCAAAACAACTAACACTCGATACAGCTGCAAACTGATGATCTCAATCCCAAACCACCCCATGCGTAGTGGTAACACCTCTGCGACTATCTACACTAACGGTACAGTCATGATCCAAGCCAACAATAATAACCTAGATGCATTCGACTTCCTCTTTCCCTCGCTACGAAACGCCCTCAATCACTCGCACCACTCCCACCCGAGCAACTCCCTATCCCCCAACAGACTGACCCTCCTGGAGATACCACAAACCATCCCCAAGACCTATGCCATCAACGCCAACCTTTCCCCCCCGGACAATAACCTCTCCCCCCACCACCCCCTCCTAAAACACACAATACATACCTACCTCCCAAAACCAATCAGAGGCACGTCTCAGATGAGACCCTACATCCCCCTGACCGACACCTACCCCCTCCCTCCCCTTATTACTATTCCCTACCCCCTCCCTCCCCTTATTACTATCCCCTACAAAGAACTAGCGAACTGAATCCTCAGTCAATGACTCCTCACTCCCCCACTCCACCTACCCGCCAGAGGCGGCTGCCTGAATCACGACTTGACTCTCCACACCCTATACCCACTGGGATAGCATAAACAACACCATCAACAAAAGCCAATCTCTCAATCTCAAGCTCTCCCCTTCACTGGACAACCACGCCCAGGGCAGCCAGAACCCTGACGCCCCTACCCCCTCCTCCTGGGAGACGACTCAGAGACTCACTATACTGTAAAACCATCTAGAAACTGTAATAGTGGGCCTCAACGAAATCCTACTGAACCTCACCTCACACCGGAAATCTCGCCAATGCACACAACTTACACCCACAAGTAACAACACCAAACACTCAAGACCTCCCAAGGCTCAATGGCACAGCTGGAACCAGTGCTTAATTTGTGCCGGAGCTTTCCGGTGCTTAGCACCGGCACTTATTACTTAGGGCCGGGTCTATGAAATACCTGCCAATTCATATGATGGTTGTCTCTCATTTTGACCTTCATAATCGTGACAACAAACTCCCTGATGTTTCTCACCTGTGTGTAAACTTTTAAAAATTCGATGCTGCGCCGAGGCTGCCCTCCTTATCATGAGGCACTGACACACACCACCAGAAACTGTGTGGGTCCCTGCCTCAGGCAGCGTAACAGCCTGGTGACAGGTCAAGCAAACATAGTACTGCAGCGCTAGTGCGTTACAAATGACCACTCACGCTTGCAAAACAAAATTAGCCCGTCGTTGGCGTTGAATCGTCAAGTCAGGTGTCCTGACTTGGACCAATGCAGACTGTGTCTACACTTTTCCCCGCCCCAGCATACTGCGCAGCCGCAGCTCAGTTGATCAAAGCAAGCAGTGGTACGGACTCGGGACTCTTGAAGCTGCAGCAGGCCTCACGCTTCGGATTAATTAAAGGCAATGTTATGCCAGTAAGTATTGATTTTGTAACACACTGCTAATAGTGTAAAGTAATGGAGCGTAAAATATACGATGACTATTTTTTGTGAGATCACACAGTGGCAACGTGGGTCATGCTCACTGAATAAAACTCGTTAAAATGTTGTGTTTTGAGTGTGATTCCCAAAGAGCCCGTCATATGCCATTAATGTCTCCCTCTCCCTTGATCAGAGCTCTGACATGCTGAAGAGAATAACGCAGCGTGGCCCCACCGTGAATGTTATATTTGCTGCCATATTGAGAAACTGCAATCCGGTTTGGAAAAAAGAAAGCAAACCTAATTTCCCAGATATTGCTCTGCACTTCAACCTCCAAGAAAATATCGCATGCGGATCACCCCTCATCTTAGAACTGCATCGTTTGGGCAATTTTCCACACAAATGGGTGACATTCTCATTTGTGTGGAAGAAGCAGTGACAGTGTGCGCGCCCGCCGCACCGCAAACTTTTTAAAATTCGATGCCTCACCTCAGCTTCCCGCCTTATCATGAGGCACACACACAAACTGCCTGTAACCAACCTGCCCCATGTCTTGGCTTCCGGCTCTATTCTTGCATAGCCGCCTGGCCTGGAGGAGTTCAGTCTTTATTCTCTCATAGGCGCCAGGCCCCCGTGTCAGGGAGCCTGGGCTCTATTCCTTCATAAATGCACAGCCCGGTGTCTAGTGCCCGGGCTCTGGTCGCTCATAGACGCCTGGCAGTTGTTTGAAGTCAAGGCTCTGCCCTCTCATAACCTCCCGGCTTCGAGGCTGGGCTTCGGCCTCCATTCCAGCGAAGGCGTCATGCCACGCCAGTGACTGCAGTCCGGGCTCTGGTCTCACATAGCCGCCCGGTAACTAGGTTCGCACATAGCCGCCCGGGCCTTGTCAGGGGCCACCTCTGTCCTCATACAGCCGCCGGGTCAAGCCCTATGTCTGATGTAGGGCTCTGTTCACCCACAGCCGCCCAATCCCCACCTGAGAACCGAGAGTCCGGAGAGCAGAGACGTAGCTCTCATTAGCAGGGGCAGCAAGTGCAGTGGCACCGGGACACAGAGGCCTGAGGGGCATACCTGAGCCATGGTTATTGCTGTGCTGTATAATTCAAACTGCAGTCAGAGCCCCCATTTCCATCCTTGCACGAGGGTCCATGATGCACTGGCCACGCTACTGCTCATTAGTGCAACAGGTGCAGTGGCACCCAGGTTCAAGAATGAAGGAGGGTATTACTCTGTATAGATGGTTGTATTTTACTATTGGGCACCTTCCCCGCTTCCTTTAAGGACCATTCCACGTCGCTGCACCACTGCTGGCGAGGGCTGCTGGCTGCCACAGCTTGAAGGAGACGGGTTAATGAGGGGTGGGAGCTGCCTTGTGGGGCACCTGTGAAAACAACCTCTGTCATGGGAGGCGACCGGGCCTATCTGTAGCAATCTGTCCTTCCCGGGGCAAGCATGGGGAAGAAGACACACTAACTCCCTCCCCCACCCGCCCAGGGGGCACTTCGTGGGACCAGGGTCAGAGCAGAAGGGAAAGGAATCAGCATTCAGCAGCGTCACGTGAAGCCGTGGGTGGTTGGGGGGTGGGGGGCATTGCTGCGGTGGGACAGCGGTGCACACAGATTTGACACCAGGCTGCTCGAAGCAGCACAGTCCTGTGAGGTTGTTACCCTGTCCGAAAAGTGTGACATCGTGTGCCAAAGAGCATCTTGTAGGCTGCAGTACAGCCAATTTATGCAGCACAGCGTTGATTACATTATGCAACAAGAAATGGCAAATGGCGCTGCATTTTGCGTCAGTGCCCACAATTTTATGTACCACTACCTCACTACCAGCTGAAATTTAATTAGAGGCAGTGAGGCACCCTTGGACAATTCTTAGGAAGCTGTTTCATTCACTGATGTGATATGCCATGCTGTGAAGGACCGGCAAGACAGTCAAATGGCAGCACAGAAGGCGGTAGTAACCTAAGAGGGAGTTTGGCTGTTACGTTCCCCTTCCTTATGTTACTGTATCTTATGAAAATATCTAGAATCTGCAATTTTCATCTGCGATGAGCCAGAGAACGGTGGCAGGTTCGGAATTCCTCCATCTGTCCAGAAATAATTTAGATGTGTCTTTTTCTCCACACTGTGTGCACCTGGCTCAGTGAATATTTGCAACAGGCACCTTACACATGCCTGCACAGGGCCAGCTCTAGGGCAGAGTGACCAGCGCTACAGCACTGGGGCGTTGACTTTGGAGGCAGGGGGCGGGGGGAGAGGGGGCGCCATTTTCTCAAATATATGATGGAGTTAAAAGCACCTGCTACAGTGTTCCTTGCCTCCAGCAATTTTCTGGCAAAAATAAAAATGTCAATATAACTGGTGATTAATGGAGCTGATGGACAGAGAATCGAGCTTTGTCTAGTGGAAATTTACTTTTGACTCATCATAAGGTAGCGCACAGGGTTTATGCTTCAAAGCACGTGCACCATGCAGATCACAATGCACGTGTAACATAAATAGTTCAGTGGGATACTGTTTTTGTGGGGGAGATCCTTTTATTACTTGCAGTTTATAAGTTACAATACTAATATAGAATATTGAGCTACTACGTCTACCTGTCACCAAAAGCTGCATGTAGAAATGCATGTGAGAGGGTGTGTTAAGGAGATGTGGGTGGGGGACAATAGAGTAAGTGGGTGGAGCCAGAGGTGGAAGTGGGTGGAGCTGAGGAAGTGGGTGTGGCCTCCCCCCCAAACATTTGAGCACCTGCACTTAATATTTTACAAATTAAGCACTGGCTGGAACACAACTCCCCTCTTGAACCAAACACAGAGACCCAAAAGATCAAAAGCCGCAATGTCCATGAGAGAGGCAATGGAACTTGCCACAAATATGACATATGCCCTATGGTCACCCGAAACTCCAAGATCCAGGTTATCACTGGTTTCGGAAGAAACCGCCCCCACCCAGAACGCTAAGACCCCCCGCCTTCCTCTCTACTATTCTTAGGGCCCCCCTAATGCAGAATCTCAATAATGAGGGGACCACCACCAAATGCATGCTCATAAACTGCAGATCGGCCACGAAACATGCTACCGAACTGGCAGAAACCATCCTTACCCACGACATAGGCATCACGTTCATCACCGAAACATTGTTGAATGAGTTCTCTTCCCCATCCATGGACATGCTGGTGCCCCCAGGCTTCTTAATCATCATTAAAGACAGAAAGAACCATCGAGGAGGGGGTATTGCAATGATACACAAGAACAACATCTCCGTAACGGAAATTGACTCCTTCAAATATAACTCATTTGAATGTCTAACGGCCACCATTAAGACGAGTGTTAACAAAACACTACTATGCCATCTCCTCTACCATCCACCTGGCAACACCGCCTCATTCGGAGAACACCTTCCAAACCTGATAATTCACTGCGCACTCCGGGACTCCAAAGGCATAATCCTTGGTGACCTCAACCTACACTGGAACGAGGAAAACAGCTCGCTGATCCTAACCCTAAATGAACTTCTACACAACAACAACCTTACCCAACACTGCACAGAACAAACCCATAACAGAGGAGCAATCCTAGATGCCATTATTGCACAAGTGGATACAGTCACTATCGACCACATCCTGCCGGTCGACTGTTCCGACCATCACATCATTATATTCCACATCAACCAAACTACTCAATGCCCGACACGCACGCAAGAACCCCCCCATTGGGCGAGAAATCTAAGTCAAATTACCCTTACTGACTTGGAGGAAAGGGTAAGCTCACTCCTTCCCACCACCACTGGCAACTTCTCCACAACAGAACTCACCTCCCACTACAATACAACTATGACTTCCATCATGGACCAATTAGCTCCCTTGAAGCAAAAAAGAGTTAGGAACACCCCATCTAGATCCTGGTTTAACACGGACATAAACTCCAAAAGAAGACAGCTAAGAGCTGCAGAAAGACTCTGGCAGAACAACCCATCCACAACCCTCCTTAACTGACTCAAATCAGTACGCAGGAAATACAAAAAACACATCAAGAATGAAAAAAGTCCTTCTTTTGCAGTGCTCTCGACAACGCAAAAACCAGGCCGAAAGAACTCTTCAATCTCATCAGACAGCAAACTTCCAAACCCCCTCAGCCTCAGTTCAAGCCTCCAGAGACCTATGTGATAACTTTGCTAACTTCTTTGATGACAAAATCACAAAGATTGAGCTCTCCCTTGACGTGCACCGCGGCCCCCCCCTACAGTAGCTCGCCCACTGAGACAGAAGCTATCACTCTCAAGCACCACCCAAACAACCGGAAATCCTTCAACCCCAACTCCGAAGCGGAGATCTCAAAAATGATTTCCAGCTCCACTCCATCATCTCACGTCTCGGACCCCATTCCTGCCCAACTGCCAAAAAGCTCAAACGCACCCGAGCACCGATCTGGACCAAGATTATAAATAGCTCCCTGAGAACCGGAGTCATGCCTGATTGTCTCAAAATCGGCTAAGTCACACCACTACTAAAAAAACCGGGCTCTGACACAAACGATCCTAACAACTTCAGACCCGTCTCCAATCTCCCTCTTGAAGCTAAAATCCTGGAAAAATGTGTTCTCCTCCAACTTACCCAACACATGGACTGCAACAACCTTCTAGACCCTCACCAATCGGGTTTCAGAAAAGGTTGCAGCACAGAGACAGCGATGCTGAATGTCATAGATGATATCCACAATTCACTAGACAAGGACCAATGCTGTCTACTCATACTCCTGGACTATCGGCAGTCTTCGACACGGTTGACCACGAATTACTCATTAAGGTACTGCAAGAAAGGGTAGGAGCAGATGAGGTGGTCTTACAGTGGTTCACCTCCTTTCTACAGAACCACACCCAAAGAATAAAAATCAATAACTTCTTGTCTGACCTACGCCCCGTCAGCAGGGGTGTACCCCAAGGATCAGTTCTTTCCCAGCAACTTTTCAACATCTACATGGAACCCCTCACCTCCATACTCAAAAAAACCAACATCCCCTTCCACCTCTATGCGGATGACACCCAGATTTATCTCGAAGCCTCTTCCATTGTCGGCATTCAAAGACTAAACAACACTCTAAGAGAAGTCCAACACTGGCTATCACTCAACCAATTGAAACTCAACCAAGACAAGACAGAAATCCTTCTCATTTCCAATCAGGAGCAGAACCCTCAAGTCACAGAATGGCTAAAAGCCATTGATGCTCTCAATTACAATCTCACCTTGGCCGACTCCGTAAAATCACTGGGAATCACTCTGGACCCAAAATTAGACATGGCCAAACACATCAAAAACTCCGCTAAGAGCGCCTTCCTCAACCTTAAACTGCTCAACAAAATAAAACCCTTCATCCCTCCTAGCGACCTCAAACAAGCCACTCAATCCCTGGTGTTGTCCAGACTGGACTACGGGAACGCAACCCTCACCGGAACAGCAACGTCCCACTTAGCTCCCCTCAGATCAACTCTGAATGCAGCAGCCAGAATGGTCACCAGAGTAAGGAAATTTGAACACATCTCGCCTGCACTTAGAGAACTAAAATGGCTCCCAATCGAAATGCGTGCCAACTTCAGAACTGCCTGTCTCACGCACAAAGTTTTACACACTGGGAAACCCGCCTACCTGGCCGCCAAACTCAAGAAAGCCGGTCAGGCAAGGAGCCTCAGGAGCACCAACACTCTTCTCCTCATCAACTCACAAACAAAAAACCTCATCTCGATCCTTCTCTGGTAACGCGCCCAAAATCTGGAACTCCATCCCAGTCCATATCAGGACTACCCCCTCCTTTTTAAAATTCAAAAGGCAGCTTAAAGACCTCTTCCTCAACCAATCCTTTCAGAATGGATAGCTGCCGCAGACTCTTGCCCATTGCAGCACTCAGCCACCTTAACATTAAGACTTCTACCTCACCCACCTCCCGACTCGCTCCTGTACTCCCCTCCCGGAAAGGGTCCCCCCACGAGTCAATGTGTATATTACTCCTATATTATGTGATTTCCTGCTATCAAAGTTGTAATGTGCTCTGAGACCTTCGATTCGCATTGAGTCAATATGTATACTACTGTTATTTTTTTTGTGATTTCCCCGCTACCTATGTTGTAAAGCGCTCCAATACCTTCAGGTCTGGCCAGCGCTATATAAAACTCCTAAATAAATAAATAAACTTGTCAAAATTTGGAAAATTCTGTCTGCATAGACTAAAAACTGACTATAACAACATTTTCATTGGTTCTAGTGAATGTGAACATACCTTCCTAATTATGGGGGTTGGGGACTAAAAGGTGAAACGGATCCTGTTTTTCCAGGGATTTATTACGTGTGTGGTAAAAATGCCTTTTATAGGTTGCCTACATGATGGTATGGTAGTTGTTATTTTGGAATAGTATTTCCAAAAGTGTATCACATAACTAAGAACAATGAAATGGATGTAGTAAGTCAAGGACTAAAACAGAGTAAAAGAACAAGTTTTTCAGAAATAGTAGGTGATATATTTGGTGCACTGATACCAACAGTTGGAGTCATGCTGAATTCACAAAAAATACGTAAATTGTCAACAATAGTTGATCGTCTATCGACAGATACTGCTGGGGGATTCTTAATGATTAATACCGAAATGGTTGCAATTAGATCTATGGTTTTGCAAAATCGACTTGCACTTGATATATTATTGGCAAAAGAGGGTGGAGTCTGTGGCATGTTGAAAATCCAACATTGCTTTACATATATCCCAGACAAAAGTAAAGGTATTGAGGGATATATTAAGAATATTACAAAGATTCATGACGATTTGACCCAACTGGAGGTTGACGGTGTCTGGGAAAGACTTAGTAAAAGTATTTCCGCAATAGGTAGTTGGTTTTCCACTTTAGGGAGTAGTCTATTAGGGAAGATCCTAATACCTGTAATTTCAATAGCAATAATAGCTCTGATAATGATGATGACATATAGATGTTGCAAGAGTAAAACAGGAGCAAGAATGGTGGCCGAAATAAAGAATAAGAGAATGGGAAGAAAGAGAGAAAGGGAAGAGATTGAGTTAGAGGAGATGAAAGGAAGTTTATATGATAAAATGAAAGAATTAAACATGAAAAAGAAAAATGAAGAATTAGTAGAAAGAGAGGAAGACACTAAAAATTAGATGAATAAAGTTGGCACTTGGTAATGATGGGTATTTTATGATGGCTCAAAAATGCCATCAGAGGGGGGATTGATGGAGTAAGGATTCAAGAAAATGAAACTTGCTCGTAGAAATCCTCCATTAACTTTCACTAATCGTTAAAACTGTAGATGCGACGAAACTAACATACACCGACACATGGGGAGAAAAAGCTTACGCATGCTTAAATTAATGAAGAATAAAATGCAACGCGGCTAAAACCCGCTTTAATTTGCGAAAACGCTTTGCGCATGTGCCAACCTGAATTACGTAGAAAGAACGTGACTAACTCGCTTTGAGAGGGAAAAACCTCACGCATGCGCAAACAAAACTAACATGCGGTCTTGAGGTACCGCATGCCCGGCATCTGCTTGCTTGAATTTAAAAGAAAGCTGCTGTTATAAACGCTTTTGCCCAGAAAGATAATAATAACATGGGATAGAGTAGAAGTGGGTGGTGAACAGTGAGAATTATATGTTTAAGAAAATAACATCTGTTTATGATTCTTTTATTAATAGTGTGCATTCGGGCCTGCTAAAGCATGATGGAAAAAGAAAATGGCGACAAGTAACCAAAAGCTGCGCATGCTCAGTGAATTCATGAAGTGACCCGGTGACCGAAGGAGCTGAATGAATGCCAAATATCAAGGACAGAAGACATGAGAAAAAGAAGACATGTGTCACTCGTCTATGTAGCCTGTATTGAATGTATTATTACAAATGGCAACAATATATGCATGGGAAGAGGATGACATGAATGAGCTAAAGGGGAAGGGCTAGCAAACAATAAGTTCCCTAATAAAAATGAATATGTCAGCATGGTGTGATGAGAACTCCCCTAGCCCCGTCCAATCATATTCTGTATTTTAGTAAAATTTGTAACTCTTGAGGGTGGGACATGAAGAAATAAAGACTATAACTAGAGTGACTTAAGGTTAGTTAATGCATTTTGCATTGCATTGGCTTGTTCGTGGACGCTGAGAGAAAGACGAGTATGTTGCATCGAGAGAAAGCATCAAGATCATCATAGAGAGAGAGAGAAAGGCGAGAGCAGACTGGGAAGATTCAGATCCGAAACGACAGCCTGATTAGATTCGAAGATTGCGGAAGAATATCGAGGAGGAAGAGAGTGTAAGAGAGGGAATCGCCCTGGTGCGTCAGGTTTGTAGAGAAGTCTAGTAAGTATCAGCCCTGTCCTGATCCTGTCCTATAGTCTTTGTCTCCTGATCCTAAGTCAGGGGCCCCCACCAGTCCTTTGGCCAGAGGGGTGGTTTTCGGTCATCTCTATTAGGTAAATGTCATTCTGTCTCTAAAATTTGCATATTTCTTTGCTAATGTGTTATTATATGTCTTTTGTCTCTACATCTATCCACTCTTATGCATTTGATTTGTTGAATGAGGTTGTGTAATTGAATGTATTTGTTAAATTAATTTTCTCTCTCCCATTGAAGAATGATGGAGTTTGCACTGTGAATCTGTAATTGATGAGCGTTCAACTTTATGACTGAAATTTTAGATAAAGCTTATGAATCTTACTCAGAGTCTGTGGTTATTTCACTTAGAACTGTGAATTAGTTAAGAAGTTGTTAATATCACCATCAACTAACTCAACTAATGGTCCATCGACCAGAGGAAGAGTGTTGATTCGTGAAGATTAGTTAGGCATTGAAATGATATTGTAACCCGATTTATGGTTACAGGGAAATAAGTAATCAGAACTTAAGTGAATTATAAAACTTGACCCCCCAGCGGATTGGCCAGGGAGTGTGGATGAGTATTTTGAATAAATGTATATGGGCCCATTGAAATATTCAGTTTGTGTGAAATATTCAACCCTGGCCTTCGCGCTGGATCAAGCGATGTCCCGTCAGTGGTTCAAGGGAAAGGACTCCTTGGCAAAAACGATCCTACGGCATACATCTAGACCGAGAAGTGCCCTAGCTAAAATACAGAATGCTACATATGATGGGGGCTTGGGTGTGTCCAACCTCTACTTGCACTACCTGGCAACCCAGACCCTTGTCATCAACAAGTGGTTTAACGGATGTTGGTCGAGCCCGGCGTACAAAGATGAGTTAGATGCAATGGGCTTTTAAGCCATGCTGGGGATGCTCCTTGGCGCTCCCATTCCCGAAACACTCCCCAAGGTAACCAAAGTGGTCCTTCTCTGCTGGCGTGCATCTCTTAGATACATGGGCTGGGACTCCAAGCTTACGATGAAGAACTCATCATGGAGAGGGACCAGGCTGCGTGAGATGGCCGGTCTGGAAGGATCTAATCATTAGGATTTGATAGGCAGTTCTCTGCTGGGGGACGTGTGGTCAGATGACTATAAACACTCCTTTCATGAGCTGCAATTGACCTACGCTCTATCGTCATGGAGTTTCATAAATATCTTTAATTGTGGCATGCACTGAAGGTGCACATCTCTCTGGACACGGAACACCCCGAACACAGGCCCCTAGGGGCTAAACTCTTGATGAGTGCGCTGCTTAAAAAGGGGGATCTCCCTCATCTAACGCTCCTTGGTCATTAACCCCCTGACAAATTTGCGCTGCTGTGAACCCAGGGGAGGGGTAGGTTGGACCCTTAGAAGAAGAAGGCTGGCAGGAGGACACTAGGATGGTACCTCGAGTCATAACCATCTCACCTAAATTAAGATTAGTGCAGGTGTATTACCTTCACTGCGCCTATCTCACCCCTACTCACTTACACCATGCGCATCTTCTCCACAGTCCCACATGTTTCAGATGTCCCCACGCTCCAGCCGATTTCTAGAATATGGTATGGACATGCCCCTTGATCCCTAGCTACTGGGGTGAAGTGACTCAGACGCTCTCATGGGTGCTGGGCTGAGAGGTGGAATTATCCCTGTAGATTGCTCTAATGGGGATTTTTGAAGGGATGGGGGGAATGAGAGCCAACCAGGCTTTAATTGGAGTAGCCATCATGACTGCAAAACTAGACATTGCTCAGCGATAGAAATCACCCTCACTGACCAAATAGTGCAGAGGTGTGGACTGGTGTGCACAGCAGGAGAGGCCGGTGTACAAGGCCCGGGGCTGTCCAAAAAACACACCAAAATATGGAGCAAGTGGTGGGATCACCTTGGACTTGGTGCCTTACAGTAATATTGATCACATTTCCACTCGTGAGGGCTCTGATACGGTTAATTTGTGATGTGGAGATTAATCAGAGACTTGATAATTACTCTTGTTATGGTAGCTATGTGTGACTATTTGTTGCTTTTGTTTTCTTGTGCACTAAATCTATCAATTTGATCATAAAAAAAGTCAGTGATCATTGTTAGCGCCAAATCCCAGGGCATCACCCTCAAGAAAAGACCCACCCTTCAAACACAAATTAACACCTCCAGATTTCGACCCGCCCTTCAACCACAAATTAAACCCTCTGAATTTCTAAGAGAAGACACAACGTAGCCATCCTTTTAAGGCAGTCAGGATAGAATCCACCGCCTCACTGGCCACACTGAAGACTGAGCTGAAACCTCTACTCTTTTAAAGACAATTTTAGTCCGGTTCCAGTTAACCCTCTTCTTCTGATGTATGCTTCTGCTTGACTCTTGTTAATTCACCCCAAGCTCCCCTAATACGTTGCCCCTTTTCCGCTCTTGTATTCCAGCTGGATCCTCTGCTCCCGCCTTCCATATTACTACCTATCAGAAACTGTCCCGTATTGCTTATATCGCCAACTTGGGACTCCTTGTAGCTCCCTTTTTGATCATTTATTTGTTAATTGTGATAAAAATGTTTATTTTATCTTTAAGTTTATCAGGGCTTAAAGTGGAATGAAAAAAGTGGGTGGGGGGGGTCTCTAAAAGGGGCGTGGCCTAAGAAGTGTAACTAGGAATCCTTTCCAAGAGGCGTGGCCTATCTAATCAAGGGCATGGCTTAACATGTAAACTAAAATTCTGTGCTTCTCATAGCGTGCTATCCGACCAGTATTTTGGTGGCTCTCAGAATATTCTCCTACTGCATCAAGATATATAACATGACTGACATTCGCCTAAAACAAGTCAGGACTACTGGCTTTGCCAGTCGTTGTAAGCTGTTGAAGATACATTTTTAAACCCTATTTTACCTCACTGCTTATTTAACTCAATGCTCTAATGCAACCCTCTTCCTTAATGCAGTTGCCTAACCTCTGGCCCTAATACAAGCAGGGAAAATGGGCCGACTGTTCACGGTAGGGTAGTAAAAGATAGTAATAACTGGGGTGCAGTGGATCCCTCACTGCCTCCGACCCCAGTGCCACTGCACCTTCTGCACTATTGATAGCTACACCCCTGTGCTAATGCTGTGTTCGACTTTTTTTTCATGTAACCTCATTGTTTCTTATGTAAAATACTTTACTGCCCTTGGGACATGTTCACACGATCCAAAACTGCATAAATAGATAAATAAATATATAAACACATAGATCAATAAATGGGGCTAGTTAACACAATCTGCTTTACCTCAAAAGGGTTTGGAGGTCATCTATAGGAGATCAGATTATAAATTTGGCATGCAACCAATGAAGCGATAGCAGAGCAGGTGTTGCAGGGTCATTTCTGTTTGGTGGCATTGTCATGGGTGGGTGAGGGAAACCATCCTATAAAAGGGACACCCCCCTCCCCCTTTGCACTAGAATTCTTCCTGCTTTACAGACCCAGGTTTCCTTTGTGTGCTTTTTGATGCTGATTTGGGGAAACAACCCCCTCTGGCCCTCTTTTGGTGTTTTGTTGGCATGTGTCATGATCCATGGAAGCTTCTGGAATTGCGTTTAGGAGCACCTGTGTGGTGCTGTTGCAGTAATCCAGGCCGTGCAACATCAGTGCACCTGTGGGTTCCATCAAATAGCTGAACTAAAAGAGCAGGAGAACTTTTCTTTACTAATGAAGTAACCTTTCGGTGAAGTGTCTCACCACTATGTGATTCGGAACATTAAGATTAGCTCCAAAGTCGTCGTCCGCAGAGCTATACCGGTGTGTTATGTTATGAGGATTTGTAGAGTGAGCTATCACCCGGGAGAGTATCCTGGCACGGGGCAGCAGCTTGCATCGATACTCTTACCTTTCATAATTCTTTATTGCAATTGGATGCTTACATCCTATATCTGTCACTAGTACATTAAGATGAGAAGGCTGGAGCATACATAAAGTGAGGTAAGGTACCAGTAGCAAAGGGCACCATATTGATGCTGGGAGATGCAGATACAACTCTCTTGATTATCTCCTGATAATTCTTTCACATTTCTGACACATAGGGTGAACTGAATGGATGTCTGCTGCTTCTGCAAGCTTTAACCAGTAGATGCCCATTAATGGTGAAGTATGTGCTGAGAAGAGTGGTGCTCAGTTGGTCTCTCCAGGTTTATGGATATATTATTCCCATGCATTAGGAGTGTGGACCTTGAGCTATATCTCTGTCTACCCAAATTACACGGCTTCATACATTTCAACAACTGCAACATTTGCGGACACAAGAGGTAAAATATGCTACTCTGAAGAAATCTATGATCAATTGTGAGAAACTAAACTCTCCTCTTCAAAGACCTACAAATATAACACCTTAATAGGCCCCTCACCCTTTACGAACTACTGCAGCCCACCTGCCCCTCCCTACTCTGTTTACAATCTTAGATCGTAGTCATAGCCTCAGACCCTGTAAAATTGTCCCCCGCCCCCAATTAGGTATCACTGCACAAACACATAAACATACAAGATACCAGAACAACAAGTAAACAATATCCTCTGCATTTAACTTGAGCTCCCATCAGCACACTCTTTTCATGGGTCAGTTATATGGTAATACTCCATGTCACTAGTGAGATCATTTATGTCATTTGTATCTGTTACATCAAAGGCAGGGTCGTGAGCACTGCGGCTGGTGGGCTGGGGCGATTTCAGTTACAACTATTGTCCTGTGGGACTCATTTGACAAAATACCCCTTGTATCCTTCTGGGCTAACTAACAATTCCTTTATTTGATTTTTTACAAAGAAGGTGCTATATATACAAAAAACACACATACAACAAGACACTGTACAAAGCCCCAAGGTTGGCCAATGATTTGAAACAGTTCGGATCAGAAATGTTATATGTGTGTGTACACTGCAGTGGTGGTGCGAACGTGGGCTTGTAAATTTAAAAAAAATGTAAATCCGTATTTGTAAAGCGCAAACTACTCACCCTTACGGGTCTCAAGGCGCTGGGGGCCATCGTGGAAATTAAGTGAGCTATTGCCCAGAGTCACATGGTGCTGAGCTGCCGCGGATCGAACCGTGAACCCTGTGCTCCAATGTCAGCTGCCCTGGCCGCTGCACCACACCTCTCCACTTGCAGATAACGTGGTAACTGGACACTTTGCGTTTATTGCAGTTGTTTGAACATTCAAGTGGTGACATCTTGAAGTGTCCTGATATTCACGGATTGTTGTTTAACCTCGTTAACATGTGTGGTGCATTTAAATTAATTGTTAGTATGTAATCATTACAATCACTAAGAGTTCACATATAGGTGTATTAGGTTGATCAATAGACTAATGAAACCATATTCATGACATAGTCACGTTTAATAATGATTGTTGGCTTTCCACTGATTTATAATACTGCAATGTTTATTTGAGGTCACCGTGGCGTATTGCTATTTTTTAAATTTCTGTTGATAATCTCATCTGCGAACCTGTCCATGTATGATGAGCACGTTTAATAAAAGACGTTAAAAAATATATATATAATACTGCAATGTGCATCCATGTTGATTCTCGAGTTAACTTAGCTTGACATTAGGTCTTGGCTGAAAATGTTTGCTTTAACACTGCCAGTATGCTGTTTTTTTCTCCTCTGTAGGTCTGATATTAGGGGGTATGTCACTCCCCTCAAATGCGGTTATGGGATTGTCTCTGTCAGTGGTGGAACGAGATATGGGTGTTCTGGAAACGGTTAGGTATGCTTTTTAATTGGTGTTTTATAATTAGGCAGGCCTCAGCCTGACTTTCAGAGGGAGCAGATGTCTTTCTGCTGGATTTTCCTGAGAATAAAGTTTCATGCTGAACACTGTTTCATTTCCAACCATGCTGACACCTTCTATGCTTCCCCTTTAGAGATCCCCTTTAGAGTTTTCTTCGTTCTAGCTTGTGTTTACACAAGAAAGGGACATTTTTCTTATGGGACACCTGGTCACTTCAGTTTGTTTCCTCTGCATTGTAGCTGTTACTATTTTGTATCTAATTTTATTACAATTTAACTTACTTTATTTCGGACTCTCAACTGTAGTGTTATATCTTTTAAACCTATTCCTGCTTTACATATTCACTGGTTGGATTAATGTTTAAAAATAAACCTGCATGGTTGAGATAACTGATTCCTGATCTTCATTGTGAAGCCGCCTTAGTTTACAGAGATAGAAATGTATTTCTGATGTTAGCTCCCTTACAACGCTTCAAGTCAACTATAAAAGGCCCATAGGACCAGTGAGGAAATTTGTTTGATGAGTTTACTAAGAGCTTGGGGTTTAGATATCCGCGCTCCATCAGAGATATGACTCTAATAAATGCCTGTCTAGACCACATGATGCCTGGTAACATGGGTGGTAGGTGAGTCTGGTGGCTGGCAATTCTGCCTGGCGTTTGACACACTATGTCTGGACGCCCACCTCTGACTGGTTTTGGCATATTTAAGCTCACTTAATTTACGCTAATACTTTGTTTTTCTCCTTATTTAATCTGTAATTTGCAACCTGCTATTAGTAAAATGTAACTGTAAAGAAACTAAATTGCTTATGCATTGTAATTGTTCGTATGCAAAGAGCTTTGCTACTCAGTCTAGTTCGCCATATATGAAACTTCAAATAACTTAATTATTCCCTTTCCAGTTTCTCTTTTTTTTCCTTTTGCTCCGTCTCATGTTCCCTTCTCATCTCCAATCATCTTTTATCATATTTTACCCAAGACAACCCTCATACAAAGGTCCCTTCTCGTCTTCATAGTCCTTCATCTACCTGCTTTCACTTTTCACCCACTCACACCGATTCTCTCCAATCCATGTTATATACAAGTGATTTATTTTTCCTTTGTACTTTTGTGGTATATAGGTGAACTTATTGTTTTATCAGTGTGTTGTACATTTGTTTTCTGTTTGCAACCTCATCCTGCACTTATTTTGCAGTCCAACTATGGTAGAAGCCAGCTTCTCTCTGGAGGAACGCACTGATTGGCTCAGGGTATCAAGAAGTATCAGGCAACCACAATGACTCCAATGGCATAGCTCATTTGTGAAGCAGGTCCAATAGCCAATAAATTAAAAACAAATACTGTAAGAATGGGGGTGTGGGCTTGAATGCTCGAATAACTGGAGTAGAAAGGATTGCTTCTAGTTCAGTCGTCACATTCATCAAGTGAGCCCCTGGCTCATATTCTCGCTGAGTAAAATGTGAGGAGTTGTTAATTCTCAGTTTGTAACGAGAACTGGCAAATGTAGGGAGCAGGAGACGGTATTGTGTAGCGTACACAATGAAGTGAATTTCTTCGCTGTAAACATTGAACAATCAATTAAAAAAACATTAAGAACACTATGATTAAAACATAT
Source organism: Calotriton arnoldi (assembly GCA_963921515.1). NCBI lineage: Eukaryota > Metazoa > Chordata > Amphibia > Caudata > Salamandridae > Calotriton > Calotriton arnoldi. The sequence goes on along the minus strand of CAWUFW010000644.1, from coordinate 3,738,856 downwards.
AGACCAAATAAGTGAAATCGGCCATTATGGCCACCGTCTCCATAATAGGCAACCCATAGAGATGGTTCTTTCTGTTGAATCTTGCCCATATTTGCATCACAACACTGGAGTGAAATTAATTATAAAACAGTAATATCAATAGTACGTCTTAACTATAATCTCCCTTAATGAAAACGTTGTTGTGGTTGCTTGAAGTTCTCAAATTATATTTTTTTCTAACTTTTAAGGCATCTATTATAACTTGTTTATTTTTAGTACCCTAAATGTTTTTGGGGTTTGTAAAAAAAAAATGTAGGTTAGTAAACTGGATTTGCCAGCTTATGATTGCTTGTGGATCACGATTTCCATGTTTGTGGTTTGCAAACCATGAATGGTTATGTGCGGACCAAATGTGACTGCAACCACTAACTTTCTACCTGTGGTTTGCGAACATAACCTCCAGGGTACACGAGCATCACTATTGTTTTGGCCTTTGTCTGTAGGAAGCCATTTGTTACCAGGAGACTGAAACTGGCAATTTCACCACGTGCTACCATCTTTTCTACCGTCCTCTTTTTGAGAGGTAATAGAATGACTGTAATTTTACCACTTTCAACTTACAAGAACAGTGAGTGTGTTAGTGGGTGAGTGAGCAACTCACCAATACATTTTCTTTGAAATGGCTTTTGGAATGGCACGCAAGGGAGATTTGTATTATCCACACATATCTGAATTTCCTGGACAAGTTTGGAGAAATATAGAGCCAGATGTAAAAAGCTTTTTTGAGGTCGCAAACGGCCCGATTTGCAAAATCGGGCCATTTTCAACAGCAAAAAAGCATTTTTAAAGTACAAAGTTCCACTTTGTGATTCAGTAACCTAGGACCCCTTCCCCTGTGTGAATGTTTGTAAAAACATTTTTGCAGACCTATTCTTAAAAAATGAAGAGAAAACTTTCATTTTTCTTTTTGAAACGCATCCTGTTTTCCTTTAAGGAAAACGGGCTGCATTTAAAAAAAGAAAACATTGCTTTATTGAAAAGCAATCACAAACATAATGGTCTACTGACCCCAGCAGGCCACCATCACTGTGTTTTTTGTGATTCCCAAATGGATCGCAAACCGAGACCTACCTCATGAATATTAATGAGGCAGGTCTAGTTGTGACCCACTGGGAATCGTAGAAAGTATAAAGCACACTTTTGTACATGGATGTTTGCAATTACCAAATAGCGAATCACACAAATTCACTATTTGGTAGTCACAAACCTTTTCCTATGTATATCTGGCCCACAGTTTGGGAATCTTATACTGTTGACAGGTACTGGAGTGAGAGCAGTGGCGTAGCTAGACCTTTGGTCGCCCATGTCGGCCCCTGCGTTTACCATCCGCGGCAGCATGCAAGAGCGGGGGGCGTGTTGCGATTCCCGCGCGTCTGCTGCCCTGCGACGGTCGCAGGTACGAGCGGGAGGTGTGGGGTGACCGCTGCCCCCAAAACTTGTGTCTCCCGGGGCGGTCCGCAACCCCTGCCCCTCCTTGCTACACCACTGATTGAGAGGATTGTATGTCAAAACACACCTGTGTACTAACTATAGTGAGAATGAATGGGATGCTTGAAAAAGGTGCACAACTGACGACTCTGATACTGATGTCCACTACACAAGTGCAACATTCGCTCACACTACCTGCCACCAAATACAGTGGCGGCCGGTAAGTTTAGGAGGGAGGGGGCGAATGGGACACACACACACATACACATACACACTCACAGCCATGCATTCACATGCGCGCACACACACACAAACACATCCATTCACAACACTCATTACCAAACATTCATATATACTTGCACGCACGCACCAGACATTAATTAAAAAAACACACACACACTTACCTGCAGGTCTGCCTCAGAGGTCCCAGGAGGCTTGGGATTGCTGCCTTCCCGGTCAGCCAATGAGGGAAGGCAGCAGTCCCAACGTCATCACAGAGTGGGATGGGGTCAGTGAGACTGCTGACCCCACCCCACTCTGTGATGAAGTGTCACTGATTGACACTGGACCCGGGGCGCTTCAGGGCTTAAAACGGAAGCGCCCAGGTGCGAGGCAATCAGTGACGATACCCCTCGTCAGTGAGGTGAGGGCCTCAGGGACCTTTGCTGAGCTGAGGAGGTCACGCCCACAGAAGCTGTGACTTCCCCAGCCCAGCAAAGTTCAGCTCAGGCAGCCAGGAGCCTGCATATTTAGCACATGTCTGGCTCCTGGCTGCCTGACCTAAACATGGACAGTGTGTGTCAGGCTGACCTTTGTTCAGCCTGAGAGACACTGTTCGTGAAAGGCAAATGGTGGGGGGTGGGGCATGTCCCATCAGCCCCAATGGGCCGGCCACGGCTGACCAAATATATTATTATTATTATTATTATTCAGCTTATAGAGCGCCTGGTTACTCCAACGTATACCATGTGGAGGAGGGTATCAGCGTAGCGCAACTAGTTCCTCATTCTGTTGCTTGTCTCTTTTGCAGACTACCCATACTTGCATCAATAGTATTAATCTCTACATGGGTGGACCTGAATGGCCTTGCATGCTATTCCAGCAGCAATCTTCAACCCAGGACCAGGTACTAGAATAGCAGTGTACTAGCGAGGTGTGGCATTGTAAATGACAGACTGGGAGAATAATGACAGACAACCTTACCTGCGGAGGGATGAAGCAGAAGCAACAGTGCCTCTTCTGAAACACCCTACCGAGGTCTCTGCTCCCATGCACAGGACCTGAATGGCCTGAGACCGGGTCAAGCACCTAGAAGCTTTGTTTTCCTTCCCTCACTTTCTAAAAGTAATACCTTCTATGCTTGACCCCCACATGTGCCTTTTGGTCTAGTAATCTTCACCTCTTGAGGGTGCACTGTTTTTTTTCTCATTTATTTTATTTATTGTAATCAGCATAGGCCATACAATAAATAAAACACATTGAAATAACCAGAAACCCCATCACATACTGAAAAATGCAACGTATATTACTAAAAATACTGTTATATGAGTAAAGCAAAGAGCAATATCTTACCTAGGTCACCTTAATAGGATGAGAAAACTGTCTTTATACAATTAAAAACTAATTGCAGCAATATTCTTATTCATTGGGAACAAAAGACATGAAGATGTTCTGGAAATTGGCAAAAAGGGGGAATTAAGAAATGGCCCAGTTTCAGAGGTACCAGAAGAAAATTGGAATAATTATCTCTCGAAGATTTACATGAGTGAAAAAGAAATCCTTAGTAGGAAAGACTTTACCTTGGAAGATGAAGTTTTTTCTTACTTATCCGAAAAGTCTAAAAAAGGGATAATTGTAAAACTAAATTTGTCAAGAGAGGCAGGGACAGATAAGTTGCCGGCAATAACGATAAAAGCTAACATTGACTGCTGAGCAACATTTTTCACTGAAGTTTTTAAGGCATTTACAGGTGCGGGGGATTTTCCTGATAGTTGGAAATGGACAATAATAGGACCAATCTTGAAATTAGGTTATCCTGCAGAAGGTAAAATCTATCGCCTCATTAGCCTGTTAGATGTAGGGGTAAACATGTACTCAAAAGCTATCTTGGAATACCTGAAAGCTTGGATTGAGGAGCATGATGTAATACTTATTCAACAAGGAGGGTTTCATGAAGGTCACTCAACAATCAACCACTGTTTCGGTTTCTGGTTGATGGTTCAAAATCCATAGAAATCAGAGGGAGCTTGTTTTGCTGCTTTGTTGATTTCCATGCAGCCTTTGATTTAGTTGATTGGGCCGCTCTTTGGGAAATACTATGTAATATCAAAATCCCAAGCACATTGTTGGCAGTACTACGAGAGCTACATCATGGAAATTGGGCCAGGATAGTGATATACAATAGCGGTACACTTTCCTAGAAAATTCCAATTACCTACGGTTAAGGCAGGGTAGTGTGTTGGCCCCCACATTGTACTTGCAGAACTTTCAGCAACATTGCAGGCTACTCATTCATTCTCCTCTAGTATGTGAGGGCGTCATAATTCATGTAGACTTCACACTGATGATTTAGTCATCTTAGAGGTAACTCAGGTAAACTTAAAAAGAAAATTAAATGCTTTCAATAAATATTGTTTGACGAACAAATTGACTATTAATATAGAAAAAAGTAGTATGTTGGTATTTGGTAAAATAAGTTACCCTTTTACGTGGTCGATTGGAGAAATGATTGTGAAGGAAGTGCCCTTGTGTAAATATCTGGGTATGACCTTTAATAAAAAGTTACAATGGAAGTTGCATCGAAATAATAAAAACAACTCAAGCTATGCTGACACTAGATGTGTCAATCGAACCCATCCTTCATGCCTACAAAGCTATGGTGCATCCACTGTTATACGGGGCAGAGATGTTAAGCCTAGATTAAGGTTATGATTGGGTATATTTGGAGGGTAAAGTCTCAAAAATCTGTTGTCACTCCCTCCTCAATACTATGGTTCAAGCTATATTGCATCTTGTATCTGTTTAAAGTCTTCGCTTTTGGCATAAACAGATAATATCTGTTAAAAAACAAAGTTGCAACGCTATGTGTAAAAGAAATTTGTAATATTGAGATTGTATGGGCAGTACCAGTTAGAGAACGGCTGCTAACACTTGCACAATACTGTAATGTACAGGATTTCATTTTGAATGCCCCTTTTGAAATATTGAAAAGGGAAATAAAAGAAAGAGTCAAGGAGGAGAGATTTGGATTTTTTGAGTGTTAAATATTCCACTTCCCTACTTGGAGACTCCTGGAAAAATGACAGTTACATTTCTCTATCTGACCCACATACCGAATCCTGTGTTGCGGCTGGCAATTTTAAACCTTTGTGTGGGACAGAATCCGACTTTTTTGCACTGGCAGGGAGAAAGTTAAATATTAGCGATGCCAAAGGGAACTGTAATTGTGGGTTAGGCTTGTGCTGTTCTCAAGTACATGTATTTGTGGATTGTTTATATTTTAGATGCTGCTTTTTAAACTAATTTTTAAGAAATATGCAATTATGTCAAAGGCGGAAGTGATACAACTTATATATAGTATGTAATTCTTTCATGTAACTTGTGCTAGGAGAAGATTTATATTGGCTTTAAATAAGGTGGAGGGGTTTGACAAGGAACTTTTAAGATTGTCCATAGCAAAAAGTATGTATAATGAGCTTTTACAATTATCTATAACAAAATGTATGTATTTTATAATTTGACAAATCTTGTGGTTTAAATACACTTATTACTCACTTAGTTTATTGATAGTCCATTATCACATGTGCATTTAAAATTCCTTCCCCATAAAAGCCATGCACACCAAACATAAGAGACTACAGAACAATAAATGAGTGGCAAATCCATTCTGAAGCAAAATTCTAGAGCCTCCAATTGTGATTTTACACCAAGTGTTTGAAATAATGGCAGAAGCCAACATTGTCGAACTTTTAAGGTCCATGTGCAAAAATGCGCAGAGTGCATTATTGACTCTGCTCCCGATAGCACAGTTACATTAGATACTGTTTACTGGTATTTTGCCACATTTCACTTAGTAGTTGGGAGAGTCCCCAACCCGAACCTGAAATACAAAGTACGACGCACTTCAGGATAGATCAGGTCCAGGTTGGGTTCAAACCCTACATCTACTTAGAAATCTAAATAGTGCTCTGCCAAAGTACCTGTCCATACACAAAGTATTTTCCTTTAAACTATTGGCCAATGCTGTTGCTTTACAAATCTTATAATGTCAGGACCAATTAAGTTAGGATTGCTCAAGAAATGGACAAGTGTGTTTTAACATGCAATAACAGGCACTTTCCTCGTAAATTCTCAGATACAAATATCTCTGATATATATCGCAAATATGAGGGGTTTCTATTCACACATAGCCAGTATAGAAGAGGGCATAAGCAAACAGCATCGGAGTTCGTCTTGATTCCCAGAACCAAACAGAACATATTCTGTTTGGTACTGGGAATCAAGACGAACTCCGATGCTGTTTGGGGTACCTGGACCTAATCTCAGCAATGATCTAAAAAATGTGTTCTCCACTACATGCAACTCTTTACAATTACTAGATTTCCATATGTCTGTCCGTAAATTGCAGCTGCAACTGCCTTTTGTCAATAATCCTGGAGGATTTTACTTACAAACTGGTCACCCGCCTTTTTCCTGCACCGGCATTAGCGTAGCCTTGCCCTTGTTTACGTGGGCATGCCATTTAAGATGCTGATCAAAATGCGGCTGCCCGAGGCCCCCTCAGGGGGCCACTAAAGAGGGCAGCCCTCTAGTGCCAGCTGGGCACCCCACACCCCCGTAGGGGCAGGGACTCAGGGAGGAGTCCCCCAAGCCTGGTCGCAGCGCGATAGGCGAGAATCACGTCCGGGGCGCGAGGACAGGGGGAGGGGTATATAGGCCTCCCCCCACCATCTTGGCGTCCTCTTTCGCGCGCCCGGACACGCCGTCGCAGCCATGGGTGCTCCCCTCGCTGTGCCTCGTCGCGCCGTTTGTCAGGGCGCCGTGTCGGTGATTTTACGGTGAGTCCAGGCCGACTGGGGCGTGCCCAGTGTCCTTTTGGTGGCTCATTGGTTTATTTGGTGTACAGCGAGGTGGAGGTTTGAGCCATGGGTGCCTTGCCCCCACGGGACACGCGGTTGGGTCCTTGGTCTCGCGTCGGTGTTCCGATGAGTGAGGGGCCATATGTACGGGCATAGTAAACCTGCTGGGTCGCGGAGTGCCGCCTGTTTTCCCGGCTGGTGGGGCAAGAGAAGGAGCTGCTTGTTGGGGGCCCGCGGACTGGTCGGGTCAGACGAGTTGGCTGGAGGCCTGGGCGGCCTGCCATGTCGACGGTCAGCTGGTGCCCCGGGAGGGGCGGAGGTTACGCGGCCGATAGTAGGAGGATTGTACTGGTGGTGTCCACAGTGCTTTGTGGACACGCTAACCTCTCGGCACCGTTTTGCGGCTGTAGGCAGCGTTGGTGTTGTAGGCGGTGAGTCCGGGGCCTTTTGGGACAATTTGTTTTAGCCTCCTAGGTGATGTCGGGCGGCGAGACTGGGCGGATGGGGGAGTTTGACTTTTGGTACCGGTGGACTTCATGACCGGTAGCCCCAGCATCGTTTCTTTTGGGGGCCGCGCGTGGTGCTATATAAAGTGGCGCTTAAAAAAAAAAAAAAAATCCCACACCACTTTGCGCTCTTGCGGGCGCTCCTCTCCTGGCACGTGCTAAGTGTTGCAGCTGCCAGAGATCTGATTTAAACAGTGTGCTTGGCGCATCTTCTAAATTATGCCCGCTCGTGCATTATTTTGGCCACAGGCGACGCAACATTACAATGCAGGGCATGGAGTTATGCGCGCGCATATGTCTTTCAGTTTGTGACGTCTCCTACCACGCGTTTACACAAGACATCAATTGCGCTCGATGCTCTAGAGCGTTGACTGCATGTGATTGCTTTGTGTGTACAGGAACCTTCCCATGTGTGGCCGCTGCGTCTTTACCCTCTCAGGATGTAATCTCTCTCATTCTGATGCCCGGGACCTGTGGCCGCTCGTGCATTATTCTGGCCACAGTCGACGCAACATTACAATGCAGGGCATGGAGTTATGCGCGCGCAGATGTTAATGTCGTTGTTCCTCGCCCCCTCCCCCCCCCCACCGTCACCAACCGGTCATTGCTTGGGGGGGGCATGCATGTGGGGGAGGGGGGGGCGCAATTGATCGGCAGTTGCTGCGGGAGTCTGGGCCCTTTGGGCAGTTTGTGTTGTCTCCGGCGCTCCCTTGGGCCGGATGCCCCTGCCTATAGGCATGTATAGCTAGGCCCACAGTTGCCCCCCCATCCTATTGAAATAAGGATATTAGAGGGGGCAATGTGCCGAGGTAGGATGACGGTCGAGTGCGGCCACGGGCCACTGCGCTGCGCGATCGGCGGCCTACGAGCCTAGCATGGGAGGCCCACGGCATGGGTTGAGGGCCCACGTCATTTTGTATGGCCGTTGTTGGGTCCATGGGCTTTAGCTCTGTGCCGTGGCTCGCGGGCGTGAGCCAGGCCGGCTGCTCTGGCCTCCGGTGCGACAGAGCTATGGAGTGGTCTGGCAGTGGTGAACAGTAAGCAGCATGGTAGGTGGCCCGCATCCCTGTCGGGGCGCGGGCCTCCACTTGTGGCACGGACATGCAGTGTCTGGGGTGGAGCGCAGCACTGCTTTGCTCGTCGTAAGTTTATAGCTTCCCCGAAGCTTTCCTGGGGTGCTGTGATCCCTGCCTCTGATGGGCACCAACCCAGCTTCTGCAGGGTTATCATTTACTGCGAGCGTAGTTGACCGTGGGGTTTGTTGTTGGGGAGGTCATGTGCCGCGTTTTCCGCCGATGTGGGTTGTTTGGTGGCCTTGACACACATACAGAGCCAGGCGCTAGGGTGCCCCCGAGCTCCCAAGGTGGACCTGACACAGCCGCCCTCAGACTGCCCAGGGACGCTGGGGGTTCAGGTCTCTACCAGCAGCAGGATGTGGGCGTTAATGTCTTTTTCGGCAAGTGAATAGTGCATCCCTGCTGCAATTTCAATTCAGGAGGCAGTGTTTCTGCAGGTCGCCGTGATGATACAATGTCACAGCGGGTAGCGCTACTCGATCCCCTGCGTGGAGCTCGTTGCCCACGCTCCAGTGTGTCCTCTGCGTCCGGTACTGGTGCGGCTCCCCCAGCTGCACGCAAAGTTTTCCTTGTGCAGCTCCCTTCCAAGGATTGTTTATGAAGGGATTTGTGAGGGCTAATTGGGGTTTCCTTCGTCGAGTTGGGTGCGGGGGCCTTCGGAGTGCCGCTGACCAGCCTACCAGCTGACGTACCCAACAGACATCTGAACCCTTACACGCTTTGAGCAGGGTGCATGGGAGCAGAGGCGCGCACACAACCAGGTTATCCCATCGTGTCATGGTTCGTTCGGACGGTTATCGCCCAATTACTCTCACCGGGAGAGTTGAGCAGTTTAGCATGTTTACAAAATTTTGCTGCCTACTTGTCCGGTATGGCCTCCAATGGATTTCTGTCCACTGCCTTGGGTTGGGACACGCTGGTAGATGGTCCCTATGTGTCATGGCATCGGGTGGATGGGCTTTGATGGGGATTCGTGCGCCGCACGAGCGCATGCGCACACTGAGCCTGGTTGATCATGCGGCGGGGGAGATTTCTGCGTGGGCGGTCTCCGTACTAGCACTGGGAACTCCGGCCTCCGCGTTGCATGTACTGCATCCTCGGAGTGCTTCGAGTACAGGACAGCTGTTCCTATTGACACTGTTGCCAGCGCCGCATGGGGACTTTGGCGACCACAGTTGCAGTTAGGGACATTCACCCATCGGTGCAGGTATTGTGAAGGAGAGGCGGACATGGGTTCACTGTAGAAGGTACTATTTACTTTTCACTGCTTCATTCAGAACCTAGCTGCACGGTTTTGGTGGCTGGCGGCCCCCGAGCTGAGCGTGGCGCAACTCCTGGCTGTGGACACCCATCGGTACTGTGCGTCTGGGGGTGGGGACCATGTCGAGTCCCGGTGCCGGTTAGCCACTTTTAGGGCACACTAATGCAGGTTCCTTTAGCCCAAAGTCAGCTGGCCTTGGGCCCTGTTGATGCATGCGTTGGTTTGTTGCAGCACAGATTGTGTTGCGGCGTCGGGCGCAGCAGTTTGTCCTCACTGGCTTCGCCATGCTAGAAAGGAAGGCCAGACACAAGGTTACAGTTTTGATTCTGTTAAGAATGAGGTAGGCTGACCTCAGTTTGGTGAATGTGGCTGGGGTAGGGACGGAGCGCCAGGTTTTCCTTCCGTTCCATTAAGATAGTGGGAAACCACAATACCCCTGGTTGCTCTTCCTGATATTTTCCGGACGGTGGTTCGGGGTAGAACTGTGTGGCAGCAACCAGACACGGGGAAGTCTGGTCATTAAGCCATGAGCCAGATAGGGTGCTGTTTCCACTCAGCCCATGATTCCGTACTTGCTGCAAAACATTGCAATTAAGAGGGACGCACCTGGATTGGTGAGCGTAGCACATTTCCACTGAAGGCCTTGCTTTTCATTCGCTGTGAGCACAAGGATAGTTGTGCTGAATATGTATGTAACTGGCGCTCAAGTATAGCGTTTTTATACCTTGGCGTAGCTTCATTGCTCAACAGTTTAAAGGAGTGTGGTGCCAAACCTGCGCAAGGATCTTGCGCTGGTTGATTGTCTACAGCCTCTGCTAAACTAGGGGGCCCCTACCCCCACGGTTTGGTCGAGTGTAAAGGATTTCACGGGCCCGCCCTTGATCAGCATCAGCGTGCTTGCTCCTCAATCCGGGTAGCAAGCTATTTGTCCCTGATGGAAGCATTGTTAACTGTGCCCACTGCACTTTCCCTCTCCCAGTTTGAGAGCAGGGGCTTAATTGGTGCAATAATTGGCGGGGCCCACTGCCATGTAGAGCTAACTGTGCCTGTAATATGGCGTAGGTCATGGTATTATGTGACGGGTGCTCATGCAAGGCGCCTCGATACCTTCAGCTGGAGTATGTGCTAGATAGAACTGCATGAGCTGTAGCACAGAGGCACATTGTAGACGTGCGTGCGGTGCACTTTGCCTTTTAAGTTGAGTATAGGAGCCATTCCTTTCGCGGGATGGTGCACATGTGGCAGGGTTAGTGAAGCATGAGCGGTAGCGCAGAGGCGCATTGAGCAAATACTTCGTCTGGGTGGCAAACAAGATTGCAATCTACAAAGCATTTCATCCTTCTGAGGTCGATAAAACGAGTACCATGGAGCTGAGTAACAATAAACATGTTATGCAGCGCCAAGATACCATGGGGTGAACGTGTTACCAGGTACAGGCAGAAGCAGAAATTGTTGAATTTGGTTAATACAGCGGGCTCACCCAGCAGGGTAAGCGAGAGCCCAGCTCAATTTCCACGGGGATGATGGGTGGCACAGGCAGCAAAGTTGACGGCCAACCTGACAACGTTTCTTTAGTGCCACAAGTGCAGTGGCACTTGGGCCCCAGGAGAGTAACTAGCCTACTAGATTCTTGTTTATGTAGGGTGGCACATTTGTTAATGGTGCAGGATAATTGTTTTACTCTAAGAAACTGGGATCTCATGCCCAGGTACTGTCGTTTTTGGCCGTTTATTACCAGCCCAATGGTGGGAAAGTACAATTTTATATTTACTCTGTGCTGTGTTATGCTAAGTGCAGCTCCTGCCGGCAGGTACGGGGTTGTGCTAACTGAGCGGTAGGACGGTGGCCCGGTTGACCTTGTGAGTTATGTCATCCCTGTGATGTCATGATGAGGTTTGGTAGCACAGGGTAATAGGGGCAGATGGAACTGAGTTTCTCTTGTATGGACGATACGAAGGGTAATCAAAATAACCTTCCACAGTCCTGGTATTTTCGAGTACACATCATTGCAAACCGGGCACGTTCACCAAATTGCTGCAATTGTGCTAGGATCACTACTACCAGAATTTGGCGGGGGGCGGATAAGGGTGGGATTTCATGGGCCCGCCCATGATCAGCATCAGCGTGCTTGCTCCTCAAACCGGGTCAGCAAGATGGTGTCCCTGAGGGAAGCATTGTTAACTGTGCCCACTGCACTATCCCTCTCCCAGCTTGCGAGCAGGGGCTTAATTTAAAAAGCAGTAAGCTGCACAAGAGTAATTCATACTCGGGTGTCTAGTCTGCTCTTCTATGTATGTGCACCAACAAGGTTGCAATCAACAAGCATTTCATCCTTCTGAGGTCGATAAAACAAGTACCATGGAGCTGAGTAACAAACATGTTATGCAGCGCCAAGATACCATGGGGTGTACGTGTTACCAAGTACAGTCAGAAGCGGAAATCGTTAATGAATCTGGTGAATACAGTGTCCCCACTCAGCAGGGTAGTAAGCGAGAGCCCAGAACAATTTCCATGGGGCGGAAGGGTGGCACAGGCAGCAAAGTTGACAGCCAAATTGACAACGTTTCATTAGTCTTGTGGGCTGCTCTGAGCTGAGCATTTGCAGGCGTAAGTAACAGTTTCCGCTACCAGTTCAAAGGTGCATCTTTCACCAAGTTACCCAGATCACTGGGACAGGAGGTAAGGTGGGCTGGATATCTCTTGCTTCTACCTGCATTGGCACATCTTGTCAGGAGTGATTGTCAAAGGGATTGCACTTCAGCCAGGCATTAATAGCACCCATCCACACCAAGCCGAGTGTTAAGGTCACACTGGGCCCCATTTACACAGCCCAGTATCAGGCCCTTGTGGGTCAGTGCCATGAATTACTAAAGTGAACTGAACAGGAGGCGCGACCGTGGGTTACGCTAGCAGAAGTTTGGGGAAGAGCTAAACTCCACCCATGGTCATGGTGTAGTCTTCAGTAAGTTGGAGTGTCACTCTTAGTTGACCAGGGGTTCGATGCTACACGAGGGCATCGCTGCGGCCAGAGCACTGTCTTTGTGTTTCCCAGAGGGGCAGCTAGTGAAGGCAAGGATCTTCCCAAACCTGGCACCAGAACACATTGTAGTCAGGGCCAACTTGTCTGTTGGGTGACTTGGGTAGGCACCAAGTAGTTGTCACTCCACGAAGGGGTGAATTGTCTCCAATAGTGGGCACAATACATATGCGTGTCTGTTTGTGGTATCTCCTAGCGGACCCACTGACGGTGTACTGCAGCTAAACAGGGGACTGGGAAGCTTGGTTTCCGTCACTGTGGCAGGTTTAAAGCATCCAGGGTAGGAGAGGCACAGCAGGTACTGTGCATCTGTGATCCGATGGCAGTTAGGCAAGCGGGGTGCGCTGCGTAAGTTGTAATTACATGAAAGGGTGAGGTGTCTCCAGTAGTGGGCGCAAGACATACATTGTTTCAAACCAGCTTCGATACCATTAAGGTGTTCACCAGGGTAGCAAGCAAAGGGGTTTCTGCATAAGTATGGGCAAAGGGGCGAAATAAGTGCACCCCAGAACTAAGGGCAGTTGACTATGATCCTGCAGTTAGGCGCAAACGCCCGCCCGGTCAGCAATAGATGCCACGCTGGGTGGTGACGCTGTCAGCCAATAGTGGCTGCCGTCCCAAGTAATGGGGACACAAGGTGTCAAGCACAACAGGCTACCATGTAAAAGAACATTTGGCATGTCCAGTGATCAACAAAAAGCTATATTTAACTGAGCAGGTAATTTTCCACCGCTGGGGTTGCCCTGGGGTGGGCAGTGTGAACACCCCTGCCCCCCTATCCGGGGGCCCTCGCAGGGAGGGTTCTAGCCTGTCGACTTTTCCTGCAGTTAAGGTCAAATGCCCTGCCCGGTTAGCTATATCAGCCTCACTGGGCGGGGGTGCGGTCAGCTAACACATTGTGCTGCGTCCCCAAGAAAGGGGGGAACAAGGTGCCAAGCACAAAAGGCAAGGCGAGCAGTGTGAACCCCCCCTTCCTATTCGGGAATATTCTGGGATGAAGGGCAAAGTAGGACTTAGCCAATCCTTAAAGTTAGGCACCATATGGCAGCCAGTGCGCACTGTAATCACACGGATTCTCTAGCTGGTATCCCTAGGGGGTTCACCACGAAGGGAGCTGAGCTGTCGAAATTCCTATAAGAATTAAGGGATGCACGGCAAGGGCAGGAGGGCACCCTGGCTCATCGTCACACACGTCTAGTTATGGACATTCCTGTGCGTCATGAGTTAGAAAGCAAATGGACGGTGCAAAGGTTAAAGTATAAGCCTTCTCGCCCGAATAGCCAGAAGTAGGCAGGTGGGTGTGGGAGCGGTCTCCCAACAAGCGGGCAGCTGTCCCTTAAGTGGGGACACAGGTGCGCTAGACACACCGTCCTAGTAGGACGGCAGCTAGGTGAGCTCAGCAAATTCATGGGGCAATGTGAGCAAGGGAATCTGATCTGCCCCGCCCAGAGTTGGCACGGGGCTGGTTATGTATGTGAAGTAGTGGAACTTTCCCACAGGAGGGTGGATAGTTTTTGGCACAAATTCACAGGGCAGAAGGGCCTTTGTGTTGCATTAGACACTAGCTGATCCAGGCTATCGGCAAGGGCTATTGTGATACAGATGGGGTTCATCTATCACCAGTGGGAGGGGTCTCTTCCCTAGCTTTGCAGGAGGCCTGGAAATGAGAGGTTGCAGGTAAGAAAGGAGTTTTGGTGGGGGGCTCTGGCGGCGACGGTGGCCACCTCCAGAGCTGTGGCGGAGTTACAGGGCGATCTGGAAGCAGAGGGGTACAGAAGGGTACCTCTGCGCGGCACCATGGTGGGTGCCAGAGCCAAATCCTAGGAGCCTCATGGGAGGTTCCTAGAAAACCGTGTCGGCGCCCCGTTAGTCCTTCGGGCGGTTGTGGGCCTGAACAACCGGGGGTTTGCTATGCTACGCTCCGCCCTGAAAGGGGCGTGAGTAATAAGGAACCATGTGTCACGTGATCCGGGAAGATGATCACCAGAAGTGGCAGCACAGATGGGGTTCGCCCCAGTGCTGCTTGGCTCATCAGGCGGGCAGGCGGCCTAGAAGGTTGCCTGCCCTTGGATCGCCCGTAAGATAACCCACCATATTACATAACGGTGTATGTAATAAACCTGCAGCAATCTTTACCCAAACAAGAAATGTGTTGTGTGATTATTTATGAGCATGCATGTTACGTTGGAGGGGTGGGGTAGGTTGCCAATGCTGGTACTATGCGGCTGCCCGAGGCCCCCGCAGGGGGCCACTAAAGAGGGCAGCCCTCTAGTGCCAGCTGGGCACCCCACACCCCCGTAGGGGCAGGGACTCAGGGAGGAGTCCCCCAAGCCTGGTCGCAGCGCGATAGGCGAGAATCACGTCCGGGGCGCGAGGACAGGGGAGGGGTATATAGGCCTCCCCCACCATCTTGGCGTCCTCTTTCGCGCGCCCGGACACGCCGTCTCCCACCCTACCGCTTACCCGGCGTGGTTCGTGGCAGGCAGGAGGCAGAGAATGTTGTAATGTTGTCTTTTTCGTTGCAGGCGGAGTTACAGGGCGATCTGGAAGCAGAGGGGTACAGAAGGGTACCTCTGCGCGGCACCATGGTGGGTGCCAGAGCCAAATCCTAGGAGCCTCATGGGAGGTTCCTAGAAAACCGTGTCGGCGCCCCGTTAGTCCTTCGGGCGGTTGTGGGCCTGAACAACCGGGGGTTTGCTATGCTACGCTCCGCCCTGAAAGGGGCGTGAGTAATAAGGAACCATGTGTCACGTGATCCGGGAAGAGGATCACCAGAAGTGGCAGCACAGATGGGGTTCGCCCCAGTGCTGCTTGGCTCATCAGGCGGGCAGGCGGCCTAGAAGGTTGCCTGCCCTTGGATCGCCCGTAAGATAACCCACCATATTACATAACGGTGTATGTAATAAACCTGCAGCAATCTTTACCCAAACAAGAAATGTGTTGTGTGATTATTTATGAGCATGCATGTTACGTTGGAGGGGTGGGGTAGGTTGCCAATGCTGGTACTATGAATACCTAAATACAGTGACGTAGCTAGACCCTTGGCCACCTCTGGTGGTCCCTGCGTTTGCCGCTCCACGGCGGCTGCAGTGAAGAGCTGGACTTGTTGGCAATTCCTCGGATTACCGCCCTGCGATGGCTGCACTGAAGAGTGGGGGGGTGGGCGATTGCTGCCCCGAGATGGCAGGTAAGAGCGGGAGGAAGACCACCGCCACTAAACTCGTGCCGCCTCTCCCAAACCCCTTTGCTACGCCACTGCCTAAGTAGTAAAAATGTGTCACACACTTGAGTGCCCTGTCCTGAACACAAAATTGGCTGTTTATTGACGAAGATGTCTGTAACAACATGGCTTTAGATTTTGAAGTGTTTTTTGACAGAGTCCTTCTCCTTGCAGTACTTAGTATATCTACTAGTTCATGCATTGCATTTTATGCTCGGTATAATAGAACAGCATCATCTGCAAAGAGTAGGGCAGGTACTTTTGTAGCAGCTATTATATCACGTCATTCAGAAACAAGGTAAATAGAACTGGTGCCAGTACACAGACTTGACAAGCATCCTATGGGGCTTTCAAAACAGCTACTGCATACACCAACGGGACCGTATCGAACCCTAGTGCTATTGCATGTATGTAGTCCCTTCCCTGCAGACAGATGAGCATGTTCGACAATCAATCTCTACAGTGAATGCCAAAGATTGTCTTGAGTTACTAACTCAAAAGCTGATTTTAAATTAACAAAGGTTTGGTATATAGGAACCTTTTTAACTATATACAGCCATAAGGCTTGATCAGTGGTTGCTAGTGCCTTACTAATACCAGCCTTGGCATCTATCAAGATATTATTACCATCGATCCATCACTGCCTGCAGTTGATTTAGAAGCACCTTCCAAATATTTTGTTGGCTCCATCAAGCAACAAAATATGCTATAATTGGCCGGATCTCTACATTTACCTTTCTTGTGCAGAGGAACTAGAATTGCTGAACACCAAGAAGATGGAAGTAAATTAGACATTACTGCTGCATTATAGATCTTTGTTAAAACAGAGGACCCTATTTTGGCTCAGCATGGCATAAGATCTTTAAGATAAGATATTCACTTTCTTGCAAAACATTTCCTCTCCAGCTCTGGCACCAATATTATCAAGGTGCAAGCAATTTTACAAAATCAATTGCTCTGAACTAAATTGTTCATTTGTTCATTCTCAGAGGGTGTACGCCATCCAGAATAAAGGTGACTAAAGGGGTCAATCCATTCACTTGTCCTAATATGTCTTTCTTGCTTATTACCTCAACCTCCATAAACATAAGTAACAAGCACAAAGATTGGTCTAATGCCCGCTTCTCTTAACTTAATCCAGAACCCCTGCTAGGCCACACGTTTTTTTCTTATTCAGTGTGTTTTTATACTCATTCCTAAGCCTTCAAAATGATAACTCATTAATTGGATTCAAATGACGCACCGCACCGCTAATGCAGATGAAAGCTTTTGTTTTATTCGCCAGCACTCCTGTTAAAAACCAAGCATATGTATTCTCATTAATGTCATACCATGCTGAGATAGGAGCAGGCAAGAACATTTTAATTTATGTAGAATACTCTTAGATTGATCAAGAAATGTTTTTCCTCAATGTCTTTTTCAGCATGGATAGAGTCAGCAAACTTAGATAAAACATCCAATAGTTTAGGAACCTCCTCACAATATTGTTTGTGGTTCCATTTTATTGACCTTCCATCATTTGTTGGAATGATTTCAAGAAAGTTGTCCAACCTATCCAACTCCATAGATACACATGAAGCAAAGTTCTTAATAATAAAACCAGCCACTAGCAATCATGATCACCCTCAACCACTTCAATAATTACCTTATCAATTACCCACTCCCATGCTTCAACATTATTCATAAAGTAGTCAGGAAGACCGGCCTTAATACTACATCTGAACTTATTTTGCGCTGGTGAATCTGCTGTGGTACGGTCATGTGAAAACCGCAGCCCATAATTTAGGAGAAGTGAAGTAAAGCTTTCTCCCTTTTCATTAGCTCTTCCTTATCTTAGTACTGCTTTTGGAATGCCTCAGCATGAATCCTCTTCCACAATCTCACTACCTATAACATCATGTGAGGATAATGTAGTAAAACTCCACATTCAATGCAGATCTGACGATTCACTAATGCTTCCACAATACTCGAACACCACCGGAGATTAAACCAGTGCTATATACACATTCAGAATATTCATTATTACAATGTATCTCATTTGCTTAGTTTTGTTAGTGTCAGATGCAGAATATTAGAGCCTGCGTTTACAATATAATGTTGTTGTGATTTACAATTTAGCTTGGTGGACACACAGACCAGGAGACCACCAGTTGGAGGACCCTTTTCTATCTTTTTGATGGAGGGTAAAACTACAAACAACCATCCACAACCAAACACAGCAATGCCCATGTCTCCTAGAAACAGCAAACATCATAGTTATTTTTAAACACCTGCCACACAGCATCAGCAGTTTTAGACTGTAAGCTTGCAATATTCCAAGACAAACACATCATTCAACCAGATACTTTTTCCTTTTCCATCACTATCTCTTGTTGACCTTCAAATTGCTACTTTGCAGTCATAGATAGCTTATTACTAAATATGTTGTACCATCGTCCTGCACTCAATGTTTTCCTTTAGAGTCTAATGCTGCTGGTAGCCACGCCCAAAGTAGCTCTGCCCTGGGTCAGACCCTGGGCAGCAGCTCTTCCTGTGTACCATTTATCTTTTATACAGTCACACATTTTACATTGTGGGTTGATATTAGCCTGAGAGACGGAATGGCATCGAATATGTTGAGGAGACAAGGTCTGTTCAGAGATCTTATTAAACGGACAGCCCTGGAACAGATCTATGAATGCAAAATGATAAGAATCAGGAGTAAAGTCAGAAACTTGATCCAGGTGCCTCTACTTTGTGCATGTCCTTCTCCTCCATCGTCAAAGCCTTTGCCAATGGATTGAGAGGTTGATCTTTGTCAAGGGCTCTCAAACTCTGAGTAACACACGGGGAAAAGCCTTTACCACGCAGCTGGAACCACACAGTACCTATGCATCTCGGACACTACAACAAACGCATCATTACCACCCGTTCCCTTACCACGCAAGCAGCCGCGGTCCATGCAGGTAACAGAGGTGGGGCGGTGGGGCCGCGTGGGGGGGATTTTGGGGGACGATGCTGAGGGAAAATTAAATAAATAATTAATTTTCCCTCGGAATCGTCCCTCGAAATCCCCCCCAATGCGGCCCCACTGCCCCACCGCTGTTACCTGAACGGACCATGGCTGCACGCACGTCGTTACTACGACTTGCTTTAGGGAACACGTTTTTGGACTGGTGTTGGATTTTAAGTCCAACACCTTCCCTACTGTTGCACAGACTGGAGTTGGAATAGTAAATTATACTATCACAAAGTCCAGCGCTTCCCTAAAGCAAGGTGTGGTAACGACTTGCGTGGTAAAGGAATGCGTGGTAACGATGCGTTTGGTGTATTGTCCGCGTTGTAAAGGTATGCGTGGTAAAAGCATGCATGGTTCCCTCGAACAACCATAAGTCATAGATGGCATTTCTCTTATTACTATGGTGCCATGTCACCATGTCAATCAAACAAGGGGTTTCCTTTGGTTTTAGAGGCTTGGTTTTTAACAGCCACGGTCCTTCGATCATTCTTGGTTTAGATCGAAATGTTGGGTTCCAGGATTCAACGGTTTGTGCACTGCTACTCTTAGTGTTACATTTCATTCCACCTTTAGTGAAGATTGAATAAACCGGAGTCTCAGACACAGGCTCTTTCTTCTCTACAACAATTGTGGATTCTTTTCCTACCACTACTGTGGGCCTCGGCGCAGCTGCAGACTTACCTTCAGTAAACAGTTTCTTCCGAGACTACACAATAAATAGCCTTATCGCCTTTTTTATAAGTATTTTCCAATCACAGTTCAGATAGGATTTATCCTCGTTAGTGATAAGTATGTCCGTGCTTGTTACCCAAAGTCTTGTCTTCACACTTTCCAGCTTTGCTCCCTTTTCATCAGCATCCAAATCATCATCATTGACTGCAGCCAACATTATCCAATGAGGAACTACTCGCTGGTACAGCCAGCTTCTGCAGCGGAAGTGAAGAAGGCCCATAAGTAGAGGTTTAAGTTGCCACGTAACTTACATCCTTAGTCCTCAACAGTATTTGTAGCAATGTTGTCAAAGTGGATGAAATATGTTCCCGTCCTTCACAAGAAAGGAGCTCACTAATCCACAGACTGAGGATGTAATGGGGTACAACCAAACAGACTCTGATTTGTTGCTGAGTCTCAGTTCCCTTCATCCGCCTTACTTAGGCACCCCTCTAATGTGCATCCTTATCCCTGAGCACACATTTTCTGTACGAAACACCATTAATTGTGTTATTTCAATACAAATACAATCAATATTTTTTGTTTCTTTATTGTCTTTGTTTTCTTTATTTTCAATCTTCATTCAATGAATGAAGATTGAAAATAAAGAAAACAACAAATATTGATTGTATTTGTATAGAAATAACACAATTAATGGTGTTTCGTACAGAAAATGTGTGCTCAGGGATAAGGCTGAATATTATCAGGACTTTATGACTAGGTCCTGTTTGGGGGGTTAAGGGTGATTACCTCCTCCCTTTGAGCACCTTTGGATTACACTGTGAAGGTAAATACATACACGATATACAGTGAGCGCCCAATCAGTCACTCACCCCTCTAATGTGCCTGTTCTAATTCAGTGGCATTCGCAGGTGCTTGGTGTCTTACCGCAGAGTTTGTTACATCAGCAACACCAGGAGAAGTATTAGCATCCACGATGGTGTTAGGCTGTTTGACTGACAGCTAACTTGATTGATCAGCAAAATAGTCCGTTAATTGATTTTATCTTTGAGTCTGAGGTAAAATTGAGCATATTATCAATGTTAGAACGTTGTTACATCTTTTGATTCACTTCCAGAGACTTTGAACCTTTAGGGAGGGAAGCAGGTAATCTATTTCACACCCTTAACGACCTTCTACACTCTAGACTGCTGGGAAGAAGTTTGCATACTGTCTTGACCAAAATATGATCAATCGAGGCTTAGTAGGATATAGTAAATTATGTGAGTCCGGCTTGAAACAACTTATATCGGATTTCTATAAACTTGCCCATCCAGCGGAAACAATGGTAGCATTGGCGCATCCTTGGTCTGTAAGTGAAGGAAGCAATTTCACAGAGGTTTGAACCAGTGACTTACCAAGATCTCATGCAAGTCTCATGAAAGCTGCATCCTGATCCCAGTCCATAAAGGTGTCTGCAACTTGGAAAACTGGGAATAAAGCTCTGAAATCAGTCAATAAAAGTGTGCTGGTGAGACGATGAAGGAAGAGTCCCCTCACCTCCTTGCAATTGCATTGCCTCTCTTGCTCTCCACCCGAAAAGCGCCCATAATTACAGAATAGTTGCATTTCTCCAAAATGTGCTTGGAACTCCTTTGATGACCTCTCCTTCTGGCCAAGGTTACTTTAGCTACTCCAAGTTGCAAATAAGCTTTGAATATTAAGATAAGAGAAACACTGGGGTATGCACAAGAGCTGAAATTCCAGCACATCAGTTCAGGCATCCAAGAGTCCGGGACCACTTGTGAGGCCAATCCGCTTAGCTCCCCAAAGAAGCAGCCCCTGCCACACTGCTAGGAATAACCCACCAGGGTTGTACCCAAAACTTACCCACAGTTTGGGAGCGATGAGAAACACCTGCACAACTAAGCCGCAACCGTCAGAAACCTCCAGGCAGTTGATGGTGAGGGGCAAGCTCTTGTCACTCTCAAATCAAACAGCAGCAGCAAAAGTGAGATGGTGAGCAGGTGAGCGAGCATGTACGAATGAGCATAAAAACAAGCACGAAGGGGCACAAGCACATTTGTGTTCTAAACTATGCATGGGTGATACTGCCTTCTCTATGCTAGCCATTCATTCTCTCTGGAATGATCTTCCTCTCAGGATAGTCTCACTCATTTGGTGCAAGTCTCACATCATGCTGTTATTAAAATAGGGTATAAGGCTTAACTTTGCAGTATAGACCCACTCACTAAATGTGAGGTTCAGTACCTGTGGCAAGGTTATGCATTGATGGTAGTCGCTCCAAATTGCAACTTGCATATCTCAACTTCATGGCACATTCGGGGTCTCCTATATGCTAATAGATGAAAAGGAGTTCAATGTATTTCCAGGAATTCAACTAAAAAATGTTAATGGTAAAAATCCTACAGTATGTGAGGAAGAGTTACAGCTCAACCCAACTCAGATATTGTCTCAACTTGCATCCAAGGACAGTGCATCATTACTTGACGTCAATTGAATCCTTCTCCCGGGTGGGCCTATTAGCACCATTCATTATCAGAAGACCACAAACTCAATCACATGCACCCAGAGAGACAGAAACTTGATGTACACCTCCTCCTCCTAGCTCAACCCACTTCAACTAGTTGGACAAATGAATTCTTGAAATTCAGACATTATATCCTCTACCAATCATAACCCTACAGCATGGTCCACTTCAGACCAATGATTGTGATCAGTTATCCTCATAAGTCTCTTAGACAGCAAGGTCGACTTCAGACCAATGATTGTGATCATTTACCCCATTAAGTCTCTTAGATATGGGAATTTTATGAATTTGTTTTTAGGAGGGGGTTGTCTAACTTGCACATTTACTAACATTGCACTTTTTGCTCCATTGTCGCTTATAGAATTTTTTGATTTTCTGTCATACTTTTTGGACCACTTCATCCGTCTATTTTATGCATGTTTTGTTCTTACTGAATTTTCTATTTTGTCCTTAAACTTGGTGATTACTATATTCTTTATTTTTTTACCTGTTCCCATTGTTTGATTGTGCTGTTTAACAACACACCCCACACATTTTCTCTGCAGGATGCCTTTCTGTTCAGATCCTTCTGCCACATGCCAGCCATGGTAACCTTAATAAAATTTGACTACCTCTATTAAAGTCTCTGTCTGGGCAGTGTGGGTGTTTAGCTAAAGTGTCCATAAAGACTGTGGACTCTGTCTCTCTCACACAACTCAGTGCTTAATAGTAAACGTTAGTACAGTACGGAGCTGCTGATCAGTGCAGTTGTATGCTATTATCTCAAACAACATTATTTCTACATATTGTTTCTTCTCTGCCATGACTTAGCCCTATCATTACTTTGACCTTCTATCACTAACATTTAAATGACCCATCACTAAACCTACCATAACTTTTAGATGCTATCCTTAACCCCCTGGCTCTGCTCTCCCAGCACGCAGCTCCGCCTCAGCTTTAAGTGCTAGTGCCCCTGCCTCCTGCGCAAAAACAACAATTGATGGACAGAATGCAGAACAATGTCGTACAATCACCCCAGTACAGAGATCTGGGCCTTAATCCATCGTTTTTTTGCTCACCATGTCATTCCAGTTTGGACCCAGCCATATGCAAATCAGTCTTGACCATGCGCCCAATGGGAACAGTCCAGCCCGAACTGCCAGGCCAGGTCCTCCCTGGACTGGAAACAAGCATCCTAGGACCGGTTTCGGGCTTTCAGCCCTCATCAGCCAGGATAGCTGATGAGGGCTTGACTCCAGTGGCATGGAGAGCACGGGACCCACGTCTGGGCATACCCGTCCCACTCGGGGTGACAAATGCAAAAACAACAATTGATGGACAGAATGCAGAACAATGTCGTACATTCACCCCAGTACAGAGATCTGGGCCTTAATCCATTGTTTTTTTGCTCACCATGCCATTCCAGTTTGGACCCAGCCATATGCAAATCAGTCTTGACCCTGCGCCCAATGGGAACAGTCCAGCCCGAACTGCCAGGCCAGGTCCTCCCTGGACTGGAAACAAGCATCCTAGGACCGGTTTCGGGCTTTCAGCCCTCATCAGCCAGGATAGCTTGACTCCAGTGGCATGGAGAGCACGGGACCCACGTCTGGGCATACCCGTCCCACTCGGGGTGACAAATGCAAAAACAACAATTGATGGACAGAATGCAGAACAATGTCGTACATTCACCCCAGTACAGAGATCTGGGCCTTAATCCATTGTTTTTTGCTCACCATGCCATTCCAGTTTGGACCCAGCCATATGCAAATCAGTCTTGACCCTGCGCCCAATGGGAACAGTCCAGCCCGAACTGCCAGGCCAGGTCCTCCCTGGACTGGAAACAAGCATCCTAGGACCGGTTTCGGGCTTTCAGCCCTCATCAGCCAGGATAGCTTGACTCCAGTGGCATGGAGAGCACGGGACCCACGTCTGGGCATACCCGTCCCACTCGGGGTGACAAATGCAAAATCAACAATTGATGGACAGAATGCAGAACAATGTCGTACATTCACCCCAGTACAGAGATCTGGGCCTTAATCCATCGTTTTTTGCTCACCATGCCATTCCAGTTTGGACCCAGCCATATGCAAATCAGTCTTGACCCTGCGCCCAATGGGAACAGTCCAGCCCGAACTGCCAGGCCAGGTCCTCCCTGGACTGGAAACAAGCATCCTAGGACCGGTTTCAGGCTTTCAGCCCTCATCAGCCAGGATAGCTTGACTCCAGTGGCATGGAGAGCACGGGACCCACGTCTGGGCATACCCATCCACTCGGGGTGACAAATGCAAAAACAACAATTGATGGACAGAATGCAGAACAATGTCGTACATTCACCCCAGTACAGAGATCTGGGCCTTAATCCATTGTTTTTTTTCTCACCATGCCATTCCAGTTTGGACCCAGCCATATGCAAATCAGTCTTGACCCTGCGCCCAATGGGAACAGTCCAGCCCGAACTGCCACTGGATTCAAGATAGCCTGGCTGATGACGGCTGTAAGCCAGAAACCGGTCCCAGGATGCTTGTTTCCGGTCCAGGGAAGACATGGCTTGGCAGTTCGGGGTGGACTGTTCCCATGAGGCACAGGGTCAGACTGATTTGCATATGGCCATGTCTGAACTGGGGTGGCGGAGTGAGCTAAAGAATGATGATGGATTAAACCCAGATCAGTTGACTGGGGGTGAGTGCTTGCAATGTTCAACACTCCGTCCATCATCTCCTTTGGTTTTGCTATGTTCGCCCTCAGTTGGCAGGGTATGCCCAGACATGGGTCCCTTGCTCACTTTGCCACTGGATTCAAGATAGCCTGGTTGATGACGGCTGTAAGCCAGAAACCGGTCCCAAGCAATGTTCCCTCTAATTTCTTTCCTCTGTGTGCGGCAGTGTAAGGTCTCTGTGCGCTGCAGCCAAGGCTATGTGCGCCAGGAACCCGACTGGGCATGTGGGTGCAGCGACAAATATCAAGAGCAGATTGTGTGAGTATTCATGTTAATCGCAGCATCAGTCATGAGCTGCAATTAACATGAATACTTTCTCAGAGGCACACAATATGCCCCGCACAGGGACGGCCTTCGCGCTGGTGGCGGCCTGTGTAACAATGTTTGTTGGCGCCCCCCAATGACCACCTCTGCCAGTAATTCCCTTACTATTACCCTTCAACAGTGCCCCTCAAGTCTCCATTACCATACTCTCTGAGATGCATTTAATTAGGTTTATAGTGCCGCTCATACCAGTGTAGGGTGTTGGAGCACTTTACATCACACACACATTACACAGAGACAATCAATCACACGTGTGTAAATCAGTGGACAGTAAATGTTACATCAGACAGAGGAATGCAAGGTGTAGGAGTCACATGTCATCCATACTGATAGACAGTATATCTAACCTATAAACAAGGAGCGTGTAATTTATCTATATTTCGTTAATGATCAATGTCCGTGCTGTATGCTCTTCCTCCAAACAAAGAAGATCTTAAGGGAGTCTTGTTGGTAGATATAACAGTTCCAATTTTTATTCAATCCACCAGGCGTTAAAAGTACAAATTCAAAACAATCCAGTCAGTAGTCAAATTAAATCAGACGTACAAATTCAAAATAATCCAGCCAGTAGTCAAATTAAATCAGCCGACGCGTTTCGTCCAGTGCGGACATCATCAGGGCTCATAACATCGTATGCCCATCCTGGTACATTCATTTGTACACTTGTACACACTGAAGTGAATGTACCAGGATGGGCATACGATGTTACAAATTGTTTAGATAATATACATGAAAAGAAAGAAAATATTTTTCACATGTGATTATGAGCCCTGATGTCCGCACTGGACAAAAGACTTCGGCTGATTTAATTTGACTACTGGCTGGATTATTTTGAATTTGTACGGCTGATTTAATTTGACTACTGACTGGATTGTTTTGAATTTGTACTCTTAACGCCTGATGAATTGAATAAAAATTGGAGCTGTTATATCTACCAACAAGACTCCCTCAAGATCTTCTCTGTTTGGAGGAAGAGCATACAGCTCGGACATTGATCATTAACGAAAGATAGATCAATTACACGCTCCTTGTTTATAGGTTGGATCTTCATTAGACGTGGCCCATTGGCGGTGGGACCACAATAAGTTGAGCGTGATTGGAACTTTGCAATAGATTACCAGGAAAACACGCCAGTGCGCACTTGTTCTATGCCCCCTCTGCCAGAAAGTTGTGTTCTTGGTAGACAGTATAGTTTAAGAGCGCTTGGTCTGGAGAAGCACAAACTCAAAATTTTAAACATAACACCATAGTTGGGGGTTACATTTAATAATAAGAATTGCAATTTTTTTATTTTTTTACAGAAATGAACCTATTTTGCAAGGTTAAAATAATGAAAGGCTGGGAAGAAAAGCATAATGCTATAATAATAATAATATACCTTGCAGTTTGCTTGCAGCTCTTTGATGTCAGTTATTAGCTCACTGTTCTATATTAGGAGGTTAACTTATACACTGCAAGGAACAAAAGGATCTCTCTGCCAAAAACACTGACCTCTTTACGGTATATGCACTTTGTGATCTGCACGGTACACGTACTTTGCATCAGGCATATTAACCCACTGTACTACTTTTGGTTGAGTCAAAACTTCCACTAAACAAAACTCAGATCTCACTCCAGGACCCAAATACCTAAACCACCATCTCTCCTTTTACACACTGACCAGACCTCTCCACCCATCTGGCCCTGGCCACTGTTCCACGGATCCGCAAGACCTTGGCTGGAGGAAGATCCTTCTCCTACCTTGCTGCGAAGACCTGGAACTCCCTATCTCTGCATCTCAGGCAATCACCGTCCCTGCCTCAATTCAGGAAGGATCTCAAGACCTGGCTCTTTGACTGAACTGCAGAACCCACCACCCCCACCCCACCCTCCCTCACCAGCGCCTTGAGACCCTTACGGGTGATTAGTCACAACCTACAAGAACCCTGATTGATTGATTGATTGACTTTTAAATATTCTGCTTCAAAAATAGAATAGCGTCAACAACCAATATATCAACAAGGTAATTATATACAAGTATCTGACATGTACATAACTTCAAGGTACATAGATGTAGAGTTAAGAATAATAAATCTAAACCTACCAATATACATTTATATCATTTGTAATTTGGCGGTCAATATTTTTGCGACAATATTCTCATAGCACAAGGTTTCTGTAGTCAGTATTCTGACATACGACTTCTGTAATTGAGTGCACCTTGCACAGACTCTGGACAGTGTGGACAATAGGGAATACAGCCCCGGGTACATATAGAAGGTTTTATGGGTGTATGGGGCTTGTTTGCTCTGTGAGGCTCAAAATAGACATAGGATGCTGTCCTTAAGTAGCTAAGATCCTGATGTGGGGATTGACAAGAGATTCACTATAGAATATCCGCAGCTGCTGAAGCCCACAGTGATTACATGCCCTAAAAATCATACTCAGATCTTCTCTAAGATTTATAAAATGCTGGGACTTGAGGTCATATATTTTCAAAGCATTAAATAACATTAATGACTGTAGGAGATACACAAGATCTGTTATTCCATGTTCTCGTAAGTTGAGGGCTCAGATGGAATCTTTGACACAGTCATTAATATATAGATAAGCAGAATAAACAAACCAATATTTTCATGATTCTACCTCACAAAATTCGTAAATACAGATAAAACATGTTGAGAATAATCCACCAAGCTCCACACATTTTCTCATCCATGGAAAGATGAAAGGCTGAGTCAGCCTGACCAGAATTCCTGCAGTTGGCATATCGTTCTCTCCAGCGGGCACTCGATTCCAATAGCTATCTCACCGCCTTCCCAAGAAACCTGAGTTTTGTTTTAAAAAACACACAATGAACGACCCCCCTCCCACCTCCCCACCTGGACCAAATGCTCTGGGGAGATCTGTATCAGTGTGTATGACATACAATGGCAATGCTGCACGAGTTTGTGGGGGCGGTTTGATGATATCTGCCCGGCGGAGATGGAAGAAGGTGATACCCTGTGCCAGTGGATGCAGACGCAGCACGCTTGCCAGTAAAAAGAGACAACATTTTCCATATTGATCGACCAGTAATGTGTTTTTTTTCTTGCCTGTTCAACACAGTTCTCTGAAGGGGATTAAGGGCTTTGAAAATAGGGTGACAGTTTAATCGGCAGGTGGCCCTCTCCCACTTTGCTACGACCACAGAGAGAAACAATAAAATCATGTTTAAGTGGAATTCATTTGGGAAAAGGTAAGCGGGGTCGACAGATGTAGAGCGAACGCTCATTTTATTTTCCACGTTTTTACCCCACCTCTGTATATTTGGCCATTGACCCAGGGTAATTAGCACGCACAGGTATTTTCTAGGCACTTACCAGCGCTGACACTAAAATAAAGGTACCCCACTTTCATAGCGCTTTGCTGTGAACACCGAGATGCTTGTTTTTACTGTGCTAGCATCTTGTTTGCACACCCCTGCAGGCCGGGGTGTTTGAACGTTTGTGCGTAGTATCCTGCTGCACAGCCTCTGTGTGTTCGAGCTGTGTCTGTGTGCAAATGTATAATCCCTTTAACCTATTTTTTTGTTCAATTCCTCTACTTTGACCCGTGTGCTCGACTCGCCCCTCTCCCCGGTAAGGCCCCATCTCGTATGTCCAATCTATGTGTGTCCGAGCCCTTTCTCACGCTCCACGTATGCCCAGTCTCGCCCTGGCGTCATGCGTGTACAGCCTCTGTGAGCCTCAAATCCATCTGAAGCTTCTCGTGTGTGCCTAGTTCATTTATATCGGCCACTTGGGAATTACATCCCCCTGCCCCCACCGTTCACCGAACCCACACACACGCCATGGCGCCCGTTTATATACGTGACAGGAGGCATCAACTTACATGCTTCGACGCCTCCTCAGGGGTAGTAAGCGCTATATACATGCAATTACAATACAATACATGCTGCCAACACCAAGCACGCCATGTGCTCGCCCTTACATCAAGGGAGCAAATGTGCTGCTTCCGACAAAATACCGCTTCCATGCCTTCGAAAACCTTCTTAAGCCAAAGTAAAGAACTACAACTCCCATACTGCACTGAGGTGGCCATTTAAATCACTGGAGTGAAAGCGCGATGCTGACACTGGAGATCTGGCTAAACTACCTACACCAGAGCTCAAACTTTTACCAAGCATTTGCAGTCTGGGGCGGGGTGAGGAAACTGAGGAGGGCTGCACTGTAGAACAGTGCAGAGTGCAGTGCACACAAAAATGTCTTCCCCTATCACCCCTTGGAGCTTTCTAGCCGTGCCTACGCCTGCTCTGAAACTGTTTAATTAAATCTCTTCCTGATCTGTCAGAGCCCAACGGAGCGGGCAGACTTTTATTCTACTACAGCCGTCAGGCTCCTCTCGCGCCTGCCGCCCCCCTCCCCATTTTTCCAGGAGCTGTCAGCCACTTCTAGGCGCTGCCGTACACTGCACCATGGGCAGAGCTCGAAGACAAAGGAAAGGAAAAAAAAACACCCCTGCAGGCCGGTGTTTCTTGGAGTTGTAGCAGGCAGTGATTCTGAAAGCACAGGTGTGCTTGTAGACTTGCATTTCTTTTGGTAATAGAGCAGGCCAGATTGTGTGCTGCGCTCTATTACCAAAAGAAATGCAGTAAGTCAACAAGCACACGTGTGCTTGCAGAATCCCCTGAAAGTACACGTCGTGGTCCTTTAATATTGCTGCCTTCATTTGTTAAAAGGGCGAGCCTGCAGGGCAGATTGTATGCCTTTGTTAAAGTAATCATGCTAATTGCAGCGCATGATGGGCGCTGCGATTAACAGGATTACCTGCACAAAGGCATACAATCTGCGCCCTTTTAACAAAAGAAATGTAGCAAGTGCAGGAGGCACTTGCTGCTGAACTCACCTGTGTGCGCTTCAAACACCCCACTGCGCGCTCGAGGTGAGATAGGTGCGCGCGCGCCCAGGCGCGCACGTTTGAGGGAACAGTGGTCCCAAGATGCTTGTTTCCGGTCCAGGGAAGACATGGCTTGGCAGTTCGGGCTGGACTGTTCCCATGAGGCACAGGGTCAGACTGATTTGCATATGGCCATGTCTGAACTGGGGTGGCGGAGTGAGCTAAAGAATGATGATGGATTAAACCCAGATCAGTTGACTGGGGGTGAGTGCTTGCAATGTTCAACACTCCGTCCATCATCTCCTTTGGTTTTGCTATGTTCGCCCTAAGTTGGCAGGGTATGCCCAGACGTGGGTCCCTTGCTCACTTTGCCACTGGATTCAAGATAGCCTGGCTGATGACAGCTGTAAGCCAGAAACCGGTCCCAGGATGCTTGTTTCCGGTCCAGGGAAGACATGGCTTGGCAGTTCGGGCTGGACTGTTCCCATGAGGCACAGGGTCAGACTGATTTGCATATGGCCATGTCTGAACTGGGGTGGCGGAGTGAGCTAAAGAATGATGATGGATTAAACCCAGATCAGTTGACTGGGGGTGAGTGCTTGCAATGTTCAACACTCCGTCCATCATCTCCTTTGGTTTTGCCCTGCCTCCTGCGCAGCAGAGCACGGTTCGAGTCCCCTGGACTCCTTCTGTCTTTTGCCTTGGCATCTCGCCTCGCTTTTGCCTTCTTCTTTCTTTTTGCATTTTTGCCATCTTTTCTTTTTCTTTATTGTTGCCTTTTTTGTGCTTTGCCATCTTTATTTTGCCATTTTATTGTGCTTGCAATCTTTTCTTTACTTCATTTCTTTCACTTTATTGTGCCTTTCTTTCCTGCTTCCCGCCGCTACTGCCCCCGGGGCCCCTCCCGCTCTCACCTCCCAGCTGATCCCGCCCTCCCTCTACCCGTATTTAATGGCGGCCGCTGCGCGGCCACGCCACTGGCACGCCAAAGGCAAGCCCGTCTGCGCCCGTCCGTGACCCGACCGCGACTAGCGGCAGGAACCCTGGTCCTCCGACCCGCCCGTGCTACGACTCAGCAACACTCCACGCACTCAACCCCGGAAGAAACAACAACTGCCTGCTGTCAACACTGAACACCACCCAAGGCCATTTCTCCTGCCGGCACTGCCGCCGCACCTTCACCCACCTCCGGACGCCCACCGCCACCACCAACCCACCGGATGCCAGCGCACCCAAACCCCTGAGCTGCATCCTCCTCTACGTTTGCTCCCTGCACAGACATGCTGTAGAAATCTGGGACCTCCTCAGCACTCTCTCGCCTGACGTCGCCATCCTCGCAGAAACCTGGACAACGCCAGCTCTGCACCCGACATCGCAACCGCTGTCCCCGACGGATACGAGATCCAGAGGAAAGACCGTCCCAACCACTCTGGAGGTGGACTCGCCATCGTACACAAAAACTCCCTCTGACTCACTACATCCAGCACGAACGACTCCACGTCCCCAATGGAATACCTGCATTTCCAGATCCAGATCAACCCCAGAACGACTCTACGCGGCACCCTCGCCTACAGACCTTCCGGACCGTGCGCCACGTTCACCACTACCATCGCAGACCTCATCGCACTCCACTCCATCACATCCACGGGCTATGTATTCCTCTGAGACCTGAACTTCCACCTCGACAACCCCAGTGACCCCAACTCTACCGCCCTACTGGGCAATCTCGCCAACATCGGCCTGAGACAGCTTGTCATCATCCCCACCCACAAGGCAGAACATACCCTCCACCCCATCTTCGCTGGAGGACACAGCATTCGCTTCAGCCACACCACGCAACCCATCTGGACGGACCACCATTGCGTCCATTTCTCCTTCTCCAAGTCCACCATACACAGGCCCACACCTCGCCCCCCGCACAGGAACTGGAGCAAGATCACCGAGGAGCACCTCAACTCTGCCCTCAACTGCGCTCCTTCCCCCACCACAACTGACACCAACTCCGCAGCCGACGCACTCCACAAATGGATCACCAACTGCGCAGACACTCTCGCCCCCCTCCGGAACTCTGACAGACAGCGCACCACGAAAGCCACCACCGACCTCCGAGAATCCAAGTGCGCTTTCCGATGACTCGAGAAAGCTTGGAGGAACAACAAAACCCCCGAAGCACGCTCCGCCTACAAGACCGCCATGACAGAACACCACCAACTCATCAGAACCACGAAGAAGAACTTCATCCAGAACCGAATACTCAACAACTCACGCAACTCTAAGGAACACTTCAGCATCATTCAAGAATACACCAAACCCCCAGCGAATCCTCCAACCTCTGCAACAAACTTGGCTCCCACTTCCATCTCAAGATCAGAACTATCTACAGCAACTTCGACAAGCAGAACCTAGGCACCGACCCTACACCTCCAACCGACAACGCAACCCAGCCTACCATCACCGCCTGGACCCCTGTCACCACAGAAGACACCGCCAAGACCATGAGAAGTATACACTCAGGAGCACCCACCGACCCCTGCCCGCCCCACAGAGCCGCCTCCACCATCGCACCCAAACTACGATTTACCATCAACCGCTCCCTCAAAACAGACACTTTTCCCGATGACTGGAAACACACAGAGGTCAAGCCCCTCCTCAAGAAGCCCACCGCAGACCCGAGGGACCTCAAGAACTACCGACCCATCTCTCTCCTCCCCTTCGCAGCCAAAGTCACCGAAAAGATCATCAACAACCAGCTCACTAACTTCATAGATCAACATCACAGGATCCAGAAAACATGATCATATTACACCTGACCTTGTGCAGCTTAACTGGTTGTCTATTGAAGCGAGGATTCGCTTCAAAATAGCTTGCCTCATGCATAAAGCCTTGCATTACAACACACCCCTGCTTATCTAGCGAACAAGTTCGTTCTTTCTGGCTCCAATCGGAACTTAAGAAGCACGGCCACACTTCTCTTGAAACTACCAAAATTCAAGAAGAAAAGTACGTACAAACGTGCTTTCTCCGGTCTGGCACCCAGAATTTGGAACGCTCTTCCTTCGGAGTTGAGAACCAATCCCTCCACGGCCTATTTCAAGAAACAGGTCAAATCGCTTTACCTGAGTGCCCATTAACGGCATCATTGTGTTCTTTTTACATGTCCCCTTGCTGACAGACATCTCTCCCAACTTATTGTTCTCCATTTATTTTTAGGTTTGGTTGTTAATGGTTATCTTTCCCGAGGGCCCTCATCCATCAGGGTTGTTAATTATTGTACTATGTTGAGTCAAATTCACTTTTGCTTGTTTTGCTAGATGTTACAGGTTTTATTTTACACCCTAGGAGAAATGGATCTAGTGTGGCCCACTACCAGGTCCCTGATTTTGACTGTGTACTCCTTGTGTTGTCACTCTACGGACTTCTATTGTATAAAGTTCTATTCATGTCTTCGACGTCGAGTGCACTTTTACTTGTTTTGCTAAGTGTCACAGGAAAGATTTTACGCCTTAGGAGAAATGACTCTAATGTGGCCCATTACCAGGTCCCTAATCTTGACTGTGTACTCCTTGTGATGTCACTTTACTGACTTCTATTGTATGAAGTTTATGCATGCTTTCGCCGTATGTACAGCGGTCTGATACCTGCAAGGGTCATGTTCGCGCTTTATAAAACTTTCTAAATAAAAATAAATAGAAGCCAACTCGATCCTCGATTCTTCCCAATCCAGATTCCGCAACAACCACAGGACCGAGACTGCCCTCCTAGCTGCCACGGACAACATACGCACCCTCCTGGACCAGGGCCACACGGCAGCCGTCATCCTACTAGACCTCTCGGCAGCCTTCGACACCGTCTTCTACCGCACACTAACTGCAGACTCCATGACGCAGGCATGCAGGGAAACCGCCCTCGACTGGATTCGCTCCTTCCTCACCGGCCGAACCCAAAGAATCAGACTCTCACTTTTCCTCTCTGAACCCACAGAGATCAGCTGCGGAGTACACCAAGGATCCTCACTCAGCCCCATGCTCTTCAACATCTACATGGCCCCTCTCGCCACCATCGTCAGAAAACACGGACTCAGCATAGTATCCTACACCAATGACACCCAGCTCATCCTCTCCCTCTCCAACGAACCCATCATCACCAGACACAGCTTCCAGGAAAGTACGAAAGACATCGCCTCCTAGATGAGCAACAGCTGCCTAAAGCTCAACTCAGAGAAAAGGGGAAGACCTCATCCTCGGATCCACCCCCTCAGCATGGGACAACACCTGGGGGCCCACCTCCCTCGGTGAACCTCCCACAGACCACGCTCGCAACCTCGGCATCATACTCGACTCCTCCCTCACCATGCACCGACAGATCAACGCCGTATCCTCCACATGCTTCAACACCCTCCGCAAGACTTTCAAATGGATCCCCCATGAATCCAAAAGGATTGTCACCCACTCACTCATAACCAGCAGACTGGACTATGGGAACGCCCTCTACGCCGGGATAAACAAATCTCTACTCCTTGACCTCCAGACAATCCAGAACACCGCAGCTAGACTTGTCCTCTGCATCCCACGACAACACCACATCACCCAACACCTACGAGAACTCCACTGGCTCCCCGTCGAAAAGAGAGTGACCTTCAAGCTCCTCACTCACGCCTACAAATCCCTCCACATCGGACCCTAATACCTCAACAAAAGAATCTCCTTCTACGCACCCAAGACAAGCCTCCGATCTGCAGATCTTGCCCTAGCCGAAATCCCACTCATCCGCAGAGCCAGAGCGGGGGGGGGGCGATCCTTCTCCTACATCACAGCCAAGACCTGGAACGAACTCCCACTCAGCATCAGACAAACCCCCACACTGCAAGCCTTCAGGAAGAGCCTCAAGGCCGGGCTCTTCGGATGAGACGAAGCTCCACGTAACCCCCCCCCCCGTTCCTTGAGACCCTCGCGGGTGTGTAGTGCGCTTCACAAATCCCTGATTGATTGATTGATCCTTTCAGTACAGTGTAAGCCCTCCGTCCTTCACCAGTGAAGTTAAAATACCCTTTATATCGGCCACGTCAATTCTACAATAACCCAAACTATTTCAAATGCTACATACATCATTTTATTGACATCACTATCGCTATGAATTAAATAAAATGTAGGAAACTGTAACCAAAATAACAATAAATGTTTATTTAGATGAATTAATTTATATATTAAATTAACTCAACCTCGACCCCTAACCTTAATCCGTACACACATAAATACATATTTATAATAAAATTATTTAACTTAAGTTACATTTAATTAAAAATCAGACCACCCTCACTCTAACATAAGGGAAATATGTATTTGTGGTAACATTAAATGCTTTCATGTAAATTAAGTTACATTACAAAAAATAGTGAACCCTAATCGAAAGTGTGTAAGGATCTATGCTCAGTAAATATTTTTGTGAAGGCAAGGTAGGGAAAAATGGTAATTAGGATTGGTAATTACTGCAAAAATGATTTAAAGGAGGACTCCACAAGGCTAGTTTCTCTATATCCCTATATCCAATATTTTCCTATTTAAAATTCTCCCCACAAGTGGTGATAGCGAACAATGGGTTGTAGGGCTAGCTAAACTTGTAGCAGAAGTTTGTAGAAAGAGTGGCGTTTCAATCAAATCTGTCACTGGTAGTGAATCCAGCAGTCAGGAGTAAATAGTTTGCTATGCGGCTATGCCAAGTGGTGCAGTTTAGACTCTGCGGGAGAGGGGGCGTCTGATAAACTGCAAATTCGAAAGCAGAGAGATTTGACTGTGGTTTAAACAAGAAACTGGGGGTCTCATTTACAAGCCCCTCGTGCCGCCGGTGCGTCACTTTTAATAAGGGAAAAAGTGGCAACCCGGCGGCGCAAGGGGCTTGTAAATAAGCCCCTGGATTTGCCTTATATATTGTTTTTCTGTAAAAAATGAAAGGACCCAATGTACAAATAGAAAGGTCACAAATATTGGTCACAAATTATGCAACGACTTCTTAGCAATTATTTTTAATTTTGCCATGAAACCTATGTCCTATAGGTCATATCACAAAATCTCCAGTAGCACCTGTCGCAGCACAACTAGACTCAGGAATATTAATTTGGTAGGTCGCTATATGCAAACTTCTGGGATTGGCTAAATACTCAGGAAGGGTAGCCCACAAGAAAAAGCAGACCGCCATCCTTGTATTTGCATTTCCAAAAGGAAAACATTCATTTTAAAGCAGACAATGGTCCTTAAAGGAAACACTATTGCTTTACAAAGAAAATCTTTCCTATTTGTAGACATATCAGAAGGAGCAAGCATGGTTTCCAAGACCACTGCCTAGTCCCCCAGAGGTCGCCGGGCACAATTCCCAATAAAGATGCTGTCCAAAGGGGACTGCTTACCCTTTGCATATGGGTTACTCCCTCCTTTGAGGAGTCTGTAACTTATCAATAGTTTGCAACTGCAACATGAGTCACAAACCATTGCTCCAGCTCAGGGTAATTTGCAAATTGGAATGGATGCCTATTTCACACCCCTTCCTAACTGTGATTCAGAATGACTTGCTAAACACCTTTTGCTATTCAGAAAGGATTTTCCTATTTTCAAAAGGGGTTTCATAGATTGTGTTTGTAGTAGCAAACACAGTGATTTTGTGAATCATAGGGTTTGTGACCATAAGCTAGATAGTTTCGTACATTCTGCCCATTGTTCTTTAGGTCTCAAGTGATCAAGCAAAATTTCAAAATATGAAATGGTGAATAAACAAAGTGCATTGAAAATGTTATTTGTTGCAAATAATAGAGGCATTTGTTATTCTGTCAGCAGATTTAGAGAAAACTGTGTTGAATGTGGGTGGGGAGAGGATAACTGTGATTAATCGATTTGTTTCGTTTCTATAAAAGGCAGGGCCAATATCCACTCACTCCTTGTTATGTTTGTATGTTTGCAATTTAGAGAATTGTATTCAAACCCAAACTCCAACTTTAATAAATGTTAAATACCTAACTATGTAGTTATTAATTATACAGAAATAAAAAGTGGAGCCCTAACAATAGGGAAACATTTAATTTCAATATACATGAGAAAAAATGATTTTGAACTAAATTAATCTAAATATGTAAATATTTGTGAAGAACTTATTTACTTAACTTAACATTCCAAGTGAGACCTTTAAGTCAGTAATTGCAGTCAAAGCAATGGTATTGAAGTCATGCTAGGGGCTAGTGAGGCCACTGAACATTATATGGAATTATGTGACAACGGAAGACAAAAATATGCGGCAGGCTTGATTAAACAACGTGCCAACCAAAGGTAAGTTGTGCGGCACATTATGCAATTAAAAAGATAGAGTGCTGAACATTCCGTGGTATTATTACTTAGCCATTGTGGAATTTTAGTATAATAACATAAAAAAGATTGCAATGTAAAAAAAACACCTTCGTTTCTTAAGAATTTAAAATGCTGGTCAGAAAAAAATATGTTGTCTTTCGTGGAAGCCTAGTTATATTATATTACCGCTGGCCTTATTTGATATCAACAGTGGCCTTTCTACCTCTCAGAACAGATTGTGCAAATGCTTCAGGCTGCAGAATATTACAGAGTGCACTTAATAAAAGATGTGTTTCATTTATTTACTTGGTGCATTCCAGTCATGGTTTACAACCTCTCTTCAGTTTCGGGTTTTACCCTCACTCACACAATGGGCACACTGGAAGCAATACTTCCCAATACTTCTCCACAACAATATAGTACATCGCATATTTATAATGGCCTGGTGTCACCAGGAGGCAAATTAGAATTCATGA
Source organism: Calotriton arnoldi (assembly GCA_963921515.1). Lineage (NCBI taxonomy): Eukaryota > Metazoa > Chordata > Amphibia > Caudata > Salamandridae > Calotriton > Calotriton arnoldi. Next base: position 3,701,328 of record CAWUFW010000644.1, on the reverse strand, counting down.
CATTGGGCCTTAAAAAGTGAGGCAAGGTGCTGGGTATTGTCTTAAAGTCTGAGGGGCAGATTTACGTTGAACTAACGCAGCACGGCGCAGCAAGTCATTTTGCTGCGCCACGCTGCTTTAGTTTTGAAGCACAGGGATGCGACATATTTACAAGAATATGTCGCATCCTTGTGCTTCCCCCTGCGCTGGCGCACAAACTGCAGCCATGCGCCGGCGCAGGCACCCTTGCACCATGGTGCAATGATGCCTGCGTCGTGGGGAGATTGTTTTTGTGCAGGAAGGGGAACCTTCCTGCACAAAAACAATCACTACAACCATTTTCCTCTTTTAATGCGTGCTGCAGAATGCAGCACGCATTGAAAGAGGAAAAAACGAGGAGAAATGAAAACATTTCTCCTCGGTGCGCTTCGCTACGCCACCTCTAGGGTGGCGTAGCGTTCAGACGCATCTCCAGAGTTACGATTTCTCGTAATTCTGGAGATGTGTCATGTTCCATGAGTGTTGCGTGGGAACACCCACAGCAACTCCCATGGAACGCCCCTTCACCGCAAAGTGCTGCGTGTGAAGGGGCCGTATTTACAAGGAGAGGAAAAGTCACGCAGGGTGGCTTTTCCTCTCCTTGTAAATATGGAGCAGCCCCCTGCGCCACCAGTACGTCACGAAAAGTGACGTACTGGTGGCGCAGGGGGCTCGTAAATCTGCCCCTGAGTGCCCTCTTAAAATGAATGCTGCTTTGAGAACAGCATGATGAGAACACGAAATTGTGTGTGTACTGAAACAAAACATTTTCTAATAAAAGATTAATCCTTTTTAACAACCTATTTCAATTACATCTAGGCAATTCAGCTTTCTGCTTTCTGCTGCAGATAAAAGCCTATAAAACGGTCCATTAACTAGGGATGTGCACACAAACTGAGCAAAACTGTCATCCTTAAATCCTTAAAACTCAGCTGAACCCTGTGTGCAGACACTTTTGATTCACTTATGCTACAAATATTGTTTTTGTTAAAATTGAGAGATTATGCACTACTGATGGTTTATGAGCAACGTGAAATACATTAATATTTACATGGAAAAGTAGTATTTTTCCAGTGGCCCTGCTCTTCAGTGCTGAAGAAGACATGCTAAGTGTGGTGCATTTTGCATATTATTGTCACATGATGCTGCCTATCAGTAATGTGGACTACATGCTCCGTGGTGTATTGCACATTGGTGCCACGGGATGCACCCATCATTGCAATGGTATACAAGCTGATTGATGAAGAGTATTAAACATCAGCACCAAGAGATGCTACAAATCAGTTAATACTCTATACACCTTTAATGGTGGAGAGTGTTGCATATCTGTGTAGTAGGATGTGCCCATCAATGCCAGAGTATATACGCTCAGTGCTGCATAATAATGCATGCTCGTGCCACAGGACGGTGCTAATCACTGCAATGGTATATGCCTTTGTGCTACAGAGTATTGCACACTACTGCTCTAAGATCCACCCATCACTTTCATAGTGTATCCTCTCATTGCTGCAGAGTATTGCACACCGGTGCCACATGTCACTGTCCATCAGTGCTATAGGACACATGTTTAATACTTTAGAGTTTTGCATTTGAATGCCACACGAATCCTTCAGTACAGGGCCGGACTGAGAACCCAAAGCAGCCCTGGCAATTTTGTCAGAGCGTCCCCCACCCCACCGAGGGGATGGGGGTGCAAGTGTCAAGCACTGCTGCTTAACAGAACCGGTCCCCAGCACTGCTGCTTCTGTTATTGGGGGCAATATTGCAGCATTGCTGCAAAACCGGACCCCAGTACCAAAACTGTCCCCAGTGCTCCAAAATAGGCCCCCCCCCTTTCCAGCCGCCCCGGCAAACGCCTGATGCCCGCTACGGCAAGTACGGCCCTGCTTCGGTAACTTTGCTCAGATCCTCATTTATTTCACATCAGTATCACAGGATGGTTCCTATGAGTGCCATAATATTGGGCCTGTGCAAAATTAAAATTAGACCTTCATCACTGAGTTGGCACACCCATACTTGTCCATTGGCTGGTTTGGCCTTGATAATGAACTGTGACTGGTGACATCTTTGCCATCAAGCTAGCTGGTGGTCATCTTGAAGCCTGACGAACCTTGCAGCTGGGGTACAACCCTGCTCGAGGAGACTAGGAGGCTTTGCCTATTGGATGATACCACCGGCCTGCGTGGTAAAAGCCTCCCAGGCAAAAGCAAAGGCCTGGCCCACCTCTCACGGGGGATTACAGGAGCTGTTCCCAGACTCCTCCCGTGTCTGATGCCACCATGCCTCGGGTAGGAAAGTTGGCCCAGCCCGGTTCTTGGAACCCTGGCCTGCGGGTACCAGGCCTCCCGGGTGCAAGTCTTGCCTTCACCTTCTTCTCACTGGAGATTACTGGAGCTGTTCAGCCTGCAGGAGACCCAGACTTCTCCCCGGCTTGGAACCACCACTCCCCCTTAAGGTCTCCCAGGCGAAAGCCATGCTTTGTCCACCTCTCACTGGGACTTACTGTAGTTGATCAGCCCGCAGGAGCCCCAGACTCCTCCCCACCACCTTGCCCTGCAACCCTGGCCTTCCTCTCATAGACTAGGTGGACCTGCCTGGTGGCTGGGCCTTCATGGGTGTCCAGTCTACGCTCTTCACCCTAGAGGGACACAAGAGTCCTCCCCGGTCAGCAGTCACCTGCCACTGTCTCTGGAGCGAGTCACACCTGGCAGGGGCCAGACGCTTTGAGGTCAGGACTACTATGGACCTCCACCAGAATGCCTTCTGGCTCCGCCCTGCCCAGTCCTATCACACACACTTATGCTCCACCTCTGTGACAGAGCAGGCGAGATTGACTGGTAGTGTGCCTGCTGCAAGGAGATCCCACCTCCGCTGGCGCACACCGACCCTCACGTTCATTGCATCACAGGGTTTTGATCTGGGCGGACTGCACAGACCCCACCCGTTTACATGTCAACAGTTCTTTTAAACTTTATCTCACAGTACTTGTTGGCTATCAGTCCTGTGCCTGTATTTAGCATTCCCAAGGAACCCGACTCCAAGAAGACCTGGGCTCCACTGTTGGCATAAGCCAGTCTGCAGGATGATCCTTGATCAGAAGGACATGGGCCCCTGAGCGCCGCCAGGGATTCTATGCTGGGCTGTTCCCTCTTTACTCACTATGAGGTAATTCTGGTTAGTTTCTTTTCTTTAATTTATTTATACTTTATTTAGTAATATGCTGAAATGCAGCGGGTCGCCACGTCTGATCTGCGGTCGTAGTTGGATGCAGAAACATGGGAGAAAAGGACCAATCTCAGGGCTGCTGAAGGGCACAGTAGGGGTTATGGCAGTGCACCCTTTCCTGAATCTTCGAGCGAAGCCGTGGGGGCCAGCATCAAAACCAGCACTCACAAGCAGACAGGGAGCCTTCTCAGCCCAGCCCTGGCTGCAGAAATGAATGCCTGAGGCGGTAAACATGGGCAGCCATAGGACACTACAGACTGTCATGCGTGACACGCAATCAGGCACCCCATTTTTTTGTGCCTGGGCAGACCGGTTGCCCGCTTGCCTCACCAAGTTGAGGGAAGGCCAGGTGTGCAGGCACCATATCTCCATGCAAGGACCGGGCAGTCCTGCAATGGGCAATTGGAATCTGCCAAAGGGAGCAAAGCCTCCTGCGACAGCCCCAGCCGCACACTGGGAGCGCCCCAGGGCGACTGATGTTCAAGCAACCCTCAGGCAGGAGTCGCCCTGGAAGGAACCCAGAGCTGAAAGGTACATTCAAAGTGTTGATGATCAATGTGTCCTACAATTCACACTAATTCTTGCAGTTAGCTGTGTTCTTCATTGATGCCGAACTGAGTGATCCACCACCAAGAGTCACAGGCAGCTTTCACAATGTTCGCCCACCTGTAGGCGCAGGAGAGGAGGGAGGAATGCAGCACCACCTGGGGTGAGACTGCCTGGCACCCTATTGGGGTTCTGTTCTGAGAGTTGGAATTCCATGATTTAAAGAGTGTTTCTAGACACTCGGTCCTGGAGTCTCTCTCCACCAATGTAGACAGTGGTTGAGAAGCTTCCATAACAGTGAAGGCAGGTGGCTCTACCGCTGACCCTTCCACACACACCGGGAAGACTGCATGAGTCCTCAACCCCCAGCCTGGCCACACAGAAATAGGCAACCAGGTACCTGGCAATGGGGCACCTGCACGTCAGCTGCCTGCCACCCATCTGTAGCCAGGGCCTGGCCTCTGCACATCGAGAATCAACGGCTTAGGCGGCAGCCTCAAGCCAAACCCGTGGGCTGCGGGCCCCCTGCCCTGGTGGGAAGCAAAGGAGAAGAACCGGGTTTCCTCTTATTCTCTCAAAGCAACTCATGTAATGCCCGTTGGCGGGGTGCACACGTGGAAGCCTGGGAGCAGCTTCCCCTCCTGCCCTTAAAAGCAGTATGAGCTGGCTTCCAGAGGCACAGCATCTCTACCCAGAGGAGCTGGGGTTCAGTTGAGGCCACAGCATATTCTCCTCCAGGTTCTCTGCTGGGTGGCTTCCATGAAAAGCAGACCCTTGAGTCAGACAATGCAGGTGTGATGGAAGCCCTTTGCTTGAAACAACAGCTGAGGCTGGCCAAGCAGTCCATCCCCAAACAGAGCAAGTGTGCCCAATCGATCAGAGTACAGTGCTGGCTAGACCATCCCGAGCGAGCCACCATGCACAGACATGTCTGATTCATGTCCCTTCCTGCTCTCCATGAAGGTAGGTTCAACGGAAAGGCACATCTGACTGGTCTGGAAGGCAGTGACAGACCTGAGCCCTCGGCTGGCCCAGGCCCTAAAAGTCCTCCTGGGAGTACAATCGGATGGCATATGGGTTCCAAACTCCTTGCCCCTACTAACACAGAGAACGGACACTCCGCTTTCTTCGTGAGCTATGCACCCTAGGTGACAATTTACCTCCTGGAGCCCTGGCTGGGCACAAAGAGTCAAATGAGCCCTCACTGGATCTTATAGGGCGGGGCAGCCCAGCAGGCCCCCAGGGACCAGTGCAGGCCAGTCCAGATCCGTGCAGCACCTGGAGGGAACAACTGGATGACAAGTGGGTCTCCTGCCTTTCTTGAAATCTGTGGACAGCAAGTGACAGAAGGGGGCATTCGAGCAAATGTATGCAACTTCCTAGAGCCCTATCTGGGCTTGACGAGTTAAATTAACCCATATCAGGACTTCCGGAGCAGTTGGCCATCTGGTCGCATCATGAATTCCTATGGCATATGCAACCAGAAGACCGGGCTAAGAATGACCATATGGCCGGGTCTGAATGACAGCCATCTGGTTGCACTGTGTCTTATGAATCAGATTCTGCTCACCTTTGGAGGGACCAGGAGTTCTCCGGGCTGCATTCTTGGAGCCTGAGCTGGTCCTCAGGCACGGGGCTGTGGAGAGGACTCACAGAGCTCTGACCCAGTGCCTGGTTGGAGCTTTTTCACCCGGGCAAGCAGAGGAGCACTGCAACCGGGAAATGGAGCCAGGACTGGGGTCTCCCACCCCAGGACCAACCAGAGCTCCGACCCAGGGTCAGGTCAGAGCTTTTTCACCCGGCCAAGCATTGGAGGACCAGGAAGGGATTCCGTTTCGCATGCCAGGCCCAGGACGGGGTCCTGTATGACACTTCAGTCTGTACTACTGCTACATTATACATGCTAAGTGCAGCAGAGTATTTCCCATCGGTACCACAGAATGCTGCCAACCAGTGGCGTATTAAAGCACTCAGTTCAGCAGGTTATTGCACATCCATGCCATGGAATCCTTCCTATCAGTACCATAGTAAGTAGGCTTAGCGCTGCAGAGAATTGCACAGCTTTCTGACTATACATCCCACACTGTACATGGTCTGAGCTAAAGCACATTACACATCATTACCATAGGATGCTGCCCATCAGTGCTTTAGTATGCATAACAAACATTACAAAGTATTTCATATTAGTGCCTCAGGTTGCTACCCAAATGACATCCTAATATACAGACTCACTGCTGCAGAGCATTTCACATTAGATTCACAGGCTCAGGCCTGTCTGTCCCACAGCGTACACATTCAGTGCTGGTGAATATTGCACATTAGTATACCAAATATCGCCCATCAGTATCACATGACACATGGTCAGTACTTGTGAATTGTGCACATCAGTTTCACAGGATACCGCGTATCAGTATCACAGTATATAAGCTCAGTGCTGGTAACTATTGCACATCTGTTTCACAGGATACTGCCCATCAGTATCACACTGTACATACTCACTGCATGTAAGTATTGTGTATCAGATTCACAGTATACGGCTCATCAGTATCACGGTATAGAAGCTTAGTGCTGGTGAGTACTGCACATTAGGGTCACAGGATACCATCCATCAGTATCATAATATGCACTCAGTGCTGTAGAATATTTCACATCAGTTTCACAGGATAGCATCCCTTAGTATCAAAGCCTACATGCTGCGTGCTGGTGAGTATTGCCCATCAAAGAAACAGGATGTGACCACAAGAGACATAGTATACATTCTCAGCGCTGGGGTATTTTGCGTATCAGTGACACAGAATAATGTCCATCACGATCACAGTACAAGCGATCGGTACTGGGGAATATTGCGCAGCAGTTTCATAGGATACTCCCAACCAGCATCATGGTATAATATGACTATTGTAGATCAGTGTCACAGGACACTGCCCATCAGTCTGGTAGTATACATGCTCAGTGCCGGTGAGTACTGCACATCAGTGTCACAGGATACCACCCTCCAGTAGCACGTATACAAGCTGAGCACCAGTGCCTCCTGCTCACTAGTGTCACAGCATACCACCGATCAGCATAACAGTATACATGCTCAGTGCCAGTGAGAATTGCACGTCAGTGTCACAGAATACCACCAGTCTGTCTCACAGAATACTCTCAGTGCTGCAGAGTATTGCGCATCTGTTTTGCAGGATAGCATCACTTAGTATCACAACATACATACTCAGTGCTGGTGAGGTTTGCACATCAGTGTAACAGGAACGCACCTCCACTAACATGGTAAGCATGCCCAGTGCTGGAGAGTGTTGCACATCAGTTTCACAGGATACCTCCCATCAATACACAACCAATGAAAGAAGAGATCTGACTGAAAGGCCATGTATATATAGGTATTTTCAATACAATTTTTTAAACAACACAAGGCTGGCAAGATCACTAGGGTAGATTAAAATTGTGATAAGGAGGGTATGTCTTTTATTAAAAGCATCCAGTATATTGGAGGAGCATGTATGTAGGACATTGGCCAAAACTGAGATGAGTAATAACAAAGGTTGTATCTAATTGTTCAAGGGATGGTTTTAAGCCTTTTTCATACTTGTGCCTACTGCTGTAGATATGAAAACCAAGATACAAGAAGATGAATCAATTCACATGGTTTTTGATCATTACAAGAAGAAGGAGCATTTTTATCTTTTCATCTTTTTAAAACTTTTTAATAGTGCGATTTCTGATCATTTTAAGTGCGCTAATTATACTGTATATTGTGTATATTGTTTTTTTGTATTTTTTTATGTAAATATGTATTATTCTTGTGTGTGGCCGAAAACACTGTTCAAATTCAAATTCACACAGAATGACATCATTTTAGTGTAATGGCCATTCTTTATTGAGACATATATTGAATAGCTTCGGTGTTGGTACGACTCACCTCAGACTTCCTGTCCATTTATAGTAATTGCCATTTGTGATTTTTCTTTTTGGCATACACTCTTCTATTTTTACGTCTACTAGTTATTAGCCTGAACCCCATTGAATTTGAATAAGGAAATAGGAGGAACTGTCCTGAGAGACAGAAGCCCCATAATCGATTCTCAAGAGAACAATAGCATTGATCTAACCTATTTGCAGAGATTTTGGAAGAAAAAATGAATTTGGAGAAACCATGATTTTGCCAATGGTTTGACCCGGGATATCAGAATCAGTGCTTTAGGAAGTGGAAAACCCTGGTTAGGCAATTTAGGTACTTAAGCTAAATGAAAGCACCCTCTAGATCAGTTTCCTGGTGATAAAATGGATTGTATTTCATTTGCTGTCCAGAAAGACCTTGTATTTTTTTATAAAATGGTGGGCGTCAAGAAATTGAGCTGAAAATATCACAGTGCCCCATATATTCTGTAAAGTAATCATAGATACAAGATTAATAGTGGAGAGCACTCAGGATGTGGAAAGGGCCTTTTCCTTTCTGTGCCCCTCGCTGCCCCATTGTCGTTGTGCCCGTGATTCTGTCTGCTTTCTCCCCTGTTTTCCTTTTTGTGCCCCTCGCTGCCCCATTGTCGCTGTGCCCGTGATTTTGTCTGCTCTCTCCCCCTTTCCTTTCTGTGCCCCTCGCTGCCCCATTGTCGTTGTGCCCGTGATTCTGTCTGCTTTCTCCCCTGTTTTCCTTTTTGTGCCCCTCGCTGCCCCATTGTCGCTGTGCCCGTGATTTTGTCTGCTTTCTCCCCTGTTTTCCTTTTTGTGCCCCTCGCTGCCCCATTGTCGCTGTACCCGTGATTTTGTCTGCTCTCTCCCCTTTTCCTTTCTGTGCCCCTCGCTGCCCCATTGTCGTTGTGCCCGTGATTCTGTCTGCTTTCTCCCCTGTTTTCCTTTCTGTGCCCCCGCTGCCTCTCGCCATTCCCGCCGCTGCGTCCCTGCGGCCCCGCCCCCTGACCGCCCATTCGCTGCCCCTGCCTCCCGCCTCCCAGCTGCTCCTCCCTCCCACCTCCCCATAAATGGCGGCCGCTGCGCAGTGAGGAGAGCGACCCTTGACCTTGCCAGGTAGGTCGCTCCCCCACCACACAGCTCCGCCTGTGTTGTCTGCCCGCTGCTTCTGCAGGTAAGATCGCCCTCCGCTTGTGGCCCCGGTGCCCGTTTTTTTCTGCTTGTCTCCCCTTTTCCTTTCTGTGCCCCCCGCTGCCCCATTGTCGTTGTGCCCGTGATTCTGTCTGCTTTCTCCCCTGTTTTCCTTTTTGTGCCCCTCGCTGCCCCATTGTCGCTGTGCCCGTGATTTTGTCTGCTCTCTCCCCTGTTTTCCTTTTTGTGCCCCTCGCTGCCCCATTGTCGCTGTGCCCGTGATTTTGTCTGCTTTCTCCCCTGTTTTCCTTTTTGTGCCCCTCGCTGCCCCATTGTCGCTGTGCCCGTGATTTTGTCTGCTCTCTCCCCTTTTCCTTTCTGTGCCCCTCGCTGCCCCATTGTCGTTGTGCCCGTGATTCTGTCTGCTTTCTCCCCTGTTTTCCTTTTTGTGCCCCTCGCTGCCCCATTGTCGCTGTGCCCGTGATTTTGTCTGCTCTCTCCCCTTTTCCTTTCTGTGCCCCTCGCTGCCCCATTGTCGTTGTGCCCGTGATTCTGTCTGCTTTCTCCCCTGTTTTCCTTTTTGTGCCCCTCGCTGCCCCATTGTCGCTGTGCCCGTGATTTTGTCTGCTTTCTCCCCTGTTTTCCTTTTTGTGCCCCTCGCTGCCCCATTGTCGCTGTGCCCGTGATTTTGTCTGCTCTCTCCCCCTTTTCCTTTCTGTGCCCCTCGCTGCCCCATTGTCGTTGTGCCCGTGATTCTGTCTGCTTTCTCCCCTGTTTTCCTTTTTGTGCCCCTCGCTGCCCCATTGTCGCTGTGCCCGTGATTTTGTCTGCTCTCTCCCCTTTTCCTTTCTGTGCCCCTCGCTGCCCCATTGTCGTTGTGCCCGTGATTCTGTCTGCTTTCTCCCCTGTTTTCCTTTTTGTGCCCCTCGCTGCCCCATTGTCGCTGTGCCCGTGATTTTGTCTGCTTTCTCCCCTGTTTTCCTTTTTGTGCCCCTCGCTGCCCCATTGTCGCTGTGCCCGTGATTTTGTCTGCTCTCTCCCCTTTTCCTTTCTGTGCCCCTCGCTGCCCCATTGTCGTTGTGCCCGTGATTCTGTCTGCTTTCTCCCCTGTTTTCCTTTTGTGCCCCTCGCTGCCCCATTGTCGCTGTGCCCGTGATTTTGTCTGCTCTCTCCCCTTTTCCTTTCTGTGCCCCTCGCTGCCCCATTGTCGTTGTGCCCGTGATTCTGTCTGCTTTCTCCCCCGTTTTCCTTTTTGTGCCCCTCGCTGCCCCATTGTCGCTGTGCCCGTGATTTTGTCTGCTTTCTCCCCTGTTTTCCTTTTTGTGCCCCTCGCTGCCCCATTGTCGCTGTGCCCGTGATTTTGTCTGCTCTCCCCTTTTCCTTTCTGTGCCCCTCGCTGCCCCATTGTCGTTGTGCCCGTGATTCTGTCTGCTTTCTCCCCTGTTTTCCTTTTTGTGCCCCTCGCTGCCCCATTGTCGCTGTGCCCGTGATTTTGTCTGCTCTCTCCCCTTTTCCTTTCTGTGCCCCTCGCTGCCCCATTGTCGTTGTGCCCGTGATTCTGTCTGCTTTCTCCCCTGTTTTCCTTTTTGTGCCCCTCGCTGCCCCATTGTCGCTGTGCCCGTGATTTTGTCTGCTTTCTCCCCTGTTTTCCTTTTTGTGCCCCTCGCTGCCCCATTGTCGCTGTGCCCGTGATTTTGTCTGCTCTCTCCCCTTTTCCTTTCTGTGCCCCTCGCTGCCCCATTGTCGTTGTGCCCGTGATTCTGTCTGCTTTCTCCCCTGTTTTCCTTTTTGTGCCCCTCGCTGCCCCATTGTCGCTGTGCCCGTGATTTTGTCTGCTCTCTCCCCTTTTCCTTTCTGTGCCCCTCGCTGCCCCATTGTCGTTGTGCCCGTGATTCTGTCTGCTTTCTCCCCTGTTTTCCTTTTTGTGCCCCTCGCTGCCCCATTGTCGCTGTGCCCGTGATTTTGTCTGCTTTCTCCCCTGTTTTCCTTTTTGTGCCCCTCGCTGCCCCATTGTCGCTGTGCCCGTGATTTTGTCTGCTCTCTCCCCTTTTCCTTTCTGTGCCCCTCGCTGCCCCATTGTCGTTGTGCCCGTGATTCTGTCTGCTTTCTCCCCTGTTTTCCTTTTTGTGCCCCTCGCTGCCCCATTGTCGCTGTGCCCGTGATTTTGTCTGCTCTCTCCCCTTTTCCTTTCTGTGCCCCTCGCTGCCCCATTGTCGTTGTGCCCGTGATTCTGTCTGCTTTCTCCCCTGTTTTCCTTTTTGTGCCCCTCGCTGCCCCATTGTCGCTGTGCCCGTGATTTTGTCTGCTTTCTCCCCTGTTTTCCTTTTTGTGCCCCTCGCTGCCCCATTGTTGCTGTGCCCGTGATTTTGTCTGCTCTCGCCCCTTTTCCTTTCTGTGCCCCTCGCTGCCCCATTGTCGTTGTGCCCGTGATTCTGTCTGCTTTCTCCCCTGTTTTCCTTTCTGTGCCCCCGCTGCCTCTCGCCATTCCCGCCGCTGCGTCCCCTGCGGCCCCGCCCCCCTGACCGCCCATTCGCTGCCCCTGCCTCCCGCCTCCCAGCTGCTCCTCCCTCCCACCTCCCAATAAATGGCGGCCGCTGCGCGGCCGCGCAGCGGACGTGCGCAGCGGGCGCGCCGCTGGCGCGCCAAAGGCGCGCCTAAGGCAAGCCCGTCTGCGCCCGTCCGCGACTGGACCGCGCCCAGCGCCAGAACCCCTGGATCCCACCGATGCATCACCACTCGACGGACCTACGACGCCGCCACACTCACCGCACTCAATGCCGGCCGGAACCCTGCCTGCTACCGAGCCTCACCGAGACGCACCCACGGACCCTTCACCTGCCAAACCTGCCGATTCACCTGCCCCCGGACGTGCACCACCTCCGCCAAGTCGAGCACCAGCAGCAACCACCTGAAATGCATCCTGCTGAACACCCGCTCCGTCCACAGGCACGCCGTGGAACTCTGGGACCTGCTCGACGCAACAGCACCGGACATCGCCTTCCTCACCGAAACCTGGATGAACGCCTCCTCAGCGCCCGACATCGCCATAGCCATCCCGGACGGATACAAGATCACCCGGAGGGACCGCGTCAACCAGACGGGAGGAGGCATCGCCATCGTACACAAGAACACCATCCGCATCTCGACTAACTCCGACGAGACCTTCACCGCCGCCGAACACCTACACTTCCAGATACACACTGACCCCAAGACCACCCTCCGAGGCACCCTCATCTACAGACCCCGGGACCACGCACACTATTCAGCGAAGACATCGCAGACTTCATCAGCCCGCACGCCATGCCCTCCGCCGACTACATCCTCCTAGGGGACCTCAACTTCCACCTGGAGAACAACAACGACAGAAACACCACCGCCCTGCTGGACAACCTCGCCAACCTCGGACTCAAGCAACTGGTGAACACGCCCACCCACTACGCCGGCCACACGCTTGACCCCGTCTTCTCGTCCAGCAAGCACATCTCCTTCAGCCACGCCACCGGACTCCACTGGACCGACCACAGCTGCGTCCACTTCAGCTTCAGAAAGACTACGACCCACCACCACCCGCAACAGGCTCCCCGCCGGAGCTGGAGCAAGATCACCGCCGAGCAGCTCACCGCCTCCCTCAGCCAGAACACACCCACCAACACAACGGACCCAAACGAAGCAGCCAGCAACCTCGCCAAGTGGCTGACCGCCTGCGCCGACGACCTCGCACCACTAAAAAACCCTCCCAGCAGACCCGGAAGCAAGAAAACCCCTTGGTTCACCAACGAACTCAAGGAATCCAAGAAGAACTGCCGCACTCTCGAGAAAACCTGGCGACTCGACCAGACCACAGACAACAGGACCGCCCTCAAGCACGCCACCCGCAAACACCACCAGCTGATCCGTGCCACCAAGAAGTCGGCACTCAAAGAACGACTGGACAACAACGCCCATGACAGCAAGGAACTTTTCAGCATCGTCAAAGAGTTCTCCAACCCCAGCGCCGGAAACAACGACATCACCCCCTCGCAAGACCTCTGCAACTCACTCTCCGCGTTCTTCCACCGCAAGATCACCGACATACATAACAGCTTCGACGCACAAACAACGCACCCTACCGCCGAACCAACGCCCGCCACCACCACCCTCTGCAACTGGACCCCGATCAGCACCGAAGACACCACCCGCACGATGAACTCCATCCACTCCGGATCACCAACCGACCCCTGCCCACACCACGTCTTCAACAAAGCCGACGCCACCATCGCACCCCATCTCCGGGACATCATCAACTCCTCCTTCCACACCGCCACCTTCCCGGAGAGCTGGAAGCACGCCGAGCTTACCGCCCTCCTGAAGAAACCAACGGCGGACCCCACCGACCTTAAGAACTACCGTCCCATCTCGCTCCTTCCGTTTCCGGCCAAAGTCATCGAGAAGACCGTCAACAGACAGCTTGCCGCCTTCCTCGAGACGAATGGATCCCTCGACCCCTCGCAGTCCGGGTTTCGGGCCAACCACAGCACCGAGACCGCCCTTATCGCAGCCACCGACGACATCAGAACCCTAACCGACAACGGGGAAACAGCTGCCCTCATCCTCTTGGACCTCTCCGCGGCGTTCGACACCGTCTGCCACCGCACCCTAGTGAAGCGCCTCAGCAACATCGGAATCCGAGAGAAAGCACTGGAATGGATCATCTCGTTCCTCGCCGGAAGAACCCAGAGAGTCCGCCTCCCCCGTTCAGATCCGAAGCCACCGAAGTCATCTGCGGCGTTCCACAGGGATCCTCACTCAGCCCAACCCTCTTCAACGTCTACATGAGCCCCCTCGCAGCCATCGCACGCCGACACAACCTCAACATCATCTCCTACGCCGACGACACCCAGCTGATCCTCTCCCCTCACCAACGACCCCACCACCGCCAGAGCCAACCTACACGACGGGATGAGAGACGTCGCCGACTGGATGAGGAACAGCCGCCTTAAACTGAACTCAGACAAGACGGAAGTCCTCATCCTGGGCTCATCACCCTCCGCCTGGGACGACTCCTGGTGGCCCCCGGCCCTGGGCACCGCGCCCAAGCCAACGGACCACGCACGCAACCTGGGCTTCATCCTGGACTCCTCCCTGTCGATGACCAGACAAGTCAACGCCGTCTCATCTTCATGCTTCAACACCCTGCGCATGCTCCGCAAGATCTTCAGATGGATCCCCACTGAAACCAGGAAGACCGTCACCCAGGCACTCGTCACCAGCCGACTGGACTATGGGAACACCCTCTACGCCGGAACCACAGCCAAACTTCAAAAAGACTCCAGCGCATCCAGAACGCCTCCGCACGACTCATCCTGGACATCCCCCGACACAGCCACATCACCGGACACCTGAAAGACCTGCACTGGCTCCCCGTCAGCAAGAGAATAACGTTCAGACTCCTCACCCACGCACACAAGGCCCTCCACGACCTGGGCCCAAAGTACCTCAACGACCGCATGACCTTCTACACGCCCACACGCCAGCTACGATCAACCAGCCACGCCCTCGCCACCGTACCACGCATCCGCAGAACCACCGCCGGAGGAAGATCCTTCTCCTACCTGGCAGCCAAGACCTGGAACTCCCTCCCCACTCACCTTCGGCGAACCCAGGACCATCTCTCCTTCAGGAAGCAGCTCAAGACCTGGCTGTTCGAGCAGTAACTTACCCCCTCCCCCAGCGCCTTGAGACCCTCCCGGGTGAGTAGCGCGCTCTATAAATGCCGTGATTGATTGATTGATTGATATTGGTTTGCTGCCTGCGTACAACTTGGAAATCTCAGATAATGATTCCTAGTGCAGCAATCTCATCACAAACCAGCCTCACTTTATTTCAACATGATGCAGCTGAAAAGCTGTCAGAACCCTTGCTTGACACATAAACCGATTATGAGACGTTTTGAGTAACCTATGAATAAACGTACACTAACCACACTTTAAAGAAACATGAGAAACAAATGTAAGAGAACTTAGTTACTGCATTGTAAAAATATGCAGATAATTGTAAAATGGGTGAAATCCTATTCATTTGAATAATATAGGTTATATTTTATTAACCATCTTTAGCATGTTATTTCAATGTGTATTAAAAACTTAAAGTGATGAACTCATATGTTATGAAATTCCTAATCATCCTCATTGAAATAGTAATGCGTGTATAGAATGAATGAAATCTAAGATAATCTAGATAATTCTACGTGTGATATTGCAGGGTTTCATTCTGAATTTTTTACATTTGCATATGAAAAATTGTGCACCGAATGAGTAAAGAGAACTGATGCTGCATAGCAATATTTTGTGCAAATGTCCTGAAACCTTCTGACAATAATCTTCATATATGTACTAATGTAAAACATTTGAAATGATATTAGTATTTTATGATTTGAAATAATGTGACATGTTAGTATTTTGAAAATGCAGTAATGTGTCATAGTTGCATGTGATCTTTGTAATGCAACAAATAACACATTCTTATAAGTTGAAAGGATTTTTAGAATATTGATTTCCCTTATGAAATACATATTTCCATTGCTTTATATTCTGCATATTTTAAATTAACTTTATTATAGGCCTTCATTTTTCCTACTCTGCTTTGTTTTACACTAGTGAGAAGTTTTCCTAAACTTTCAATGTGAAGCGAAACGGTGTCTTACTAGAAGCGTTCTCACTCACTTACAAGGACTTTTTGCAACAAAAGCTGACACTTTGGGAACATCTGCTATGGGAAACTGTCCTCTTGAACTCATTCATGTGCCTGTTGCTAAAGGAAGATTGTTTGGAAGTTTACGTGTACCAGATGATCTGACAACTTACGTGATAAATACCACCTCTTTCTATAATATTTGTCTTCCTTTATGTCGTATGACAATCATCATCTTATACGAAACGAACAATAGACTGAGGGGTCTGACACAATGAGGTGTTCAAAGAGGTGTCACCCTGGAACTAGAGGATTATATTATACATTGGTTTGATGGATGGAGTGCAGCTCTCTGACAGACCCTGGAGACTGCTCTTTGATTTCCTGCATCTTTCAGTTGGAAACCTTTGCGGACTCTACTTGCTCTTTTCCCGGCTGACGCATACGCTGTGTGCGCCAATCTTGGACTTTTTCTTGCTGGGACACTACCCATGAGCTGTCGTGGCTCATGTTCTTGCTAAACTTTCCAAAGCTCTTTTTTCACTTTATGGCAAGCCATAAAGTCCTGCATTTTTTAGATCTTAAATGCTTATTAATGATGTAGTGCCCTTTGGATATCTTTGATAAATTTACCTTTAACTAAACCATGGACTCTGTTATTTATGACTTGTCTCCTTAAGTTGATTGTGCATTCCAATTGATTTATTAATGACAGGGAGAGATCAGAATAGAGAAATTACTGATTATCAGGTACTAATGTTCTTGTTTTGTATTGCCTTAACAGAATTTTTGGTTTGCATGATTTTAGTCTGTCTAAATTTCTTCAGAAGGTTCGGACTAGCAGTAATAATCCTTTATTTATATACTCCAGTCTAATTACAAATTTGTGCATCGGTTAATCAATTCCTGATCCACATTGGATATCTGTAATATAGATCTTCTATATACAACCCCTCAGTGGCACAATACAAGATCCATCGGAGGATCAAGTGAGTGTTGGTGAGCTAAGTCATATGAAAGAGATATTAGTCATAAGAAACAAATTTATCAAAAAGGGCCCGGTATCTGTGCAACAAACACATACTTAAAATCTCTCCTTTCTCTCTGCTAAACAATACCTTGAATGAGGTACTTGGCCTCTTTACTTATGCCACCATAATGAATTTAAGGTTCTAGTTACTCATCCACCTAATTCCTAAAGAACCACTCTGGCTAACATATCTTTTTTAATGTATAATGCAGTTGGATTGGTCCATATTTTCCTGCTTATAATAAGACGCAGATTGTTGGATCACCTAAGTAAGAAAAGAATCATTTTAACCACCCAGTGAAAAAGTAAATGCATGAATACATTGGTGCATTGGGCCTCTGAGTTCTTCAGCAGGCATGTAAGGCTATATTTTAATATTTAAAAAAATACGGCTATATGTTTTGCAGGTGCCAAAACCAGTGAATTTATATGCTTGCAGATTCATTTTCAGAAAAATAAATAAAGCATTCCCGTGAGATTTTTTTTGCACTTTAATGGTGCAGCAAAAAATGCAAATTGACTGAATGCGACAGAAAGGGGAGGATTTAACCCGTGAGGCATGATGTCTTCAAACAAGCATTTGCAATGCAATTGGTCTCGCCTTTGGGACCTTAAAAGTATTTAGCCATGCAGCACATCATCCTGGGTGTTACAACATCTACTGTTCTCATTTAGCCTTACACAATGCCCTGTACATGAAACACTATTTGGAACTCACAAGCAACGCACTGAAGCAACGCATTTTTAAAGTGCTTCAATGCCTTATAGGGGTAGTATGTAAATATACTAATAAAATACCATGTTACACCTTCACAAGCATGGTAGCAGAGCTCTGCTCAGATACTGGCGAAATGCTAATACAAGTAGAAACATGGCTTATGGTGGCAAAGTGTACAAATTAATCAGTTAGTGAGGTACTGAAGATTTACATAGAAGTAAACGAGGGCTTTAAAAAAAATAAAAAATAAAAAATCGAAATCTGTATTTGTAAAGCGCGAATTACTCACCCTTACGGGTCCTCAAGGCGCTGGGGGCCGTCGTGGAGATTAAGTGAGCTATTGCCCAGAGTCACATGGTGCTGAGCTGAGCTGCCGCCGGAGCCGGGGATCGAACCGTGAGCCCTGTGCTCTGAAGTCAGCTGCCCTGGCCGCTGCACCACACCTCTCCGCTTTGAAACAAGCATTGGCATAGCCAATAGGTCTCGCCTTTGGGGCCTTATAAGTGTTTAGCCAGAGCTATTGACTTTGCCAATGTCTTCAAGCTGTGCTGTAGAGAAGTGTGGCTGCTGTGCAGCATGCTGAAAAGTTATAATAAAAAAGTGTCAGAAGCATTTTTGTTACTTTATATATGACCAAGAAGGCATTATGTAAAACTGAACGACCATATTAAAAAAAGTATTTACAATAAAAAATTTCCTCAGTTTTCTTTTGCTCTTGCAATGCTGGCAACTAGTTTCTGCCTATTGCAATGGTTGTTTGTTAAAGCTTTTTTTTTGAGGGGGCATAAACAATCGGAGGGTGAAGGTTGGGAACTAGTACCTGTATTATAACACTAGCAGCGGCCAGACGCTAGGGGAGAATCAACAGATGCCAGATTCCGAGAGCAGGCTGAGGTGGTGCTGAGTGATGCTGAGGTGGTAGTGGTGGTGGTGATGACTGTTGCGGAGACGATGCTGAGGTGATGCTGAATGATACTCAGGTCTTGCTGAGTGATACTGCTGTGGTGCTGAGTGATGCTGTGGTGGTGCTGAGTGATATTGTCTTGGCGCTGAGTGATGCTGTGGGGCCCTGAGTGATGCTGTGGTGGCCCTGAGTGATGCTGTGGTGGCCCTGAGTGATGCTGTGGTGGTGCTGAGTGATGCTGTGGTGGTGCTGAATGATGCTGTGGTGGTGCTGAGTGATGCTGTGGCGGCGCTGAGTGATGCTGTTGCGGTGCTGAGTGATGCTGTGGCGACGCTGAGTGATGCTGTGGCGACGCTGAGTGATGCTGTGGCGGCGCTGAGTGATGCTGTGGCGACGCTGAGTGATGCTGTGGTGGCGCTGAGTGATGCTGTGGTGGCGCTGAGTGATGCTGTGGTGGCGCTGAGTGATGCTGTGGTGGTGGTGCTGAGTGATGCTGTGGTGGTGCTGAGTGATGCTGTGGTGATGCTGTGGTAGTTCTGAGTGATGCTGTGGCGGTGCTGAGTGATGCTGTGGTGGTGCTGAGTGATGCTGTGGTGGCACTGAGTGATGCTGTGGTTGTGCTGAGTGATGCTGTGGTGGCGCTGAGTGATGCTGTGGTGGTGCTGAGTGATGCTATGGTGGTGCTGAGTGATGCTGTGGTAGTTCTGAGTGATGCTGTGGTGGTGCTGAGTGATGCTGTGGTGGCGCTGAGTGATGCTGTGGTGGCACTGAGTGATGCTGTGGTGGCGCTGAGTGATGCTGTGGTGACGCTGAATGATGCTGTGGTAGCGCTGAGTGATGCTGTGGTGGCGCTGAGTGATGCTGTGGTGGCGCTGAGTGATGCTGTGGTGGCGCTGAGTGATGCTGTGGTGGCCCTGAGTGATGCTGTGGTGGTGGTGAGCGATGCTGTGGCGGTGCTGAGCGATGCAGTGGCGGTGCTGAGCAATGCTGTGGTGGTGCTGAGCGATGCTATGGCGGCGCTGAGTGATGCTGTGGCGGCGCTGAGTGATGCTGTGGTGCGCTGAGTGATGCTGTGGTGGCGCTGAGTGATGCTGTGGTGGCCCTGAGTGATGCTGTGGTGGCCCTGAGTGATGCTGTGGTGGCCCTGAGTGATGCTGTGGTGGCCCTGAGTGATGCTGTGGTGGCCCTGAGTGATGCTGTGCTGGCCCTGAGTGATGCTGTTGTGGCCCTGAGTGATGCTGTGCTGGCCCTGAGTGATGCTGTGCTGGCCCTGAGTGATGCTGTGGTGGTGCTGAGTGATGCTGTGGTGGCGCTGAGTGATGCTGTGGTGGCGCTGAGTGATGCTGTGGTGGCGCTGAGCGATGCTGTGGTGGCGCTGAGCGATGCTGTGGTGGTGCTGAGCGATGCTGTGTTGATGCTGGGTGATGCTGTGGTGGTGCTGAGCGATGCTGTGGTGATGCTGAGTGATGCTGTGGTGTTGCCGAGTGAGAGATAGAGTGAAGATATAATGCCCAATTAGAGAGGGTGGTGAGAGAGAAAGGGTGTACATAGAATAAAGAGTGGAGCGGGATAGAGAGAGAGAAAGAAGGGGAGAGAGTGAATGAAGGAGTTTGAAAGAGAAACAGATAAAGGGATGAGAGAGAATGAAAGGCTAAAAAAGATAGAGAGGGGAGAGTTAATTAAGTAGAGAGAGAATTAGAGAGGGGAGAGAGAGAGAAGGAGAGAGACAATAAGAGTGGGGGTGTGGAGTTTAAATAGAGTGAAGAAGTGACGCGGAAAAAGTAACCTTAAATATAGCTTTGTGCTTTGCGCGAATAAATATTTTTTAAAAAACAGAGTGAGACAAAAATACTGGTAATTAGGCTGTGACTCCCAATATAAAACAAATAGCGATATAAGGTGAAATCAACCCACCGAAGCAATATTTCTAACTAGACAAAAAAAAGCTTGCATTTCAATGCTAATCGCTGTTGTTTTTCATGTGACTGTAGTCCAGGGCCGTCAGTTGGTAATGTGAGCTGCTGCTGCGATTGAAACATCAGAGTCCAGAGAGTTAATAAGCCATGACGAGGAAATGAGGAAGAGATAGGAAACCCAGATGGCAGCTGCGGCGTGCACGCTCATCGTGAACGCAAGCTGGTCGCCAGCCGAAAGCCAGTGGGTTTGCACTTCCAAAACCCGCTTACTAAAACTCTCGGCCAGACCAGCGCAAGCGCTGGTGCAGGCCGAGACCTAAAAAACATTGCACTTCCCCCGAGGTGTGAGGCCACAGTGTTCCCCCTCTCAGTGCATGCACTAGGTTTAGAAGTTGTATGTACCTTTAAGAATGGCGAGTGCAGTATGAACAGATCACAGCGACAGAAACACTGCAGATAAACAAAAAATCACTGCACCAACAGAGGGCACATTTTCCTAATTGTTTTACAAGTAAATCAAAAGAATAGCATCTTTGACATTTAATGTTTAAAACAAACAACTGCAAAACAATTAAGCGTTGTACCTCTTACTTGACTTCCTGAAATGCCACCCATCCACTTTGGAAAGCTTTGAGGCTCACAGCAGTCACCTATGAAACCCGCATCACATAAAGGCCAGGAGAAGGGACTGCTCACAGGGTGCCCCTTAGTCAGCTATGTGGCAAAAGGGGACTTTAGCGTCCCCGTGTTCCCTTGCAACTTCCAGGGGAGTCTGATAGAGCATGTGGGGCGGTGCCTGTGTCCCTCTGCCTTCCCGTAGAGGGCCCGAGGGGTGTGTGACTACTGCAGGCCCTACCGAGCTGCAGTGTGATTTCCAGGTTAATTTCGGGCCCTTTGGAAGGGGAAGAAAAGCCCATATTAGATGCAAAGTTAATTCATGTAGGAAAGCGCGATGATTGCCGCCTTGTTATTTATTGTTTTGAAAGCAAATGTAAAAAAATAAATAAAAAATCACACACAGCTTGCTGCTACCTGAGGTGTTGTATGCAGCGCTCAGGAAATGAATGGGAGGGAGCATGCTGTTGTAGTTTCACCAGTGTTTGGTGATGGAAAATATCTGAGTTTTCACGGGGCTCGGGGCTCCGACCGGACTGGACACTGGGTAGCGGACTACTTCACAAACAGCTCGAAGGCATGCAGATAAAGGGTAGAAATAAATACGGCCATTTGTTTGTAAAAGCCGAGCATGGTATTTGCAAAAGAAGCTCCCAGAGCGGCCCGGCTCTACCTCGCCCCCTCCAGCAAAACCTGCTATGTTTGTGCCTTGCATGCTTGCTGGACGATTTGTGGCGGTGGTGAGAGGTGGAACAGGCTGTGGGTGGTGTGCTGGGGAATATGTGGCAGTGGGGATAGGTGGAAGAGGCTGCAGCGCTGTGTGGCAGGAAGCCATTTTAGGCAGCCTGATCTCTTTGCGCTCTGCATGCCTGCCTGCTGGGGGATTCGTGGTAGTTTGTAATGCCTACAAACACAGACTCCCGCTCAACGCCTGATATGGACACGTTGCAAAGACATTAATTACTGCCAGGTTTTGAGACCGTGATGGATCCGACTCACTTAAAGCCTTGCATTTAAGTAGTAGGGTTACTGAGGCTGCCCGCGGCCCCCGCAGGGGGCCACCCTAAAAGGGCGGCCCCTTTAGTGGCATTTGGGCACGTCCCCACCCCCTGTGTTGTGCTATTGCGGGACTCCAAGCGGAGTCCCCTTACATGACGTTCCAAGCACGTCACTTCCGGCTTGGATTGGGGAGGGGAGGGTATTTAGGCCTCCCCACTCCATTTTGTGGGTTTCGTACTCTGGGCAAAAAGGCAGGAGAGAAGCCTTTCTTGGGTGCGTGGACATTTGGCGGCGTTTAGCCACGACGCCAAACTGAGAGAACAGGACCCGACCAAAGCGTTCTTAATCAGGGCGGCGCTAAAAGGGTGGGCCAGGGAGGAAGTCAGAGTTCCAGATAACAGGGCGCCTATTGATTTCCACACTCTGCAGGGCATGCTAGATGTGGTAGGCCAGGTTACCCTCTCACAGTTTGAGGCTCGTCTCTTTGCAGCTGCTTTTGCCTGGCATTCTTTGGGGCGTTACGCATTAGCGAACTAGTGGCCAGGTCTAAAACCGACCAGTCAGGAGATGCCTTATGCAGCCCGGATGTAAGAGTGACGGATAGGTTGGTAATCCATCTCAGGAGGTCCAAAACTGACCAAGCAGGGCGGGGGGCTGACATAGTACTGATGCCTCTGGGGGATCAGAGGTACTGCCCGGTGGGTAGAGTCAAAGAGTACTTAGCTGTTCGCCCCTTGGTCCCCGGGTACTTCCTTATCCATGCAGACCAGGTGCCTCTCTCAAAGTTCCAAATAGATAAGGTCATGGGTGCGTGCCTTGAGCGGGCGGGTTTCACCCGTGCTGGCAAGAGGTATTCTAGCCACTCGTTCCGGATCGGAGCGGCCACTGCAGCGTTTAAGGCAGGCATGGGGCAAGAAAGCATAAAGAAGGTGGGACGCTGGGAGTCCCGTTGCTTTGCGCGCTACATTCGACCTTGATGGGACAGGTAGTGGCGAGCTGTGCCTGCGTCCCCTGGGGACAACGCATTTATGGGGTGGGCAGTGAAGTCTGGTAACTGAATCAAGCATTTGTTTCTATATTACGTGTGCAGTGAAGTGCGTTTACGGATCCTAGTATTCGTTTTGTATATTGTGTGCAGTGAATCCCAGTAGCATAACATGTAGTGCATTGTGTAAACCCAAGTTTATTAAAACAAGTGAGTAAAAACGGCATCCGTTTATTTTGCCAGGTTTTCAAGTGTGGGTGATCGGCCATTCGCTCGTCGCCAGACTGGCTCAGTGGGCTGCACGCAGGAGGTGGATGCAAGGGTTCACAAATACTAAGCTTGTCTGGTGGGGTTTTCCTGGCATGACCTGGAACAGTCTCCTGAACAGGCTAGAGCAGGGCCTGGCTGGGCAGAAAGGTTTCCCCAACATCTTGATAATTCACTTAGGGGGCAACGATCTCACTACCAGGGGCAGGGGTGCCCTCCTACAGGCAATGAAGGCTGACCTGGGGAGATCAGCAAGTACTTGGGGCAATGTGAGCTCTTCTGGTCGGAAATGGTGCCGCGCCTGGCCTGGCACGGGGCCAAGTCTATTGAAGCAGTGGAACATTCGCGCAAGAGGGTGAATAGCGCGATGCGCAAGTTTACAGTCCAGCGAGGTTTTGGGTTTATCAGACATGAGCTGATCCAAATGAAGGTGAAAGGCTATTTTGAGGCTGATGGAGTGCACTTGTCCCAAGTTGGTATGGACCTGTTTCTCTTGGACATACAAGAGGTCCTGGAAACGGCAGGTTGCAAATGAATGAGATTGCTGTGTGGTGGGGGCTCTTTAGGCGACGGG
This sequence comes from Calotriton arnoldi, assembly GCA_963921515.1. Lineage (NCBI taxonomy): Eukaryota > Metazoa > Chordata > Amphibia > Caudata > Salamandridae > Calotriton > Calotriton arnoldi. The sequence continues at coordinate 3,677,822 of CAWUFW010000644.1, read as the reverse complement.
GGCCGCCTCCTGAGCTGTGGCGGAGTTACAGGGCGATCTGGACGCAGGAGCGGGTACAGAAGGGTACCCTCTGCAAAAGCACAATAGGGGTGCCAGAGCCAAACCCCAGGAACCTCATGTGAGGGTCCTGGAACAATTACGTCGGCGCCCCGTTAGTCCTCCCGGGCGGTTGTGGGCCTGAACAACCGGGGGTTTGCCTTGCTACGCTCCGCCCTGAAAGGGGCGTGAGTAATAGGGACCAATGTGTCACGTGATCCAGTAAGGGATCACCCCCATAAGGAGTAGCGCCCGATTGGGTTCTCCACGGTGCTTGGCTCAGCAGGCGGGCGGGCAGCATAGGTTGGTTTAGCTGCCTGCCCTTGGATCGCCCGTAAGATAACCCACCATGTTTTGCATACTTTTGTATGGAATAAACCAGCAGCATTATTTTCTCCAAACAAAAGGTGTGTGGCGTATTTATTTATGCATGCCTACTCTATTGTGGGGGGTGGGGGTCTTGTGCCAATAATGGAACTATGAGGCTGCCCGCGGCCCCCGCAGGGGGCCACCCTAAAAGGGCGGCCCCTTTAGTGGCATTTGGGCATGTCCCCACCCCCTGTGTTGTGCTATTGCGGGACTCCAAGCGGAGTCCCCTTACATGACGTTCCAAGCACGTCACTTCCGGCTTGGATTGGGGAGGGGAGGGTATTTAGGCCTCCCCACTCCATTTTGTGCCCTCTTTTACGCCTGGCACGCCGTTTCCCACCCTACCTCTTACCCGGCGTGGGGGCTGTCAGGCTAATTGCAGAGGACGTGGTAATGTTTTCTTTCTCGTTGCAGGCGGAGTTACAGGGCGATCTGGACTCAGGACGGGTACAGAAGGGTACCTCTGCAAGAGCACAATAGGGGTGCCAGAGCCAAACCCCAGGAACCTCATGGGAGGGACCTGGAACAATTACGTCGGCGCCCCGTTAGTCCTCCGGGCGGTTGTGGGCCTGAACAACCGGGGGTTTGCCTTGCTACGCTCCGCCCTGAAAGGGCGTGAGTAATAGGGACCAATGTGTCACGTGATCCAGTAAGGGATCACCCCCATAAGGAGTAGCGCCGATTGGGTTCTCCACAGTGCTTGGCTCAGCAGGCGGGCGGGCAGCATAGGTTGGTTTAGCTGCCTGCCCTTGGATCGCCCGTAAGATAACCCACCATGTTTTGCATACTTTTGTATGGAATAAACCTGCAGCATTATTTTCTCCAAACAAAAGGTGTGTGGCGTATTTATTTATGCATGCCTACTCTATTGTGGGGGGTGGGGGTCTTGTGCCAATAATGGAACTATGGGTTTTGCACCACCAGACGGCGGCTTTATCAACAAGTGGAAGGGGAGCTAAACAATAGGTGGAAACCGAATAATAAGTATTTCACTGCTAGTATGCGGACAGGTTGGGGCCGCAGTCAGTTGAGGGAAGAGGAGTGGGTGGGAGTGCAGCTTAGGAAATGAAGCAGGTGGGAGATGATGTAAAGATACGCTGCCGCTTGTATCAACCACCATAGGTTAGTTTAAAGTGCTCTGCTCGGCTTCAGCGCTACATTTGCTTTTATAATACAAAGTAAATTTAAGAAAATCTTCTACAAACGAACATCGCTCTTACATGACCGGGGCCTGGCACAGTGCTCGCAGTGTGGCGCGTGCTTCATAGGAATATAAACTTACAAACTTACAGATGCAGATTACTCAGGAGTGAAGGGAGGGTCAGCGCTGCTTTTTATCAGCATTATTTCCCTGAAATGACACGCCCAGCCATACCCTGTAAGGGGGCCTGGGAAGGGGTTACTCAGTGTGGCGCGCGCTCCACGGGAACAGGGACCAGTCTACGTTATTGTTCACCTGGTGCCAAGGACCCGAGAACTCACCAGGCTTGCAGTGCGCACATATTAATAAATCCAAGTGCTGAGCAGTGACGGGAGCTGGCTGAGCTGTTTGAAACTTGATCACTGCAGCGCCCCGCCTATAGGTGTGTCTCTATATGACACTGAGTCTCTCCTTGTTCTCTCATTGGGCAAAATCACACTGACTCTCCTGACGTCAGTGCTGATGCTGCACTGAAATCGGATGAATGAGATACATTAGAAAACAAGCATTGGCAATGCAATAGGACTCGTATTTATGCGAGACCTATTGCATTGAAAACGGGAATGCGGGCGGGCGCGAGAAGGCACGAGCACGACCGGGCGTGCGCAGGAGGGGGGCCCCAAGAAGTCACGGACTGCGGGAGGGGGGGTAGGGAGGGACGGGAAGAAAGTAGTCTGTGCAGTAAAGGGGCCAGTAGCCATGGAAGGATACAAATGACTGACGTGGCTGTCATGGGGAGGGACTAACAATCTTAAAACCAATCGGAAGGCAGCATTTATAACCTAAGCCAATGAAGAAGATGGGCCGGAGAGTGGGCGGAGCTTCCAGGAAGCTTCCACACTATAGTGTATACTGCATGCCTCGCAAAGCGATGGCAGCGCATTCGCGCTGCAACGCTAGGCGAGACCTAAAAAGCAGATGATTATGTTATTTCATCACAAGCAAAGTTATGAATTTCACTGTATTCTGCGAGGGAATTTTTATTTCAATCCCCTCTCCTGAAAATCCATTATGCAAATCGATGCTTTGCAAAAAAAATTTACTCTTTACACAGACATTCTTAACTGACGTAACCCAAGATGATGTGGCCCCCCCCGCAGAATGTGATGAGGGGCCTCTCAGTTTCCCTATCAAATAAATATTCATTGACCTTGGCAGGATTGGGGGCCCTTTAAAGGGGTGGATGGCACCCCACCCCACCACCCCTGCTGTGCCACAGGGGGTTGTATTCGGCCTCTGGTTTTTGCAGCACAAACAATATTTCGGGCAGGAATTAACTGCTTGGCGCATTCTCCTCAAACATACAAAAGTGTACAAGCAACTAGATTTGTGAATGAAGGGTTAGACAACATGCGCATGAAAGAAAAGAGCGTCTACGCTGCATGACTGAATTCACTGTAGTGAAAGACTTGACTGAAGGGAAAGAGAATTTATAACTGCAGGTGTCAGAAGGCAACACTATAAGCTGTTTGATCTGTGTAGCACAGGGCATCATTCGTGTCAACATTAGGAGTGAATTTGGTATTTGAAAATGTGCCAGCTTGGGAGCATGGTGGCCTGAATGAGGGCCTATTTTAACATACCCACAGGCATGTTTGTGCCCTGTGATGTGCTCTTCCTTCACATAGGTTGTACTCCTTATTTATCATCTAGAAGCACTATTTGACATCACACTGTTCAGCAGCTCCTCATGGATACCAATACTGGAGCCTCGCACTGTATTGTATTATAATGTATTTGTATTTAAATAGAGCTTTCTCTCCACACGAGGCACCGAAGTGCATTAGAGGAAGTGTATCAGGTACTCTGTGGGCATGCTTGTCTGGAAGACTTTGGGTCTCATTTACAAAAAAAATGGTGTGGCGCCGCAAGCCATTTTGCTGTGCCGAGCTGCGTCATTTAAAAGCACAGGGATGTGTCGAATTAACAACAATATAATGCATCTGTGTGTTTTCCCCTTCACTGGTGCACAAGTGACTGCCATGCGCCAGCGCAGGTGCACTTGCGTCATGTTGCAAGTGTGCCTGCATTGTGGGAGATGATTGTTTTTGTGCAGGAATGGAACCATGGGCAGGCAGAGTATGCAGGGTAAGGGTGCAGCTTTGAGGACTGTGTGACTACAAGCGCCCCTTCCTTCCGTCTTGATCTCATGGGGCCTGATTTTGGCACCTAAAATATCTTTCGCAGAGAAATATCCATTAGGTATTGTATTGCATGTATTTTCTTTCCTTAAAATTTATTAGGAAGACCAAAGTGGTATTCGCAACAGGAGTGGTATATGGGATCGCAATTGGTCCTGATGAAAAGCCTTTGGGGATAGGCTTGAAACATGTTGACCATGAGACACACACACATTAACATGTGTTTCTCCTCTCCCTCCTTTTAACAATACCAGCTATAGGATCAAATAAAACATTAAGGGGCATATTACTAAGGTCCGGCGATAATTATCGCTCAGCGCGCTTAGCGCGAGGATAATTATCGCCGGACTAACGCTGAATTTTATCACTGAGATAGCGTGCTATCAGCAACGCTCATCTCAACAGTGATAAAATTGCAAGCGCTAACTGCCAAATGTGCGATTATCGCTGGAAATCCAGCAATAATCACACAACTTATGGCGATAGCTTGCTGATAGGGCAGGACAGACTCAGCCATGATATCCACCTCCCATTGGATATCATGGCTAAGTCATACTGAGAGCAGGCGTTAGAAAAGTAGCGCTAACCGCGGTTAGCGCTACTTTTCTAATCGTTCTGCATGTTCGCCTGCAGCTTGATAATAGGAGAAATGTCGGTTAGCGACATTTCTCCTGTTATCCCTGGGAAGGAACGCCCACTTTGCATCTCATTAGAGATGCAGAGCGAGGCGTAGGGAAAACGGGTGCTAACATGCGTTAATGCATGTTAGCACCCGCCTTGATAATAGGGCGGTAATATTATCTCCGCTTTTTTGGCTCTTAAAGCCAAAAAGCGGAGATAATGGCCCTGCTAATATGCCCCTTAATCTTCCACATAGCCAGGTATTTTTTAACCCACGAATCTGACCCTTCCACTCTAATACTATCATTAACTCTATAGCCTACACCCTACAAAGAGCTCCCACGTCTCCATCGATCGTAGCACGCCCCGTCCTGCAGCGGGCGGGAAGAACCCGATGATGAAGCATGCCACCATGGGACACTTTGGTGGGTGAGGGTTATTTTAAGAAAACATATTGATTTTCTTAAAGAACTATATGAATTACTGGGAAGATAGTCATTTTTTAACACAGTGGGACTCTTCTTGGTTGTTCATTAAAGTAAGGAGGCTGAGTCCTCTGTAAGCCTGACCTCTTTCTCTCCCTTTTGGTTTGTTTGTGCAGGAAGGAACACCTTCCTGCACAAAAACAGTCATTGATGTCATTTTCCTCTTTCTATGCGTTAGAAAGAGGAAAAAAAGAGGAAAAATTAAAGTATTTCTCCTCATTGTTCCACTCCTACGACTCCCCTGGGGAGGCATAGGATTCTGACGCATTCCCAGCTTTGCAAAACTCTGTAAATCTGGGAATGTGTCAGGTTCCATGGATGTTGCGAGGGAACACCCACAGCAACACCCATCGAATGCCCTTTTCATGCAGAGTAATACGTGAAAGAGGCCCATATTTACAAGGCCATTTGAAGTCACTCATATTGTGGCCCATCATTCTCAGTTTGAGAAGAGCCAAGCCTTGAACACATTCTTGAATTCTAGGTGGTCTAGGGTATCTCTTGTCTTTGAAGGGACAGTGTCAAGGGTTTGCAGCTTCTATCGAGAAGAAGGTTCCACAGATATGCTGCTCTTATAAGGACAGAAGAACTGCTGGGGCAGCCTAGAGGGAGGACTACTTTTTATAAATATGTTTACTTGGAAGAATGGAGGGTCCTGGTGGTAGAAACCCCTGTGGGCAATGCACAGAGCCCTAAAGGATAAGTGTCTGGCAATTGGCAGCCATTAATGGGATTGGAAGGCAGGTGAGGTGTGGTCCGGTAGATGCAGGTGTAGTTGCTGTATTGCTTGCACATTTTGGATGCTTTTCAGTGCCCATCTGTGTAACTACTCGAACTTCCCATCAGTGGCAGCTTTCACAGTACTAACCAGTGCCAGCTTTTCATGCTACCTAGCAATGCCAGCTTCCCACACTGTCTGCTCAGTCAACCTCCCTACACTATCCACTAGCGGTTCCTACTAACACTGTAAACTAGTGTTCATTTCTCACACTTCCCATTATTGCCAGCAAATATCACCTCTTCTCATTGTCCACCTATGCCAGTTCTTTGCTACCTATCAGGGCCTGGGCCTTACTGCTTACCAGTGCCCAGCTGTCACACCCCCAACAGTGCCAGGTCTTGGTTATGTCCGCAAGTACCAGTGTGTCTCACTTCCTAGTTGTACCATCTCATTACACCATTCACTACTCCCCTTGAGCCAACTTCACACAAAGCTTATCAGTGCCAGTTTCTCATATTTTCCTCAAGTATCAGCTTCTTAACCTACCAATGTGTCCACCCCTCTCACTACCAACCCACATCTATCCCTCCCACTGCCACACTAATCCCTATATATCACATTGCCAACTAAGACCAGTTCTTCAAACTGCCCTCTAAAGCCAGACATTGACCACTAGTGCCCAGTCATCGCACTTCCCAATACTGACAACTCTTTACACTGCTGGGTACCTACTTCAGGCACTGCTCACTTGTGCCTGCTTTTCACAGTGCCAGCATCTCCTACTGCTAACCAATGTTAGTCCCTCACATTTCCCACCAATGGAAACTTCTCACAATCCCTGCCAGTGCAAGTTGAGCACCATACCTACCAGTACCTTCTACTCACACTGCCAGTTACTGTACCTTCTTCCACTGCCCGCCATGCAAACTCTTCACAAGGCCAAACAAGCCTGCTTCAACAATGTAATCTAGCGCCCACTCCATACACTATCAATCAGTTCCACTCTTCACCAATATTTGCTTGGCATACTGCTCACAGGTGCTTGCTCACACAGCCCAGTAGTCCCTGCTCTACACATTGCTCACCAGTGCCCGTTTCTCATCAATGTTATCCACCAGTGTTGGTGACTCATATTGCTGACAAATGGTAGTTCCTTATGCAGCCCACCAGTGTGCACTCTTCACACTGGCAGCCGGTTAAGGAAGGCCTCTCTAACTGACTGCTAGTATAGAGTTCCAACAACAGCTTCCGCATAGAAATCCAGGAGGGTGTCAGAAACAACCAGTGATGTTGGACGTTTATTGTAAAAGTAATAAACTTGTGTTGAATATGTCCAATGGCTAGGTTTAATTTTTAGGGAAACGCACGCCCCTAAAACTGCGCCCTGGGGAGATATTCCTTTGATGGTGGTGGATAGGTATTGTTAGACCTGACAGCCTGTAGGGTGGTCTTCCTCCAATTTTTCTGTTGCCTACTCAGCTCCTGTTGCTGAAATTTGTTTTAGCTGGCTTTAGGACTCTGTGCACTTCACCACTGCTAACCAGTGCTAAAGCGCTTGTGCTCACTCTTTAAAACAAATTAAAATTGGCATGCACCTGATTGGCACATTGAATGTATGTACAATTCTCCAGTAAAGTGGTGCAACATGTAACAAGGGCCTGTAAATTAAATGCTACTAGTGGGCCTCCAACACTTACTGTGCCACCCACTTAAATAGCTCTTTAAGACATGTCTCAGGCCTGCCACTGCAGCCTTTGTGCAGTGTAAAACTGCCACTTTGACCTGGAAAAATAAAGCTTTTGCCAGGCTTAAACCTCCCTTTTTAATACATATAAGTCACCCCTAAGGTGGGCCCTAAACAGCCCAAAGGGCCGGGTGCCGTGTATTTTAAAAGTGTAATGCGTAGTTTTAAGTTTGACATATCCTGGTAGTGAAAACCCTTATATTTGTTTTTCACTACTGTGAGGCCTACCTCTCCCATGGGATAACTTTGGGTTACCTTATTACATTTAATAAGTGCTAACCTTTGATTAGGAACAGTTAGAAAAGTCATGTTTGATCTCAACAGAATTTGAATTTTAAATCCTCTTTCATGATAAAGTCGGATTTTAAGTCACAATTCTGAAAATTCTACTTTTAGAAAATTGCCATTTTCTTGTCTTAACCATTTGGTGCCTGCAGCCTGTGTCCTGGTTCACATGACTGTGAATAATAGTTGGCAGTTGGCCTTTGTGTATTCCTCCCAGATAGTAAGACAAAGTGGGACAAGGTGTTGGCAGGATGAGCCATTGTGCCAGGATGGGAGGGGTGGAGCGGTTCCCTACACCAATTACATTTCAAAGGGGCTACCTCAGCACACTTACAAAGAACTTGACCCCTGTCTATTGTCACTCTATACCTCTTGGAGTCTGGGCAGGAGAGGAAGGAAAATTCCAGAACCAGATGAGAGGGGAAGTCTAGATGTTTCTCCCACTTCAAAGACTGGCACCAGGTATACATTTTTGACCCTCAGACCAACTCTTCAGTATACTCCTGGACAATGCTTAATTTGAGCCAGTGGTTTCCGGTGCTCGGCACTGCCACTTAATTGTCAGCACCAGCTCTAGTGACAGCCCACCACATGGTGGCGATGTCTGAGATGTGCACAACAACCGTGTTTATTAAGTCAAATGGTACTGAAATTGAATAATACCAGCCTTTCACCCCATTATTATAGCTTTGTGTGGCCTGAAATAGTCTGAATTGTCACACTTGTGAGATTGTGATGGTTAGGTGTTATGTTGGTACTGTCATTGGCAGCGCTGGTAGGGGCAATGCATGGTGCAGGCTGCAGTGGCCTTCCGAGAAGGTCCCTGGCACTTAATTTTTTACAAATTAAGCACTGCTCCTGGACCTGTGGACATTACAGAAGAAGGACTGCCTTGTTCCCCAGAGGACTGCCCTGCTGCTTGAGGCCTGTCTTGTTCTTCAGAGGACTGCTTTGCTGCTACCAGAAGACTGCCCTGCTGCTTGAAGCCAGCCTTGATCCCCAGAGGACTGTCCTGCTGCTTGAGACCCGCCCTTCTCTCTGGGAAGAAAAACTGAACCTGCTCCCTTCATCCCAGGGTAACCAGAGTGACTCCAAGGGTCAGTTGGCTGACCTCCTGTTATGAGCTACAGGGACACAGCAGTTTCAGAGGATTCCCCGCAACTGCCCAGATGACCTGCTGCAAGAGGCCCTGCCTGGACCTGTCTGAACCCTGCTGGCCTCTGGTGGAGTGAGGTCCTGATCTCAAAGAGGTGCCTCCCCAGGTCCTGGACCTTTGGCTGACATTGGTTGAGCTCCTCCAGTTAAATCCTTGACTTTTGAACTCTGTGCAACAGACTTTGAGAAGGGTAACTTTTTCAGTGTTCCTAAACTGTATCCGACCCTCACTCCATCGTGGTCAGCCTGAACTTGTGACTGTATCTTGGTCAAGTGCGACTAGATATTTACAATTAGCGTTTTCTGCTTCTTGGCACTATTTTACTTAAACTTTTAAAATTGCATGTTTATGGTTCTACTGATTGGATTTTTGTTGTTTTGGTCAGATTTTATTCATTAAATTTTACTCTGTTTTTCTAAATTGGTATTGGATATCTTTTGTGTTGTGTTTTCACTTTATTACTGTTTGTGTGCTTCATTAATACTTAGCACAGTGCATTTAAGTTAAGACTGACTGCTTTTAGGCCAGGCTACCACAGGTTAATTTGGTGATTTCTGTGGTTCACACTGACAAGTATGCTGATTGTTGCCTGAGCAGGGTTTTCATCCCCCTTAATCATAAACCCAATTTCTATATTTGGGATTGGTCTTCAGCACACATTTGTACTGGAAGGTGAATAGAGATGTGGCCAAAATCAAGGCTCACCAGTTGGAGTCTCATGGTGATGTACTCCTACTGAAGATCACTACTTCTGTCTTGTCGAAGTTGAGCTTAAGACAGTTGGCTTTCATTCAGTTAGCGACTTTGGTGATGCAAACGGTAAACTTGTTTCTTATGTTGGGGGTCTTGTCCAAGATTATGAGTAGCGAGTCGTCGGCATAGGAGAGGATGTTGGTGCCATGTGCACTGTTGACGTTTGCCAGAGCGCTCATGTATGCGTTGAAGAGTGTGGGGCTGAGTGATGAACCTTGAGGCACTCCACAGATCTGTTTGCGGGCTTCTGAGGTGTAAAGTGACAGGCTATCAGCTTATGTTCTATCAGTTAGGAAAGAGCAGATGCAGCAGGGAGTGGGTCCTTAGATGCCAATCTCATGCAGGCACCTGATGAGGATGGGGTGTGAGACAGTGTCAAATGGTGCAGAGAGGACCAGGAGAATCAGGGCTGCCATGTCTCCTCTGTTAAGGATCATACGGACGTTGTCTGTGGCAGCAATGAGTGCTGTGTCTACAGGGTAACTGCACCTGAATCCAAACTGCATGGCTTTAAGGAGGTGGTGGATGCTGAGGTGTTCGGTGAGGCATCATTTGAGTCGTTTATCTATGACCTTTGCCAGGTATGGTAGGAGGGACATGGGTATGTAGTTGGAAAGCATGGCTGGGTCACTGGATGGTTTTTGAGCAGGGGCATGATGGTGGCATATTTCCAGGTGTCCGGGAATGTGGTAGAGTCAATTGAGGATTGGTGTTAGTGCTTTCCTGATCAGTAGGAGTCCTTTGGTGAAGGAATTATGGGGCAAAGGTCAGATGGAGCCCCGAGTGTATAGTCTTCATGGTAGCAGCCATTTCAATGGTGGTGACAGCAGGCCAAAAGGTCAGGATTCGTTTATCGGCTGAGATGGGAAGTTGAGTTGTGATATTGACGGAGTGTGGTTGAGGGTCGAAGTTGCTGTATATGGAGGTGATTTTCTTACAGAAGAATCCCAAGAACTTGTTGCAAAGGTCTTGAGAGGGGGTAATGTTGCTGGAGGGGGCAGGAGGTGCAGTGATATTTCCTTGCTGCTGTTAGTGTTGGCGTTGATGCAAACTGCTAGAGCTGTGCGCTTGGTGTTCTGTATCTGCTGGTGGTAGCATATTAGGGCTAATTCGAAGATGTCTTTATCTGAGGTGTCTTGACTTGCTCTCGTTTGCATTTCAGTTTCTTGCAGTGGCGTTTCATCAGCCTGAGTTCCTCTGTGTACCAGCTGGCCTGTGGCTAGGCATTGCACAAACATCTGCGTCTGTGAGTAGGCCACGCAACTAAACCACTACTTTTCCACCAAAGACTAACAAGGCCTATTCAATATCCCCAATGTTGAGATAGGCGTCTGACACTGCCATTGATCCCCTGGGTTCAAGTGTAACTTTTCACTTAGAGAAAGCTAAACCAGAAGAAACTTCGTATAGGCCATCTTTAGAAACAAATTCATTATACATCAGTAAGAAACACACTTTGAGGCCTAGCAACATTTTCACAGAAGTTAGTGGAGATCTGTTACATGTACCATCTTCACATTTCATTGATGGCTTCTTTGGGGTTAATCCATAGAGCCTCATATTTGAATTTGGAGCACAGAATGGTGTATAAGGAATTTTGTGCTTGTGCTAGAAAGTTCCATCAGTACGATTCTATTAATCATATCCCCAATTCAACAACATTAAATGATTGTACTTGTGCTCTGTTAAACAGGCTTTCGAGTTTTCAGCTGTAATGAACTCTCCTACTGCAGTTGTGTTTTTTCAAAAATGTTATCTTTAAAATTTGTATTGACCACTTTTTCTATGTTATTTAACATTGAATTCAGTAATTTTGCAACTATTGTGCAAAGTTTATATCAACACTTACGCTAGAGATGAAATGTGTGTTTCCATAGTTAACAATGTACAGGAAAAGTCGCAAAGGGCTTTGCATCCCCTTGACGAATTTGCATGAATCTTTGCAAGTTGTAAGAAGATTTCTGAATACAGTTGATTGAAAATGCTAAGATGTTGACAGAAAAAGGAAAGGAAATAAAAGAAAATGGCTTTAAAATTGGTGTACATTGTTTAGCAAGCTCTTTGTATTAGGGTAAACATCCCATTTGCCCAAAAATCCCTTCTTTTCTCCGCAAAACATTAGGAAGAATAAACATAAAGAAGAATTACTACAGCAAGAGAGCGGCATTATACATAAATGATTTGGCCTTAGGACACTTATACTTCCTGCATAAAACACTAAAATACAAGCAACACCCTCGTGACCCTTGGGCAAGGTTGGTGGGAAGGTGGTGGGTGGAGTTGGGAGGTTAAAACCAAAAATAAACAAGCAATGGCATAGCCAATAGGTCTCGCCTTTGGGGCCTTATAAGTGTTTAGCCAGAGCTATTGACTTTGCCAATGTCTTCAAGCTGTGCTGTAGAGAAGTGTGGCTGCTGTGCGGCATGCTGAAAAGTTATAATAAAAAAGTGTCAGAAGCATTTTTGTTACTTTATATATGACCAAGAAGGCATTATGTAAAACTGAACGACCATATTAAAAAAAGTATTTACAATAAAAAATTTCCTCAGTTTTCTTTTGTTCTTGCAATGCTGGCAATGGTTGTTTGTTAAAGCTTTTTTTTTGAGGGGGCATAAACAATCGGAGAGTGAAGGTTGGGAACTAGTACCTGTATTATAACACTAGCAGCGGCCAGACGCTAGGGAGAATCAACAGATGCCAGATTCCGAGAGCAGGCTGAGGTGGTGCTGAGTGATGCTGAGGTGGTAGTGGTGGTGGTGGTGACTGTTGCGGAGACGATGCTGAGGTGATGCTGAATGATACTCAGGTGTTGCTGAGTGATACTGCTGTGGTGCTGAGTGATGCTGTGGTGGTGCTGAGTGATATTGTCTTGGCGTTGAGTGATGCTGTAGTGGTTCTGAGTGATATTGTCTTGGCGCTGAGCGATGCTGTGGCGGCGCTGAGTGATGCTGTGGTGGCGCTGAGTGATGCTGTGGCGGCGCTGAGTGATGCTGTGGTGGCGGTGAGCGATGCAGTGGCGGTGCTGAGCGATGCAGTGGCGGTGCTGAGCGATGCTGTGGTGGCGCTGAGCGATGCTGTGGTGGTGCTGAGCGATGCTGTGGTGACGCTGAGCGATGCTGTAGTGGCGCTGAGCGATGCTGTGGTGGCGCTGAGCGATGCTGTGGTGGCGCTGAGCGATGCTGTGGTGGCGCTGAGCGATGCTGTGGTGGCGCTGAGTGATGCTGTGGTGGCGCTGAGGGATGCTGTGGTGGCGCTGAGCAATGCTGTGGTGGCGCTGAGCGATGCTGTTGTGGCGCTGAGCGATGCTGTGGTGGCGCTGAGCGATGCTGTGGTGGTGCTGAGCGATGCTGTGGTAGTGCTGAGCGATGCTGTGGTGGTGCTGAGTCATCCTGTGGTGGTGCTGAGTGATGCAGTGTTGGCCCTGAGTGATGATGTGGTGTCGCTGAGTAAAGCTATGGTGGTGCTGAGTGATGCTGTGGTTGTGCTGAGTAATGCTGTGGTTGTGCTGAGTGATGCTGTGGTTGCACTGAGTGATGCTGTGGTTGCACTGAGTGATGCTGTGGTTGCACTGAGTGATGCTGTGATGGCGTTGAGTGATGCTGTGATGGCGTTGAGTGATGCTGTGATGGCGTTGAGAGATGTTGTGTTGGTGCTGAGTGATGCTGTGCTGGCTCTGATTGATGCTGTGCTGGCTCTGATTGATGCTGTGGTTTCGCTGAGTGATGCTGTGGTGTTGCCGAGTGAGAGATAGAGTGAAGATATAATGCCCAATTAGAGAGGGTGGTGAGAGAGAAAGAGAGAGAAAGGGTGTACATAGAATAAAGAGTGGAGCGGGATAGAGAGAGAGAAAGAAGGGGAGAGAGAGAGAAAGAAGGGGAGAGAGAGTGAATGAAGGAGTTTGAAAGAGAAACAGATAAAGGGGTGAGAGAGAATGAAAGGCTAAAAAAGATAGAGAGGTGAGAGTTAATTAAGTAGAGAGAGAATTAGAGAGGGAGAGAGAGAGAAGGAGAGAGACAATAAGAGTGGGGGTGTGGAGTTTAAATAGAGTGAAGAAGTGACGCGGAAAAAGTAACCTTAAATATAGCTTTGTGCTTTGCGCGAATAAATATAAAAAAAAACAGTGAGAGACAAAAATACTGGTAATTAGGCTGTGACTCCCAATATAAAACAAATAGCGATATAAGGTGAAATCAACCCACCGAAGCAATATTTCTAACTAGACAAAAAAAGCTTGCATTTCAATGCTAATCGCTGTTGTTTTTCATGTGACTGTAGTCCAGGGCCCTCAGTTGGTAATGTGAGCTGCTGCTGCGATTGAAACATCAGAGTCCAGAGAGTTAATGAGCCATGACGAGGAAATGAGGAAGAGATAGGAAACCCAGATGCCAGCTGCGCGTGCACGCCATCGTGAACTCAAGCTGGTCGCCAGCCGAAAGCCAGTGTTTGCACTTCCAAAACCCGCTTACTAAAACTCTCGGCCAGACCAGCGCAAGCGCTGGTGCAGGCCGAGACCTAAAAAGTGATCATCTCTCTTTAAATACCCTCTCTGTTTTACAAACAACAAGAGAGATTAGACAAGCATTGGCATAGCCAATAGGTCTCGCTTTTGGGACCTTATAAGTATTTAGTTATGCTGCACAATATCTTTGGTGCAACAACATTAACTGTTGCATGGTTAAACACTTATAAGGCCCCAAATGCGAGACCTATTGGCTATGCCAATGCTTGTTTTTATTTTTAAAAGGACAAGCAGTGCTATCAGGCTCCGGCTGCCACTTAGAGGTAGAGAGAGAGAGGTGTGTAGAGAGAGAGAGAGAGAGAGAGAGGGGTGTGTAGAGAGAGAGAGAGAGAGAGGTGTGTAGAGAGAGAGAGAGAGGTGTGTAGAGAGAGAGAGGTGTGTAGAGAGAGAGAGAGAGAGAGGGGTGTAGAGAGAGAGAGAGGTGGGTAGAGAGAGGTGTGTAGAGAGAGGTGTGTAGAGAGAGGGGTAGAGGGAGAGAGGGGTAGAGAGAGAGGGGTGTAGAGAGAGGGGTGTAGAGAGAGGGGTAGAGAGAGAGGGTAGAGAGAGAGGGGTGTGTAGAGAGAGGGGTGTGTAGAGAGAGGGTGTGTAGAGAGAGAGGGTGTAGAGAGAGGGGTGTAGAGAGAGGGGGTAGAGTGAGAGGGGGTAGAGTGAGAGGGGAGTAGAGTGAGAGGGGTGTAGAGAGAGGGTGTAGAGAGAGGGTGTAGAGAGAGGGTGTAGAGAGAGGGGTATAGAGAGAGGGTGTGAGAGAGAGGGGTGTAGAGAGAGGGGTGTAGTGAGAGGGGTGTAGAGTGAGAGGGGTGTAGAGTGGGAGGGGTGTAGAGAGAGAGGGGTGTAGACAGAGAGGGGTAGAGTGAGAGGGGTGTAGAGAGAGGGGTGTAGAGAGAGGGGTGTAGACAGAGGTGTGTAGAGAGAGAGGTGTGGAGAGAGGGGTGTACAGAGAGGGGGGTGTAGAGAGAGGGGTGTAGAGAGGGGTGTAGAGAGAGGGGTGTAGAGAGAGGGGTGTAGAGAGAGGGGTGTAGAGAGGGGTGTAGAGTGAGAGGGGTGTAGAGTGAGAGGGGTGTTGAGAGAGAGGGGTCGAGTGAGAGGGGTGTAGAGAGAGGGGTGTAGAGAGGGGTGTAGACAGAGGGGTGTAGAGAGAGAGGTAGAGAGAGAGGGGTGTAGAGAGAGGGGTGTAGAGAGAGGGGTGTAGAGAGAGAGGTGTAGAGAGAGAGGGTGTAGAGAGAGAGGGTAGAGAGAGGTGTGCAATGTTGAGAACTCAGTTGAAGTGCTTCTTGTGAAATAAATACAAACAAATAAATCGGGACAGAACAATTCTGTGAGATATCATGCAGCTGAAAGCAGCCCCGTCCTGTTAATTTTTTTCCAGAGGTGTCAGAAGCAGACATGCTGGCTGAGACCCTCTTGGTTACTCAGCGAGTCTGTTTCATTTTTGAAACATTTCTTCCGCCAGCCTGTTAATTTGTAAATGCATGAATACAGGGAGGGGAAGGTAAGATTCTTTCTGTTTCTCTTGTAAGCCATGGGCCGGACATTGGAGGAGGGGAGGGGAGAGCCGGCCATAGTATTAGAAACAAGAAGAATCTTACCTCCCCCTTGTCTTCATGCATTTACAAATTAACAGGCTGAAAGACGAAATATTGCAAAAATGAAACAGACTCGCTAAGTAACCAAGAGGGTTTCAGCCAACAGGTCTGCTTCTGACGCCTCTGGAAACTTTCAAGGCAGCTCTAATCACTGTGCCTCCTGCAGAGCCCGGAACTTGCACAGTAATTATCTGCAAAACAACTGAGCGTGCGTGGGAGTTCCAATGGGTTGAGGCCGTGAGGCCGACGGCTGTTGCTAGCAACACAGATGACACTAGTTGACTGGAAGAAAGCAACTAGATGCATAGGGTGGGTAAGTACAGTGACATGAGTGCTGCCCCTGAATGAAGGAACTCAGGAAACTTAAGGTAATTCGGAACATGGGACTTGCTGGGGTTTGCCCACATAGGAAACCTTGAGGATGGTAAATTGACGCCCTTTACCTCCCCACAGACGGTGTATCAAATGAACCCGAACCACAATGTGAAATACGCACATCTGAGGCCCACTTAGCACATAGAGGGAATGGGAGACTTAGAGATCCCCTGAGTATGCCTCCTCTGGAGGGTAGGTCATTAACGGAAGAGCTGGAGTCAAAGGCGATCTCAGTCACTTACACAACGCTTAATAACATGCCGGACAATTTGGGTCGGTTGAGAGACCGGTGGTCAAGAGACATGGGAGATTTGAGGATGTAAACTAGGAGGCAGTCCTGATGCATCCGTGTGAAGAAGGCTTTAAAGTCAAGGTTGCGATTGTTCAGCTCAAGATACTGTACCAAATTTATTACAACCGGAACAGATTACATTGCATGGGGATGGCAGAATCCCCGGCTTGTGTAAACTGTGATGACGCAAGGTTACATTCATGCACATGTGGGGCTGCCCAGCCACCTAAGCAGTAGGGGCTGCTACCGGATGGGGGATGGTGGGGCAGCAGACGGAGCAGGAGGGGGGTGGACGGGAGGGAATGAAAAAAAAAAAAAAGAACTTACCTGGAACGGCTGGATGCCGCCTCGCCAGGTTATGAAACATGTCATTTGTACATTTTTTAAAGATTTGCTTCAAATGAAACTCTTTAAAATAGAAATATTAGTGGACATTACCACATTTACAGCTAACTTTGTATGTTTAGAAGAGCAATAATGGTGAAAAATGCACTGCAAATGCTTGCAAGTACACTCGAAGCTATGATTTGAGAGTCTGTTTCATTTTTGAAACATTTCTTCCGCCAGCCTAAACACTGCAGGCTTTAAACAGAGAGCACGTCATGTGCGTGGGAGTTCCAATGGCGTGAGGCCGAGGTTGCACAAGCACGCGCGATGAAAGTTAAACAAACACTGCAGGCTTTAAACAGAGAGCCCGTCATGGAACTGCAATATATACAAAAAGTTACATTATTATTAAATGAGGAAATGGCAAGTTTGTAATGACTTAACAATATATATTGATTTCCAAGGTGTTAACTCTTGTTTAAACATGAATTAAAATAAGGCAACCTTAACAGAATTGTAAGTTCAAGCATTGCAATCTTCAGAACTAAAGTGCATGGCTCTTCTGTGCAGCTGCGGTAAAGAACCAAATAACAAGCATTGGCCGCGCGGCCGTGAAACTGACACGGCCGCGCGGCCGTGAAAGTGAAAGTAATCGTGAGTAAGCGGGTTTTGGAAGTGCAAACAGTGGCTTTTGCTGGCGACCAGCTTGCGTTCACGCGAGCGTCCAGATGGCGAGGGAAGCCATATGGCGCCTGATCGCGCGTGCACGCTCGCGTGAACGCAGGCTAGTCGCCAGCAAAAGCCACTGTTTGCACTTCCAAAACCCGCTTACTAAAACTCTAGCCAGAGCAGCACATGCGCTGGCTCAGGCGAGACCTAAAAATAAAGAAAAGCTAAAGGCTGCAGAGTATCCTCACTGCAGCCTTGACAAAGGACCAGGAGGTAGTCAGAGTTTGTAAAATTATTTTTTAGATTAACAACAAAGCAGTTAATGCCTTGTTAGGTGCTGAAGTCCCGTAGATCAATTAGTTATTTTTTGTGTTTTTTTGATTAAAGGTTGTGGAGAATGTGCGAGGCGGTCGGCAGCACCAGGTAAGTGTTTTAAAAAAAAATTGTTATCATTAATCCCCTGCCGTGCGCTCCCCGCGAACTTCCCGCTGGCCCCCTTTACCCCTCCTCACGCCCCCTCCACCTGCCCCACTGGTATTTTTCAGTGTCGGCCACCACTGTGCGTATGTTTGCTTGGGGTCACTAAAGAGTCCCATGACATTGGGAATGGGGAGAGGCGAACCAACAAAAAAAGCCTCCCTTAGTCACAGCCTGCGTGTGGTTTCCCTGGCTAAAAAATTAATGGCCCTTACCCAATATGGCATATGTACTGTAACACCATCTGCTGACTGCTATTATCTATCTGCCCCAGAACATTACCTTCTCATGACACTGCCCCTCATTATACTGCCCTATATGACTTTTGAATTGCAATTATAAGGAGCGTGATGTTTATTGCACTCAGTAATTACCAGGTGCGAGAAAGAACTGTAAAACCTGCCAACATGTAACTGGGCAGTATATGCAAGGACATGGAGATTTTGGTGTGGGAACCACCACAATACCCGTGCTACTCACCATTTAGAGGGCTCAACTTTTAATAGTGGCTATTTATTGCAATCTCTTAAATTCTGATCCCCAGGCTATCAGTTTTTAACGGGAGCTATAAATAGCACATCACCCTCCCAGGTGCTCATAATCAAGGCCTTTGTATCTTATCTGACTAATTTGTAACCATTTTATTCTTGCATTTGTAAATGCATTTTCAATCAAAAATCCTTTCAATGCACTGAAAAAACTTGAGTTAAAATTTACTTCAAGTTGACAGGAGATAACAGTGTGCACCAAACAAAACGTAAAACGACAGGAAATTTCCGATTAGCAACAGTAACGTATCCCCAATTCATACCGCCACCGTGCACTCTTTTAACCTCACCCTTTTTTCTCTCATGTAGCACCACATTACCAACTCAATCGTGTTTTAATCCGGTCAAAATCATTGAAAGTCTCACAGTCAGCAACACATTCGCTTAGGCTCCTACTAAAAACCCCGTTTGGTAAGGACCATTAATTAAGGGCCCAAGCTGTAATCAACCTCACTATAGACCACTGGCTAGGGCTGTAACTGATGTTAAAGACCCTCTTCCCGATTAATAGGCTGACCTGTAACAAGAAATGCTTGTTTTTAGGGGTGCCTGTATATAGCAATTCCATGGCCTGAACCAAACATTGTTGCATAGAAAGAGACTATAAAAAAAGACTTGTATTTCTTCCCTCGTCACCCTTTGTTCCCACCCCCACGGGTCCGCTTGCATGGTTGGGGGATCTCCCTGTCTTCCCCCACTTCTACCAGCGTCACTCTTACGCTGCTTGGCACAGTCAAATGGGTCCCCCTCTCCCCTGGCTCTTGACGTTTCTGTGTCCCGGCCCCCCTCCCCCAGGACTACATATTGTCCTCTCTTCGTTTTCAGTCTCTTCGGCTAGGTCCGATCTCGGGGTCCTCGGGTGGTGGGTAGGATTTAGCTTCACCAGTTAGAGACTCCCCTCCCCATCCCTCACGAGAGGGATTCACAGCTTTCCTTTCTTTCGTCCCCTCCTTCCCGGGGGGCCTCCCCCTCAGCCACTCCCTGCTCACCGTTTCCTCCCCTTCCACCTTTCCCCGCCTCTTGCTTCCTTTATTCCCCTTGTGCCTTCCCAGGTCTCACCTCCTCATGGGCTATCCACCCCCCTGGTCCCCTCCCCTCTTCTTTCCTCCCTATGTCCCCTCCCGACCGCGGTTTGCTATCCATGGCGTCGGCGCCCCTGACGGCCCTGTCCTGGAATGTCCATGGCCTCATCAAGA
The DNA here is from genome assembly GCA_963921515.1 of Calotriton arnoldi. Lineage (NCBI taxonomy): Eukaryota > Metazoa > Chordata > Amphibia > Caudata > Salamandridae > Calotriton > Calotriton arnoldi. The sequence continues at coordinate 3,658,324 of CAWUFW010000644.1, read as the reverse complement.
GTAAGGTGGTTTGGCCTATCTGAATTCGAAGAGATCTGATAGGGTCTTATTGCAGGAGATGCAGCTTACGAGTTCTGAGGCTGATAAATTTAAGCAGGACTGGGTGTGGAAGGAGTTCTATAGCAGCCGCGCCTCTCCACCACTCCCCGGGGGTGAGCCCCTGCCACTCAAGTGCAGGGTGGCCATCCTGCTGCTCAGGTCGCTTCCCTGCTCCACTCTCAAGACGTGGTCGGATCTCGAGGGGAGGTATGTCTTTGCCCGCCTCAGGATCATGGCCCGGGTCATGTGTGTGGGATCCATATATGCCCCTTTGGCAACATGATGGTGATCCTTCTAGGCCTCAACCGCATGCTAGCGGATATGGGTTCCACCCCCTTGGTCCTGGGGGTGGAGGGGGTGAGTGGAATGTTGTCCTGGACCCGGTACTAGACTGTACCGGCCTCTTTGACAAGGCGGCGAACCCAGATGGAGCCCTCATGCGTGAACTCTGTGAAGACCTTAGTCTGCTGGATGTTTGGCGCCTCCACCATTTGACCGACAAGTCCTACAGGCACCTGTCGCCAGTGCATGGCGCTCAGTCCCAGCTAGACTATTTCTTGGTCTCACACCTGTTTATGCCCATGGTGGTCGGCGTCCAGATGTCTCGCTCTCAGACACTTCCCGACTGGTCTCTTCCCCGACCTTGGCTTGACGTTCCAGATCCAGAAACCTTGGAGGTTTAACACCTACTTTATTGGATGCCTGATAGGAAATGGCTTCCCGTCTCACAATGTATCTTGATGACAATAAGGGCTGGGCAGCATCCACGCCAACACTCTGGGTGGCGGCAAAGACCACCATTAGGGGGCAGCTCATGCATGATGCAACCCTCCACAACAGGTGCAGGGGCAGGGCAGCAGGCGTCCTTGGAGGCGTCTATCTGCGACCTGACTCGGCTCTACACTTTCTGCCCCACTAATCAAACCTGCAAGAGGGTGGAGAAGGCTCAATCAGACCTCAAAGGCCAATTTACCGCTCAGGCAGAGCATTCCCTTCATAAACTCTTGTATCGACATTACGAAGAGGGCGAAAACGCTGGACGGTTGGTTGTGGCACAGCTTCACCAACGCAAGGCGGTCTCCAATGTTTCAGCTATCAGGGACCCTATATGTCGCCTCCTCACTCACCCCCAGGGGATTGCGGCCTCCTTTACGGAATACTATAGCTGCATCTATACATTGGAGATGGTGATCGACGTGCTGCGTATACCCCACTTCCTGGACATGGTCACGCTTCCTCAGCTGTGCAAGGGAGGCAGGGCCTTGTTCATGGGACCCGTCATCAAGGAGGAGATTGCACAGGTCACCACAGCCACTCTTTATAGTAAGGCCCCCCGGGAGGATGGCTTTCCCGCAGAGTTTTACAAATTCTCATCTAGCGATGTGGTGTACTCCCTCATGGCGGCCTACGCTGAGGCAGGGGACATAGGCAGCCTTGGTCCAAATTCCAACAAGGCCCTCATCATCATCCTCTCCAATCCGGGCAAAGACCTACTTTCCTGTGACAGTTACCAGGCCATGTTACTTCTGAATGGGAATATTAAGATACTGGCCGCTCAGCTTCAGAAGGTCATACACATTCTGCCCCACCCAGGTAGGCTTTGTCCTGTGCCGGTCCTCACGCAACCACTTGTGCACCCTGGCTCACGTCCTCTGGCTGGCAAAGAACCTACTGGGTGAGGCACTGGCCTTTTCCCTCTACGCCAAGAAGGCATTCGACCTTATAGAGTGGGGATGCCTCTTCAAGGTCCTCCGCCGGCTCAGTCTGGGAAATGATTTTATTTCCATAGTCCAGTTGTTGTATAACGACCCCTCGGCACATGTGAATTGCAAAGCGTTCCTCTCGGTGCCCTTCCAGATCAAGTGCAGAATACGTTAGGGCTGATCTCTTACACCACTTCTTTTCCTCCTGGTCCTTGAGCCCTTGGCCACAGCTGTGCATTAATCGCCGGGGATAGTGGGTACTCCAACTCTGGGTGGTCCCTCCTCTGTCCTCCTTTACGCAGACAATATACTGCTCATGCTTACAGATCTCCTTCAATCCCTTTCTGCTCTTTTCGCTCTCCTGGATGATTCTGCGCAGATAGCGGGCTATAGAATAAACTGGGGGGAGAGTGAGGCATTCCCCCTCTCACCCTCTCTGATGTTGGGGCTACCAATTCCGCTGGACACTGACCCACCTCAAGTACTTGGGGATCCTCATAAACCAGGGGTTGGAACGCATGACATCGAATAATCTTGAGCCCCTGATGGAGCAGACGTGGGAGGACTTTGCCAAATGGATGCACCTCAATCTCTCCCTCTGGGGACACATCCAGGCGTTCAAAATGGTCATCCTCCTCAGGTTTACATATGTTTTGGTTATGTTGCCCTTAAAGGTCCGGCTCTCCCGCCTTCGTTCCATGGATAGCTTCCTCAAGGACTTAATTTGGGGCACTGCGCGGTCGTGGCTGGCACTCTCCAAATTGGCTGCCCATAGGAAGTATGGTGTGTTGGGTCTCCTCTCTGTAGAACATTACGCTGTGGGGCTTCACCTGGTGCAGCTCACATGTATGCAGTGGGGAGTGGCGGACCCCACCTCTTGTAGGTTCTGATAGAAGAGAGCCTCTCTGATAGTCAGTCTGGTTTTTCCCCATTTTATGTGTATGGTGCCCTTAGGACGTACTCCGGGCAATGGCCATTGCCTGGAAGCAGGTGCATGCCCTCTTCTCGGTTGACCACTGTTTACACTATGAGGTACCCTTATGGCAGAATGCCGGCATCCATATTGGGGGTCCCCTGCCCGACTGGCCTGAATGGCAGAGTGTTGGCATTGAAACACTCTCCCAACTGATTGCTGATGGTCCCCTCAAGCCCTTTATGGTCCTCCGTGATGAGTTTCACCTACCCACGCGTCAGTATTGGTGGTATTTATAACTCAGTGATTGTCTCCGTGTCTGCCTGGGGGCGCCACTGTGGGACCTGGGGACCTTCCCATTTGTTTCTTACTTCCAGGTGTGGGGTGCCTACCATGGTGTGATGTCAGGTCTGTACAACTTGGTGATCCATCACAAATATTACCTGCCCCAGTTGCGCAAGCTGAGGCCGTGGCAGGTGCAGAGGCCGGAGAGCTGTCAAATTCTACCCGCAGACGCATGGGGAAATTCAAACCAGGCGCCAAACTTGCAAGTGGTAACAGAACCCGTTGACATGCAAGTGGTTGCCTATCCTCTAATACCATCTACAGAACATAGCATTGCTAGTGTAGTAGAACAAAGTAACCCCATTATTAATCTTTCTAACTATCATTTAACACCAACAGAAATGTCTGTAGTCTCCAAAGGTCTCAGTTATGTACCTACTGCCCCTACGAACAGCTTTGACACCAAAATTGAATTACATCGTTTTTTTAGAAAGGTCCGTCTCCGCCATTACTTTTACAAAAATCCTAAACCAACAGATGAGAAGAAATGCCCGGCTACACCTCTCCGGACAACGTCTACATTTATTCCTCCCACACACCAGATGTCCAGTAAAATCTTCGCTTTTGAACAGGTAGTCCTGAGAGATGTGCTTCAATTGTTTGATAGCACTAAATACATCAAGCATAACATTACAAAAGAAGAAAGGATGAGTTTAGAATCACTCAGGCAAAATGAAGAGGTAGTTATCAAGCCAGCAGACAAAGGTGGTTCTATCGTGGTTCAAAATAGGGAAGATTATGTAACTGAGATTGTGACACAATTACAGGTGGCCGACAATTACAAGCAAATCCCAGGTGATCCGACCAAGGAAGTAGCAAAACTCATACATCAGCTCACAACAAGAGGGCTAGAAGAGGGGTATTTGAGCCAATTGGAATTTGGATACCTCAATCAAAAAGAACCACGTATTCCCACCATTTACACACTTCCTAAGGTACATAAAAACAGGGACAAACCGCCTGGCAGGCCCATTGTGTCTGGCTGTGGCTCCGTTCTTGAGCCACTGTGCCGCTATGTGGACTTCTTTTTGCAACCCTGGGTGCCCAACACTAGATCATACATACGGGACACAATGGAGGTGATCAACTGGGTGGAGGACTTTCCCTTTGACAGAAATAAACAACTGTTGGTAACTCTAGATGTGGCCTCGTTATATACGAGTATTCCACAGAGAGAAGCATTAGAAATAGCAAGGGAGGTCTTGGATCGGAGGGATAGACCACATGCTGTGCCTACGGACTTCATTATTGATCTCTTAGAAGTGGCTATGACAAAAAACTTCTACTATCAAACCAAGGGAGTAGCTATGGGGGCAGGATTTACCCCAGATATAGCAAATTTGTACATGGATTGCTATGAGGCTAAACACATCTATGGCACCGATAACCCTTTGATAGTGATTATTACACTATGGAAGAGGTATATCGACAATGTTTTTATGGTGTGGACTGGTAATTCTGACATTGTCGAGCACTTCTTCACTTGGCTTAATGAGAGATCAGGAGACAGAAAATTCACTATGAAATACAGTCCTGAAGAGATAGACTTTCTGGATTTAACGATTAGAAATGACGAGAATGTGTTATATACTACACTCTTCAGAAAACCTTTGGAGCGTAATACGCTATTGGGGTACGCTATTCATCACCCCCGTAATCTGAGAGACAATCTTTCCTATGGACAGTTCTTAAGACTTCGGAGGAACTGTTCACGTAGGGTTGATTTTTTCCGTGAATCAGATTCACTTATTGAGAGACTCAGTGAGCGAGGGTATCCCCGTAGCTTCCTGAAAAAATCAAGAAAACGTGCCTGGTACTGCCATCGAGAGACACTATTGGAAGTTAATGAAAATAAAAATAAAGCGAATGACAGACTTGTGTGAGTCTCCACTTTCAGCAATAGAAGTAACGACATAAAGAAAATCATCAACAAAAATTGGTCACTTATATCAGACGAAATAGGGACCACCGCTCCACCTCTTTTGGCTTTCAAGAGGGGTAGGAACATTAGGGACCAGGTGGTCAGCTCATTTATGAAAGAAAAAGCACCATCCGATTTACGGACACAACTGGGGCTACCACCTTTACAGGGTCATTACAAATGTGGGCAATGTAAAGCGTGTATTTTGACAGTAGAACAAAAGGAATTCACACAGGGAGATAGATGTTTCCAACTTAGACATCACACCAATTGCAACTCCAAGGATGTAATTTATATCATCAAATGTCCTTGCAATATGGTATACGTGGGCCAGACCAGACAGAAAATCAAGGCCTGTATCTTACAACATTGTTCACGCATTAGATGCAAAGTTCAAGGTGCCCCCTTAGTAGAACATTTTGAGGCAAAGGGTCATCCCTATGATAGTCTGAGATGGTGGGTCTTAGAAAAAATTGTGCATAACCCAAGAGGAGGTGCCCTAACAGCTACTCTAAACCTTCGAGAATGTAAGTGGATACATCTCTTAGATTCTGTACATGGGGGTTTGAACGAACTAGAGGAAATCTCTAGACAAATTTCACTTCTCTGCACAGGTTGATTAATGGGACCATAGAGGTCTTGTATTCCTGAATTGAGTTAGCACTGTTTTATCTCTGTGCCTATGCTTTTTAAACATCTTTTTAAACATCTTGGCAAGACTTACTGCATCTCTAATGTGACAATGTATATAATCTGACATTATCTGTTGTAGTCCAGAATGAGTATAAACAGTAGGATCACTGTTTATTGTCTGTTAGTAAGATCATTGGATTGTACAAAAGGTTTTTCAATCGATTACAAATGTGTTCAAACATTCCATGTAGATCTATTGCATCTTCTATGTTTCAATATATATAGCCAGAGCTATATGATATATGATCTGGGCTATTTCAAGTATGTATCCTTACAAGACTGTTTATGTATTTTAATACTGTGTATGTGACACAATACTTCAGTGTAAAGAGTATACTGAATATGAACAATTAGTGCCTAATGTTCACTATGGATCACTGACAAAATATCGATCGCACAAATATCGAGCAGACAAAATATCGACTGTCAAAATATCGACTCCCTATCTCCAAACAGGTAAGTACAAAAATATCGAATCCAAAATATCGTCGTTAAAAATATAGTTAGTCAAAATATCGAATTTTATAAATCTGTTAAAAGTAATGTAAAATTAATGAAATAATAAATAAAATAAAGTAAAACATACTTAAAATTAGTTAAATTACTTTAAAATTAATAAATAATTATTTTAAGTAAAAAAATCTACATACATTTTAATTTTTTAATACATACATATATTAACATAATAATATAAAATAATATTCACTACTTTTAGCGTAGGATAGCGGGAGGGTAAAATTTACTATTCCCACTCCAAAGAGTGCGACAGTAGGGATAGCGTAGAGGTAAAAATTACTATTCCCACTCCAGAGAGTGCAACAGTAGGGAATGCGTTGGATAGCGGGAGGGTAAAAATTACTATTCCCACTCCAGTGAGTGCAACAGTAGGGAAAGCGATGGATAGCATAGGGGTAAAATTTACTATTCCCACTCCAGTGAGTGCAACAGTAGGGAAACCGTTGGATAGCGTAGGGGTAAAAATTACTATTCCCACTCCAGAGAGTGTAACAGTAGGGAAAGCGTTGGATAGCGGGAGGGTAAAAATTACTATTCCCACTCCAGAGAGTGCAACAGTAGGGAAAGCGTTGGATAGCGTAGGGGTAAAAATTACTATTCCCACTCCAGAGAGTGCAACAGTAGGGAAAGTGTTGGATAGCGGGAGGGTAAAATTACTATTCCCACTCCAGAGAGTGCAACAGTAGGGACAGGGTAGGATAGCGGGAAGGTTAAAATTACTATTCCCACTCCAGTGAGTGCAACAGTAGGGAAAGTAATATTTTAACATTTTACTAAAAAATAATTAATTATCAATACTAATAAATATTATTAATAACACTAATTACCAATTACAAAATCTTTAATAATTAATTTATTATAAATACAATACATATTATTTATTAAAAATTAATTACCTATTAATAAATCATTAACAACCAATTAATAATCATTACCAGATTTGTATAAATATTTAAATAAATACCAATTAATATTTAATTACCAGTAAATTAAGTATCAATACAAAAAAATATTTTCTATAATTAACTAATTACAATTAAATTACTTCCCCACATTCCCCTATAAACCCACATCCCGCTACAACTATTTAATTAATAGAAATAACATAATTACCAATAAATCAATTAAAAAAATTAATTACCAATTAATAAAATGTATTTACCAATTAATAATTCATTAACAATAAATTAATTATCAATACCAATTAATATTAATTAATATGTACTTAATTTCAATTAAATTACTTCCCACCCTATTCCCCTATAAACCCACATCCCGCTACAACTATTTAATTAATAGAATTAACATAATTACCAATTAATCAATTAAAAAAAAATATTACCAATTAATAAAATGTAATTACTAATTAATAATTAATTAATAATTAATTAACAATAAATTAATTATCAATACCAATTAATATTTATTAATATGTACTTAATTTCAATTAAATTACTTCCCACCCTATTCCCCTATAAACCCACTACCCGCTACGGAATTAAATTACGCAAAAATTAAATAACATAAAATTCATTGCTTTTAAAAAATTAAACATACATTACAACAACTAATATACACTTTTAACACATATACTAACATACAATACACTTAGAAAAATTCGATATTATTAAAAATTCAATATTTTTTAATGCCTATATTATGTACTTCGATATTTTAACAATCGATATTACTTACCTTAATTTCGATATTTTTAACGACTATATTGTGTCCATTCGATATTATGTCCATTCTATATTTTGGACTCGATATTTTGTCCATTCGATATTTTTTTTTCAATATTATATCTATTTACCGTTCACTATATATAGCCAGAGCTATATGATATATGATTGTGGAGGTCTCCAGTATGTAATCGTACATGATTGTCCATGTATTTCAATACTGTATATGTGATACAATATTGCTTTGCAAAGAGTGTTCAGAACATGAACAACCAGTGTCCAATGTAACTGCAAGGGACACTAGATTTATCAAGTTGGCATTTTCAAATCTTATATGTCGTTGATTCATCCCCGTATCTATTCAGGTACGAGTCCGTTTCAATTATAGTTTTTGATTCTGTGAATGCATGAATTTACCAGTAGTCATACAATAGCTTATGCGCTGAAGCTCATGTCAGCTTTGTTTCATTGAAATAGACAAATTTAGACCATACGTAGAACTATTGTGTGCCTCATTGAGGTGCCTCCCTTACCAAGAAGAGAAACTGACTAATACGCGTCTCGCGCCCCTCGATGTTACCCTGGAGAACATAGGTGACGCGGAGACGCCTGCTCGCGCTCATGTTACCATGGTTATACGTAGAGACACATTCCGAGTGTGCCTGACGTGCACGCGGCGCCGGCAATCCCGTCGCGTTTATTTTGATGGAGTACGAGCGTTCCTCTACGTCGAGAGGACGTTTCCACATTCCACTCCGAGCGCGAGATGCCGGAGGTAAGGCTTATATGGGGTTTAACTTAACAAGTGAAGGCTTTGCTCTCTTTACCAATCCCCGTACTGACACTTAAATATATTTGTGTGTGTTAAATCCCTGACAGCAGTCAAGGGAGCAGGTTTGCTTCTGACTTTTTGGAATTTGGGGAATACGGAAGCAATCGGCTCCGTCGAAACTTTAAATACATCTCACTCAGAGAATCCTTTTACTCCGAGCACAACAAGCCGGAGGTAAGTGAGGCCACTGTCAGACTTATTTTTGTGATTGGATTAATGATTTATGAAAGGGGCAATCTAGTAACGATATTCATTCATTTCTGGCCAACAGAGTGCAGGCATTTATACTTACGGCAACGGAGGCAGAGAGCCCCGTTTTTGAGACAAGAGCAACATTAATTTACTTACAATAACACCCTATGCCTGACGCCAAAGGTGAGTCACTATACCGCCTTCTCTACCACAAGTATGGCAAATTATTTGCACCATACAACTAATGAGGTTTACCCTTGTATAATTTTCAGACTGCTAAGGGAGCTTGCTGTGCCCCTCCTTCTCAGAATTGTTACAGAGAATACCACGATCATTTCCTAAAGACAAGGTCTGCCAAATATGACCATACACAGTGAGCAACAAGTTGGGCTCACTGTCCATTTTTCAGTGTGATTATTTTAACACCCTTAAATTCTCCTACATTGCTTTCTAAAGTAGATTTTATATTTTTTTTCATGCAGGCATCACACAAATTTGTCCCCAGTCTTGATGAAGACCCCGTGGTGATGTTTATGAAAGTCACACTGTTTGCAAGGGGTCGAAAAGTCGACGTATATGCAAATCAAACGTTACAGCCCAACCACACCTTATATCAATCAAACAAGCTTTAAGTTTTAGTTAGGGCTATTCCATGAGAATATAACGTTGATACAAATTGATTGTGTTATATATGTTTGTTTTTGTTCTGATTCTAATGTATTTGTGATCAATGTGTGCAATTATGTGTACTCACTTATTGTAATTTCATTGTGTAATCATGATTAGTCCCTTTGTGTGTATATGTCCTGGGTTATTTTATTTAACATAACTGTTAGAAGGTGGTTCTGACACTCTGGGCTGCCCGGATTTTTCGCTTTTTGAGCACCTAGTTGTTGAGCTTTTACTGCGGGAGAGCCTCATAAGTTGGGACTCACCCACAGGGAACTCATGATGAAAGAGACTGCATGTGGATTTTACTGGTGTCCCCCTAGCTTGACTAGGCCGCTGCGCAGCAGCTGAAGTAAGGGGCACCGGGCTGGTTACATGCAGACACCTGTGTACATGCGTGTGCACACGTGTAGGGGCTGCGCCGGGGAGATTCCTGGCGTGCGCAGTCCAGGAGCAGCTACAAAGTGAATGGTGTGGCAGGACTTATGCAGAATTGGGTGGTGACATGGAATAGGCTTTATACACTGGGAAGGAACATGCCAGGGAAAGTCAGTGTGTTTTACTGTTTTTCACTTCATTATTCTCCTATGGGGGTGTGGAGCCCATGTGCTAGATTAACTTTCATAAGGCCTAAAGATTCCAGACACGCACTAAAGTCCACTGTAGCGGATGTGAAAAGGAGTATTCTGCAGAGTCCAAAGTAATATTTGTACTGCTTTTGGGTCATCCAGAAATGTCACATTTCTCTGAGTCAGTCATAACCAGGGCCAGGCTGAGGGCTGACCTCAGCTGGATGGATTGATAACCTTTCTTCCACAAGGAGAAGATGGGTGGGGCTACAGGCTCATCCATCAGCAGCTATCACTGGGTGCCAGGCACCAGGCTGCACCAAGGAGGGAAGGGCTCTTGTTTCAGAGACCATGTGGCCAGAGACCCTGGACGACGCCATTTTGAACAAACCCAGAGGCTGGACAAGAAGGAGGGAGCAGGGAAGTGATGTGTCGCTGTTTGATAGGACCAACAGAGACTTCCTGCCAGCCCCCTACTCAATTTTTTAAAAAGTGCTTGCACAGGAAGAGAAGCTCTCTCTGGGGTGCGGTCTGCTGAGGCGGAAGGTGCTGGCGCCTGGCAATGGGCCAGGGCCCTAACAGCACTAGAAGAAGAGCCCAGGACCGGTGCGCAGAAGCAGGGGCCTCAGTGCAGGGAGAAGAGAGGCCCAGGAGGAGAGCCAGGCGAAAGGCTGGCGCTGGGAGCCAGTGAAGACAGCTCCCTGCTGAATCCCCCCCCTCTCAGAGACCCGGAGGGCGAAGGAGAGTGCTCCCAGTGGCTGGAGGGCGCCACCAGGAGCAAGAAGACGCGAAATTGGGGCACATCGGACCCCAAGGAGCTGAGATATGACCCCCGGAAGGTAGGCGACCTTTGACCCCTGAGCAGACCGACGACGAAGCGCGTGGGGCTCCGCCGCCGGTCTCCAAGATGCCCCCGGGGTGGGTCAGGTCCCGGGCGCTGCCCCCAAGGAGAAGTAAAGACGGGGAGCGCCGTCGCGCTCCCCGTGAAGGTGCCCTGCATGGGGGCCAGGAGCCCACCCTGGCCCCCACCAAAGATGGAGGCGGGGGAGCGCCGTCGCGCCCCCCGTGAAGAGGTGCCCAGGGGCCCGGGACCCCATCCCCGGGCTCCGAAGAATTGAAGACGGGGGAGCGCCGTCGCGCCCCCCCGCGAAGAGGTCGGGAGGGGCCCGGGACCCCATCCCCGGGCCCCGAAGCAAAGTCGGGGAGCGCCGTCGCGCTCCCCGTGAAGATGCCCCGCAGCGGAGCGCCAGGAGCCCACCCTGGCCCCCGCCGACGCTGGATGCAGGGGGAGCGCCGTCACGCCCCCCCGAAGAGGGTCGGGGGCCCGGGATCCCATCCCCGGTCCCCGAGTGCAGGAAGGGAGGAGGGGGAGTGCCGTCGCACTCCCCGCGCGGCCTCGCTGGGCCGGCAGCAGTCTCCGTGTCCGCCCGGACCAGAAGAGAAGTGCCCGCTCCCGCGGCAGCACGCGAGGGTGCTGGCTGGGCAGGGAGCCGGCGGGGGCAGCCGGGGGTGGGCTCCCCAGGCTGCCCTCCAACACGGAGGCATGTGGGGGTCCCGGGTGGGGCCGGGACCCCGAAAAGCAAAGAGGAGCACTCACCGGAAGGAGCAGCCGGGGGTAGGCTCCCCGAGCTGCGATGAATCCCCTGGGGGTCCAGGTGGGACCGGGCCCCCCACCGACAAGCGGGATGCGGCGGAGGCCGCCAGCGTGAACGCGGCTCTCCCCGGCACAGCGGGAGAGCCGCTCATCTTTTATTCACAAGAAGGAGCCTGAAGCGCCCCATAATGCCTTGCAAGGCATGGGGAAGTCAACGTTTTTGGTGCTTGGTGGCCCCCAGAGGAGGGGGTCACCCTCAAGTGTGAAAAAAGGGTGCTGGGGGAGCTGCTGAAGAAGTGCAGTCTCCCCCCCCAGCATGAAAAGTAAAGTCCCACCCTAAGTGTCTTGGGGATTTAACAGAAACAACCCCTCAAGGGCTCAGCCAGCATTTTAACACCTTCTGGGCTGGAACTTTTGTTCTTGTCACGGTCGCGCTGCGAGGTCAGAGTAGACAGACAGGCAGTGCATGCATGCATAGAGCGTCCCTCCCCTATTCGTATAATACGAGGTGTAAATCGACCAAGCGCCCACTGCACTACAACTCCCAGAAACCCTTAGGCAGAATAGGGGGTACCTGGATCAGGAAGCAGAGGGTACTCCGCCTCTATATAAACCCTCTTCGTCATGGAGGCGGTGCTTGACAAATTGGCCAAAGAGGATTTGTTTTCGAGGGCGGAAGGTATTCCCCGCCGGATTCCAATCTTCCCGATCTATCGTTCTACGCTCGATCTGAGCCCAACCTTCATTGACGCCGATCCGTTGGTGCTGCGTGGAGGACTGCTCAGGTATTGCGTATCGGGAGAAAGCGCCGGGGCGCTCCTCCCGACCCGAGACAATTTGAAGTAGCGCTTCATTAATTAAAACCCCCTTCACTGTAGTTTGGTTCCCCTTCACATAGGTATTTAGCGCCTCTATATACCCCACGCACTCGCTGTGCCATTGAACAGCGGTTGATTGCGTCTCCTTTCGGTTCTCACGCTGTGTCTTGAACAGCGTATGGAGGACACTCAGTTCTAGTAACCCAAGAGGATCCGGTCAGGATTAACTCTCATGCTAGCACCCACACTTACGAGGGTTCAATTTACTTTCCTGCTGTTCGTGCAATTTGGTTGTTTGCTGGAGGCCGCCGGAGTAGGAGGTTGTCTAGAAGGTGTACCTGGAAGGGTGGTCTTTCTAGGATTCAAGGACGTGACTGTTCCAAGACACAGAGTGAGTGTGAATGCCAGAGTTATCTGTTCGTTTGTGTGTATCATATCCTCGTACTACCACTCACACCGTTTTCTTTCTCTCATTCGCTCACAGTTTATTCTGAGGAAGAGGGACCTATAGACGTCCAGAATCACAGACCAGACGGAGGGGTACATAGAATCCACCAGCAATCGTTTGTTATTTTAACCACTTCCCTTTTCCCCGGAGTGCTCCCTCACATAGTGGTTTTCTTGCCCTGTAGGTGGTTGTGCTCAGGGGAGTAGGGGGGCTCTTCTACACGTCATCGTCCCTGCTGGTGGAGGTACAGGTTAGTGGGGTTACTTATCTTGCGCTGCTGACCTGCCCTGACAGATTGTCAAGCCCAAGATAACTACCCAGCCTGGACGATGGACACAAACGCTGTACTAACCTCACTCTTGGAGAGCCTTACGGCTCTACAACAGGAGGTGCACACCTCCCGAGTTGAAAACCAGGCACTAAAAAAGGAGGTAGGGACATTACGTAGGGAAGTAGCGGGCCTCTCCAGGAAGGGCAAACCCAGTGGCCAGGGAACGGGTTCCTATATTAGAGACTGGACTCTCCCACCTCCTACCTCGCCCATACATACTTCTCCTGCCCGACACAGGGAACAGGGTTCTTTTCAGCTCCTACGTCCACCTCTCTTCCCCCAGTTCATGCACCCACTGTCCATGTGGTACAGAACACCGGGATTCCTTTAGCACCTCCTGAGCGCTTTTTTGGGGATCCAAGAAAGTTCGAGACATTCCTGAACCAGTGCAGACTGCATTTCTTGTGTAAACCTGTGGTCTTCCATGAGGAGGCGGCAAAAACCGCCTTTGTGATGTCATACCTGGGGGGTAATGCAGCCAGCTGGACCATACCCTTGATGGAAAGAAACGACCCAGTCTTGCACAATTTCCTGGATTTCTGTACCGAGATGAGAAAATTGTTCGACAGGAAATCACATATGATGACTCTGGATCGGGAGCTGATAACCCTAAGACAAGGAACTCAGGATTTACTGACCTACATAACCACGTTCAACCGCCTGGTAGTAGAAACCAACTGGCCCCAGGAGAAGCGCACCACTCTCTTTTACCAGGGATTACGGGGAATTGAAGGACGTCCTGTCCCAAGTGGTACAGCTTCCACAGACCTGTGAGGAAATGATCAACCTTACGGTACAACTAGAACACCGCCTACAGGAGAGAAAAGGGGACAGAAACAGGGGAGACAACCGTTTTCAGTTCCCCCGACCTAAGGTTGTGACCGAGGATCAGAGCAAAACCCCAGAAGGACCCGAACCTTTGCAGATAGGGGGTATCCGAGGCCCTCTTTCCAGGGAAGAAAGAGACAAAAGACGGAAACTGAAGCTCTGTCTTTACTGCGGCAAAAGTGGCCATTTCATCAGGGAATGTCCTGCCCGGGCTAGATTACCGGACAGAACTGGCACTCACCGAACGCAGGCGGCGTTAGACCAACGAGAGGAGAGAATGGAGAGGACGGAAAACTAAAAAGCCCGGGACAGGAGGAGATCACTAGCCCGGGTGGTAGACAAGAAGAGGTCTCTCAGGTATTAGCAAATACCATACAGTCAACGGTGGCACACTTAAACGTAAGTGTCACTCTTTGGATTACCATGGATACTCCCCTGTGCATATCTGCCTTGCTGGATTCTGGAGCCACAGGAAACTTTATCGACCGTACCTACGCTCAGAACATCGGGGTGCCAAGGGAGAAAAAAGAAACCCCTGAAACCGTGAAGGCAGTAGACGGAACATCTCTGACTTCCGGTCTTGTACGGTACCACACCGTTCCCATCCTGATGCAATTTGGTGACCATCACTTTGAGGAGATCCAATTCGACCTTATCGATGCTCCCCATTTTCGTCTCATCCTAGGCATGCCCTGGCTAACCCTTCATGACCCCGTGGTACGGTGGGCAGCACGCACAGTGATCTTGAATTCCAAGTTTTGTAACGACCATTGTACTAAGCAAGCTATACGCCAAGAAAAAGACAAAGAGTCGCAAGCGGGCCTTTTGGCAGCCGGATGTGAGAATGTCCAGTATTGCTGTACCACTGTGTTACCAGACGTCTTTGCAAGCTACCAAGCGGTGTTCGATAAACAGCGTGCTACCCAATTACCCCCGCACCGGGCGTATGACTGCCGCATTGACCTGGTGCCCGGAGCCGAGATACCATGTAGCAGAGTCTACGCCCTCACCGAACCTGAGACGCAGTATTTGAAGAAATATTTGGAGGACAATCTTGCATCAGGATTCATCCGGCACGCCTCGTCGCCCGCCTCCTCCCCACTTTTTTTCATCCCTAAGAAGGATTGTGACGAACTTAGAACATGCATTGATTACCGAGCGATCAACAGGGTTACTATAAAGAACCTCTATCCGCTACCCCTTATACCGGTGCTTCTGGATCAGCTTAAGGGTGCCTGTTGTTTCACAAAACTGGATTTACGTGGTGCCTACCACTTGGTACGAGTGAAAAGCGGAGATGAGTGGAAAACGGCATTCCGGACGAAGTTCGGACTTTTTGAATATCAAGTGATGCCGTTCGGGCTCTGTAACGCCCCGGCAGCCTTCCAATATTTCATGGACGAGGTACTTAGGGGGTTTCTGGAAACCTTCTGTGTGGTTTATATAGATGATATCCTGATCTATTCATCTAACCCCCAAGAACACGTTCATCATGTGAAGGCGGTGTTGGAAAGGCTTAAACAACACTCGTTGTACGCAAAACTTGAGAAATGCCTTTTTCATGCCGAAGAGGTTACTTTCCTGGGGTACGTGATAAATGCTAACGGTTTTCAAATGGACCAAGGCAAAGTGGATGCAGTCACCCAGTGGAAGGCCCCTCACCACGTAAAGTCGGTACAAAGTTTCCTGGGCTTCGCTAATTATTATCGGCGATTCATTAAAGACTTCTCAAAAATCATTCATCCCATATCAAGATTGTTACGGAAAAACACCCCTTTCTTCTGGAGCGATGAGGCAGACCTAGCATTTCAGGCCTTGAAGACAAAG
Source organism: Calotriton arnoldi (assembly GCA_963921515.1). NCBI lineage: Eukaryota > Metazoa > Chordata > Amphibia > Caudata > Salamandridae > Calotriton > Calotriton arnoldi. The sequence continues at coordinate 3,642,404 of CAWUFW010000644.1, read as the reverse complement.
TTCACACAGGCTCCCATTTTGCGGCATCCGGATACGCAACTCCCCTTCATCGTTGAAACGGATGCGTCCCACTATGCCATCGGGGGAGTGTTGTCCCAGAGACACCCGGAGACAGGACAAATACACCCTGTAGCATATTTCTCAAAGAAGCTCACCCCCTGTGAGGTGAATTATTCCATCACAGATAAAGAATTGCTGGCCATAAAAGGGCCTGCGAAGAATGGAGGCATTACCTTCTAGGGGCACATCACACCGTTGAAATCTACACCGACCACCGCAATCTGTTGTTTTTAAAGACTGCCAAGGCCCTCACGCCGCGTCAATTGCGATGGACTCTTTTCTTTTCGGATTTTGATTTTATCATCAAATATCGACCGGGCCCGCAGAACGGAAAGGCGGACGCCTTATCCCGCATCAGTGAACCCAAGGAGGGGTTACACCGAGACGACCCAGAGCCACCTTTGATCCTTCCTAAAACGGTCTTCCAGTGCAATACTATAGCGCTGATAACTTCACAGGATTTTCTTGAGGATCTGAAAGTGTCCTTGGCGGATGTAGATGCACAAGCCTGGATACAGGAAGACCCTGGTCACCGATCAACCGATACAGATTTGTTATATCACTATCATGCTTTGTGTGTACCTACTCTTACCTTGCAACAACAAGTGTTGATATGGGCTCATGACTCAAGAATAGGAGGACATTGGGGTGCGTACAAAACCATTGCTTGCCTCGAACGTTCCTTTTGGTGGCCTACGGTACGGAAAGACGTCAAGGAGTTTGTGAAGACTTGTGCGGTGTGTGCACAGGGAAAGTCCAGCCATTCGAAGCCCATAGGGTTGCTCCGACCCATACCTATCCCTCCTCGGCCTTGGCATACGGTGTCTATGGACTTCATTGTGGAAATGCCCCCCTGTGAAGGATACACCACTATTCTGGTGGTGGTTGATCATCTAACCAAGATGGGACATTTTATCCCGATGAAAAAAACTACCCACCTCTTCCGAACTGGCCGTGGTGTTCCTACAACACATAGTAAGGGCTCATGGGATTCCTAACGTTCTCATCACAGATCGAGGTACGCAGTTCACATCCCGATTCTGGAAAGCCTTGTGTAAGACCATGGACGTGGAAGCAAGACTCTCCACCAGCTACCATCCTCAGACGGATGGTAAAACGGAACGCTTGAACCAGACTCTAGAACAATATTTACGCTGTTATTCTCTGCTGAACACTACTGATTGGTACTCCCTGCTCTGGATGGCGGAGTTTGCTTATAACAATGCAGACCACTCCACATTGGGCTGTTCTCCTTTTTTTTGTCTTTATGGTCATCATCCAAACATGCTCCCTTTTGAGTGGCCTGTGGCCTCCGAACTTCCATCCATCCAGGAACACCACGCCCATCTCAGAGCAGTGATGATAGTCGCCAAGCGACAGTTAGCCTTGGCGCAAACAGCTCATAAACAATTCGCAGACAAAAAGAGGACCTTAGAACCAGAGTATCAGAGGGGGGACAAAGTATGGTTGGCGACTAGGAACCTACACCTTAAGGGGGTGGATAAGTTAAAACCCAGGTACATCGGTCCTTATTGTATCGAGGAAGTGATAAACCCCGTAGCCATGCGGCTGTCCTTGCCTAGGTCTTGGCACATTCATCCTGTATTTCATGTCTCCCTGCTCCGACTCTGTCCCGCTGGCCTGAGATTGCCAATAAGGCCAGTCCCCTTTGATGTAGATGGGCAAGATGAGTACGAAGTACAGGAGCAGTTGGACTCACGGATAGTAAGGGGACGAGTACAGTACCTGGTGGATTGGAAGGGTTTTGGGGTGGAAGACAGATCCTGGGAGCCTGCACACAATCTCGAATGTCCTCAGTTGCTGGAGCTCTTCCACGCCACACACCCGGATAAACCGGGCCGACCGCCGAGTCGACGGTCCTCGAGAGGGGGTTCTGTCACGGTCGCGCTGCGAGGTCAGAGTAGACAGACAGGCAGTGCATGCATGCATAGAGCGTCCCTCCCCTATTCGTATAATACGAGGTGTAAATCGACCAAGCGCCCACTGCACTACAACTCCCAGAAACCCTTAGGCAGAATAGGAGGTACCTGGATCAGGAAGCAGAGGGGACTCTGCCTCTATATAAACCCTCTTCGTCATGGAGGCGGTGCTTGACAATTTGGCAGTGGTGGCTGGTGACATTTGAAAGTGGTGGGGCGTAAAGTTATCGTGGTACTGCACTGGGGGGGGGGTTCTCCCCCCCCCGAGAAAATTTTGAAAAAAAAGTGGAAAAATGGAGCATTTTCAAGCAAATTTGAGGAAGCAGGAAGGTTGATAAAGCACTTGCGAAAGTGTTATGACAGGATCTGTAACAACATCCTTATATCCATCAACTTCACCCCAACACAAGTACAAACACACACTCAAACACTATCAAGTACACACATAAAGCATGAGTCACAAACATTTGTTTAGGCTTAAAGACCTGTACACAAAAAAGTACACAGAGACTGCTGCAGCTGCAAGCAGACGTTGAAATACTCGATTTACTCACAAAGTGACAAACACAAAACCCGCAGCCAGACATACTGGGCCCGGTGCCACCTCACAAGCACCCCTGGTCACACCTTCCCCTTTCTGGGAGCTTCCATGAGATGCGCTGGGCTGGATGAGGAAATACTGAGTGCTTGTCCCAGCAAGTCGAGTTTCTTTCTGTGTTCAAAAATGACCACCTTCCTTTTTCTGCCTCCCACTCATTTCTGTGTTTTGGTGTGTTTGTGTCTCACACCCTTCACCATCTCTGCCACCCTCTCCTCAGCTGCCCTCTGCACTTCCCCCTCACCTTTAGGTCTCCCCATCACTCTTTCTACCTCCTGTTTTCCCCCATACAGCTCTGCCTGAATTGCACCCTCTTTCATGTTCATAATTTCACTCTCTCCTTGCTGTCACTCTTTTCACTCCCCTTTGCCCTCCCCCTCCTCTCTCTAAACCTCTCTCTCTCTCTGTCTTATGCGCCATATAAATAAACAGGTTTTATTTGAAACACATCGCAACACCCCCCAGTCGATCTTCCCACTCCTCTCTCTTGCACACGAGCATAATTAACATGAAAGGTAACATAACCTGGACGCTAGCTTACCACTTAGGCGCGAAGGTGGGAGATAAAGCTGCCAAGCCTGGTGTGGTGCACACGCTTCCGCTTATCCTCGCCTCTACCTCTCCTCACCTCTCTCTCCCCCACCGCTATCTGTTTATTTCTATCGCTCTAGGCTCTAGCTTATTCGTATCCCGCACACCTGCCTTTCTGCCTGTGCCCTACCCTGGTGCTAGTTTCCTGACTTTTCTTGTTAGCTCCCGAGTCCCACTCACTTTTTGTCATGCGGTGCCTGCCTTTTACTAACTGCCAAGTTCTGAGTGGTGCAAATGTATGGTACTTAATGTAGCTCTGTCGGAAGGATGGAAGTCTCACTACGTCTGACCAGGATTCGAACTCACGACCTCCGAAGCACCGCATTTATTTGCAGTCAGCTATCATTTCATTGATCCATTCGCATGCCACGGTAGCTCGAGCTTAATAATAAAGACACAGAAACATGTCCTTGTCATCTTTCGAAACCTATGTCAAACGAGCTCAAACTATGAGTATCCCACGTAAGGAGTGAGATGATTATTTAACCGCTTTGGAAAAGAGAGTCAAGAAAGCAAGAAGTAAGACATTGTGATCATAAATATTAGCTTCAAGCAGGGATGAAGCCACTGGTAAGCTGATGCCACACACACTCGCAAGGCCCCTGCTGCAGCTGACTCCCTCCCTCCACATGTATAGAACAAAAGACAGAAGTAACATAGCACTTTTGAAAACTGATACGGCAGATGAGGAGAGAGAGAAGGGGAGAGGCACAAGGAAATGGAGGTCTGTGAACATGCCCATGTGCCACTTCTGCTCTTGCGTGCAGCTCCGACATTTGAACGAGCACAGCCCTGTCAGGCAGGCATGGCCTGACACAGTTTGCACCTGCAGTCATTTTAATATACACAAAGCTCGCCGAGCCTTGGAAGGGATTTTAAAATAAACATACACTTATGCAGTGGCGCTGCATGAATGAAACCATGATGACCCGTGTGACTTTTGCATGAGTTTTTAAATGTCACCGATGGTCACATGTGAACAACAGCTGCAGTGCAGAGCTCTGCACCGCCACCGCTTCCCTTCCCCGTCCCCGGCTGTCTCTTTTAATGACAAATGTAGTACTCACTGGATCCTGACTGAAGAAGTTTATCAGCCCTGTGCATCTGCTGTGCCCTGCAGCTGCTTCGAGGCCACCTTCTGCAGCGCTCGCGCTCACCAGGCAGGCAGGAAGAACCAATTCTACCGGCTTATTTTAGCACTCCCCGAGAACCCGTCACATGCTACGTCCCATACCGGCTTCAAGCGAGCACTTTTGCCTTAGCGCTCCTGGGGGCTAACTCTAGAGTGACATTTAACTTGTCACTGTATGTATCCGCGAAGCGTGGCATTCTCGCCTCTGCGACAACACATAAACATAATAGAGGCGTGCGTATAGTAGTTGCATTTGTATAGCGCTTCCATGCCACACGGTGAGATGCAGAGGCCAGACGCGGCTCGAGGGAGTGGGGGGGGGCGTTGTGCCGGGGGCCCGGGGGATTTTTTTTAAATATAAAAGAAAATCCTACCTGACTGAGGAGGTCCGCCGTCCGCGCCGCCTCGGTCCGACTCAGTTTGGCCCTGCCTACAGCCCCTCTCAGCCAATCCTGGCGCTGCTGGCAGCGCCAGGATTGGCTTAGGGCACGGTTACCTCTCGCCCGCATGCCCATTAGGAGACCGAGGTTTGAGCCTTTGCTCAACCTCGCTCTCCTAATGGGCATGCGCAAGCCAGTGCACACACAAGTGCGCATGACTGGGCACGGCTCGAGAATTCGGTGCCCTTACCCACTCATGCGCACTTGTGCTGCAGTGCTGCCTGCTGCCCCTGGTCCCTCTGACAGTCAATCATGTCAGTCAACATGACGCAGGACCGCCCACCCCCTTCAGACTCTGAAGGGGGTGGGCGGTCCGACGTCATGCTGACTGACATGATTGTCAGTTCTCCTCGGCTCACTTTGAACTTAAGTAAACTGATTGTTTACTTAGGTTCAAAGACGCGAGGGAGCTGCGGGCGGGGGGGCTACGCCCCAACGCCCCAATGGACGCACCGCCCCTGCAATTTGGCCAAAGAGGATTTGTTTTCGAGGGCGGAAGGTATTCCCCGCCGGATTCCAGTCTTCCCGATCTATCGTTCTACGCTCGATCTGAGCCCAACCTTCATGACGCCGATCCGTTGGTGCTGCGTGGAGGACTGCTCAGGTATTGCGTATCGGGAGAAAGCGCCGGGGCGCTCCTCCCGACCCGAGACAATTTGAAGTAGCGCTTCATTAATTAAAACCCCCTTCACTGTAGTTTGGTTCCCCTTCACATAGGTATTTAGCGCCTCTATTTACCCCACGCACTCGCTGTGCCATTGAACAGCGGTTGATTGCGTCTCCTTTCGGTTCTCACGCTGTGTCTTGAACACCGTATGGAGGACACTCAGTTCTAGTAACCCAAGAGGATCCGGTCAGGATTAACTCTCATGCTAGCACCCACGCTTACGAGGGTTCAATTTACTTTCCTGCTCTTTGTGCAATTTGGTTGTTTGCTGGAGGCCGCCGGAGTAGGAGGTTGTCTAGAAGGTGTACCTGGAAGGGTGGTCTTTCTAGGATTCAAGGACGTGACTGTTCCAAGACACAGAGTGAGTGTGAATGCCAGAGTTATCTGTTCGTTTGTGTGTATCATATCCTCGTACTACCACTCACACCGTTTTCTTTCTCTCATTCGCTCACAGTTTATTCTGAGGAAGAGGGACCTATAGACGTCCAGAATCACAGACCGATGGAGGGGTACATAGAATCAACCAGCAATCGTTTGTTATTTTAACCACTTCCCTTTTCCCCGGAGTGCTCCCTCACATAGTGGTTTTCTTGCCCTGTAGGTGGTTGCGCTCAGGGGAGTAGGGGGGCTCTTCTACACGTCATCGTCCCTGCTGGTGGAGGTACAGGTTAGTGGGGTTACTTATCTTGCGCTGCTGACCTGCCCTGACAGTTCTACACCTGAGGGTGTATGGAGAAGTGCGACAAGGAGTGAAGGGCTGAGTTGGGGATGTCTGGAGAAGGACATCCCCTGGAGGTGAAGAGGTGTAATTGCACCAGAAATGCATTTACTAATGGTTATTTCTTTTAGAGGGACTGAAGGTCACATGTGTAATGTGAAGAACCTGTGTAAGGTGATGTCATAAGCAAAGTGGGGTTATGTTGCCAGACATACCTGCTAGGGTGTCTGGCTGTATATGCGTAATCCTGTGATATCATCTGTGATGCCTTTAGGGGCTTGAATTGCAATGCATTATAAGGATCCACAAAAGTGATGAGTACTGTCATTCTAAAGTAATGCTAAAACATGTATTCTTGCTGCTGCGCTTAAGTGAGGAACAACCCAGACTGTTAACCCTGAAGATGTAGGGGTGCATACTGTATGGTCAATATAAGATGCTCAGTCAGGGTTATGTGTCACTAGGGCAGGTGAACCTATTTTTAATGCGTGTTGAGGTAATGGGGTGGGTCGCCACTGGGATGGTGCCAGTGCGCAAGGCCCTCGCTCCAGGTTATGTTCAACTAACTGCATTAGGGGGCAAGATGATGTGCATACATGGGAGTGGTGGTACTAGACCCCACCCCCCTGCGGGTGGGGTGGAGATGTTATGCAATGTCACAAAGTAATTCCAACAGCTTATGTATATTTGTAAATTGGTGCATAGTATTGAGTAGTGTGTGTGTGTTTAATAAATGTACTCTTACTTTTATAAAGCAAAGTACAGACTGGACAATCAATTATTGAGTGTTATCTCTGCGCACCTGCAAATGGCGATTACTAGCCCACACCACCTCCCTTGAGTAAGCCTCAGACTGCTCTGCAACGCTACCCTCTGAGAGTCAGGCGCTACAATTGGGTGTTTGGTTCCCAGTGAAGGACAAATGTAGTCATGTTATTTGTGCAGGCCTCACAGATGCTGCCTCGTTTTCCAACAATAACCAAATAAGTCTTTATAATATTTACATTTTTTACTTTTCATAAATTGTTAGTGTTGTGTTTCACTTCTACTTTAGCTGTTTGGAGAATTAATCAGGTGACTTTTTGCATCCCATTTACTGGATGTCCCACAGTGTTGGATATAAAATAAAGAAGGTTCTCAATCAAATGTGTAGCAGAACCACTGTTCGCTTAATGTAGTCATCCACAGGTTCTGTGCATAACCGGGTTACCCCATTGATATTAATGGTTCGTGTCTGCCTGGGGGCGCCACTGTGGGACCTGGGGACCTTCCCATTTGTTGCTTACTTCCAGGTGTGGGGTGGCTACCACGGTGTGATGTCAGGTCTGTACAACTTGGTGATCCATCACAAATATTACCTGCCCCAGTTGCGCAAGCTCATTCCGTGGCAGGTGCTCTTACAAGTGGAGTATGATGAGGAGGACTGGGCTGAGATCCTGGAGGGTCTCGACTGTGGTATGCAGAAGGCTAGAATGAAGCTTTGTCTCTTCAAATTGGTGCCCAATTGGTACTGGACGCCCTCCAAGTTGGAAAGCGCCGGCCTCCTTCACCACTCAAGCTGCTGGTGTTGCGCCCTCCCTGGCTGGGACGTTCTGCACATCCTGTTTGATTGTCCTGGCCTTCAGGGGCTACAGGTCACACTGTTTCGTATGCTCCCTCTTTCCTCTGCACTCCCCTGCCCCACTGTGTTCTTACATGACCTTAATGCTATTTCCCAGTCGTCACTCTCGACATGAGTGCCGGTTCCTAGCCACAGCCCTGACGTTGGTAAAGCTGTGTATCCTCCGGCAATGGCACACCTTGCACGTCCCTATGTATGCGGAATGACTGATAGAAATGTTTAAAATAGCGGCTCATTTATTCGCTCAATGATATGCTGAACATCTACCTGCAGTTATAGACCCCTTGATGATGACGTCCTTGATGACGCGGCGTGATGGGCGGGGGACGGTCATCAGAGAGGGTTCTGTGCCCTGGGCAGTGCCCAAGATGGGCATCATTGTTCCTGTTGTGCCATCGCATGGAGGGGCGCCAGGACCTTGGTCGTTTCCGTATCCACCTCTCCCCTACCTCCTTCTCCAACCTTCACCCACCCTTCCCATTTTCCTGGCCTTCTCTTGCTACCCTTTCTGTTGGCTCTCTGGATTAGGGGCACTGGGATCTCTGGCGGTGTGTATTTCTATTGTGAGGTCTGCTCTTGTGGACAACTTCTCAGTCTACGGTATTGTATTGAGTTGCTCGGCTGAGCCTATGTTCTGTATTGTTTGTGTTGAAAATCTAAAAGACTGCAGAAAAAGCAGCATGCGCAAAGGAGAGCTACTTCAAAACAGCTGAATGAGAGTACACCTACCCTCACTGCAAGCCTGTGTAATCCCTTATTATTTTGCACCAATTGACCAATCTTCACCAAATTTGGCAGCGTAAAAGTCAGCCTCATGTACTGTGTTTCTCCAAAATTTGCAAACTGGTCAAAGGAAGAATGGACATTAACTGAATAAACAAGCATTGGCAAAGTCAATAGGTTTCGCCTATGCAAAATCTATCAGCTTTGTCAATGTTCATATGCTGAATATTTATTCAACAGGTGGCTCCTACTACATATGCCGCTTACAGTGTTATTATCGCGGTTGGTGGGTGGCATTCAGGAGAGAGGCGGGTAGTAAGAGATGAGTGCCAGAGACTGAAAGGGGAGAAATAAGAAAGACAGATAGTCGAAGATGAGAAGAGATGATGAGGAAGGGTCCAAGATGGATAACACAGGGCTACCAGATTATTAAATAAAGATAAGGATATAAAGATGATAAACACAATAAAAGGGGAGGAGACTGAAAAAGAATTGGGTCATGAGACATAAAAGTACACGGGTCAAGTGCACAACAGAGGACAAGTGATCAAACAGATTACAGAGAAGAAAAAAAAGAAGACAGAGGCGTGGCGGGGGAGATGAATCGAGACCGAAGTGGTCAGAGAACCGGAGGGTGAAAGTAGAAGGGCCAATATGGTAAATGAATGGAATCCTGATATCAGAAAGTTACAGCTAACTCACCACCCTCCTTTCCATGTCCCTTGCAGAGAATACATGGAGTGCACAGAGCGAGTGACATTGGAATAAACCAATGGTAAGTTCAGGTAAGTAAGGGGTGGGTTCTAAGCCCCTTTTAAGATTTTTTTTTAACATAAAAGACTACGCAAGCTCAGCGCAAGCGCTGTGCAGGGTGAAACCTAAAAATGAATGAGACATGTGTAACTGGTGCTCATGTAAAGCACTCCAATACTTTCGGGTCGAGTTTGCACTATATAAATCATTAACAATAACATGCTGGCGATAGGATTTGGCCTAATGGCCGCAGCTGCGGAGTTTGGAACTGGGGAACCAGGTTCAAGTCTCGGTGTCTGCTCAGCATCTTGTGATTGTGGGCAAATCACCTAATATTCCAGTGCCTAATAAAAAAAGAAATTATTGAGTAATGTAACTGGTGCTCCTGCAAAGCGATCCAATAACTTTGGGTCAAGATGCGCTATGTAAAAACTACAAAAATAAAAAACTTACTTTCCTGATGTGATACATGCCTGAACCACAAGTGAGTCAGTAATGGACTTAACAAAAAACTGATGCACTACACTCTCCTAACATCGTTGGGATCGATGTTTTTTCTCTAAATGATGTGCTGTTAATGTTTAATATATTACAAACAGATGAAGCAAAGTATAATATTAATGCAAATAAAATAGGCCCAAATGTGCTGTTTATTCAGCTCTATAATTGACCAATATCTAAGGCGGAGGGGCGTCCCCCCCCCACTGCTCTCAGAGCAGTGGAAAAAGGAAAAATAAAATGATAATACAACGCTATTATCATTTTATTTTTAGTATGGGGTACGGGACCAAGTTAGGGCATAGCAGGGCGCGGCTGGGCGGGGCTGGGGTCACAGGGAGGAGGAAATATGTATGCACCATAAGTTCGCATGACAGTTTGGCCGTCCATCCTGGGCTGGCGCCGTCATGGGCACTTAGCATTTCTCCATCTGTCTGTGTTGCACAACTGGGTGGAGAATAGTCCCAAGGCTCTGAGCTGCCAAACAGGCCTCTCAGACCAATCGAGATGCTGATGACATGCTGGTGACAGCAGTGTCGTGATTAGCTTAAGGGAGTGTGTGTGCTGCCGGGAGCCAGGAGGAGAAGCTGTGGCCGTAATCAGGTAAGTGATTTTTTTTATTTATTTATCCTCCCACCCAACCACCTCCGTTCCATAGCAGCTGCCACTGGTAAAGGGGCGTGAAACTTAGTTCTTAAAATTTGCCTTAGGAAAAAATTATGTTGACAAGTAAAAAAAAAGAATTTAATCTCAACTTTATTGTTTAAATGTCATCAATTTACGGATTTAGTTAATTACATAAACGCCTCTGCTCAGCCCCTTTATACTATTAAACCAGGAGTCGCTGCTTTAGTTTTCATGTAAATGCAACTTTAGCTGTGACTTAAAAAATCCATTAACTCAAACTCATCCGGATGCTGGCCACCATTTCTTGGGAAGGAAAGAACAAAGATGCTGACACATACCATCCTCTCAGAGGCAGGAACAGCTGAGGGAGGGGTAGGAAGCACCGCGGGAACCTAAATGTCCATCTTTTTATGCAATATCTACCCCCTTAATGTCTCTTTGCCCAAAATGACTTTAGTGGCTAGAGGTCTGTTTGCTTTGGAAAGGGTCTCGTTCAGGCCTGCAGCAGAGTTTTCCTCACCCTCCCTGTAATCTTGGCGAGATCTGACAAGGATCACACAAGATGTCAAGGGTGCAGTTCTCCATTCATCAGGCCAGAAAACCATAACACATGGTAAGTGCTGTCATTCTTTCAAAACTTTTCTCTAAATTTACTTGCAATATGTCCAGAAAAGTCAAACCACAGCTGACCAGCGGTCTCAGATCATGAATGACAATCACACCTTCAGCTAGTCTGGACTTTTTTTTAGCCAAAAACACTTTTTGCATGCCGACCTTCTGCACTTCAGGAATGTACGTGTGGAACTGCGTGGGCGACTGGAAACTCACAGGCACTCTTTGCTATTGCTTAAAGAGTTTTAGAAACGTTTTTCTGCATTTAGCATAACTTCTGACTAGAGCTGAAGACAATAACTCTGCAGTGCGCACTTCTTTGTTGTCCTCGATGTGTTTGTTTTTCAGTAAGCCCGGAGCAGTCTCTTTGGGGTGGCTTTGAAACATGTGTCACTGGAGCGTCTCTTGTTACAGGAGGCAACGGATTTGCAATGGAAACGTTGTGTTGTCCAGGAGGCGTGCAGGGCTGAAGGCGGCAGCACGAGTCCTTCTGAACTTTGGAGGGCCATCCTGGCTAAACTCGCTCTGGATCAGAGGGGCTGCACGGCTCCACGAGCGGTACGGATGTACCATGTGCACTTGAAAACAGCCTTCGTCAGAAAGCCCATCCTGGTGTGAAGGGATGGCCGGAGCTGCACTGCCCAGGACTCCACGCCCGCAGAGGGCTCCGACCGGCAGAAATTCATTGCCACCCCTCTCTTCAGTGTATTGCACAGTTCGTTCACATTCCAACCTGGAATGTGAACGAACTGGGCACTACACTTTCCAACTATGCATTATGGAATTTTCAGGACAAAATTGTAAGAGACGTATCTCCCCCTCTATCAAGCTTCTGTGTCTTCAGCATGTAAGGAAGGACTTGCCCATGAATACTAGCAATGATCCCTCCTGGCTGTTACCTAGAGTATGCCATGCTGTGCTGCTCCCCAAAATTCCCTCACATTCCCTGTCTCCTTGTGCAGCGAGTTTACATCTACCCACCTCCCCAATGCCCGTCGCCCTCCCATAATCTTTCCTTGCATCATCCATCATCCTATTATACCCGGCGGACCCAGAAAGATCCATTGGCAGAATACTGGAGATCCTGGCGGTCTTCGGAATTTATTCCGGATTCCGTATTAATTGGAATAAATCTTTTATATAGACGCTTGCAGGGAGGCAACCCAGCAAAGCATAGCAGTGTCCAATACCCAGGGAAGTAAGGGGCTTCAAATAACTGTGATTCACAGGCTGTGAATCTATGTAGCCCGAGATCAGAAGCTATTGTATGATCAGACCCCAGGTAGGTTGTGCGAGGAATGCAGAAGAGATGTGGGCCATGTCCCACTACCCTGGAGAGGTGTCTATCAGAGCTGGACTCCAGCTGACTCAATCGAAGATCTTTTACAGAGCCAACTACACTGGAATGAGACTGGATACAATGGGCGGTGCCTTAGGGGGTGTACATTGAGGGGCACACTCCTACATAAAATATGGAAACGCCCGAAAGTGCATCAATTCTGGACAGGGGTTCAACGTAGAATGCTGCAGACCATGGGGGGACTGACAGGAACATGGAGGGAGGGGGAAGAGAATGAAAGTGATGCTATCGAGGCAGTGAGGACTACTTTGTAACATATGGGAAACAGGTCAGATTCCTGGGGGATGTGACACATCGTGAGGTGGTAATTTAAGCCTGCATATGATTGGCAAACATGTAAACCACTGATAGGGGGTTGTTCTTGTTCAGTGTTATTTAATGTAAAAAAACACAAAAATTAAAAAAAAACATTGGAAAAAAAACCAATTATTGAGTACTCACCAATAGAATATAGACTGAAGGAAGAAAGCTAACGAAGAAAGCTATCCCCTGTACCTAGGTGACCTCAAGGAAAGACTCCGAAAAATCTCAATACATTGAGGGAACAATGGGTGAGTGATGAAATAGACAATAGCTCCTGGTACAAAGTACTTATACTCGAGGTGTTTATCAGAGCGAAATTCAGACTAATTAAATACAAATCTCTACATATGCAAGCCTTTGGGAGATTGAACAATGACACTTGCTCAAGGGGGTGCAGGTTAACTGTTACCTTCATACATGTCCAGCACAGTTATGGAAAGGTACTAGGAAAGGTACTGGATAAACTTATGTGCAGAAATGGCGGCTGTCCTAGGGATACATTTTTTAAAGAAGCACAGGTTATACTATACTACTAGGCATATGTGGTGGTCCATCACCACCCACTATTAAGGAGAGGAAACTCACCATGGACTGGCGCATGACTGTGGAAAAAGCTGTACACCCCAAGAAGAAGGCCTGGAGAAATTTGACAAGATTTGGTGAATATAGGCTGGGTTGAACCACAGGAGTAGCAGAATGGCCTGGTGCAAATATGGCAGATCAGGGATGGGGAAAAGTGATATGTTATCATGTACTGTTGCAACATGTTGTCCAACTTTATTTACAAATGTATCATGATCCTGTCATTGAATGGAGAGCCTGGGGGCCAACAGACTGGGACCGGAAGAATTTATACTTACATGTCTGTAATTTGTCTGTCACTGCGTGTTGTCTGTCACTCCGTGTGGTGTTTCCTGCTTCATGGTTTATAATAAAACTCAATACAATTATTTAAAAAATGAATTAACCTAGGGGCCCATTACGATACCCGGCGTAAATAAATCCGCCAGGCATGGAAGCGGCAAAAATCCGCCCGCACACACCGCCTGAACACCGACCACGCCATTACGATTACACAAACCGAAAACCGCCATCGGCGGAAAAGCACACAAAATACCGCCCGCCAACGTCCGAGTCGGAGTCAAACCGCCCGCCACGGACGGAAACACGCACGACAACACAAAACCGCCCGCCCTCACGGCCGACACACCGCACGTGAAATTACGATCGCACCGACATGAGCGCGGAAAACAACAAATATACCACCCGCCAGCGCAAACAACGCCGATGAGAATCGACACAGCAGAAGCCATGGCGCCAACGTACCTGCACAGAAACCATCCGCACACAAAACCAATAGCACACAACATGGCCAACAAGTCCACACAGCAAGGCACGCACAAATACACAAGCACAGTACACATCCCGAAAACACCCCCGGACAAACAAAAAATACAAAGGCCAGAACCCCAGACACAACACACCTGAAAACAACAGACCATGAGGACACACCCACATAGGTGAGTACAAAAGCAGCACTCCCACAGACCACAACCCCTTGCTACATTGCAAACCAGAGAGGAGAGGAGAGGACACAGTGACACAGCAAGGACAGCAGCACACCACAGAAACGCACACATCACAACCACCACCACCAAACACCACCACCACCACCAAACACCGGCACCACAAACCCCCTGCACATTACACAACACACACCGCACCAGCACCACAAACACCATGGCACCACAAAGAATGCCCAAGTTCACGCCCATGGAGCTGACGGTCATGGTCGACGAGATCATCAAGGTGTACCCACAAATCTATGGGAACATGGTCCAGCACACACCACTAGCCACCAGAAACAGAATGTGGAACCGGATCGTAGACCAGGTCAATGCAGTCGGGACCCTGCCCAGGAACAGAGTCGAGATTAACAAACGTTGGAATGACGTAAAGAGCCTGGTCAAGAAGAAGGAGGGCAAAAACAGAGAGCTGGCTGCCGTCACTGGCGGAGGGAATCCCGCGCTCTTTAAGACCTTCAAAGCGTGGGAGGAGAAGGTGCGAGTCGTAATCCATCCGGAGATCCTCGCCGGATTAACAGGGGAGTGGAGGCTGGTAAGTACAAACTAATGTATACCAGCACACCGCTATGTACTCACATGCACTACCACCATGCCACAGCTCCCAGGGACAAACACCCCCATGTCCAGCACACAATACACAACACATCACACACACATGCAACAGACACTACCACACACAGCCCAAACCGAACAACTGTAAGATGCGTGGGGACATGTGTACACTAAGCCAGCCACGTAACCACCAACAGGTCCCCAAATATGCCAGAAGCGCCACAACGAGCACCCACCACACCCATGTGTCCGCCACAGCTGCACTAACCGACAAGTAACAGGTAAGTGGCAGGAACACAAAGTGCAGTGGGTGGGACGGTGGACAGCCCAAGTACAACACACACCAGGCCCCAGTCCCACAGCACAGCAAGGAGGAGCATCCCCCACACCCCACAGCCACGTGTCAGCCACCGCAGTGCACAACGACAGCCGAAAGGCAGACATCACGGTCCACAGCAATCGGTGTCAGTGGGTGTCCAGCCACCCCCACGACCCACAACACCCCCCACCCCCACAGACCTGCAACATGGAGCACCCCCGCTTAGAGCCATGTGGCATCCAGTACAGTGCACGCACGAACAACTTGCAGGTGGGAAACTGGACAGGGCTGGATTACTGGAGGCATGAGGACCATAACACGACCAACACATGGGACATGTCACGTAGCAGACGAACACGCAGCACCGCCCACCGTCACGAACAAGTGAACAATGTGCACACGGACATGAACAACAGACTCACACCCCACATGACCCATCACAGACATAGCAACACCCAAGGAGCCACGTCTGCATGCACAAGCCACACTGAATATAGTCCCACACGGCAGCCACTGTGCAACTCATCACACACAACCGAAACACCATTGAAGTCCTGTCCATGTAGCCCCTACTGCCTGTCAACAACACACCCCACAACTACGCCTATGTAAGACAAACAACACTAGACACAACAGAGCGGAACAACATAAATGCACACGAACACCACTGAACCCATCAAACTCACAGACACACCATGCACATACAACATACCATCCATCCCATCCGTCAGCCCCAGTCTCATGAAAGGCATGTCATCCGCACAGCTGCCACACATACAGCAGTCACGCTAAGACACATGCCCATGACCAACCATGTGACAGAAGTCAATGAAGCGCACGCCACACTGTGAGCAACAACACACAACATGGACCCCCCCCCCCGAGCACTGCAGTGATGCACATGGCACAGGGCAGCACGCACACCAAGGAGATGGGACAACTGCAATACGTTGGCTGGCACACAACTATCACTCACTCATAACGATGCGTCCAATGCCATGTCCAGTAATCACAACAGACAGCAAATATGCAGGCCATGTCAAGCATGCACACACCTCAAACCATGCACTGTCATGCTGCCACAACACATGTCACGTTCGGCACCCATGGCTCACAGCATGTACCCCAAAAGCATATCCCCTCCCAAATGCGAATCTGGGGCATGGCCCCCATGTTGCCATATGCGTTCCTAAGCGTTCCATTTGAACCCCAAAAGCATATTCCATCCCAAATGCGACTCTGGGGCATGGCCCCCATGTTGCCATATGCGTTCCTAAGCGTTCCATTTGAACCCCAAAAGCATATTCCATCCCAAATGCGAATCTGGGGCATGGCCCCCATGTTGCCATATGCGTTCCTAAGCGTTCCATTTGAACCCCAAAAGCATATTCCATCCCAAATGCGAATCTGGGGCATGGCCCCCATGTTGCCATATGCGTTCCTAAGCGTTCCATTTGAACCCCAAAAGCATATTCCATCCCAAATGCGAATCTGGGGCATGGCCCCCATGTTGCCATATGCGTTCCTAAGCGTTCCATTTGAACCCCAAAAGCATATTCCATCCCAAATGCGAATCTGGGGCATGGCCCCCATGTTGCCATATGCGTTCCTAAGCGTTCCATTTGAACCCCAAAAGCATATCCCCTCCCAAATGCGAATCTGGGGCATGGCCCCCATGTTGCCATATGCGTTCCTAAGCGTTCCATTTGAACCCCAAAAGCAAAGTACAAACCAGACCCAGGATGGGCCAGGATCCCGCATACACCAGAGTCACAAGTAGGGGCACAGCAACACACCCATCGGCATGGCCAATCCGTCCCATGCCACATGTGCACAGCACACAGTCCCATTGCCAAGCACACACAACTACAGATGCTACAGCCACACACACGCCTCCGGGAAACCCATGTACGAGATTGCACGAACTGTCAATGTCAGACGACAAATACATACTTCGCCAGGTGCAACACAATAACAAATCTCATTCTCTCCACAGGTGACGAACTGCTGGATGCTGGGGATGGAGCCAGCAGCCAGCACAGCCAGCCTACAAGCCCCCAACGAGGACACACGGATCTGGAGGATCTGTCCTCCTCTTCGGACACGGACAACCAAGCAGGCCCATCTGGTGTGGCAGGGCCCAGCCGCTCCCCAGGACCCCTCCTACCCACCAACCCATCATCCAGGGCTGCTGAACATTCACAGCCCCCTGCTGCCACTGTCGTTGCGGCCACACCCACGGTCATTGTGGCCACTACCACTGCCGCAACCGCCACCATCGCCGCACCGACCAACACCGCCGCCACCACCGCCACGTCTTCGCTGGCACCAGCCCCAGCGCAGGTGGTGGCCCGGACGACTGGATCCACCCTGGGAGCCACAGCGAGGACTGTGGTGAGCAATGTGGCTAGTGGGCAGGCCGGTGGCAGCAGGACTGGTAGGAGGAGCAGGGTCAGGGAAACGCCAGCCTCCCCTGGGAGCCATGCCCTGCCTCACATGGCCAGAGTCCTTGGGGCCTATGAAGAGGCCCAAGGACAATGGGTCCGGTCTGCTTCAGACACGCGTGAGGTGCTGGGGGTGCTGAGGTCCATGGACGCCCGTATGGGCCAAATCGTGGACCTCATGGGACAGCTGGTGGTGGCGGTGAGGTCACAGCCAGGGACAGCAGCTCCCCTCCGCCACCACCTGCCGGGGCGCAGGGTGGAGCAGCAGTGTCCAGTTCCCCTGCGTCCACAGCCAGTGATCACACCTCAACCACCAGCATGTCGCAAGCAGGCACCCCCTCGCAAACGTGGAAGGGGCCGTCCGAAGAGGAAACAGATCTCCCGGGAGGACTTCGCACGCTCCAGACGCAAGTGAGGCAGCCAGCCAGCCTTCCGCCAGCCTTCCTTGACCAGCCACTGCATTGACTTGGACTACGATCCCACTCCACACAGCCATCTGGATGGCATGTGTGTGTTGGACTATGGACATAGAACCAGTGGGTACACCCTGATCATCACGCAGCCATGACCGACAGCTCATTGTCACTGCACGCACCACTTTTGTCATCACCTTACACACAATCACATGTCACAGTTTGTAATAAATGCACCTTTTTCACTAACTGCTGTTTGTGCCCTGTGTCTTATTTGTACGGAATACAACGGCCACCTTGGGCGGAAAGGCACCTGATGCGTTGCATGGCATTTGAATCCGGAGGGCCGGTAGGGACCTAGGGGTGGGAGACAGAACAGGAGCACATTCAATGAGTGTGTCACACACCCATCACACAGTACATGTCAATAACTACAAGCAATGTACACACATCGCACAGAGCTATAGGGCACAATGCCACAGCCACCAACAGTGGCATACTACCCTGGCCATGGAGCGTTGACACACAGCACGCAGTGAACAAACGGCCACCCTGACACAGCACACACACACCTGCACAGATACAGCCACATCAGCCGTCGTACATGGACACTCACCGTCAAGTGAAGTAGCGGGCGATGAGCTGCTGCCGCACATTACCAGCTTCCTCCTCTCCGCTGTCCTCCTCACTCGCGCTGTCCTGGTCTGCGGGCTGGGGCCCTGGTTGATCTCCGTCATCCACGATGAGGGGGATCTGCTTCCGAATGGCCAGATTGTGCAGCATGCAGCACGCCACCACTATCCGGCACACCTACTGTGGGAGTACGCCAGCGCACCCTCGGTGCGGTCCAGGCACCTGAACCTGGACTTGAGGAGGCCAAAGGTACGCTCGACCACACGTCTGGTCCTCCCATGTGCCTCATTGTAGCGATCGTCTGCTGGGGTGCGAGGATTCCTCAATGGACTGAGCAGCCATGCCCCATTCGGATACGCAGAGTCACCTGGGTGTGAGGGACACAGAGAACCGTTGCTAATCCAACTGGACAGGGGACAGCATCGCACAGCCAGCACGCTACACCACTCCACATACTCACCGACAATACAGGCACGATCCTGTTGCATATTGGACATCAGTCGTGGCAAGATGCTGTTGCGCATTATGTGTGCGTCATGGGCCGAGCCTGGGAACTTTGCACACACGTGGGTGATCACCATGTCCGCAAGGCACACCACTTGCACATTCAGGGAGTGCGTGTGCTTCCTGTTGCGGTACAGGTGCTCAGTGGCCTGTGGTGGAACAAGGCCGACATGTGTGCAGTCAATGGCTCCAACGACGTGTGGGATTCTGCCAAGGGCATAGAATGCACCCTTCACTGCCGCCAATTCACGAGCCCTGGGGAAGCGGATGTACCTGTTCCGGCACAGCATCATGGCTGCCAGTACATCCCTCAGCACCTTGCTGAACATGGGCTGGGACATCCCTCCTCCACTGCCCACTGTGTGCTGGAATGACCCAGTGGCGAAGAAATGCATGGCGGCCATCACCTTAGCCGTGGGGGTGACAGCAGTCGGATACACCCTGCGGGGACGGAGATGGGGTTCTAACATGGCACACAGTCGATGCAGGGTTGGCCTGTCCAGCCGAAACTTCCTAATGACCTCCGTATCCTCCATGTCTGCCAGCAATTGGTATGGGCGGTCAATGTTCGGTCTCCGCCTAGGGACAATGGCAGAGGACACATGTCAAAGCAACACGACACATAGCAATTTCGCATACACATCACTGACATGACTGAGCAAGCACATGAGCCACAGCCCAGCTGTCAAGCTGGGATGGCACGGCCACAATACACTTACACAGGTCTCCCAACAATGGCAATGGCTAGTGATACAAACCACTGCCATGTGCATGCACATGGGGATCTAGGCCCCAATGACTTGCGGGGCGTGCTGATGGGGACTGACTGCATATCCGTCAAGCGGCAACGCCACGGCAACATGAATGTCTGCTGAGCATGGAACTGCTTCCGCGGCTTGATGAGTATGGCACACGACGACGACGATGTGGGCACAGGCTGAGCGGCCAAAACAAGTGGGACCTGTGGCACGAGGGGATATGAGACAGTAGTAGGTGTCAGCACTGCACCCTATGTACAGCACTGTACGGATCACACCTCCCGAAACATTGACAGGTGTCCACATTGACAGCCCCATGCCAAGACGGCTGTGTGCTTGCAGTCACACGTCACAGGTGAGAGGTTACATTGCACGTGCCAGGTGGCAGTCGTACATAGTGGGAGCTGGCATGTGTGTGCATGTGTCTCCTGTTCAGGATCCACCAGATGGGCGCTGACTCTGTACTGACCATTGGACACAGCATGTTCCGTGGAAGGCTTGTGTGTGTGGGATGGTGGCACTGGATGTGCCTCCGTTGGGTGGGGGGCCATGCACAGGGCGGGTACGTCGATGATTGCGCATTGTTGGTCACGGTGGGTGCACCCACTGAGATGTGTTGCCCTGTGTTCAATTCCTATGTCCGCATGATGATGGACTGTAGATGTGGGCAGACTACACATTGGTCGATGTGCTGTCTATATACATGTGCCTTCACACCAGGCACAGCTGCCCCTGCACATGTGACCCCTGCTGGACTCGCTGCTGGGTCTGTGGAGCTGATGCACCTTCTGCGCGTGGGGCGGGCAGCTCTCCTCACTTCCCTCATTGCGCATGTCATGACTTTGCCGCAGGTGACATGGATCATGGAGGGCCCACATGTACGCGTGGGTAGGCTACACATGATTGTACACTGGTCGCCACCCCCAGTCAGTGTTTCGAATGGGAAGGTTGTCGTGCTGGTGGTATGTTCGATGTGGCGGATGGGCGGGCCTAGGTGCGGGCTTACATTCCGGACATGGGGGTAGTTGGATTGGCGACTAGTTGCAGTACACACGGGACACGTCTCTTCCTTTCCACATCTGGGTCATCCCTTGTACTAACTGACAGTGATACAGTCATCTTCGCCCCAGCCCTCATGTCCTCCCCTCGCTCCCCCAATATGCATGCTCACCTGCGAGGCTAGCGCTTGCACAGGCAGCCCCAAGCTCGCACCAGAGAGGGCAAGGAGTGTATGTGTGGGTCCAGTTGCACGAGTGGGCTGTCTCAGGGTATGATGTGTTGCGGGACGCTGTCCACCTGCGTGGTGCCCCAAATGGAGACCCGGCCTGCATGGACTATGCATCACAGTCTTCGCCTTCCGGATCCGCCACCTGCGACACCCAGTGGCTGTGGCTGCCCTTTCGGCCAGGCCGCGTCCGTCTGTGGCTGATGGCCCACACATTCACTCTTTGGCCTCTCTGGGGAGGGCTCGGGGTGGTGGCGCACGCGCTTGCACTTAGTCGCAATGGCATGTGGCGTGGTTGGTATGATGGGCAATGGATGGGATGGTGCGAGCCACCTCCCGTGACGTCAGTGCTGCTCGTGCTGTGGTGCGTCCCCCTACACTTCCATGTGACTTGTGCCATGCTAGACGTTGAGGTTCTATTGCCTGCGTGATATGACCAGGAGGAGCGCGAGGAGACCTCTCACACACCATGCTCCACTGCCATCCCGTGCCCTGTATCGCCTGTGCGGATTGACTATGTTGGGGTTACACCTGGTCGACTGGGGCTGTGTGTGCCTTGTCACGGGGCATGGCGGGCGCACAACAGGATCCAGCTTGTCCACAGAGGGTGGGCTGAGGTGCGCCTGGTACCGCTTTGTACGTGTGCCCGGCTGCTGTGCACACACGTGTTCACTCCCCCCGACAGGTGTCCTCTCACAATGCCCAGGGAAGCGGTGGTGTACTGTTCATGACCCCTCCCAACACGGCGTGCTCCAACTTGGCATGTGCGCATCTACCCGTCGCACCCACCCACCTGAGCACTGCGTCCATACGACTTCACACGACACATGTGTGTCTTCCACAGTGGTGCTACTCATTTGCGTTGACATCCAATACCAGTGGACTACATGGTCATGTCACGACTGCCGTGTACTTCACATACTCTCATCCTCTCTCATTCGTACTTGTGAAATGAGTCAGCGGAGACAGTTTTGGTTTCAAACATTATATTGAGTCTTCTGTCCTCTGTGATGCAGTATAGTGGACACTACTGGCAGCGGAATACATGTTGAGGATATACTGAGCATGATTGCAAATGGGATAGGGTGTGGGGTTACATGTGATTGGCTGTTGCATGTGGGATGTGGGCTTCAGAGTGACATCTGCTTGGCCAAGGTTGTGCTAATGTACATTTACGTATAGCTGCGGAGCTGCGGACTTTGACACAGACGGTATACATGTAGCCTACCAGACCGCTTGGCATCATGGGCACAGTCCATCTCAGTTCCATGTGACAGGTTTGCTGCGGTTGTTCCTCATGCACGCGTGCATGTGAGTTGACATCAGGGCATGTGCTTGCGTGCATGCAGCGGCGTGCCACTTGTTGTTGCACTGTGGTGGTTACTGGACATGTCACAGTCACTGGGGTCGTGTTGTTGTTGTATGCACTTGTCGTCCATGCAAAGGTCCTGGTATGGGATTCCCGGGCGGGGGTGGGAGGGGTGCAGCACCCACAGACTCCAGGCGACCTATTCATGTCCACTGAGCGGTGTGTGTGTCCATGTGCGCTGGATCCATGTCGTGTCCTGGTTGTTCGTGCAGTTCCGTCCATGTGGGTGCGATACACAGAGCCCATGCCACTGCCTCCCACGATGCATGCAGTGTTCCTGGATGTGATGGGGAACAGTGTGCATGTCCCGGTCATATCCGATGTCATGGCGATGTCGTTGATGGTGTGGTTACAGTTGCCGGTCGTTTGGTATGGCTGTTGTGGTGGTGACTGGCCAGTCCGTGCGGAAGCTAAGCATGGGTGCGGGGTTGGACATCATAGGTCACTCGGGAACCTGCGTTGTGGTCCGACGTATTTACAGGTTGTCAGGTATGCGATGCCGTCCAGCAGGGCTTCCATGTCATTGGTGGTGTACATGTTTGCCAGCCAATGTAGCGGATGGTGGCTGTCAAGGTGTTGTTCGTAAGTTGTCCCTTGGAGGACCATGATGGGGCATGCTGGGTGACATTCGATGTAGCTGTTCTCGATGATCCGTCGTGTGGAGGCACAGTGGTCCCATTTCAGTGCGGGTGCGATGTTGGCCACATACGCCATGCCCCCATAGGCAGAGCAGGCCCTGTCGTGTGCGTCCAGAGGGAGGAGTAGTGGTAGCAGGTCCGCCTTCAGACATGCCGGGTTGGAGAGGCATATCTCGACGGGATGCTGGTAGGGACACCTCCGACAGTAGAAGACGGGCATGACGCAGCTGAACAATGTGATGCGGTAAGTCAGTCGGTAACTTACGTTCAGCAGGGACAGGAGATCGCATCCCAATGTATGGCACAGGTTGGTTTTGTACAGCTTGAGCTGTTCGGCGTAGTTGGGTAGGTGTGTTGCGGTTGCCATTTCGCAGCGGTTCGTTGAGGTGGCGTGCTCCGGCTGTGTGTGCAGTCTGCAATGTGCACGCTCCGGGGTTGCTGTGAGCTCTGTGTAGTCGTGGGGAGACAGGACTTGTGTTCTGTTGGCTTGTTTAGAGGACACGGGCCCTCTTCCCACATGCTTCTCAGACAGTTCAAGGTCAGTGCTGTGTGACTCCTTCCAATTAACTTGCATGTGGCCGACATGGGGGAGTGTTTTCTTCTTTCTTCCCCGTCCGTTGTGTGCTTCTGTGATATGCGCTATCTGCCCTGTGGTCGGTCTCCTCGGCATGCCTGTGTTGGTCTATTCTTGGACAATGGCTGTATTCACCGGCTTCTGTCGTAGGGCTGTGGTTTCGGAGTTGGAATGGAAGGTCATTCAGTGCTGTCTGCTCTCCCTTGTGTGGGCGGCAGGCTGCCTTTCCGCTCTGCGTTGGGCCTTGTGTGTGGATGTTATTCTTGGGCCACCTGTTGTCGGTCCCCGGGCTCTTTGGTGTTCCGTTTTATATGTCTTGTTCATATGTGCAGGGTGGTATGGGTGTTTCTGTGAGGTACTGGCGTTCCTCTTCCCGAAGGGGCCCTGCTTCTCCTAGTTGGTGTTGCCGCCGCTGTGTGCTACGCCATGTTTGTTACACTGGGGTGTGTCCTGCTGTTGCGTGTCTTCACTGACATGTGTGCGTCGGTTGTGTGGCGTTGGGTGTTGTCCGTGAATTGGGCGTTGGGGACATGTCTGTGGCCGGCCTGTCACGTGTCATGTGCGTTCGGGGTGGGGCTGATGTGTGTGCTGCTTGGTTGTGTCCCTGTGTCTGTGTGCGACGCATGCATGGCGCTGCGGTTGGCCTCTGCGTTGTGCGCATGTGTGGCGGCGTCATCGGCGCTTTTGGGCCGTGACGGGGTGGTTGGTTACTAGTCCCAGGTGGTGTGTACACATGTGTTCTGCGATGTTACGATTTGGCCTGTGTGTCATATGTGGATGCGATGGTGGATGTGTAGTGTACACGCGCTGGTGGGGGGTTGTCCGCTTTTTCCGCCCTTGCACTGTGTGCGCTGTTTGCGTGCACTTGTTGTGTGTGTGCCTACCTGCGTCTCCGCGGTACGTTGCGTCCTTGGTGGTGCATCAGCAGAAGCATGGGGAGTGCCTGCAGTGCTGGATTCATGCTCGGGGAGCCGCTTCTTCGTTGTCCGTGCTCGGCATCCGTGTTACCGCTTCGGTTTGGCGTACGGTATCTCTTGGCTGTGGGAGCCGTTTGTTTGCGGCATCGTAATTTATGCGCCGGGCGGGACGTGTTTCGTCGGACGGTGTGTGTCAGTTGGGCTGCGCCGCTACATGTACGGGCGCACTTTGATGGCGGACGGTGTTGCTGGCTTGCCGGCGGTGTTTGGCCTACTTTTCGCATCGTAATTGGACGGGCGTGTGGACTGCTGCGTGCCGGCGGTAACTGGTGGTTTTTGCATCCGCCAGCACGGCGGTGGTGCTTCCGCCCGCCATTGTAATGTGCCCCCTAGTTACTAAAAGACTTAGGGCCCTATTCCGATCTTGTTCGGAAAGCATACTGGCCGAATCGGCTTCGGAATGCTCTCCGTACGACTCAGGTCGGGGAGTCCGACCAAACGAGTACGATGCATCCATATGCATCCGGATCCGATTCGGTCGGACTCCCATTGACTTCAATGGGAGCCTGTGTTCCAAACGTGAATACAGGCTCCCATTGATGAAAGGGGTGGCTGGGGAAAACCTTGCACCCACACTGTGCATAGTTGGAAAGGGGGGATGCCTGGGTACCCCCACAAGCCCGATTCGGAGGGCCCTGATTGAAGGGGGGCCTGTGATGGACCCCCAAAGACTGATTCCGGCAGCCGTTTCGTTCCGGGCAAACCGAATCGGAAAGGCTGTCCGAATTGGTCATCGTACTCGCTCGCTCGGAAACCGAGCCCATAGACCTGTACGAATCGGCTCCGGAAAGGCTCGACCTGTCTGAATGCCTTTCGGAACCGATTTGATAAGCCCTAACGGTTTCCAGGCATCGTACTTGGTCGTTCGGACCTAGGAAGGAATCGGTCGGAAACAAGCGCTCCAGATCAGATTCGGCAAACCCGAATCCAATTCGGTGCCCTTCCGACCGACATCCGAATCGACCCCTTAGCACCCCAGGCTGGAAGACTTACTACTTTAAACTCTGGTTTGGGATTAATCCAAATCATGGTAATCTTTCACATGCAGAGACAGAAAAGTGACAGAAAACTAGTCTCTGGTTACTTGTGTTTCGTTGTCAGGTGGCCATCCTGGTATCATGAGGATATTCCACCCGGTTGACGAATGCTCCTTAAGGTGAGATTTGAACCCATTTCTCTGGGCTGCCATTGATCCCCAGGGATCTGAAACCCAAGGTGAGACTCAATCACCTAGAAGTGCTCACACTTCATGGCGGGGAGCCCTGTACAACCTTCCCTTGAGATACTCAGATGAAACCCTTTCAGACCAAAGCTGAAATCTAGCCATCCAATCCTCACTGCCTTATTCACCCTAAAGAGAAGTAGGAAGGAGGAAACGTCTGTGTATATTTTAAACACCAACCACCTGCAACACTCAAATCAAACATTGACACTAGGGGTCCGATTACGATGCTGTAGTAAACGGCTCTGACCCTCGGTCAGAGCTATTCCTACAGCATCGTAATAAGCTGTTCGAATTCATTTCTGACTGATCCATTTGGATGGAGTCAGTCGGAAAGGAATCCGAACTGGATTTCCGAATGGCTTCCGATGGGCTTGGAGAGCCCATCTTCTATTCGGAAAGCCTCCAATAATTCTAAGGGCGGCTCTTTCCGCCCAAGGGATTACAATGTCGGATTCCGTTAGCCTTTCTGTGCCGGCCTTTCCGACACAGAAAGGCTGTCAGAAGTTGACTTTGGGGGCCCCCAGCAGGGCCCCCATGGGTGCACGGCCTCCGGTTGAAGGCCGCCCCCCTGTTGATTCCTACACCCAGTGACAGGCACCTTGAGGTACCTGCCACGGGGTGCAGGGATGAACTGCACCTCTTCTCTTTACAATGAGAGCATGCATTCCGGTCAGAATGCATGCTCCCATTGTAAAGAATAGGAGTGCCACCGAACAGTGTTCGGTTGCATCCTAATTGCTGGGTTGGGACCGCCGACAGGAGGTCGGTCGGTCCCAGTACCGAATCGATGTCGGATGGACTCAGGTCCGTCCGACATCGAAATCGGGCCCAAAGTGTTATGGTTGTATGTACCACACTGTAGAAGTAACAGGACCACGAAATAAGCGCCCTTACAAATCTACTCACCTTCAACAAGAACGAAAAGGCAGCGCTTTCCAGGTAAGCTTACTCCCAAAAGTTCATTCACACAGGTAGCAACTTCACCCCCTAGTCGACACCCTTTTCATGATGCAGGAGGATATACAAAACATGATTGAGGCAGCTGCCTTCAAAGCCATGGCAGCAAAGCATAGACAAGGAAAAAGAGGGTCCAAGTCTGCCGGGCTTCTTGATGATAATGGTTCATCTGTATCTGATGTTGAAGCACAGGCGCATCTGGCAAATACATGAGGAGAGAAAAAATGTGGGAAGTTCTTTCTCATGTGAGTAATAATGTGGGTTTTCCTTCATTTCAGACGGCTAAGGGAAGTCTTATTTCCCCAATATACTAAGTCCTCAACAATGCAAAATCCCTTTCATGGAAAGATTAAGGATATGGTTATAGGGAAATGGAAGGATCTGGACAAAGCTTCAATTTCAAGAATTTTGCAAAATCTGTACATGCTGAGATGACCATCTGCCCCAGCCAGAATATCGGATTGGATGCAATATTGACCACTTTGATTGGAAAGAGCTCAATCAATCCAGAGACTTATACCCCCACTTAGCCTTCTGGTTTAAAGAGTTTGATGCAGAAAATCTGATGCTAAAAGCAAGCATGTATGCACCTTTTACTACTTAGGGCCTGATTCCGATCTCGTTCGGAAAGCCCTCCAGACGACTCGGATCTGGAGAGCTTTCCGAACGACTCGTGCTCCGGGAGTCCAAGCAACCGATTCCGATGTGTCCGTATAGTGACGGACCCGGTTTGCTTGGACTCCCATTGAACTCAATGGGAGCCCGTGTACCGAACGCGTACACAGGCTCCCATTGCAAAAAGGGGTGAGTGGGGAAAAGCGTGCACCCTGTGGCAGGCACCCCATGGTGCCCGCCACACTGTGCATGCATGGAAAGGGGGGACCCATGGGTACCCCCTTGCGACCGATTCGGAGGGCCCCGGGTGAAGGGGAGCCTGCCATGGCCCCCCGAATTCCAATTCCCACAGCCGTTTCGTCCCGGCAAAACCGAGTCGATACGGCTGTCCGAATCGTACATTGTACTCACTCGTTCAGAAGCCGGCTCCATTGCGCGGCACGAATCGGCTGCGAACGAGTTGGACTGACAGGATTGGGTTTGGAATCAATTCGGTCGGCGCGGACGAGATCTTTGCATCATACTTGGTCGTTCGGAACGGGGGACGATTCGGTCGGAAACATAGGATCCGAATCAGATTTGCTTGTTGCGGATCCCGTCTGGAGGCTTTCCGAACGAGATCGGAATCAGGCCCTTAGTCAATGGTGAAAGGAATGACAATTTGACTATAGCTATTTAAGAGTAACAAGAGTGCTCTGATCTTCTTGTTGCTGTGGAGTAACAAGCAAGATTGAAGGCTGGCATTTCTTCAGAAGTGGTCAGAGCCACAGCCATGTCATCCGGCTCTTTAATTTCAGCCAGGAGAAATCTCTGAAAGAGGGAGTGGAGAGTGGAGTCTGCAGAGAAAATTGCTCTTCTTAAAATTTCCTTTGAAGGATGGCTGTTGTTTGGCAAACAATTGGGAGCTATGATTTTGAAAGCGTTCAAGGATCGCAAGCATCTCTTTCATATGAGGGGAAGTCCAATGCCAAGAAAATTTTGGATAGGTCCTCAAAAACATCCCCGAAAAGAGAATTGAAGGCTTCATCTTATAGTAGGAGTAAATACATACCAGGATCTGTTTCTCCAATTAAGGATGTCACTAAACAAATAGGGACAACTAGGAAGAGGTCCTGACAACTAGAGATCATCCAAGCTGAGCCCTATGGGTGGGAGGATCCATCATTTTCTTCAAGCTTGGAAGAAGAATGTGATTGATCGCTGGGTCTTGAACATAGAAGAAAGAGGTTATGCAATCAAATTCTTGAATTGGTCACCAGGAACTGGAGTTTTCCAAACGCACTAGCAAAGGAAGGGCCAAAATACCTGGTGCTATTAGAGGGATTTAAATTTTTACTCCAGAAATGAGCTATCACCAGAGTTCTAAAGGCAGAATAGGAAGGGATGCATAATCCGTCCAGCCAAAAATATCAGGTACACTCAGGACCATTCTAGATCTGAAGGGATGAACGCTTGGCTCAGGGCAACACACTTCTGCATTGTGACTATACAGTCAATAATTTGGAGGATACAGCCAGGGCACATTTTGGTATCAATAGACTTGCAGGACGCCTACTTGAATGTTCCCAATAAACAGTCACAGCAGAGGTTCCAACAGTTTGCAGAGGAAGGTGAATTTAGGGTTCTTCCTTTTGGATTAAAATCCTCACCAATGGTTTTTATGAATGTGTTAGCTCCTCTGGCGGCAAGGGAATTTTCATGCTCCCCTACCGCGACAACCCGCTTCTTTGAGCTCCAAGAGAACATTTGCAGTTTTCTCATCAATTGAGAAAAATCAAATTTTTCTCCATCCCAGGATCTAATCTACACAATTTACACACTGCTTGAAGTAGTGTCATTGCCAGAAAAAAAACTTAGCAAACTTCAGAGTCATATCTAAGAGCTGCCGGAAGACAAGAAGTTAAAAGAGTCTCTTGGATAACAGTAAACGGTGATCTATCAGACTGGGGCGCGTGGTTGGAAAAGCAACAAGTTAAATGATTTTGGTCCCTCTAAGAGGTGCAAACCTCATCATACTGGAGAGAGCTCAAGGCAGTAAGGTTGGCTGTACTGTCATTGAATCCCAAATCAAAGAAAAGTTGGTCTTGGTTTGGACCGACAATATAACAACCAAAGCTTACATCAACAAGCGGGGAAGGGGCGAGATCCGGTTCTTTAAACAAAATTGCGCACATGATATTTGGCTGGGCCCAGTGAGATCTCTGACAGCTACCTACATCCAGCCAGTGCGCAATGTTATAGCCGATGTTTTCAGCAGGGAGATTCCTTCATCCCTAGACTTCTCTCTTCAGTTAGGTTCACTGACAGAATATCGACCACAAAAATATGGATGGAAAAAATATTGAGGTAAAAATTTTGAATACAAAAATATCGACTCCTATACTTAAAAAGGTAAGTACAAAAATATTTAAAAAAATATAGTTTACAATAATATAGTTGTATTAAATATCGATTTTAAAATATATATAATTTAAAATATTAAAATATACATAAATTAAATACTAACTTTAATTTATAAAAAAATATATAATTAAATGTATATTTTGACAAATACAACACAAACATCCTTTTAAACATTTAAACACACATATATATAAATATAAATATATATAATTATACATATATAAAAAATATAAACTAATATTTTAATTAATAATATAATTTAACAAAATCTTAAATAGCATAATATTATTAAAAATATATGTAAACATATTTAAATATACCAAAAACATAAAATATTTAAAAAAATGAATGAATTTAATTTAAAATAAAAATTAAACAACACACGTTTTTTACAATTTTATTAAAAATAAGTTACAAACGAAACATATTGCAAATTATATTAGTATTATAATAAATCAAACACATAATTATATAGATTACAACATACAATAAATTTAATAAGATTTACTATTCTAACTACAATAAATATAAAATTACATAAAATAGAACATTACAAAATACTGCAATTTACTATTCCCACTACAGTTAACACAACAATGAAATCTATAATTAACACACAAAAAAGCAATTCCCACTCCAGTCAGTGCAACAGTAGGGAAAGTGTTGGATTGCGGAGGGGTAAAATTTACTATTCCCACTACAATCAGTGCAACAGTAGGGAGAGTGCTAGATTGTGGAGGGGTAAAATTTACTATTCCCACTCCAGTCAGTGCAACAGTAGGGAAAGCATTGAATTGCGGAGGGGTAAAATTTACTATTCCCCACTCGAATCAGTGTAACAGTAGGGAAAGCGCTGGATTGTGGAGGGGTAAAATTTACTATTCCCACTCCATTCAGTGCAATTGTAGGGAAAGTGTTGGATTGCAGAGGGGCAAAATGTACTATTCCCACTCCAGTCAGTGCAACAGTAGGGAAAGCGCTGGATTGCGGAGGGGTTAAATTTACTATTCCCACTCCAGTCAGTGCAACAATAGGGAAAGCGTTGAATTGTGGAGGGGTAAAATGTACTATTCCCACTCCAGTCAGTACAATAGTAGGGAAAGTGTTGGATTGCGGAGGGGTAAAATTTACTACTTTCACTCCAGTCAGTACAACAGTATGGAAAGTGTTGGATTGCGAAGGGGTACAATTTACTATTCCCACTCCAATAAGTGCAACAGTAGGGAAAGTGTTGGATAGCGGAGGGGTAAAATTTACTATTCCCCACTCCAATAAATGCAACAGTAGGCAAAGTGTTGGATAGCGGAGGGGTAAAATGTACTATTCCCACTCCAGTCAGTTATACATTAAAAAACCCCAAAATATCTTCAACAAAATAAAAATATTTTAAAAACAAAGTAAATAAATAAAGAAATATATAAATACATATCACAAATACCTACAAATATTATTATAAATAAATTACAAAATTGATTTTCATACAAAAAAATATTTTTGTTTAGAAATTATTTATTAACAAAATCATTAATTATTACATAAATTTAGTTGTTACTTCCCACCATATAACAACAAAAAACACACAACCTGCACCTAAAACATTATTTAGACTATTAATATAAATATCATCAACAAATTAATTTTCATTAATTAAATATTCATTATTAATTAATTATAATAAATGCACTTCCTGCAATATAGTCCCCACAAAACACACAACATAATTAAGGGCCTGATTCCGATCTCGTTCAGAAAGCAAACCAAACGACTCGTGTCCGGAATGCTTTCGGTACGACTTGTGTCAGGGGAGTCCGACTGAACAAGTATGATGCATTTGAATGCATCCAGATATGATTCGGTCGGACTCCGATTGACTTCAATGGGAGCCTGTGTACCGAACACGTACACAGGCTACCATTGACAAAAGGGGTGGTTGGGGATCATCGTGCACCCTGTGGTGGGCACCCCTTGGTGCCTGCCACACTGTGCATGGTCTGAAAGGGGGGACCCATGGGTACCCCCACGGGCATGATTATGAGGGCCCCGGGTGAAAGGGGGGGCCTGCTATAGGCCCCCAAAGACAGATTCCGGCAGCCTTTTCGATCTGGGCAAAACGAATCGTAAAGGCTGTCCGAATCGTTTATCGTACTTGCTCACTTGGAAAACCTACTCCATAGAGCTTTACGATTCGGCTCCAGAGGGCTCTATCTCTCCGTATGCCTTCCGGAACCGATTCGGTCAGCACTAAGGGTTTCCAGGCATCGTACTTGGTCGTTCGAAATTGGGAACGATTCGGTCGGAAACAAGGGCTCTGGATCGGTTTAGGTAAAACCAAATCCGATTCGGAGTCCTTCCGACCGAGATCGGAATCAGGCCCTAATTATTAAACTAATAATTATTATTAATTAAAAAAAAATATTAATGCTTAAAATTGATTTATTTCCCACCCCGTACCTCTACAAAACCCACCACCCACAACTAAAATGTAAAAAAAAGAATTACATTAACATAATTAATCATCAATTAAACACATATTAATTAAAAAGCAAATTATAATTCATTAAAATTAATTAACTTCCCACCCCTTACCCCTATAATCCCCATAAGCCACACCTAAAACTGAACTTTAAGAACATTAATCACACAATTAAAATTAATTTTCAATTAAATAACTAATAGTATTAAACAACTAATTATAAATTAAGTAAAATTAATTTACTCCCCACCCTTTACCCCTATAAACCCAAAACCCACACTCATTTTTTTTTATTAACCAATTAACATAATTAATTAACTAATTAATATTCATTATCAACTAATTATTAATTAATTAAAAATAAATTACTTCCCACCCTTTACCCCTATTATACCCCACAAACTGCACCTAAAACAAATACACAATTTCCATAATTAATTATCAATTCATTCATTAATATTAATTAACAAATAATCAATAATTAATTCAAAATAAATTAATGCCCACCTTCTACACATATAAACCCCACAACCCGCACCTAAAAGAATTACACAATTACCATAATTAATTATCAATTAATTATTAATTAACAACCTATTATTAAATAATTAAAAATAAATTACTTCCCACCGTTTACCCCTATATATCCCACAACCCACACATAAAATTTACCCCAAAAGAATTAAAAGCACAATTAACACTATTAAATATCAATGAAATTATTACAATTAGATAATAAATAATCATTGATTTATTATAATTAAATTACTTCCCACCCTATTCCCCTATAAAACCACAACCCGCTACAGAAGTAAAAGACGCAAAATTTAATTGAATTAAATATAATAACTACTAGAAATGTAACACATATATTAAAAAACATAAACAATACTTATACAAAAAGTACACCACATACATTTAAAATATATACTAAAATATATAACACTAATTAAAAAATCGATGTTTTAAACAACTGTATTTTTGCAAACGATATTAATGACTTCAATATTTTTAAAATCGATATTACTTACCTTCAAATCGATATTCTTGACAACGATATTCTTTCACTCGATATTTCCATTCCCTGATATTTCTCACTCGATATTAATGTAGTTCTAATTTTC
This sequence comes from Calotriton arnoldi, assembly GCA_963921515.1. NCBI lineage: Eukaryota > Metazoa > Chordata > Amphibia > Caudata > Salamandridae > Calotriton > Calotriton arnoldi. Next base: position 3,608,972 of record CAWUFW010000644.1, on the reverse strand, counting down.
TGCATCGATATTCTGTCTCATTACCCTTCAGTTAGTGGTATTCAATCTACTTGTTCTACGTTGGTGTCAACCAGTGATAGATCTATTTGCCTCAGCAGAAAATGGCAAAGTTCAGAAGTTTTTCTAGAGTGCGAGGGATGTTAAGCATGGGCAATAGGCCAGACATGTCAGTGGCCGCAGGCCCTGATATATTCCTTTTCTTCCTTTCCAATAATAATATCATTCTTTATAAGGGTGAGAAGAGAATGAGCACAGGTTCTCATGATTGTTCCACATTGGCCACATGCCAAATTGTTCAAGCTGTTGGACGTCATAAAGACCTTATGGGAGTGTAGGACTTGAAAACAACTGGATAACCAAACATGAGGCAGAATTCTTGACACAACAACAACCAAAAGGTACCATACTTCTACGTCCTTCCGAATGGTTCATAAAAACAAACATCCCCCGCCAGGTAGACCTATTGTCTCTAGCATCGATTCGGTTCTGGAATCGCACTCACAATTTTGTGATTTTTTCTTTCGACCCATGGCAAAAAAAGATACCAACTTACCGACAATTTTTTTTGTTTTTTGTTTTTATTAATGCAGAGATGAGACCAATATATTCAACAATACAGTACGTTATGCGTGAAAAGTAAACCATGAAGAGAGACAAAAAGAAAAACAAGAAGTAATGCATTAGTAACTTTTTCCCCAAAATTTCCCCCGTTCCCCCACCCCCTAACCTCCCCTCCCGCCTGGGAGTTGGTCACCCTCTGATAGCTTTTTAGATTCGAGTGTAAGTTTGAGTTGCATTTTATCATTCACTCATTCTTCTCTATCCATCTAGTCAGTGGCGCCCAGATTTCTCGGTCTTTAATTCGGGAGTGTGGTCCCCTCCTTGCATAAATAGCTTTTTCCAGATTATAATTTGCAAGTAGCCGGGAGAGCCATTGCTGAAACCCTGGTGGGTTAGGATCCAGCCAGGCAGATGCTAAACTTAGGCGCAGGATCGCCATGCCAATGAACACTAGTTTTTCTCCGGGCTTCCCCTGTAAATCCTGATCTACCCCAAGACCAATTAACGTCGGAGAGAGGAAGCAGACAATACCCAGAGCCTCCTTGAAAAAGCTGGTAATTTCTTGTTTTAATTTGCTCAAAGCATCACAGGAGGCAATGATGTGACTAAGATCAGCTTGATATAAAGCGCAGCGAGGACAGACGGTCCCTCTCCCCGCCCCCCATTTAGCAATCTTCTTGGGGGTGTAATAAAGCGAGAAGCATGATTTATAGTATTGAGCTTGAAGTCGGGCCGGTACTAGAATATTCTGTGCTAAATTAGCTGAGTGAAAAAATAGGCTTTCCGGGATACCAATCTCAGCCTTCCATTTTAGTGCTCGAGATTCCATGTCATCTGGCATTAGTGAGTTAAAAAAATTATAGACAACACCTATAGATAAATCTCTATTCTTTCTTAGTTTATCTATAATTTCATTATTGGTGAACCCTATCGGGTCCCCGCTTTCTTAATCAAAAAGTCTTGAATTTGTAAAAACTTGAAAAAATCTCTTTTATCTAACACATACCATTCTCTAAGGTTCTCGAACGATACTAGCCCTGTTGGGGAAAAAAAGGCTCCAAGCTTAGTCAATCCCGCTTCACTCCATCTTTCTATTATTGAGCCTTTAAAAATCTCAGGCAAGATGGGATTGTTACAGAGTGGTGTGTAGAAATTCAAGCGGCCCAGACCGATAAGTTTCCGGATAGATTTCATAATCCTGCATCCACCTTGTAGCGTTTTAAAGCGAACTTTCTCGAAATGGTTGTCATTCAGGTGACGCCAGACCCAACCCCATGCTTCTGTCCCCATAACAAGTTTGAGGGGGACGGTATTTCTTCTGTCCTGTTTTCTCTCTGTTTTTCCTGAATAAGAACTAAATTATAAAGTATAGTAGTGGCCCAGTAATAGAGTCTAATATTTGGTAGGGCAAGCCCTCCCCTTTCCTTGGGTAAAGAGAGAAATGTAAATGCTCTTCTAGGCTTCGCATATCCCCAGATGAATCTGGAGAATAGGTCCTCAATTCCTTTAAGACATTTGGTATCAAACTCCAGAGGGATTGCACGCAACAAATATAAAAACTTTGGAAAAAACATCATTTTAACGATGTTGCATCTGCCGATAATGGATAGGTGTAAGTTGTGCAATCTCACCAGTTCTGGTTTTGTTTTGGCAATTAGTGGCTCGATATTATCTTTAACAATACAGTCAATATTTGCAGTGATATCTACGCACAAGTATGTTGCATTTTTAACTACATGATCATCATTAATCATAACATTCTCATTACAAACGCTTTGTGTTTTATTGCGATTGAGGGAGTACCCTGAGAGCGAGCCAAATCTCGCCGCCTCTACTTCAATTTCGCCTATAGCTACATCAGGATCGGGGGTTACCAAAGCGATATCATCGGCGTATGACAGAACTTTGGTTTCCCAGCCGTTGGTTACAATAGGCCTAGTAGCACTATTGCGTTCTAATTGGTGTAGAAAGGGATCAATGTACATTGCAAATAGCAGTGGTGAGCTTGGGCAGCCCTGCCGGGCACCTCTCGTTATTTTTAAAGTGTCTGTAAGTTCTCCATTAACAAAGAGCCTTGCAGTGGGGTGAAAGTAAAGCATTTTGCAAGCTTGTAGAAATCCCTTTCCAATTCCCACCCTCGACAGAGCTTCCCATAAAAAAGTCCAGGAAACCCTGTCGAAGGCCTTCTCTGCATCCAACAATATTAGTGCAATTGGGTCCTTAGTAATGTTTTTTGCATCAAGAAGAGTGATGGCCCTTCTCATATGATCAGTCGTCCCTCGTCCAGGTATAAACCCATGCTGTTGTTTAGAGATAACTATATGGATTACAGAGGCCAGGCGTGTTGCTAGGATTTTTGAGTAAATCTTGCTGTCAGTGTTAATTAATGTTATGGGGCGGTACGACCCGGGATCTGTCGGTGTTTTATTTTTTTTAAGAAAGACTATAATTTTGACCTGTGACCAGGATTCTGGTGGTCTGCCACCCCTAAAAACATGTGTGAACAGCTGCGTCATGCACTCTTTCAATTGTGTTGTAAATTTTTTATAAAACTCGGGAGGTATGCTATCAAGGACGGTGGCCTTGCCGAAGGGAAGGCTGTTAATGCACATTAGTATCTCTAGCCATTGAGGTAGCTCCTCCAGCTGTAGCTGTTCCTCCTGTGGGAATTGCTCTGTGGGGATCTGGTTAAGATCCGCCACATCAGCCGAATTTCCTGGTGAGTCCTCATAGTAAAGCTCTTGATAATAAGAGTAGAATACCTTTCGAATTCCAGCTCGGTCTGAAATCAGTCCCTTCTCGGGGTCTTTAATTTCTACAATTAAATTCCGAGTTACTTTTTGTCTCGCTCTTATGGCAAGATGATGACCCACTTGCTCGCTGCACTCATAAGCTTCCTCTCGCCAAGCGGCGAGTTTATCAGTCGCGCCTTTGGCTATTATCTCCATAATTGCCGACTCTTCAGCCATGACTTTCGCTTGCGCTTTGATATGGTCGCCTTCATTTTGCACTGCTGTGATCAGCTCCTCTTCTGCAGCCGCTAATTTCCCTAGACGGTCATTCATTGCAGCGCGCTTTTTTTTTATTCAGAGAGAGTGAAAATCTAAGTGTTTCCCCCCGTATTCCTGCTTTGAGTGTATCCCAAACGACGTCGACTCTGGCGCTTCCTAAGTTCTCCTTGAGAAATTGAGGTATCCACCCCTTCATATGATCACAATATTCTCCATTAAATAGAAGGGCCCGCTCAAAGCTCCATGTAAAAGCGACACCCCCTTTGAACCCTCCCCCCTTAATCTCTACTATTAACGGATTATGGTCTGCCAGTATGCGAGGGTTTTTTTCGATTATGCAGTCCTGCAGTAAGGAGTGAGATACTAAGATAAAGTATATTCTTGCATTTTTATTGTGTAGATGCGAAAAATAGGTAAAGCCAGGGTTTGTGGTGTTCTGCCAGTTCCAGAGATCCGTGAGCGCATGTTCCCAACAGAGTGCCTTTAGTGCCCGAAACACCTTTGGTTTACGACCATTATAAATCCAGCCTGAATCATGTCTTAAATTCTTATCGGCAGGCAAGTTAATATTGAAGTCCCCGCAGATTAATAACGGGAGTGGCCAGGTAGCTAGTTCATTATTAATATGATGAAACACCGTTGGGTCGTCTAAGTTGCTACCATAGATGGAGCATATAGTAATTGAGTCCCCATTACTCCTGTGACATTCAGTGATTGCCCACCTCTCAAACTGATGCACTAACGTGTGACTGAATTGCAAAGTGTGATTAGACGTCAGAATTGCGACCCCACGTGTGCGAGAATTCTGCGTCGTGGCCCCGCCAATGTATACCCAAGTGTTCCTAATAAGTGTTTCTGTGAATTTTCAATGTGTGTTTCTTGCATGCAAATTACATCGGCCTTTAATAATCGCAATCCTGCTGCTGTGTTCCGTCTTTTTTTGGGATCATTGAGACCACAGATATTAATTGTGGCTATGCGTAACTTACTCATCTGTATTAAATGGATAATCGTACCTTATTGCGAGCAAAAACGTACATATCTTCTTTTGCTGGGCCACCCCCACTCCCCACCCCCTTCCCCACCCCCATCCCACCACCTACAACTGAGGTTACCTGGCTTTGCCAAGGCCAGGAAAATGGCATCTGAGAGATCAGATCCCCGCGCCTCCCCCGATCTTCCCCCCACCATTGTGATACCCTAAGTGACTATAAAGACTGTAAAGAAGCATACATTATACAAGTAGCAGTAAAGAGATTCAGCATATTTTAACTCCAGGCCTTGTGTCCGCCAATTAAACAGTCCAGGATGCTCAGTCTAAGCTGTAGTGTCTTTTTTTTCTTTCCTTCCTTCCCTTCTTCTTCCCTCCCCCTTCCCTATTGTTCTATATATTGGCTATTCACTTAGCAGCATTAAGGAAATAAGGGGAGGAGAATATAAGGAGCAAGAGAGAAGAAAACAAGAAAAAAAAAATCAAAAGAAACACAATAGAGAGTAGATAACAGCAAACAAAGGGGGAAGACGTGGCAATATAGAAGCATTATAGATGCGCAGCTTTCAAGCTGCCTGAGTTTAGGACATTTATCTGCTACTGCTTATTCCCAGTTCGATCAGTAATCTCTTGTAAGTATGCTTTGGCCTGAATTTCGGACACAAAGCTGCGTGTAGTTCCCTTGTACACAATTTTTAGCCGAGCAGGATTCTGCAGGTACACGTCAGCTCCGAGTAGTTGAAAGGGGGTAAAGAGCTGTCTCAGCCTCCATCTGCGTTTGACTGTAGCGTGGGCGAAGTCGGGCCTGGTGAAGAAAGTGATTCCATCAAAATCCCGCTTGTTTGTAGGTCTGGCCACATCATACAGTGCTTGGCGCAGGAGAAAGTTCCCAAAGTATAGAAGCCTAGCACGAGGGTGTTGAGGCGTAGATGAGGAACGTTTTGAGGGGGTTAGCGGGAATCTGTGTGCCCGCTGGATCTCTTTGTCCCAGTCCCAAGTGTGTAATTCTGGGAAGGCCCCCTTGAGGAGCGTGATCATAAAGCTCCTGGGATCATTCCCTTCCGCACCTTCCGGGATGCCTAGAAAGCGGAGGTTGTTGCGCCGCTGCCTATTTTCCTGTTCCTCCATCTTCCATATGAGGTCCTTGACTATGCCCTCGTGTTCGTCTCCTTTGGCTCTCAGAGTGGCTAGGTCTTTCTCCAGATTTTCTGTCCGTACCTCTACGAAAGCCATTCGATCAACAATCTCTGCACAAGTTCTGCCAACCTTCCTGACGGCCCCTTGTAGTTTTTTGGTGGCTAAGCGCGATCTGCGGTTATCTGATTTGATTTCCTCCTGGAAGCTCTTAATAGTCTGTAACACAACTGCCAGTGCAGGCTCATACTTCGCCCCTTCTTCACCTTCTCCATTGTTGCCTATAATTGTACGATTGACTCCTGAGGCGTCAGTTATGTCTGATATGACTGTAAGTTGTGAGGCTGAATAATCCCATCTGAGGTCTCCAGCGCTTCCTCTGTCAGGGGTCTCACATCTTCTTTGCCGGTCCCCTTTTTGATATTTTGGGAGTTTTCTCTGCCCATGACTTTTTGTATGAGGATCTGTATTTGAGCTGCTGTTCCATTTTGACCCATCTTCCTCGCTAGAAGAGGAGATACTTATATACGATATTTCTGACTCGTCAGTTAGCGAATAAAACTTCTCTAGATTATCAGGCATCTTGGGTGAGAGACAAGGGGGTTTACAGCTTGTGCCTTGCGTTACTTCTGTGAATACTTTTGGGCCTTTAAGCAGTTTGCTACTACTTGCATCTGCTTTACCACCAATATAGTCCTCGTCCATATGTTTTGGTAAATTATCAGGGGCCCCCTGACTGGGAGTTGGACAGGTGATCAGTACGTGGTCAGTTTCCAGGCTGGGTAGGGGGTAGAATGCAGCTCAGGGCATACTATGACCTCCTGCGCTATAGAAGAGGGATCGATTGGATAAGCCGTTTCTTTAAGCACATTTTGCTCGGTTTGTTTGATCAGTGTCTTGTCATTCTTTTTCGCCATATGAAATGAAATGAAATTTGTACTTGTAAAGCGCACTGTTACCCTAGGGTGTCCTGGCGCTGTACGCATACCGCTGTGGAACCCTTCCTGTCTTTTCCCTGTGAAATGTCCACTCCTGGGCACCCCCAAGGTGAAGCCAGGCATCCCAGCGCTGGTGGGGCCGTTGTGGAGATTAAGCAAGCTATTGCCCAGAGTTGCAGAGTGGGACCCATGATTAGAATAGGCACCGAGGCGAGAATGATCAGGTCCGAGGAAATTGAGCCCAAGACCCGCAGAGGCGGGAATTGAACCCTGGTCCCGGGCCAGATCTCTGCATCAGGGTCTGCCACTCTAACCATTGAGCCACACTTCTCCACATCAACATCCATAGCTTCCCCCTGAGCCTTGGGTCCCAGTCCCCCTGTTTGACCGAAGCTGCTTGTGATTAATGGTTGGCAATAACCAGGGTCTTTGTAAGCCTTAGCCTGTGCTTTTCTTGAAACTTCTGTTTTTTCTGTATGGCTTGCACCCTCATTTTTCTCCCCTTTCTCTCCTTTCTCACTCCTTTCGCCCACCTTGCTTTTGGACCCGCGGGTATCAGGCCTTTTTTGCCGATTGTCGGCCATCGCGGAGCTGGGCTGCGGTGTTACTTGCGTTACAGAGCTGAGCGGCTGCACATTTTTGCCTTTCAATGATTTCGCCCCCATACCAACCATCCTTACTTGTGTATGGCGAAGTCCCTTGCTGCTACAAAGTATCCCGATGATGTAGAAAACTGCCAGGAAATCAGCGTGCTGTCCGTGTAGTTGAAGTCCCAGGAAAGCTTCCCTCGCAGCAAGCGGAGCGCTGTGGATCACCAATGGATTTCTGCGTCGTGACAGCATGGCAGGGAAATCTCGCCACAGGGCAGGGAGGATCAGGGATGTCTGATCCAAGCAGGTTACATCGAGGCTGGCCCGAAATGGATGGTGATTCCACGCTTGTCCGGCTCGTATTGTCTCGTGCTTAACGTGAAAGGTAAGACGGAGTTGCAGATGCTGGGGCGGCTTCATTAGCTGATCTCTTCGCATCTCTTCTCATGCGGTCTGGTTTCTCACTCAGGGGTAAAAGAGGAGTGTAAGCATGATTTTCAGGGGTCTGAACAGCGGAGCGTCGCAGAAGGGTTGTGACTCAGATGCCATCTTGCCTCCAACTCTTACTAACTCCCAATTGCCCAACTTACCTACAAGACACCAATTATGTCCTCAATCTTATCAAGGACTGTGCCTTTGATGAAACGAAGGAACTACTGATTAGCCTGGACGTGGAATCTCTATACACCAACATCCCACAGGAGGCCACATTGGCTGTCGTCGATAAGATTCTGAATGACACTATTTGGGAATACATGACCCCTCAGGACTTTATCTTGGTTCTAGCACACCTGGCCCTGACACAGAACTACTTTGAATTTGAGGGTGATTTCTTTCTCCAGGTCCACGAGACCTTCCATGGGGAGCACGTTTGCCCCAAGTCTAGCATGTTTGTATGTCCATTCTTTCGAATCTGAGCATGTGCTGCACAGTCTGAATCCCTTTAGGGATAAGATCCGAATATGGAAATGGTACATTGATGATGTCCTCCTGATTTGGACGGGTACCAAGGAAGATGCTACTGCATTCTTTTAGTGGCTGAATGTCTTAGATCCTTTTCTGCGTTTCACTGCTACCATTGGAGGAAATCAGTTACCCTTTGTGGACCTCTTGGTCAAAGATAAAAAGGGATACCTCAAGACCGAGGTGTTATATAAGCCCACAGCCTGGAACAATCTACTCTGGTTTAAAAGTTTCAACCCACGCTCACTTAGGGAAAATCTTCCTGTGGGACAATTCTTACGTCTGAGGCGTAACTGCATGGAGGTCTCTGATTACAAAAAACACATGACGCTGTAAATCTGTATTCTGCTCTTTCAAAGAATAGCAATGTGCCTTTTATTGTAATCGTAGCTTTTATGACTTCTCTGTCGAAATAAAGCTTATATCTGATCAAAAAAAACATGCAAGGAAACTTTCAAAAAAACTGGCAGAAAAACAATATCCCTCACATGTGATAAAAAGAGCCAGGCCTTGAATAACAATAGCAATCAGCTGCTGCCCACATATAAGAGGAGAACAAAAGACTGATTTGTGTGACTACCTATAGCCCACTATCCAATACTTTCAAGAATGCCATCAACAAACATTGGAAAATATTACAATCAGGCGGCCTGACACTAGAAAAACTAATGCATGCTTTCAAGAGAGCCAGAAACATAAAATACATGATAATACACACACGCCCGAGACGAGCTGCACCACAAGGAGATCCAAGGACTTAATGGAACCTACTGCCTCCGGTAGGACACTCTACCTGTGGGAACTGTAGTGTATGCCCCCTCACAAGGAGAATGAAGGAAGTAGACCTGGGTATGAACACAACTTGGCAACTGATATCCCTGACTAACTGCAACTCTAGGGATGTGGTCTATATGATCAGGTGCCCTTGTAATCTTATGTGCATTGGGATGACCACCAGGAATAAATTCACAAGTATCACAGAGCACCGCAGCACCATTAGGTGCAAATGAGATGTAACAAAACTGACTCGACATTACCTAGAAAAGGGACACAGTGAAAACGAATTAGAGTGGTTCGTCATTGAGAAACTGAAGAAAAACAGAATAGACATGACTGAGCCATTGTTCCTTTTCGAACAAAGATGGATATACAGGCTACGTACTGACTGCCAGGGGCTCAACGATGAGGTACAGTGGGGAAGAATGAAGGCCTTAAACCCTTCAGAATGCGTAAATACAAATACAAACACCTTCACTCAGAATAGCACCTCCTCCTACTGCACATTACCCTGAGAATTGTGCCATATGGTTAACTTTGACCTTATGAATCTGTCACTGATGCTAAACATAACTTAAGACCCGAAGGATAACCCCACCTGACTGAGGGGGGGGGAGCGGCCCCACACGATACTAATATCCAGTTGACACTGGGTGAAAGAAATAGGGTCCCAAAAGAATTTTTTTTTTTTAAAGAAAACCCAAAAGGAGCAGGTACCATCTCAGGCCCCCTATGATGCATTATTTTATTTTAATTTTTTTAAGTGCACTTATGATATTTAACACCAAAAATGACAAGAATGACCTCCGCTAGAGAGTATAAATCGGATACCACTTACATTCTTACAAACGGAAGGAGCTTGATTACATCGAAGCTGGTTCACTGTTTTGGTAATTTGCCGGTGTTTCTGGGGTCTCTTCTTTTTTTAAAAACATATGTCTAGCTCCTCCTGGACACAGGAGGAAAGTATGTTAATATACACCAGGGGAAATGCTTAATTGTGAATAGGTGTTAAGTATGCCTCACTAGGTTATTTCACGAACGGGCTGCACAATACCTCGTTGTGGCGTATGAAAAAAACGATAAGGATACGATTTTCTTTTCCTCTAACCTTGGGGTGAACACTCGTCTACTACCGGTACAACCTGGATGCCACCCCAAGCAGTTTGACTGCAATGAATTACTGCGCGTGGGTCCCTGATGACTGGCCAATATAGGCTGGTGACCTGGAACCCACATGAACTGCACTGTATGTTGGTTGAAAATAACGAATAATCGCATGAGCTAAACCAACACAATTAGGAAGGTTTCAAGACAATGTGGTCTTGGAACTAGTCCTGATAATTGTTTGGAGAAGAAAAGATAAATATGTCTTACATGGCTATATGTCCTGACATCTCCCATATAACAGCTATGAAACATATTTTTCTCTGTTGATGTATAAAAAAATCCCTTTAATCCCAAACTTTTGTCTTTGAACCCAATCTGAATAGTGTGTGACTACAAAGGACACCGTTCCCCTCTCTGTCTAAGGAGCCGGTATCCCCTATAATCTAGGGGAAGGCTGGGAGCAAACATTAAAAGTGCTTAGTAATCCTATGCATGTTTTTTGTAAAATAATAAAAAAGTCCCTACAGAGCGCATGTAGAGTGTGCCTATTTTATGCATGGTCCTCTCACAAATTCACGTGTGTTTTGAGTGCTAATGGTTTTGCTGTGCAGTGTCACTTGCATGCCACGCCCTATCTTTGTTTATTTTATCAATTTATAAGAGAATATAATAAATAAACAAGGGGAATCCCTTGGTGCATGCATTCATCTATGTCATGTCCATGTGTGTTCACTCATGTCTAGGTTACTCTGATGTACTTTGTTCAGGTAGGACTCACCAGAACACATCTAAAAAAAAAAAATTGCATTTTTTTCTTGGTTTTGTATCACTTTATATACCGACGAATAGGCCCCTTAGTATGAATTAGGGATCCCTGAGGTATGCCCCAGACCCGTTTCGGCTTCGTAAAGGGCGGACACATGTTGGCCTGAATTCCTTTGGCAGAGTGAGTCATTACTCTCACATGACCGCCTCAGAACTTTTTAACCTTACCTAACGTACCCACTAATAAAGGCAAATAGCCGCGATACGTTAAGGTATTTTTAATGCACTGACCTGGATCCCTTCACTGTCCAGTAGCTTTTATCTGCCCTATGTAGAGTCCCACAGGAGGTCGATTCAGCCCTGGAGGTATTACCTTTCCAGGGTGGGGAGAGGTTGCCGATGATGAAGCATGGCACAATACTCTGTGTGAGGCTTCCTCTTCCATAAGGATGACCCTTCCTGTACCTTCCTCTCTCCCCCTTCAGTACTCACACACGCTATCTAGGACCATCTTAGTATGATAATCCCATTGTTTATGGCTAGGTACGAGCACTAATAGTGCCCCCTACCTACAGCTGCGGTACCTTTTGTGTTTACAGGCTCCCTATTATTCCCTTTCCTCTCAACTTCCCAGTTCTGCCAAGTGGGATACTGGCAAAACTCAAGCAGATGGCTTTAAGGTTGAAAGGAGAGGATTAAAAAAAAGGGTATATTACGTAGGAGTTAGCTGCCATGGTGCAGGCTTCAAAAACAACTGCTACACTCAAGATATATCTTAAATATTGGAAGTCATTCTAAGGGTTGGTGTGAGGTGAGAAAGTTAGACCCTACCACGGTCAAGTTAATCTTGATCAGTAATGTTTGCAAAATGGGTAAAGGTTGGGGTTGACAGTGGCTAGCTTGAGGGACCAGTGGGCAGCAATTATGGCCTTCAGGAACTCTTGGAAGAATTTGAGAGCTGATGATGGTTTGGTCTGTAGATTGTTGAAAGGATTATCAAACCTATGTCCTAGACAATCAAGAGCATTTCCAGACTGGAATCTAACTCTACTATTGCAAGCATTAACAAAATCTCCCTATGAACCCTTAGAGTAGGTGGATTTGAAAATTATTGCATTCAAAACATGCAATCAAATCAGCAAGAAGATTAGGGGAACTAGAAACATGGTCATGTCAACACCCTTTTTGTAAGATCTTTCAGGATAGGGTACTTTTGATTCCATTTCCTTCCTTTGTGCCTAAGATAAATTCTCTCTTTAATAAACAATAATAGGTTATTCTCTCAGAGTTCTTTATTTTTCCCTCCCCAGAGGAGGAAAGAAGATTACACGCTTTCAATCTAAGGAGGGTCCTCCTAATTTATTTGCAGAGAGTTGAACCCTTTTGAAATACCGGAGCACTGTTTATTATTTTTGGCTAGCCAGAACGGAAAAGAAACCAACTACTTCTCCCTTCAGTACATGGATTTAATCGTTAATCACCATGGCCTATGGAGTGGCAAGTGAAATTCCATCTCTAGGTATTCAGGGGGAATCCACTCGTAGCATGTTCTCAATAATGGCAGATTTGCAAGGTGCCAAAAAACAAAGTGATGGATGGAAAGCTTGCGTTAATATCAGCCACTGGAAATTGCTTGGGGCCGCATCCCAATCCATCGTTTTTTGCCCAACATGACACCTCAGTTTGGCCATATGCAAATCAGCCTTGAGTATGTATGTATGTGTATGTATGGGATTTATAAAGTGCCGGAATCACCCCCGTAGGGGTATCTCCGCGCTGCAAGAAAGAGAGGGTACAGGACCAGCACCAAATCAGCAGGGCCGGACTGGCTACCACACGTTTTTTGCTGGGGCGGCAGGGTGGGGTCCAGGTTCACTGCGGAGAGGCTGATTTTATTGCTGGGGGCGTGCCGGCACTTCTAAATAAACAATGCAAAACAAATACCTTTAAAGCGTACTTTTTAAAACATTTGTTTTGCATTGTTTATTAAGGAAAGCCCGGTAGCCAGTCCGGCCCTGAAAATCAGTCCCGGAATAGTTCAGTCTTCAGGAGTTTCCTGAAACGAAGAAGACTGGGGCATTTGCGCAGGGCCTCCGGCAGAGTGTTCCAATATTTTGGGGCAAGGTATGCAAAAGTTCTGCCACCTGTTCATAATTTCCTGTAGCGGGGGACCACAAGCAGCCCTTTACCTTTGGATCTAAGCAGCCTGCTTGGACAGTAAATTTTAAACTTGTCCGCCAAATAGCTAGGACTCATATCATAAAGAACTTTATGCACGAGGCAGCAAAGTTTGAATTTAATTCTCTGGTGAATAGGGAGCCAGTGAAGCTGTCTCAGCAGCGGCCTAGAGGAGGTACGAGGCGGCATTTTGAGAGCCAGGCGTGCAGCAACATTCTGGGCTATCTGTAGTCTACTCAACAGAGATTCGTTTGCTGATGCTAAAAGAGCATTACAGTAATCAAGTCGACCAATGACCAGTGCCTGAATCAAAGTTCTTCGGGCAGATAGGGGCAGCCACTGGAACACTCTGCGCAGAAGACTCAGAGTGTGGTAGCAGGTCCCTGAGGTGGTCATGACTTGATCCTTCATAGACAACGAGACATCCAAAAGGACCCCTAGATTTTTTGCCACAGGTGCGGGAGCAGGGGTGGGGCCCAAAACAGCCGGCCACCAATTTGGGGACCAGGTTGTTTGAGCCGAGTCAAACAGCAGAATTTCGGTCTTGGCCGCATTCAACTGAAGGAAGTTTTCTGTCATCCAGATGATATGGCTAGCATGCCCTTATCAAAGCGATGTTCAACTAGCTCTGTATCCTTATCAAAGGATAAGAGCAGTTGCCTATCGTCAGCATAGGAGTAGGTAGTAAATCCGTATTCCCTAATAATCTTGGCAAGGGGTGCCACGTAGACATTAAACAGGGTAGGACTTAAACAAGAGCCCTGGGGCACCCCCTTAGTGAGCTTAAAGGTTTGGGAATGAAAGGGGCCTAGATTGATCGTCTGGGTGCGTTGATCTAAAAAGCTAGTAAGCCAATTTAGTGCCTGTCCCTGCACACCAGACTCTCTCAATTGATAAATCAATTTCTGATGAGAGACGGTATCAAAGGCTCCATGCTCCTCATGGGAACAGTCCAGCCCAATCTGCCCAGCCAGCTCGTTTCTGAAGCAGAAAACAAGCAAGCCAGGACCGGTTTTGCACTTATTATGGGCTCATCAGCCAGGTACAGTTTGATTCCAGTGGCCCAGTGAGCATGGGACCCATTTCTGTTCAGACCTGTCACACTTAGGGCATCAAAAAACAAAGTGATGGGTGGAATGCTTGAATTAATTTCAGCCACTGGCGATCGCTGGGGGCGCATTTCCATTCATTGTTTTTCAACCACTGTGCCACCTCTGTTTGGATCCAACCATATGCAAATAAGCTTTGACCCTGCTCCAATAGGAACACTCCTGCCCGAACTGCCAGGCCCTCCCTGAACCAGCATACAAGCAAACAATGACCAGTTTCACCCTTATTATGGACTCATCAGCCAGGCACAGATTGATTCCAGTGGCACAGTGAGCACGGGACCCATGTCTGGGCATACCCATCACACTTGATGGATGGAAAGCTTGAATTAATCTCAACCACTGGGGACCGTTTGGGTCACATCCCAATCTATCGTTTTTCACCCACCATGACAACTCAGTTTGGACTCAGCCATATGTAAAACTGCCTTGACTCTGCTTCTCATGGGAACAGTACAGCCCAAACTACCATGCCAGGTCCTCTCTGAACTGAAATACAAGCAATCCAGTACTGGTTCAGCCTTGAGCAGAAAATAAAGAATGCAGAGTCGCCCTTGTGTTCTTGGCACTGAGTGTGCCACCTCTGAGGCCAGGGGTTGCAAAGGCAATGCCAGGAGTCACAGAGGGCAAGCCAGGGGTCATAGTTGTGACCCCTAGTAACCCATGGGTGATGTCCATGCCTCAGACTCCAAAATGGATCGAAAAGCCCATCATTATCATGATGTCCAAGTTGACTAATTCCTCACCGGAAGAAGCCAAAGGATCAGACTCCCACCCTTCTTCTCCGACCCCACGAAAATCACCTGCGTAGTCCCACAGGGTTCATCACTGAGCCCCACCCTCTTCAACATCTACATGGCCCACCTCGCAGCCATCGTCCGACAACACAGCCTCAACATCGTATCCTACGCTGACGACACCCAGCTCACCCTCTCCCTCACCAAAGACCCCACCACTGCCAAACTCAACTTCCAGAAAGGAAAGCAAGACGTCGCAGTCTGGATGACCAACAGCTGCCGAGAAGACAGAAGTCCTCATCCTCGGTACCACCCTTTCTGCTTGGGACAGCACCTGGTGGCCGACCGCCCTCGGAAGCCCACCTACCCCCTCAGACCACGCCAAGAACCTCGGCATCGTACTCGACTGACCACTCACCATGAACCGACAGGTCAACGCCGTCACCTCCAGCTGCTTCAACACCCTCCGCATCCGCATCCTCCGCAAGACCTTCAAGTGGATCCCCCTGAGTCAAGGAAGACAGTCACCCACGCACTCATCACCAGCAGACTGGACTATGGAAACGCACTCTACGCCGGCATCAACAAGTCCCTACTCCGCAAACTCCAGACAATACAGAACACCGCCGCCAGACTCGTCCTCGGCATCCCCCAACACGAACACATCAGCCAACACCTACAAAGTCTCCACTGGCTCCCCGTGGAGAAAAGAGTCACTTTCAAAATCCTCACTCACGCCTACAAATGCCTACACAACAACGGACCCAAATACCTCAACGACAGAATCAATTTCCACGTACCCAAAAGAAACCTCCGATCTTCCTACCTCGCACTGGCCAAAACCCCGTGCATCCACAGAGCCAGAGCAGGCGGAAGATCCTTCTCTCTAAAGTCATCCGAAAGTACGGCTTTACGCCGTTCTCCTACGCTGATGACACACAATTACTCCTGTCCTTCGATAAGGACACGGAGTTCGTCGATCAGCGCTTTGCTAATGGCATATCTGCCATAGCAGAATGGATGACTGAACACTTTCTGCAGTTAAATGCGGCCAAAACTAAGATCCTTCTGTTTGGTGCTGCATCAACTTCCTGGTCCCCTGAGTGGTGGCAGTGCTAGGCCCCGCACCTCTACCAACTTTGGTGGCAAAAAATCTAGGGGTCAGGTTGGATGCACATCTATCGATGAAGGATCAAGTTATGACCACTGCCGGGACCTGTTATCATACCTTGAGCCTGCTGCGCAGAGTGTTCAGGTGGCTACCCCTAACTGTACGCAGAACTTTAATTCAGGCTTTGATTATAGGTCGCCTGGACTATTGTAATGCTTTATTGGCATCGGCGAACGAGTCTTCTCTTAGCAGACTGCAGATCGTCCAGAATGTGGCTGCACGCCTAACTCTTAACAAACCACCCCGCACCTCCCCCGGGCCATTATTGAAAACTCTCCATTGGCTCCCAATTCGCCAGAGAGTAAAGTTTATGCTCTGTTGCTTTGCTCACAGAGCTCTCTATGGCACGAGCCCGAGTTATATGGTGGAGAAGTTCAAAGTGTACTGCCCGAATCGGTGTCTCAGATCGGAAGGCAAAAAGTTATTGGTGGTCCCTTGTTTTAAGAAAAAACGTTCCGGAGGCAAAATTGTGGCCTATCTGGCGCTAATATACTGGAATTCTCTGCCAGAGGATTTACGCAAATGTCCTAGTCTTCCCCGTTTCAGAAAACTATTGAAGACGGAATTATTCAAGGCTTGAGCTATGGGAGTCTGTGCCTGACTGACCTGTTTCTATGTTTAGCGCGGAGATACCCCTTCGGGGGTGATTCCTGCGCTCTATAAATTCTCTACATACATACATACATACATTGCAGCCAAGACCTGGAACGAACTACCGGCAGACATCAGACGCGCCCCCTCCCTGAACATCTTCAGGAAGACCCTCAGACCTGGCTCTTCAGCTAAACAGATCTGCGGACCCCCTCCCCTCAGCGCCTTGAGACCCTCACGGGTGAGTAGCGCGCTTACAATTCCCTGATTGATTGATTGATTGATTGACTGCGGTACAATACTTTAAGAATGTGGAAACAGGTGTGTGGGTCAGTTTTTACTGTTGATTTCTTTGATATTGTCACAAACATTGTCTACGGCAAGCACAACTGCATGCAGTCGCATACCTTGCAAAAATACCTACACAGCACGTTTTTACAAGTTCAAACCTTTCTAGATTTGCAAATGTAGGCCACTTTTTTAGCTATGTGATCCGTTAATGGGGGCCACTTTTATTTTGGTGCTGGGCCTATTTTGTGTCCCAGTCCGACCCTGGTTATGTCAGTTTGCAAACAGAGATATTTCTTTATGTCATCCACCAAATAGAAATAACTTGTTTCGCCCCTCACCTTATGTCTTACAAAGAATGGAATATGGGATTCAGTTATGTCAGCTATGCAGAGAATGAAAAGTTTGTCTTGCCATGCCAATAATAGAAACTGATATTCTTAGAAACAGATCCTCTGTTCTAAACACAGCCATTAATCTTCACAACGTATAAAAATAGGAAAAAGAATCATTGTACAGTGTGGTGTGTGCTCCTTGGGCTAATAAACATACCTGCTTAGGGAGACCAACCGTCTGTAAATTTCACGGACCGTCCGTTATTTTGGTGTCACGTCCGTTGTCCATCATCATTCCTTTTACGGACGCATTTTGTCTATAATTTTGTGGATTGCAACAGGCTGTGCTGTTCCCCTGCGAGAAGCCCCAAAAGTTATAAGTTCTCACAATTGGGCCAGCTGGCACTTCTCTTTTAAACTGTAGAGGCTGCAGTAGCCCCTCCCCGACCTTGCACAGACTGTGGACAGGCCCATTGTCATTCTGACTGCGGCTGATTATCACATAAAGAATTACAATGGTCCAAGGGTGCAGTGAAGCACCCACTATATCAGCTTAAGTGGGGTTGTCACGGGGTCAGATAAAAGTGTTTCATGGTCCTTCCTAACTTTGATCTGCTGGCTCGCAGGTCAGCGCAAGACAGAATAAGAAACTAATAAACAAAGTAAGAATAATCATCATGATGCCGCTGTCGGGAGGGGGCCAAAGGGTGCCCACGAGACAAATGGAGTGAGAAAGAGAAAGAATAATAGAATCCAAATAATGAAAGAAAGCTGGAAAGTTATAATGGTATTGTATTGTATTGTAATTGCATTTATATAGCGCTTACTACCCCCTGACGAGGCATCGAAGCGCCTCTTTCGGCGAGTAGCAATCTACTCCGGAACCCATAAAGAATTAGTGTTGAGAAAATTTTAACAATGGAAGGACAAGAGGATGTTCATATGAAAAACAGAACAAAAAAATGAATGGGAATATGAAATATGAAAAGAAAATGAAACATGAGTTTAAAGAATAAAGAGAAAGAAATTAAAGGATGCACAGACAGAAAGATGGAAAGAGGAATAAATGGAGGATGGAATGAAGAAAGTTGAGAACAAAGGATGAAGTAAAACATAAGGAAAGAAAGAAGATGAAAAGACGGAAACAGTAAAAGAAAGATGTCAATGTAGGTAAATGCAGTTTTTGACCAAGTTTCTTTGATGCTGTAAAAAGCGTAATTTTGCATTATTTTATGTACATTTTCATCAGGGGAACAATTCTCACTGGCTTCAAAAGGCCAGGATAGCTCACTTTGCTCCTTTATTTAGTGCCATATAAAGCAGGGGGTATTTCATTTTTCTGGCTACTCCCTTGCAATGGGCCGTTGTGTAGTTACAGCATGTGGTGTGCCTTCCTCTGCATTCTGCTTTTGTGGAGGAGCCATGCTGGAGGACTATGCTGAAATTTGATATATCCAATATAGATTAAAGGCAAAGACTTCTGAGTGCTTTGAGCGACTGCAATTTAAAGGCCAAAACAAAAATGTCTATTTAACTCTGGTGATTAATGTATCGCTTGGAGAGATCTGAGTTTTCACTAACCTCAGCTTTGACTCATCATAAAGAAGCACAGAGGGATAATGCACCTCTTGCAAAGCACAAAGTGTAACATTATGGATTTGCCGCATTTGCCACATAATTCATCATCAGCTGCATAATCTGAAGATTGTAATTTAAAAATAGTTTCTAGCTCAAATGATTAAAAAATAACACAAAATGCAGTGACACGTGTTAAGGCGCTTAGCAAAGGTCAATTGGTCACCTTTCTTTTGCATATTGCTATACTTGGATGTTAAACTGGAACAAATGAGGTGCAACCTATGCCCAGAAACTGTTAGAAAGTGTAAAAGTGAGAAAATAATGTAGTAATACAACCACAAAATGTGTAGCATTATGCTGCATAATTTCTCTTTTCTTGCCAAATAATTTAGTCAACCCTTCAGCATAATTTGGCCCACCCCTGCTGCATAATTCCAGTGGCCCTGCATATAATTCCTACCAGTATGGATGACAAGTGACTCCTACATCATGCAGCCCTCATTGTCTTAAGTAGCATTTCCTATACATTGATTTACAGCCTTATATGAGTCATTGTCTCTCAACAATATGTGTGTGAGCTAAAGCTCTCAACACCCTACCATTGGGCTGAGTAGCACTATAAAAGAAATGAAATACACACATGAGCGAGTGTCTATACAGAGACGAGGGGCACCATTGGAGGTTGATAGTGAGGGAGTCTGTGCAGAGGGAGGTCTTTGGTGAAGGGGTGTAATGAAGGTCTCTGCATTCCCTGCAGTGCGAGTGTGGGTTCAAGGGAACCAAATCTTCAGGAGGCCTCATATAGCCTAAAGCCAATGTACATTTGTGAGATATGGGCGACTCAGAGGCCCCTCATTTCATTCTGCAGGGGGCCCCCATAGTTTTGCGTTATGCCACTACGTTCGATGAAGGGTGCACCAACAAAAGATTGTCGCACCGGGTGCCACAAGAACTAAAGCCGCCCTGCCAGGGTCGTAGCTATCATTTCTGTAGCCTGGGCTGTGCCCCAGGTCCTGAGGTAAAAGCGCTTCAGGAGTTGAATGTAGGACGGACAAGTAGGAAGGCATAACCTATGAACTGAGGGATTTTCTTTTATTATAACCTGTGTTCCAGTACAGTTTTAATTTCACCATTTCCAGGTAAGGGAGAACGAAGAGCACAATTAGAAATGT
This sequence comes from Calotriton arnoldi, assembly GCA_963921515.1. Lineage (NCBI taxonomy): Eukaryota > Metazoa > Chordata > Amphibia > Caudata > Salamandridae > Calotriton > Calotriton arnoldi. The sequence continues at coordinate 3,588,973 of CAWUFW010000644.1, read as the reverse complement.
CTAACAAAACAAAACTGGTGTGCACTAATCCCAAAACCTTGTAGTGCCCTACTGTAACCTGCCAGACAAATGCTCCAAGCTGGGGTCTTGGATACATTTTTCCCTCATTCTTTGAAAAATAGCCTTTTTTCCTAACACACTGTGATTCTTCTATCTAATGTATATATATGTTATTTCTGTAGTGTGACCCTAGCCAAAAAGGCAGCGGAGCGCTGTACAAAGCCCAAGAAAAAATGTATGTCTGAAAACCTGTGCCAAATTTATGATGGGTATAGTTACTAACATTTCATGCAATGCAGGGCAGCAAGTGAAGTTCTGCACTGTGTTGCTGTTATAATCTGTTGTACACTTTTAATTGGTATGATGTACTTTGGTTCTGGATTAGAACATTCTTTGTAGTTCCTGCAGTGTGTGTTCCTTTGACAGACAGTTGATTGCTGGCTGGAAAGGGAGCATCACCTGCAGTCATTTGCTTTTAATTAAATATCCTAAACTTACGAGGACTACGAGTCATCTTTACAAAATTGGCGATGATTCCAGCCACAAATGACTGCTGTCTGGTGATACGAGAATTCACGCAACTTTTACGATTTAATGACTTTTCGCGTTTTTCGAGGAAATGAAGAGAAATTCAATGGAAATTATCTGAAGGAAGATTGACATCGATACCACTTTGCGTACTCTTGCCGATTCATCTAATGTATTTTACTTCAATTACTTTGGATTCACTACTTTCCTGTTGACGACGGTTGGGGAGGAGCGTGTGAATATTCGAAAGTTCACATACCTGTGCACGCGACGAGCTACAACTGGTGTCTGGAACCCCAACGGAAGCCTGGAACTCCATCGGCAGCTCCAGATTCCAGCTTCTATCTCCTACAGCAGTCAGCGCACGTCTGACATCATCACGTGCGTACGTTCAAGACGCACGCAACGTAACGTAACGTGTGGCCATTTTGGGTGTGTTAGGTTCGCTGTAAGTTGCCTGATGAGTTCAACCGGCGAACAACACAGCGTTTCTGCACTTTGGGTCTCATTACGATGGCGGGCGGACCCCCTCCATGGTTGAGGTGTTTGGGACCGCCCGCCAGACATGCGGCGGTCCCACCACTGCAATTAGGATGCGCCCGCCATGCTGGCGGGCGCATCCAGGGCCTTTAACATTGCGGACGGTGCTGCTGGCTGCAGCACCGTACGCAATGCCAAAATGCCATGCTGTGCATTTCCCTGCACTACGTGGCAGGCACCACGCGGTGCCTGCCACGCAGTGCAGGGAAATGCAGAGGGGTACCATGGGTAACCCCCCAGTGCACAGCTACCTACCCCCCACACAAGGGGGGCCCGCTACGGGCCCCTGAATCCGTTTCCGCCTGTCTTTTCGCGGTGGGATGTCCGCCGCGAAAAGACAGGCGGAAAGGGATATCGTAATCCCTACGCCGGTGCCTGCAAGGCACCACCGCAATGTTGGCCCATAGTTTAGTTCCGCAAGGCGGGCGGAAAAGGACCGCCTTGCGGAACCGTGGCGGACGGTCTTTGCGTCCGCCGCGGACAGATTGGGATTCCCACCGCCATTCTAATATAGCGGTGGGAAAATCGGGCTCCGATGGCGGGAGGACCGGCACCGCATGGCTGGCGGTGGCGGTCCTTCCGCCATCGTAATGAGCCCCTATGTGTTTTCGGCCTCAGGTACTATTTATTATATTTAATTTCAGTGATAAGCACACAAATTTTTGAGGATGTGTTTGTGCTTTCACACGCATCGGTGATAAGCACACCATTACATCGGTGATAAGCACACCATTGGATATCAGTCTCAGGTACTGCTTACATTACTTTACTGGGTGACAAGCACACCAGCACTAATAACGTTTTTTTGGGGGGTTTTTTGTGTGTGCTTTCACACAATACAGTGATAAGCACACCACAACTCTGATTTATGCTTTCATGAACTATAGTCATGCACACCACAGCATCGTTAGTTTTATTTCTACTAAGTATTCATCAGTGATAGGCACACTATCTCGTTTTGCCTTCACATTCATCGGTGATAGGCACATCAAATACTTTATGTTTTTAATACACACTATAAATTACCAAACTCGAAAAATTTACAGTAACTAATAACCTACAACATTCATAGTGGGTGTTTATAAATTGTTTAAAGTTATATTAGTCATGGGAGCTGCAATAATTCCACCACCTGTATTTTTGGCACAAGCTGGCACCCCATCTATTGAGTGGGAAGATCGGATTGAAGTTTTTGAGAACTACATTGAAGCACTTGATGGTGGTGATTTTACCAATTCATGGAAGAAGGCCTTATTATTAAGTACTTTAGGAAAGGAAGGACAACATATTTTTAAATATTTACCAGTTGCTACGGGTGGAAATTGACAACAGATTGCTAATGTGTACTTAGAGGCCAATGTTAGGTTAGAGAGAAGGTTTGCAAAAGAAACAAATATAGTAATGTCAAGATATAAATTTTATACCCAACCCCAAAAAATGGATGAGACTGTAGATCAATTTGTTTCCAGATTAAGTTAATTATCTGTTAAATGTCAATTTGGGGTTATGAGGGAAGAAAGGATCCGTGATCAACTTATTGTACAGTGTAAGAATAAGAAAATGCAAGAGAGGCTATGAGCAGCTAAGAATCCATCATTGCATGATGCCATAGAGATTGCCAAGGTAGTTGAGCAATCAGAGCATTGTATGAAAGAAATGGAAAAAAGGAAGGTAGATGGTGAAGTTTCTTCCATAGAAAGTGAAGATGTTGCAGTATTGAATGCAGGGAAGTTAGGAAGTAAAGAGATTAAAAAGAGTCCTTACGTTAAACGCAGTAGTAATACTACACCTGCTAAAACCATTGATAATACCAAACAACAAAGCAGGGTATGTTTCAGATGTGGGAGCAGTTTTCACACTGCGGACTTTAAGAATTTGTATGCCATAGGAAAGGAGTGTAGGCGTTGTGGGAGGAAAGGATATTTTGCACGCATGTGTAGATCCAACAACGGCACATTCAGCAACGGCACAAGTATTGCAGTGATACAGAATGATATTTCTGTTATAAATAAATATTAACAAATAAGATATTGTGTGTTGATGGTGGAGAAAATGCACCCAGGAGTTCTAGACCCAAGGCCATGTTCATCATTGAGAATGTTTCTGTTGAACCTATGGTGGATTCTGGATCCTTATATACGATTATACCTAAAGATATCTTTGAAAAGTTGTTGCCAAACATGAATTTGCTACCAAAAGATATAAATCCAGGGGGTTATCAAGGAGAGAAAATTGATATTGAAGGTTACATGACCACTGAGATAAAATTTCTGGGGAGAGCAGTCAATGGGAAAGTTTATATGGTGAAATCTGGTCCTCCGATTCTTGGATGGCAACACCAATATGATTTAGATACCATCATAAATCCATGTGCACCTAATCAGGTGTTAGTTGTAGGAGAGCTATGCACAGAAGACATAGTGGATGGAGCAGGCAAAGTATTTTCGGATGAAATAGGTCTATTGAAAAACTATGTGCATAAAATATTGGTAAAGCCTGGTGCCATACCTATTCAACACAGGGTTAGAAAAGTTCCCATTGTGGCTCGACAAGAGGTTAAAGGTATGCGTAAAGAAATGGTCTCTCAGGGGATAATCAAACCTGTTGAAACATCAAGTTGGATTTCTCCAGTAGTAGTTACGGGCAAACCTGATGGAAGTTTTCGTTTATGTGTTGACTTACGCACTGTAAATCAAAACATTATCACTGATAATTTTTCACTTCCAAATTTAGGGGAGTTGGTTTTGTCTTTAAAAGGTGCAAAATACTTCTCTAAATTAGATCTTAAAAGTGCATATCATCAGATAAAACTCCATCCCGACTCGAAAAGTCTCACAGCTTTCATCACTACTGAAGGTGTTTACCAATTCACCAGGATGCCGTTTGGACTTTCTTCAGCAGCCAGCGTATTCCAGCGAATGATGTGCCAAGTTTTAAAAGACATTGATGGTGTTGTATACTTCCAAGATGATGTTTTAATATTTGGGGAGTCGATCACTGGTCACAACATGATTTTGAAAAGAGTCTTAGATAAGATTGGTGATGCTGGGTTGACTCTCAAGAAAGAGAAATACAAATTTTGTGTTGAAGAAGTGGAATACTTGGGGTATACGTTGTCTTCATCTGGGGTGAATCAAAGAGAGATTTGTTAGAAGCAATAAGAAAAGTCAAGTCTCCGCAGGACAAAGACCAACTTAGGTCTTTCCTTGGTCTAGTGGCATATTATGCAAAGTTTGTTAAGAATTTTGCAGAGAAAACCGAGCGTTTAAAGAAACTTCTACGGGAAGGGTGTGTATTTGAATGGGCAGAAGACCTGGAGAAGTCTTTTCAAAATATCAAACAGGAAATTTGTGATGCGACAGTTTTAACCCCTTTTGACACTAGGTTGTTATCAATTCTTACAGTAGATGCTATTGCTGTGGGTTTAGGGGTTGTATTTTCACAAATGCACAAAGATGGTGAACGCACCATTGCTTTTGCTTCTCGTTCCCGCACTTCTACTGAGAGAAACTATTCAGTGGTTGAGAGGGAGGCATTGGCAGCGGTGTGGGCAGCTGAGTACTTTAGGACATATGTTTGGGGATTTCCTATTATTTTACGCACTAATCATAAACCATTGGTGAAAAGTTTAATGCCAGGTGGAGCGGAAAATGTTTCTGCAAGATTAGCTCGTTTGGCTGCGTGGGTTACTGAGTGTGTAGATTGTAAGGAAGGAGAGAAAAGGTTGAGGATAGGTAATCAGTCACTCATGGGGGAAATCTCTATCCCTGGGAAACCATGGCATACTGTTTGCATGGACTTTATAGGGCCAATGAGGGTTCTCACTTCTGAATGTAGGTTTGCCTTAGTTATGGTTGATGTGCACTCGAAATGGTTAGTGGTTAAGTTTTTACGTGAAATCACAACCAAGAAAACCGTAGAATTGTTGGAGGAGGTGTTCAGAGAGGAAGGATATCCTGTCAAACTTATAACTGACAATGGTACGCAGTTGACATCTAGAGAAATGAAGCTGTTCCTGGAGACTTGCGGTATATGTCACTCTCGCACATCATTATATAATCCACAAGGAAATGATGTTGTTGAGAGGGCAAATCGCTTAATTAAGGGTGTGGTGCAAATGGCTTATGCAGGTAGGGGAAATGTGAGAAAAATGGTTGAGGAGCTTGTGTGGGCGTATCGCACCTCAGAAAATGGTGTCACTAAGGAAATTCCATTTAGAGTGATGAGGGGACGAAATGCTAATACTAAAATGTCTCCTGCTTGGATGAAAAAAAATTTGGATGGAAGTGTTGATTCAGTTGTTGTCTCACAAAAAATGGGAAGTTTGAAACCTGGTGATCTTGTTAAAGTTAAAAGTGGTAGGTTTGAAGGGGCTTGTATAAACTTTTGTGGATCCTTCCGGGTGAAGGATGTGCTTGAGATGCATGTTGTTTTGGAGAATGGTGAGAGGTGGATAAGCGCAGGGTGGCTTTGTATGAGAGGATGCGAGGAAATGGTTCTGGTTCTTTTGATAAAGATGTGAGTGAGGAGGATGGTTGTAGTGGTTATATGTTGATGGATGATTGTGAGGTTTTGAGTGGAAGGGTACTGGGTAGCAGAATGGATAGAGGTGAAGGAAATTTCAGGAATAGATATCCACTCAGGTACTGGAAGGATTATATTTGCAAGTGATGTGATTTCAATGATCTTTTCTGTTTTATTTTCAGTTCATCATATCAGTATGTGTTTCTATGTGTAAAGGGAAGAGGATGTGTTATAATCTGTTGTACACCTTTAATTGGTATGGTGTACTTTGGTTCTGTATTAGAACATTCTTTGTAGTTCCTGCAGTGTGTGTTCCTTTGACAGACAGTTGATTGCTGGCTGGAAAGGGAGCATCACCTGCAGTCATTTGCTTTTTCATTAAATATCCTAAACTTACAAGGACTACGAGTTATCTTTACAAACGTTGCCTGAAACGGAAAGAGCACAACAGCACCATATTTTCAAATATATGGTGCAGTTCTGCTCTTTCCTAGTACTGGGGCACTTGTGGCTGCCTAGTGCCAAACGTCAAGTAAGCTTTTTGTGCCAGAAGGGAAACCTATCCTTTGCTGTCAGTTCCATTTTGCATGTGTGCTGCAGAATGTAGCATACATGCAAAGAGGAAGTAGCGAGGAGAAATAAAGATATTTCTCCTTGTTACACCTACCTCTGATAGGCACACCAATCTGGCACAAACCCTTGCTTACTAGTCTTTGTAAATATGGGTTTACATCGCGATGCATGGGAACGCCCATGCACCACCCATGTAACGCCTACCTGACCGTTCACTAACTTTGCAGTCAAAGACAGAATCGTAAAGTGTACTAGTTGACAGTCTTGTTGTGGTGGTAAGGAGTGTGTGAAAACAAAGGCTGTAAGCTGTCAGTTTTTTTGTAGCACACAACAACTTTTAAATACCTGTAAAGAACTGTGCAGATGTTTCTAAACGTATCAGAAGTTAGGAAACCACAAACATACCACTTGTTTGTCATTCACTTTACTTGGTGATGTTCAAATGATAAATATTTGCTGAAACCACATTTCCACACATTATTGTTTGTGCGCTATATAGTTTTATCAGTAAAACTGCATATTGGTATTTTGCTGCCATTTCAATGGAGATTGTTCTGTATGTAAAAGACAGTGCCTCCTTCTGACCTACAAATATGCCTCAACAACGTATACAGTTACTAGTCTGTAGCACACTTCTGTGCATCAATGAGAATCTGCATTTTACAGTTCACAGAAATGAAACAGCCCAATCAGTATACTATTTCACGTATACAGGTAAAATAAGGAGAGCTGATATAGGGCTAGGCAGGGCATTATATAGTAATGTCAACTCCTATCTAACCGTTCTGGCCCACAATTATACCATAACACTAAGCAGTCTGCAGCCAGTTATAGCTGATGCAGGCTGGTTAATAACTCCCTTTTCTTGCTTCATGCTCTTACCCTCACACAAGACCTGTCTTCTACAGGCAATCTAACACATAAAGCTGGCCACTCGGAGGACTGCACTGCAGTCCAGCAGTTCAAGTCCCAATTAGCTACATTCTACGCATGCTGCTTTACATCTCACAATGACACTCACATATGAGATGCTAGTAACAAAGTCCATCTGAGCAGATCTTCCCAACCACTTCTCCCACCAAACATGCCTGCTCCTGCTCAGGACCATGAACTGTAAACAAAATATCAGACTGGACAACCCAGTGACGTAGCCATATAAATAGATTATGATCATATGAAATCCAACAAAAGACTTGCACAGTTGCTCAAAGCTGCACGCATAAGAAAAACTGTGAAGTGCACAATTGTCTCAACCTAATGTAAACTTATTTTGACTTGTACTTATGTTGGTAGTCTATTTACTTACTTATACACTATTGCACGACCTCCTCTGATGTGTCTGTAGAACGTACCTTTTGTCCCAAAATGTTTTCCTGAATTTTGACCTTCTGTCCTGAATTTCTGTCCTGAATTTTTACACTCACTGTCCTGAATTTGCACGCATGTCAGTTGGTCACCCTATACCTGCTATGCAGGCGCTGCCTAATCACTGTCCCAGCCCAGGGCCCACAGCCTACCTGCATGTGCATTGCCAGGGCAGTTCTAATCTCCGATGCTGGGATAAGAGACACTACAGTGCAGACAGAGCCAGGCTACGACACTCATTGCCACTGTGCCAGGGACTAGCTCAATGTTCCACTCTTCCAGCTTTAGGATTTGCCTGTCAAGAGCACTGGCTGCCGCAGGACCTGCGCTCACTCACTTCAGTGCATGGGCTAAAGAAGCTCACCGACACGGACCCACCCGACCACACCCATACTTTGACATGCGCAGAGGACAAGTGCGTGCTGCAAGTGCGTGCCGTGCCCTGCCTTGACGCCACCAGTGCTGCGTACAGAACTCATTGTAGAAGCCAAGAACTAAATGTAAGCAAATGCGACTGTCCAAGTGGCCAATATAAAACAGAATATATGTATATATATATATATATATTTTTTTTTTTTTAACGTAAAGGCCAAAAAAATCTAACTGCTGTGTCCTACAAACAGCAATGGGAGCCAGGGGTTGCAAGCAAATTGGCAGGGACCATAATAGGTGGCCTAGGGGTCACAGTTAGGGTGACCAACCATCCGTAAATTTCACGGACCGTCCGTAATTTGGACCTCAAGTCCGTTGTTCGTGAGGATCCCTTTTATGGACACCTTTTGTCCGTAATTTTGGGCCTTGCAGGGAGCAGAGCTGTTCCCCTGCGAGAGGCCTCAGCTCCCTGATGGGGCCGCCTCTCACTCCTCCTCTGAGCACAAGAGCATCCCCACCCTGCCCATTGTCATTCTGTATGCCGGCTGATTGCCACATACAGAATGACAATGGGCCAGTTTGGGCTGTTACACCATGTGGTGGCCCCCTCCTGCCTCGGTCTAGGGCAGGCATTCTGTTAGGGTTAGATGGAGGAAATGTACAAAACAAATGTACAAAAACGCCCATGCTCCTATGTGCAAGTTCATGAAAAGAAGCTGGCGAAAGAAGTTAAAAAGAAGAGGTTATAGTTCTTACACTGTCTCATCATTTCAGAGCTGAAGCATTTTTAATATTATATCCAGGTAAGCCATAGCCGCTGCTCTTTTATTTATTTTATGCAACTAACATCCATTGACAAAGCCAATAGTCATGGCTTGTTGTAGGTCTAATGTTACTGGATGCAATGATAGAAACAGCAAAATAACATTCGGGCGGCACATTATGCTCAGCACATATTTTTAGCTTTGGTGTTTTAAGCCACGCCCTTAATTACATCAGACACGCCCCTTGGAGAGGCCCTTCGTTTTTTCATCCCACTTAAAGCCCTGGAAGCAACACCATGTCACAGTCACCTCACGTCCTGGCACTGTGCATCATGCATGACTCATGACTTCCAAGGTTTCAGATTGCTGATGTGCAGGGGCATAGTGAACCCTCCCCCACCCCACCCCACCACTTGCTTTAGGAACTACAGCGAGGGTGAAGTTCTTTATGGGCCTCTTCTGTCTGCAACTTAGTAGACAAAGGCTCAGCTCATAAGTAATGTGAAACGGTGGGTTAGTGAATAAGGGAAGGAATGGGTAAATGGCTGGATGGATTAGTGAAAGGATGAATGGATGAGTAAAAGGGTGAATGGATGGATAATGAGAGAAAGGATGGATGGATGCGTGAGTGGAAGGATGGATGGATGAGGGTAAATAGATGGATGTATGGGTGGATGGGTAGATGGATGGGTAAAAGGGTGGATGGATCAGTAAAAGGATGGATGGATGAGTGAAAGGGTGGATGATGGGTGAGTGAATGGGTGGATGGATGAGAGAAATTATGGATGGATTGATGAATTGATAAGTGAAAGGGTGAATGGATGGATGAGTGAAAGGGTGGATGTAAGGATGGACGAGTGAGTGAAAGGGAGGGTAGATGGGCAAAAGGATGGATAGATGAGTGAAAGGGTGGATGGATGAGAAAAAGGATGGATGGATGAGTGAAAGGATGGATGAGTGATAGGGTCAATGGATGGATTCATGAGTGGATGAGTAAATTACTGAGTGGGTGGATGGGTGAAGGGTGGATAGAAGGATGGGTGGCTAAGTGAAAGGGGAATTGAGAAAGGGAGGATGGATGAGTGAAAGCATGGATGAATGATTGGCAGAATGGATGGGTGAATGGGTGCATGGATGAGTGAAATGAAGAATGTAAAGATGGATGAGTGAACAAATGCATACATGAGTGAAAGGGAGGGTAGATGGACAAAAGGATGGAGAGATGAGTGAAAGGGTGGATGGATAGATGGATGAGTGAAAGGTTGAATGGGTGGACAGATGAGTGACTGGGTGGATGGATGAGTAAGTGAAAGGATGGCTGGGTGGGTGAAAGGGTAAATGATTGGATGGATGAGTGAATGGATGGATGGGTGGAAGAGTGGACGGATGAGTGAGTGAAAGGGAGGGTAGATGGACAAAAGGATGGATAGATGAGTGAAAGGGTGGATGGATGAGAGAAAGGATGGATGGATGAGTGAAAGGATGGATGAGTGATAGGGTCAATGAATGGATTCATAAGTGGATGAGTAAATGGATGAGTGGGTGATGGGTAAAGGGTGGATGGAAGGATGGGTGGCTAAGTGAAAGGGGAATGGAGAGAGAAAGGGAGGATGAATGGATGGGTGAGTGAAAGCATGGATGATTGATTGGCAGAATGGATGGGTGAATGAGTGCCTGGACGAGTGAAAAGAAGAATGTAAAGATGGATGAGTGAAAGAAAGCATACATGAGTAAAATGGAGGGTGGAGAGCTGGAAGAAAGGATGGATGGATTGATGAGTGAAAAGTTGAATGGGTGGACGGATGAGTGACTGGGTGGATGGATGGGTAAGTGAAAGGATGGCTGGATGGGTGAAAGGGTAAATAGTTGGATGGATGAGTGAAAGGATGGCTTGGGTGAAAGGATAAATGGTTGGATGGATGAGTGAATGGATGGATGGGTGGAAAAGTTGATGGATGACTGAAAGGATGGATTGGGTGAAAGGGTGGATGGATGATGGATGGATGAGTGAAAGGGTGGATGAAAGGATAGATGATGGATAGGTTTGCAAATGTTGAAAAGGTTTGGATATGGATAGGCAAACAGATGGAAGGACAGAATGAATGGTGAAAGACTGAATGAAGGATGAAAGAATTAATAGAAGACAGAATGTAAATTTGAAATGGTGTCTATCAGGGGTTTGATGGAAGGATGAATGGCTAGATCCTTGGACAAAAGAGCTCTTATTGGGAGGGTTGTGATGACTTACTTTGCTTTTTTGGTGCTATAAGAGCTTTAGTTCAGAGTGGGAGGCCTTGAAATGTTCTGGCTACTCCCTTGCCTATGTGTTACTATTCTGTATTTGCTGGGTGCTTATGGGTGGGATCTATACATCATGCATATGACATTTTGAGTGACACCCAACTGCTACTTGAATGTTACACTAGTAATTGTAAATGTTTGCATGTTTTGTTTTAGGTGTAAGGTTTTAGGGAGAGCCTCATAGTGCCATGAGCTGTACTTGAGATGTATATTGTGTTTGTAGCAATAGGTGAGGCGTCACAAATAAACTATGTAATAGTGTATCAACAGTGCCTTCTTTAAGAAAGCTGCAGGGAAAAGCACCTTTGTGACTTCCGTCAGTTAGTGCAACTCTCTGCGAAGCCCCCATAAGCAAAGTCAGATTCCTTATTTTAAGTTCCACTTGCTGAAACACCTATAATGTGTTCCCTAAGTGGGTTCATCACAGCAATCCTCCCTTTAGTTCACCTATGTGTGCTGCTTTACATCTCACAATGGCACTCAGATATGAGATGCTGGTAGAAAAGTCTATCTGAGCAGATCTTCCTGACCACTTCTCTCACCAAACATGCCTGCTCAGGACCATGAGTTGTAAACAAAATATCAGACTGGACAACCCAGTGCAGTAACCATATAAATAGATTATTATCATATGAAATACCACAAAAAGACCTGCACAGTTGCTCAAAGCTGCGCGCATACCGAAAAACCGTGAAGTGCACGATTGTCTCAACCTAATATAAACTTATTTCAACTTGTACTTAAGTGGTTGTCTATGTACTTACCTTTATATTATCGCGCAACTTCCTCTGAAGTGTCTGTAAAACTTACTTTTTGTACCAAAGTTTTGTCCTGAATTTTGACCTTCTGCCCTGAATTTTTGTCCTGAATTTTGACCCTTTGTCCTGAATTTTTACACTTACCGTCCTGAATTTGCACCCATGCCAGTTGATCACCCTAGTCACAGTTGCTACCCCTGTCGACCCCTAGTTGACATCCGTGAATCAATCAATCAGGGAATTGTAAGCGCGCTACTCACCCGTGAGGGTCTCAAGGTGCTGAGGGGGGGTTCCACAGATCTGTTTAGCCGAAGAGCCAGGTCTTGAGGGTCTTCCTGAAGGTGTTCAGGGAGGGGGCGCGTCTGATGTCTGCCGGTAGCTCATTCCAGGTCTTGGCTGCAATGTGAGAGAAGGATCTTCCGCCTGCTCTGGCTCTGTGGATGCGCGGGGTTTCGGCCAGTGCGAGGTTGGAAGATCGGAGGTTTCTTTTGGGTACGTGGAAGTTGATTCTGTCGTTGAGGTATTTGGGTCCGTTGTTGTGTAGGCATTTGTAGGCGTGAGTGAGGATTTTGAAAGTGACTCTTTTCTCCACTGGGAGCCAGTGGAGACTTCGTAGGTGTTGGCTGATGTGTTCGTGTCGGGGGATGCCGAGGACGAGTCTGGCGGCGGTGTTCTGTACTGTCTGGAGTTTACGGAGTAGGGACTTGTTGATGCTGGCGTAGAGTGCGTTTCCATAGTCCAGTCTGCTGGTGATGAGTGCGTGGGTGACTGTCTTCCTTGACTCAGGGGGATCCACTTGAAGGTCTTGCGGAGGATGCGGAGGGTGTTGAAGCAGCTGGAGGTGACGGCGTTGACCTGTCGGTTCATGGAGAGTGATGAGTCGAGTACGATGCCGAGGTTCTTGGCGTGGTCTGAGGGGGTAGGTGGGCTTCCAAGGGCGGTCGGCCACCAGGTGCTGTCCCATGCAGAAGGAGTGGTACCGAGGACGAGGACTTCTGTCTTCTCGGCATTGAGCTTCAGGCAGCTGTTGGTCATCCAGACTGCGACGTCTTGCATTCCTTTCTGGAAGTTGAGTTTGGCAGTGGTGGGGTCTTTGGTGAGGGAGAGGATGAGCTGGGTGTCGTCGGGCGTAGGATACGATGTTGAGGCCGTGTTGTCGGACGATGGCTGCGAGGGGGCCATGTAAATGTTGAAGAGGGTGGGGCTCAGTGATGAACCCTGTGGGACTCCGCAGGTGATTTTCGTGGGGTCGGAGAGGAAGGGTGGGAGTCTGATCCTTTGGCTTCTTCCGGTGAGGAATGATCGGATCCAGTCCAGGGCTGTTCCTTGTATGCCTGCGTCGTGTAGTCTGACGACTAGTGTGCGAAGAGAGACGGTGTCGAAGGCCGCTGATAGGTCGAGTAGGATGAGGGCTGCGGAGTGACCTTGGTCCAGGAGGGTGCGGATGTCGTCTGTGGCGGCGAGTAGGGCGGTCTCTGTGCTGTGGTTGCTTCGGAATCCGGATTCCGACGGGTCGAGGACGGCGTTCTCTTCAATGAATCGTGTCAGTTTCCTGTTGACTGTTTTCTCTGCAACTTTGGCTGCGAAGGGGAGGAGCGAGATGGGCCGATAGTTCTTGAGGTCAGTGGGGTCGGTGGGGTCAGCTGTGGGCTTCTTGAGCAGGGGTCTGACTTCTGCGCGCTTCCAGTCGTCTGGGAAGGTGCCTGTTTTGAAGGTGGTGTTGATGGTGCGTTGTAGTTTGGGTGCGATGGCGGCCACGGCTCTGTGGTAGATGTGAGGGGGGGCAGGGGTCGGTGGGGGCCCCCGAGTGGATGCTTTTCATGGTCGAGGCGGTGTCTTCGGCCGTGATCGGTGTCCAGTTGGACATGGTGGGCTGGCTGGTGTTTCTGGGGGCGGGGGCCGTCTGTGGCACCTGGTGGATGGTCGATGAAGTTGTCGTAGAGGTTTTTGATCTTGAGGTGGAAATAGGTTCCAAGCTTGTCGCTGAGGTCTTGGGATGGGGTGATGTCTGTGGCTTCGCTGCGTGGGTTGGTGAATTCTTGAATGACACTGAAAAGTTCCTTGGAGTTGGTGGAGTTGGCCAGGATTTTGTTGTGGATGAAGTTCCTTTTGGTGGCTCTGATCTGGTTGTGGTAGTCCGTCATGGCGTCCTTGTAGGTGGTGTGGTTTTCGGTTGTCTTGGTGTTTCTCCAGTTCTTCTCCAGGTGTCTGCAGGTGCGTCTGGCTTCTTGGAGAGTGGTTGTGAACCAGGCGGCTTTCCTGGGGCGTTGTCTGTCGGGGTTGCGTAGAGGGGCGAGCTCATCTGCGCAGTTGGAGATCCAGGTGTGGAGTTCTCTGGCTGCGTCGTTTGCGCTTTTTGCGTCGGGTGCCCAGGTGTGGTTGTCTCGGCTGAGGGTGGAGTTAAGTTGCTCGTCGGTAACCTTGCTCCAGTTCCTTCGTGGTGGGCGTGGGGCTGGTTTGGGTGCCTTGGGTTTGTTGATGGCGAAGTGTACGCAGTGGTGGTCGGTCCATGGCGGCTGTGTTGTGTGGCTGAAATGGACACTGTTTCCTGCCGCGAAGATGGGGTCGAGGGTGTGTCCTGCTCTGTGGGTCGGTGTGTTGACGAGTTGTTTAAGTACGATGCTGGCGAGGTTGTCACGAAGGATAGTGGAGTTGGGGTCACTGGGGTTGTCGAGGTGGAAGTTCAGGTCTCCAATGAGTATGTAGTTTGTTGAGGCGATCGCGTGGGGTGCGATGAAGTCGGTGATGGTGGTGGCAAAGGGTGTTCGGGGGCCGGGGGGTCTGTAGACGAGGGTTCCTCAGAGTGTGGCTTTGGGGGTGGTCTGGATCTTGAAGTGCAGGTGTTCGGCGGATGGGAAGGTTTCGCTGGAGGTGGTGAGGCGGAGGGTGCTCTTGTGGGCGATGGCGAGGCCCCCTCCTGGGTGGTTGGGGCGGTCTTTCCTCTGGATCTTGAATCCGTCTGGGATGGCGGTGCTGATGTCGGGGACGGAGGATGCGTTGGTCCAGGTCTCTGTGAAGAAGGCGATGTCGGGCGAAACAGAGTCGAGTAGGTTCCAGATTTCCATGGCGTGTTTGTGTACGGAGCGTACGTTGAGGAGGATGCATTTTAGGTGCTGGCGTCGGCGGTGTTGGAGGCCGGGGTGGCGGTGAGGGTCTGGCGGCAGTGGAGGCAGGAGAACTGGCCGGATGGAGCAACTGAGTTGTTTTTTGGTACTAAGCTTGTTTTACAAACAGGAGGAAGGGGTGAGGGAGGGGCTTTTATTGTGAAAAGTTCTTGTGATTGGTGTCTGGGTGAGGCAGGTAAGCCTTGTGTATAACAAATTAAAGCGAGGGAGTATGACTTGTAGTAATGCAATTACCTGCAAGTAATTATGACTTTCACCTGTGGATCACGAGTTTAAACCCCATCAGGGTCTACTTGACTTTTATTTCCACAAGGACAGTCACAGAGTCCAACTCTGACGTTTCAAGTTTCCCAGGTTCAATCGTGAGTAGCTCATCCAGTCCATGCTTTTGGTCTGCATTCTGAGACTTCTAGTTAGGTTTAAAACGTGGTCTACAACTCTCAGAATGCAAAGCTAAATCTTGGACAAGCTACTCGCGCATGGAATTGGGAATGTGAGTGCTGTGGCCCAACTGATATGAGTAAGAAACATGCTTGTTACCTACAGCAACACATAACTCTGTCAGCAAGAGCTATACAAGAACTAGGGGGCATATTATCAAGGGCTTTATCGCCGATTTAGCGGCACTTTTTGCCGCTAAATCGGCGATATATTTAACGCCCTATTAGCAAGCTGTCGCTAACAGGCGTTAGCGACAGCTTACAGGCGTTAGAGGCCGGGAATTACATCGCCTTGCATGTCAGCGATATTTATCGCTAATGACATGCAAAGTAGGCGTTCCCACTAAAAGCGACTGTAAACAGTCGCTAACACCACTAACCCCTATTATCAAGGCAGGCGAAGCGATAAAATAAATCGCGCTAAGCGCGTTTATCGCTATATTTTAACACCTGCTACTGACTATGACTTACCTGTTTAAGGTATAGGAGGTGGATTCTAATGCTGAATCCACCTTAGCGTTAATGCAAGAATATCGCTGGTTTTCCAGCGATATTCACGCATTTTGCCGCTATCGCTGGAAATATTATCGCTATGGAGATAAACCTTACTAATAGGGTGTTATCTCAGCGATATTTTCCAGCGCTAGGCGGCGTTAACAGGATTCGCGCTAAGGCCGTTTAGCGATAAATATCGCTATTCCTTGCTAATATGCCCCAAGTTTTTATAATAACCACCACTTTCTGAGCCAACAGCCCAGCTTGTGTGTCACTTTACAAAGCACTTAGGGCCATATGTATCAAAATGTCCTTTTGCGATTCTCAAATAGCGATTTTTTGCGAATCGCTATTTGAGAATCGCAAAACGCTATGTATGTAGAATTTGCAATACATTTTGCGAATCCTTCATATTCCTTAATTGCGAATCGCAAAGTGCGATTCGCAATTAAGGAATACCTCTCCCATTCATTCCTATGGGCCTAGAGGCACATAGGAATGAATGGGAAGACATTCTCAATTTGCGATTAGCAATTAGAAAATCGCAAATTGAGAATGCAATTTCAAGGGTGCCAGGGTGTCAAAAGGACACCCTGTTGCACCCCTGAAATGTGCATGTGTGCACATGTGGCACACATACGTGCCCTAAGGGCATCTATGTGCGCCATATGGCACTTTAAAAAATGCAAAATAGTGCATTTTTAAGTGAAATCGCAAGTTACCACCAACTTGAAGTTGGTGGTAATTTGCGATTCCTTAAGCCCAAATCGCACTTTCTTTTGTGCTTCTTACATTGCATTTAAGGAATCACAATTAGCGATTCCTTAAATGCAATCGCAAAATGGAGAATCGCAAAATTTGCGATTCCTTATTTTGCGAGGGGGTTTCAGTGTGATACATTGCACACTGCTAATTTGCGATCGCAAATTGGCTTCATACATATGGCCCTTAATCTTAAACCCCAAAAACAAAACATTCTGGACACTTTCCCAAGCCATGCGCCTATATTTCAAACATGTGGATAACAAAACTGAATTCAATATATTAGCCCCACATCAGGTTACCAGATGACTTCGTGTTACACAGCATGCTGTGCTCCAATCCATGTGTGTTTTTTAACAACCTAATGCATTCTGGAATTATTATAGCCCTGGTTCACGTCAGTTGCCCCAAATGAACTAGCACGCCTGAAAATAATATTTTTTAGAAGAAAACTCAGGGACTGGAGCCTTGTGTTCTTGGTGACATGGAGTCATTCAATAACCTTAGCCCAACCACAATTTACGTAGCAAGCCAGATCCCATTGGTCTAGTTATATTGACACATTAAACTGTAAGGGTCCCGACTTTCAAAAGAGCCCTAGAGATCTTGCTCTCACAACAAAGAGGTTTGAATACCACATGCAGCTCCCAATAAAATGCTGTGCTAGTAGAGAAGTTTGATTATTTTTTTTAGGATGCTGTCCCTTTTATTTGATCAACACAAATCTTCAAAGAGGCCCCCGTTTGGAGGATTTCGAGACCACAAGGATACCTTTGGTGCTTGTTTACATTGGCCGGAGAGACCATGATGGTCCTGAAGGCTAATGTATAGGATGTGTACATAATACACCTGTGGAAGGAACTGTGAGGCGCTCATGTACCATACTGCCTTCGTTGGTCCATCAGTCGACAAATGGCATACACAGAGAGCACAATGAACACGATTTCAAACATGACTTAATTGAAATGACATACCAGACTCTACTCTGCTCCGGTGGCCCTGATAGTGCTGGCTGTCCCATTTTTTCTTCAGCACTGTGTTTTGCCGCTGATTACCGACTATTAGAGGATATGCCAAGTATTCAACTGAGTTCATTCTCTCCTCTCTAATCAGGGTTAAAGCGGTACTGAGGCAGGGATGCGGAGCAGCATCACTGAGCTGCTCTGGCAAAGGTTGCTACGGCAACACCGATTGTGACATCACCGGTCAGGAGAGCACATTTCCATAGGAAGGGCCTGGACGGATTGTTCGGCGCATAATTAACTGTGTGATCTCTTGGCATTCCGTGGCATTCCACGCCTGCGTCGGACCGTATGGCTCCCTGCACCACCCCTGCCGCCTCCCCGCTTCTGAAGTGCAAAAATCCATCTTAAACAAAAAAGGCCTCCAGTCCATCATTCCACAGTAGACTAGATTCGTTTAATGAGCTTTGTAAGATGTTCTCATTGCATATCAAAGTGAGTCTTTCGCGAGGATTCCGAGCTATTTTCCAACATCAAATGTATTTAAAAGTCCTTTACGGAATGCATTAGAGAGAGGCGTATCAAAACCATTCGACTTTGGTGGTGAAATTCAACCGCCAATTTTAAGTTGTAAAGGGTGATTTACATTGAATGAGAGCATCTCACTTCTCTGGTTCTTGTAGTGTTCGGGTTAACCGTTGGTAGAACTTCTTCCAGAAAACATCTACAGGGCTTAGTTTGCACAGAAAAATATAAAATAAGTGTAAAGTCCCATAGTTTTTCTTGGGAGCAGCCTCGGGCTGCCAAATGCCAGGTCCATCAAAGACAAGGTTATCTAGTCTTGATTCCAACTCGTGCATCTTCCTTCCACCACAATCCACTTCCTGTCTCTTTATCACACTCTTGCAGGTCTTTTTCTGCCCTTCTTCCACCCTTAGCCACTGTTTTCTTATCTATCTGGTCCTTCTTGTTCAGGGGCGTAGGCCCTGATTTAGATTTCGGCGAACAGGTGACGAATATCCCGTCCGTCAAAATATAAATCCTATTATAACCTATGGGATTTACACTTCGGCGGATCAGATATCCGTCACCTTTGTGATGGAGTAACCTGGCCGCAAAAATCTAAATCAGGCCCATAGCCTGTAAAATAAGTCCTGATTCCCAGAAATGAGTTCCGGTGCCCACCACCTGAAACCACCAACAGAAACTAAGCACCAGCTGGTAAGGAAGAACGTGTCATTTTAGAGGTTGGGCCTGCACGTTGACTCTAGGCTCTTTGATGAGATTCAATTCTCTGTCTATAGTTCTTAGTATGTGCACTGGTTCCCTCGCCAGGCTAGGATCCTGGTCAAGGCAGGATATTTAACATACAAAAAAGTGCACATGATATCGTCTTTCTTTTCATCAAGTAAAATATCTAAGTCGACAGGCTCAAGAAATTTTGAAAATGTGAAGTTGAAAACTCGCCAGTTCAGATAAAAAAGGAACAGGCCTTTGCAGCTGCACGGTTTTGGCATAGAACCAGATAGCTAACAAGGACTGGAGCACTGCTCTCAACTCACTGACTCACTATCTGACTCGAACACAACAGCCTCCCCAGAGCTATCAAGAATTTCAACAATTAGATCAGTTCCTGCACCGATTCCCTGGCTCTTCTCAAAACACAGCAATACCACAGATCTATTCCCCAGGCCAGTTGGTACATGGAGGAACTCAGATTGATGAAACACCACTATAAACAACTGGAGCACAAATGGAAATGAGCCAGGACAATACAGACAGGAGCACATTCAGATCCACCCTGAGACACTACCACCAAATGTTCTGGACCACCAAACACGGCTCATCGACACTCTGGCCGTTGCAGCTCCAGCAGACTGATTTGCATGGATGTAGCCTGAAGCCCAAGATGGCACCCATGCTGCATGTAAGCGCAGAATGGTTTACTGCTGAGGCCTCTGGGAGAACATTGCTTGTTGCATGCAAGACTTGATGGGAAATAGGATGGCCCTTAAGGCTGATCCTGCATACACCCTGAGCTTCCATATCGTTGGGGTTGTGGGGCAGAAATCCTCAGGATTCTGTCTGCCCAGCCAGCTTTTCAGTTCCTTACTGAAGCTCCTTGTTAGTTAACCAATTTTCTGTGTGGCATCTGCAGTGGTTATATAAAAGTTCTCCTTCCAACAGCCAAATGTGATGCTCATGATATGACAATGACCACAGGCAAGAAAGTATCATGCAGTGGGCACCAAGATTGAGGCAACTCTTCACCAAAATGTGGAAAGGAATTGCGCCACAATAAAAGTGAATAAACTGGCTTTATTCTGGGAGCCAACCCATTGAGGTGATGGAGGACAAACAGCTAAATTCAACTCAAGAATTAGAATGGAATTAAGAATACAGGATTAGCCTAAAGAACACTGGGCAAAGAATTTACAAGAGACAGTAGAACAGAATCACTTACAAGCAATAATATGCAGATACTACAGCTAAGCCCTGAAAGTGATGCACAAGATAAGCACTGAAGAGAAGGCCATAAAGAAAAATTAATAAGAAGTGAATCAAGGAGCGATCCAGGTGTCACCTTGCGTGCTATCATTCCAGTATAATACATGGAAGCCTGAAATTCCTGCATATAAGCCAGGCTCTCATTTCCTTATTACAGTTGTGTTGTGACATCTCTAGCAAAATGATATAGCTGCTCAACTTTAATAAGTTATTACTGTTGAATTTTATATCGTAATGCATGCTGGCAGAGCTAGTAGCCAAGGTGAAAGGCAAGTCACAGAGCATAATTACAGCTGCGGTTTAAATAACAAAACTGGCTATTCGAAAATGAACAGTGATCAGCAGAAAGGACATATTTATGGCAACATGTTTATTTTTTGTAAGCTATAGGTCATTACAAACAAGATACACTCTCTCTGCATGGTTCAACACATTCTGAGCTGTTTTTTTATCTGACTAACATTAAACTGATACTAACAACTATTTTACAACAAATTAATGAATGTGTTTTGGTGTGTTTACTTTTGCACTGTAGATTCTGCTTTTATTCTTAATGTCTGCAAACATACTATCTCTTTCATATGAAAAAGCAAGACACTTTGGATTTAAGCAGCTTGTGGGAATGGAGATAGTGTAACCATGTATTATAAAGACTTAAATACTGTTTGCTGCACATGAAAAGAGTATTGCAAGTCACCTCAAAGCTCCATGACCTTATAAAGGAACTCCGCCTTCGGCCTTATTCCTCTATATGATCACAGAACTCCTTGGTGAGTTGCATTATCCTTACAATATTCGGCAGGGTGTACTTTATCCATTATGTAATACAATATACCCATATCAGTTCCAGCAAATGTAATACAACATAATACCAGGCAGCATAACTTTACAAAGTGTAGCAAATGATGGCACAGCATCACATACCTCAAAACAGAATAACATAACCCAGTGTAGTCTAACAGGGCATGACAAACATAACTGAAATTATGTGTGACTTTGGCAGCAGTCAGAAGCCACAGCCTGCTGTAGGGTTGGCTCTGAGAATACTGTAGCACGATCACCAACTGGTGCTAATCAAGGAGCAATGGCAGATGAGACCTTAGCTGAAACAGCATGCATGGTCGCTTTGACATAGACCTTGTTTGCCTTCCACCGAAGGTGTGAATTCCTTCTTTCAACAGAGCTCAAGTAATCTATTAAAGAGGTAACAATTTCAGCTCTGCTCTGAGTCTCCAAGGAAGAGAAAGACCCGGCATGTATATTAATACAACAGTCAGGACAAATCATTACGCTGTTGAAAGTAGTCTTGGATACAGAGAGGGGAATGATTATAGTATAAGAGGGAAGGAGGAACTGGGATAACACTCTTTTCTAGAATAGTGTGGTAATTGTATGCACCAGTATATAAATACTCTCCCAAAATAGTGCATATACACATTATAAAATAAACACAAACAATACATGACAATTAACATATAGGCTATTAACACATGAGAAATTTGTGTATGTATTAATATTTAAATAAGTCCTCAAACCACATCTGAAACACTCAGAATTAGCCCATGCATTTAGCACCACCCTAAACCTGCCATTATCCATCTGCTGAGCCCTCATTAAGCTAGCTGAAATCTTAATGAGCATGTGCAGCAACATGTTGGTACCCACAGCAAACATTCAAGTGGTTGTGTGACTTTACAACGCATTCCGTTGTAACGCATGCCTTTACACGCATGCGTTACAACGCGAATGCCATCACCACGCATATCCTTTACCACGAAAATGCCTTTTACACGCATACTTTTACAACGATTTTCGTTGTTAAAATATGCATGTTAATGGGATTTTCATGTTAAAGGATATCACCCTAAAAATGTACCCTTTAAATTTACCCCTGCGCGACACCACCCCCTCATTCACCCTTACCTCTCCTCTCCTTGATCTTCCGAGGTGACGTTGCACGTCGTTAAGAGGAAGCGGATGTGTCCTTCCGTTTCCTCTAACGACGCCGATTGCCTCCACATCTTTTTCTTTAAACGACGGAAACAGGTGCATTTTTTTTAAATTTTATTTTGGGGGGTGCCCCCCCAAGCCTCCTTTTTTAATCCCACGCTTTTTTGGGGGGGGGAGACCCCCCAAACCCCCCCTTTTGTTTTCCTTTTAACTTTAGCACACATGCCTGTACTACGTATCTCGTAGTAAAGGTATGCGTGGTAAAGGCTATTCGTTGTAACCACGCATGCGTTGTAATGCATGCGTGGTTATGGTTATGTGTGGAAACGGCCGCGTTGTAGTGGCCGTTTCCCCATTCAAGTCCAACAGCAAGTGGCACAACTGTTGCTGCAAGCAAAAAATTATGAGAAACAGGGAGGGAGAGAGAGAAGGCTTCTTCCTTGACCATCACTTCCATAATAACCTTCTCCAATGCTCAGACCTGGTGAAGAAACGTCTGTGTCCGCAACCAGTGTGTCAGCCTGTGCAGGTAGAGACAACGCGGCCTCCAGTGTACATGCTGAAGCCTTGCATGGATTTCTGCAGAAGAAGAGGCATGGTCAAGACCCCACTGCAGTGGACCAATATGGTCTAAACAGCAATGGATTATGAATAACAGCAAAGGAAGCACTGCGGGTTTATCTCCAGAGTAGATATCAATGACTCTCACCAATTTGTGAGCGTATTCTAATGGACTGTAGACTGGCACTGATTTACACCTCACAATCTGAACACAACATAGCCGGTAAACGCTTTTTGCCTAATGGGCAAGTTCCCATCTTATGTAAATGAGGCTGGAATGCGAAAATGGTAGGTGCGTAGTTTAGTCAGTGAGATTCAGTGGGTGTGAATCTCAAATTTCCCAACTAAAAAAGCAGAAGGGCTACAGGGTAAATGGGTGAAATGACCAAGGTTCGGGATGAAAACAATACACAACAGTTCCGTGGGTATATATCTCAAATGAGCTCCCCACACCGCCGGTACCTGATCACTGCAGGTATGGGAGTACCTCAATAAATGATCAAACTAATACATTCAAAGGCCCATAAATTCATGTCAGTGTGATGTATTATTCTCTCAACCTCATGACATAAAAAATACATTAAGCATCAGTGCGGGTGGCGTAAGGTGCAAGGTGCAAAGAAGAGATCAGTGCAAAACAAATCAATACATGTTTACACATCTATATACATCCAGAAGGGCCAAGGTAGCTGCAATAAATTCTACAATAAAAAAAAAATTCATATCAAAAAGTTATTTGTGCCACGGATATCCCTGTATGTTGACAACGTTGTGAACCAACTGAGCTAATCCACAGGTCTCATCAGGATAGCGTAGACTGACTGAAAACCTGAAGCAGGAGTAAAGCTGCCACAATCGTAAGTCACAAGGGATGGAGTAAATCAGACCCACAGGTTCTGTACACAAAGATTGTTCAGGAAGGATCAGACCAAAATCACACCGAAGGTTCAGGATGAAGTGTTTCCATGAGGAACAGGGGGAGTGCAGAAGTGCATTAGGTAGGCCTCTGTCTAGTGTCACATTGGATGAAAAAAAAGGAGTTAGAATACTACCCTGACCAATTGCCACTGGTTAGACTATTTGCAAGAATTCATACCATCACAGTTTGGTTGTTTGATTGTCAGGAGTATGCCTGGAAACCTGCCACTGGCACAGCTTTCCAAGCCTACTACTGCCAATGTTTGTGAATTTAAAAAGGTAGTAAATTTACACCCATTCAAGGAATACTACTGTGGCTGCAGATTTACTATTTCTTTGATTAATCATTAACTGTATAGGTTTACGTTTCCGCTCCAAAATATTAACAAGTTAAAAGCTTTTAGTGAAATGAGAATGATGATAAAAAGCAGCTCTGACATGCAAACCGAACTTTGGGCCCCCAGACCCAACTACCAAGGCAAGAATGCATTTGGGTGTGTCACTGGCCAAATACTCCCCCCACCACCAAAGCTACGCCCCTGCCCGTCCCACCAGGCCATGGGAACTCATGACTATGGTCACGTGCAACACAGCAGTCTGATGTCCCTGCCCTTGGATAACTTATTTTAAATGTATTTTCATTGCACAGACTCTTCTTTGCCTCGGTCCTCCGAAGCCTTGATGGTAGAGATGTCAAATCAGTGCATGTAGGCAAGGCTCCATGTTTCTAGTTCTCGCCTTTTATAGATTATTTTATCACATGACTGACGGCCCGTGTATTAAGTCTGAGTTGCAAGTTGAGGTGGGCGTGGGAGTGCCAGCAGATTAATAAGGCGAGTTGAGCCTGAGCCGAACCAAGGGTCTGGCTTGGGTGTAGGAGTCTGTGTACAAGCCAAGCCATGAAAATGTTTGGCATATATCTCATGTAACAAACCTAATGTAAAAATATGATACAGTATCTTCAAAATTTTAAAAAGTGTATTTTTTTAACATGCGAAAGTGTTTCACCTCAGTACATCAGAGTCTATCACTGCATAGACAGACATTTATTAAAAGTAATAGTTTTTAAACATGAACTTAGAAACATTAATGCCCCCCCTCCCCAAGACAATGCCATTAGTGAACTAAGAAGCAAGTAATTACTCATGTAATCCCTACACGTGCCATAGTTTCTTATTATAGATGCAACTGCATTATAGTCTATTAAATCAATCAGGCTTTATAAAGTGCGGCTAATCACCAGATAGCGTATCCATCATAATCAAACATAAGATGTGCTTGTACTCAAGCATTTAAAAGTGCTCTCATATTTAATAATAAAGAAAATAGAGGCTCTGTGAAATAACATGTTTGATTCACACAATTTTGACAAGCTGGGAATCGGTATTGA
Source organism: Calotriton arnoldi (assembly GCA_963921515.1). Taxonomy (NCBI): domain Eukaryota; kingdom Metazoa; phylum Chordata; class Amphibia; order Caudata; family Salamandridae; genus Calotriton; species Calotriton arnoldi. The sequence continues at coordinate 3,564,137 of CAWUFW010000644.1, read as the reverse complement.
TTCCAGGTTATCTGGGTTCACAGTTTGAAATTCAACCACTAGACGTATTTCTTTGTCTTTCTCTCCTGTTTTACATCAAAGGCCACTATTTTATCTTTCAAAAAACCGACACAGACATAGCAGACCAGACTCAGGGACCCGACCAGCAGACCTGACTCAGGGACCCCAGATCCAACTACCAAGCCAAGAAGGCACTTATTTGGCGGATGCCACTCCCCAAACACCGCCTCGGATGCTGTGCCACTGAATGGACAGAGTGGGTGCCCTGACACTGTTTTCAGTATATATGCTGTATGTTTATATGAGTTAAATATTTAATAATATGGCCTTCCTAGCCTGTTCAAATACCTGCAACTCTTATTCTTTAAGCAGAGAGCTCAGCAGGGATAATATAAGTAACTGGTGCGGTGGAGACCTTTGACAAGGATCCTCAATCACCTTCTCACCCGCCTGCGACAAGCAATCCCAACTGTGTTCAAATCCACTGTTCTGTCAAGGCTAATAACAAAGGCAGCACTGACAGATGATGTCTCACAGCATACCTTTCCAGTACAGGGCACTGTGATGATTTTCGCCACAAGCTCTCACAGCTTACTTAATAAAAAGTGTTTATTTCAATAACACTGTAGGCAGAGCTCTGGAGAAGATGAAGACTAATCATAGCAATAACCATACGCAGCAAAAAACTGTTCATTTGTCATATGGAGTATAAATTGCACTTGTGTGAGCAATGCTGTGCTTCAAACTGGATTACAGTTCTGTTGATTGAAGTATTTGAAATAACCACATCCTTGCTCTACATTCACACAAACATTACAGTGACAAATATTTCATAAAATGCACAGTAGGCTGCATCACCAACAAATAAATAGTTCCCATAAATGGCATGGTCCTATCTGTTTTGTGGACCATAGGCATTCAGCATGAATGCAATCATGAAAATGTATTCTAATAACATTACTGATATATATATATATATATATATTATCTACTGGCGGTCGCCAGTAGATAGTTATAGTTAGGACCTATTTTCCATAGGAAATCCGCAACATTCTATTTGAAATAACGTTGGCGCCGGTTGACGAATCTTCGCGAAAGTTTCCAACTTGTTGGGGCGCTCTGGTCCGCTCCTATCCTGAAAGTCTCGGGGTGATTCGTCAAGCGGGGGCCGAGAAAAAAGGGGGGTCCCAAAACGTGTTTTCCCCATTCATTTTTCCATAGGAACCTTTAGTCGCAGCTACAGCCCGAACTGCTGAACGGAATTACACCAAATTTGGCAAAGAGGTAGCCCTTGGTTCAGTGTCGTGCCTTTTGCTTAAATGGTGTAAATCCGTTCAGTAGTTCCTGAGAAAATCAAAAGTAAAATCACATATATATCTGGGCGGAGCCTAACCACACATGTCATTGTGAGATCTGATTGGCTGTCAGCATTTCATCCTGGAATTGCTGGCAGCCATCTTGAGACCAATATACATGATAGTACCCCATTGAAATGCATTGTAGTGAATCAAAGATTTTGAGGGTTACCAAAAGGAGAACTATAAAGGGTGATAACAGACTTTAGTTACATTAGAATTCATTTGTTGATGGTACTATACTAATTTCAGGAATTGTGGTGTGTTCTAAGGTGATTTTACCCTGTGAAAAACCTTCTGCTGGGATAACATGAATCATGTTTGAGAGAAAACTATTTTCACATGCTTGTCCCATAGAGTTTTGGAAGGTGCTCCAGAAGCTAAAATGAGAGCATATTTTCTGTAAATTCACATTATCTTTCTCAGTCATGTGAGAATGAAGTCTGACATTCTCAGTAAAACATGTACATCCAACAAGGGCAGAGACTGTCAGTTGATTCCTTTGTGTTCTACTGCAGCTTCCCAGAGTGTTCTAAAGAACAACTAGAGTGCTAACAGCCTTACTTATGACAAAAGTATGGCACACCTGAAGCCATCTTGATTGGAATAAACTGGTAACACTTAAAACATTTAATTTAAAAAGGAACAAAATGAGGGGGTTCATTTTGTCATAGAAATTATGGTTAGTGCTGTAGAAAGAAAAATTAGGACATGTTTCAAGTGTGATCTCAAATATCTTCCTGTTATATTTCAACTTGAGCAGCCTGCCAGTTGATGCCTTTGTGTTCTACTGCAGCTTCCCAGAGTGTTCTAAAGAACAACTAGAGCGCTAACAGCCTTACTTATGACAAAAGTATGGCACACCTGAAGCCATCTTGATTGGAATAAACCGGTAACACTTAAAACATTTAATTTAAAAAGGAACAAAATGAGGGGGTTCTTTTTGAAATAGAAATTATGGTTAGTGCTGCAGAAAGAAAAATTAGGGCATGTTTTAAGTGAGATGTCAAATCCTCTTCTATTTTATTAGAAAATTCTGACATGCAGACTGAAACAATCACTTTCAATACCAGCAGCAGATTTCCAGTTAACTCCCTGGTGAGCAGTAGCTTTACTACAGTGATCTAATGAGCAACTAGAGTGCTAACATTCTGAATTTATGGCAAATGTGAGACACATCTGAATGCCTTCTTGATGGAATCAAAGTAAAAAACTGAAAGCATTTCCTACTGAGGAGACTGCAGTAAATGAGAAAATTAGGAAACTTCATAACAAAGAAGTCTTCCAAGATGGCCACCAGTGAAAAAAGAGCCCAAATGTAGCACAAATATTACCCAGATGTAGCCCACATATAGCCCAATGACAAAAGTGTGCAAAACACTTTTTGATTTTTAGTTTTTTTGCAGTTTTATGTAGTGCAGACTGGTCAGGTATTGGAGCGTTGCATCTTAAAACATGACCCCCTACACTACAAAAACACCACTGCACTACCCTAAACCCTAAAACACTACCCCCAGCACGACCCCCTACACTACACAAACACCACTGCACTACCCTAAACCCTAAAACACTACCCCCAGCACGACCCCCTACACTACCCAAACACCACTGCACTAACCTAAATCCTAAAACACTACCCCCAGCACGACCCCCTACACTACACAAGCGCCACTGCACTACCCTAAACCCTAAAACACTATCCCCAGCACGACCCCCTACACTACACAAACACCACTGCACTACCCTAAACCCTAAAACACTACCCCCAGCATGACCCCCTACACTACCCAAATACCACTGCACTACCCTAAAACATGACCCCCTACACTACACAAACACCACTGCACTACCCTAAACCCTAAAACACTACCCCCAGCACGACCCCCTACACTACACAAGCGCCACTGCACTACCCTAAACCCTAAAACACTACCCCCAGCACGACCCCCTACACTACACAAACACCACTGCACTACCCTAAACCCTAAAACACTACCCCCAGCACGACCCCCTACACTACCCAAACACCACTGCACTAACCTAAATCCTAAAACACCACCCCCAGCACGACCCCCTACACTACCCAAACACCACTGCACTACCCTAAAACATGACCCCCTACACTACACAAACACCACTGCACTACCCTAAACCCTAAAACACTACCCCCAGCACGACCCCCTACACTACACAAGCACCACTGCACTACCCTAAACCCTAAAACACTACCCCCAGCACGACCCCCTACACTGCCCGAACACCACTGCACTGCCCTAAACCCTGAAACACCACCCCTAGCACGACCCCCTACACTGCCCGAACACCATTGCACTGCCCTAAACCCTGAAACACCACCCCCTTCACGACCCCCTACACTGCCCGAACACCACTGCACTGCCCTAAACCCTGAAACACCACCCCCAGCACGACCCCCTACACTGCCCGAACACCACTGCACTGCCCTAAACGCTGAAACACTACCCCCAGCAAGACCCCCTACACTGCCCAAACACCACTGCACTGCCCTAAACCCTGAAACATCACTCCCAGCAAGACCCCCTACACTACCCAAACACCACTGCCCTGAACCCTGAAACACCACCCCCAGCACGACCCCCTACACTGCCCGAACACCACTGCACTGCCCTAAACCCTGAAACACCACCCCCAGCACGACCCTCTACACTGCCCAAACACCACTGCTCTGCCCAAAACCCTGAAACACCAGCCCCAGCACGACCCCCTACACTGCCCGAACACCACTGCACTGCCCTAAACCTTGAAACACCAGCCCCAGCACGACCCCTACACTGCCCGAACACCACTGCACTACCCTAAACCCTGAAACACCACCCCCAGCACGACCCCCTACACTGCCCGAGCACCACTGCACTGCCCTAAAGCCTGAAACACCAGCCCCAGCACGACCCCCTACACTGCCCGAACACCACTGCACTGCCCTAAACCCTGAAACACCACCCCCAGCACGACCCCCTACACTGCCCGAACACCACTGCACTGCCCTAAACCCTGAAACACCACCCCCTGCACGACCCCCTACACTGCCCAAACACTACTGCACTGCCCTAAACCCTGAAACACCATCCCCCGCACGACCCCCTACACTGCACGAACACCACTGCACTGCCCTAAACCCTGAAACACTACCCCCAGCAAGACCCCCTACACTGCCCGAACACCACTGCACTGCCCTAAACCCTGAAACATCACCCCCAGCAAGACCCCCTACACTGCCCGAACACCACTGCCCTAAACCCTGAAACACCACCCCCAGCAAGACCCCCTACACTGCCCGAACACCACTGCACTGCCCTAAACCCTGAAATACCAGCCCCAGCACGACCCCCTACACTGCCCGAACACCACTGCACTGCCCTAAACCCTGAAACACCACACCCTGCACGACCCCCTACACTGCCCGAACACCACTGCACTGCCCTAAACCCTGAAACATCACCCCCAGCACGACCCCCTACACTGCCCGAACACCACTGCACTGCCCTAAACCCTGAAACACCACCCCCTGCACGACCCCCTACACTGCACAAACACCACTGCACTGCCCTAAACCCTGAAACACCACCCCCAGCATGACCCCCTACACTGCACGAACACCACTGCACTGCCCTAAACCCTGAAACACTACCCCCAGCAAGACCCCCTACACTGCCCGAACACCACTGCACTGCCCTAAACCCTGAAACATCACCCCCAGCAAGACCCCCTACACTGCCCGAACACCACTGCCCTAAACCCTGAAAGACCACCCCCAGCAAGACCCCCTACACTGCCCGAACACCACTGCACTGCCCTAAACCCTGAAACACCACCCCCAGCACAACCCCCTACACTGCCCGAACACCACTGCTCTGCCCAAAACCCTGAAACACCAGCCCCAGCACGACCCCCTACACTGCCCGAACACCACTGCACTACCCTAAACCCTGAAACACCAGCCCCAGCACGACCCCCTACACTGCCCGAACACCACTGCACTGCCCTAAACCCTGAAACACCACCCCCAGCACGACCCCCTACACTGCCCGAACACCACTGCACTGCCCTAAACCCTGAAACACCAGCCCCAGCACAACCCCGTACACTGCCCGAACACCACTGCACTGCTCTAAATTCTGAAACACCAGCCCCAACACGACCGCCTACACTGCCCGAAAACCACTGCACTGCCCTAAACCCTGAAACACCAGCCCCAGCACGACCCCCTACACTGCCCGAACACCACTGCACTGCCCTAAACCCTCAAACACCAGCCCCAGCACGACCCCCTACACTGCCCGAACACCACTGCACTGCCCTAAACCCTGAAACACCAGCCCCAGCAAGACCCCTACACTGCTCGAACACCACTGCCCTGCCCTAAACCCTGAAACACCACCCCCAGCAAGACCCCCTACAATGCCCGAACACCACTGCAGTAAACCCTGAAACACCACCCCCAGCAAGACCACCTACACTGGCCGAACACCACTGCACTGCCCTAAACCCTGAAACACCACCCCCAGCACGACCCCCTACACTGCCCGAACACCACTGCACTAAACCCTGAAACACCACCCCCAGCAAGACCACCTACACTGGCCGAACACCACTGCACTGCCCTAAACCCTGAAACACCACCCCTGCACGACCCCCTACACTGCCCAAACACCACTGCACTGCCCTAAACCCTGAAACACCACCCCCTGCACGACCCCCTACACTGCCCGAACACCAATGCACTGCCCTAAACCCTAAAACACCACCCCTCAGCACGACACCCTACACTGCCCGAACACCACTGCACTGCCCTAAACCCTGAAACACCACCCCCTGCACCACCCCCTACACTGCCCGAACACCACTGCACTGCCCTAAACCCTGAAACACCACCCCCTGCACCACCCCCTACACTGCCCGAACACCACTGCACTGCCCTAAACCCTGAAACACCACCCCCTGCACCGCCCCCTACACTGCCCGAACACCACTGCACTGCCCTAAACCCTGAAACACCACCCCCAGCACGACCCCCTTTACTGCTCGAACACCACTGCACTGCCCCAAACCCTGAAACACCACCCACAGCACGACCCCCTACACTGCCCGAACACCACTGCCCTAAACCCTGAAACACCACCCCCTACACTGCCCGAACACCACTGCACTGCCCTAAACCCTGAAACACCACCCCCAGCACGACCCCCTACACTGCTCGAACACCACTGCACTGCCCTAAACCCTAAAACACCACCCCCAGCACGACCCCCTACACTGCCCGAACACCACTGCACTGCCCTAAACCCTAGAACACTACCCCCAGCACGACCCCCTACACTACCCGAACACCACTGCACTACCCTAAACCCTAAAATACTCCCCCAGCATGACCCCCTACACTACCCGAACACGACTGCACTGCCCTAAACCCTCAAACACTCCCCCAGCACGACCCCCTACACTACACGAACACCACTGCACTGCCCTAAACCCTAAAACACTCCCCCAGCACGACCCCCTACACTACCCGAACACCACTGCACTGCCCTAAACCCTAAAACACTCTCCCCAGCACGACCCCCTACACTACCCAAACACCACTGCACTGCCCTAATCCCTAAAACACTACCCCCCGCATGACCCCCTACACTACCCAAAGACCAATGCACTACCCTAATCCCTAAAACACTACCCCCCGCACGACCCCCTACACTACCCAAAGACCACTGCACTACCCTAAATCCTAAAACACTACCCCCGCTCGACTCCTACACTATCCAAAGACCACTGCACTACCCTAAACCGTAAAACACGACCTCCTACACTACACAAACACCACTGCACTACCCTAAACCCTAAGACACTACCCCCTACACTACACAAACACCACTGCACTACCCTAAACCCTAAAAAACTACCCCAGCACGAACCCCTACACTACCCAAACACCACTGCACTACCCTAAACCCTAAAACACTACCCCTTGCAGTATCCCCTACACTACCCAAACACCACTGCACTACCCTAAACCCTAAAACACTACCCCCAGCAGTACCCCCTACACTACCCAAACACCATTGCACCACCCTAAACCCTAAAACACTACCCCCAGCAGTACCCCCTACACTACCCAAACACCACTGCACTACCCTAAATCACTACCCCCAGCACGACCCCCTACACTACCCAAACACCACTGCACTATCCTTAACCCTAAAACACTACCCCCAGCACAACCCCCTACACTACCTAAACACCACTGCACTACCCTAAACCCTAAAACACTCCCCCCAGCACGACACCCTACACTGCCCGAACACCACTGCACTGCACTGCCCTAAACCCTGAAACACCACCCCCAGCACGACCCCCTACAGTGCCCAAACACCACTGCACTGCCCTAAACCCTGAAACACCACCCCCTGCACGACCCCCTACACTGCCGGAACACTACTGCACTGCCCTAAACTCTGAAACACCACCCCCAGCACGACCCCCTACACTGCCCGAACACCACTGCACTAAACCCTGAAACACCACCCCCAGCAAGACCACCTACACTGGCCGAACACCACTGCACTGCCCTAAACCCTGAAACACCACCCCCTGCACGACCCCCTACACTGCCCAAACACCACTGCACTGCCCTAAACCCTGAAACACCACCCCCTGCACGACCCCCTACACTGCCCGAACACCAATGCACTGCCCTAAACCCTGAAACACCACCCCTCAGCACGACACCCTACACTGCCCGAACACCACTGCACTGCCCTAAACCCTGAAACACCATCCCCTGCACCACCCCTACACTGCCCGAACGCCACTGCACTGCCCTAAACCCTGAAACACCACCCCTGCACCACCCCCTACACTGCCCGAACACCACTGCACTGCCCTAAACCCTGAAACACCACCCCTGCACCGCCCCTACACTGCCCGAACACCACTGCACTGCCCTAAACCCTGAAACACCACCCCCAGCACGACCCCCTTTACTGCTCGAACACCACTGCACTGCCCCAAACCCTGAAACACCACCCCCAGCACGACCCCCTACACTGCCCGAACACCACTGCCCTAAACCCTGAAACACCACCCCCTACACTGCCCAAACACCACTGCACTGCCCTAAACCCTTGATGGAGCAGGGAAAATAAAAATTGTAACCCCTAACAAATTTTATTAATAATTAAATAAAATGTTCGTTTAAATGTATTAATCAACACTGTATGTGTGGGAAAGGTAACATGCCAATGTGTGTGCTAAATAATCTATTAATGGATGTCCGTGTGTCTAATTATAACGTAAAAATAAATGCGTACTAATTAAAAATAAATGCATGTTTTTGTGCCTCATAGAAATAAAACGTGTTGTTGCAAAAACAATAGTGATGGTAAGTAAGGAACAGCTTAAATGTTGCTTTCTGCTAGGTAATAACTAATTGGGGTACGTAGATGACGGGAGGGAAACGAAAAGGCTATTTTTCTCTATTTTAATTATGTTTTGTTTGCCTCAAATTAGTGCTTCTAAAGTATAACCGAGTGGCGATATAAAATGGCCGCCAGTGGGAAGATGTGCGCAGGCGCAAGGGGACATGTGACACGGGATGAAGTCGGAGAAAAACTAAACCTCGTGATGTTGCTGAGAGGCTAGGATGCGAGAAATGGTCAAGGCTGATGTGACCTAATTGAACTGATAGTGTGCCGTGGTGATCAGCAGAAGACCCGTGGGAAACCAGTTTAAGAGAAAGGACAATGACTGCGGAGTTCTCGAATGTATCGAAAGAAGTTACAAATGTACTGATCGAAGCGGATGGAAACATGTCTTGAGCGTATGGGAAAGGAAATGATCCAAGGACCATTGGATCCAAGAGAACTTGATTAAAAGAATGAATAAGATGACATGCATGGACCAATGAAAGAAAAGCGTGTTATTAATGTTGCAACAATTAGTTAGCAAAGTTAGAATTAGGGTATAAGAGGACCTACTCTTAGTGGGAGGGGGTCAGTCGCAGTCACAGTCAGGAGCGGAGTTGGAGAGTCGTGTTGCTGTTGGTGGCTTCCAGTGCTGGGTGGTCCTGATCGATCCCTTACTGAGCGGGAGATGCTGAAAGACTGTTAGATGAGACGGGTTGCAGGTAGCTGATGCTGACGAGCTGAAGTTGCTGTTGCTGTCTTAATTTTCCAGTTGAGTATGAGAATCAGGCTATTTCTAATTCTTAAACTTAGGTTAGAAATCATTAGGCTAAATTAGAAAGGTAGGCAGGTAATTAGGGTTTTGGCTTCATGACAAAAATTTCCTTTCTGCAATAAATTGATTATGCTTAATAAATATTTGAATTTAAGAATGAATAATTGAATAAAGTTTAAATTCTTTCTCATGCTTTTAAAAATTATATAAAATTTAAGATTCTTTAAACCAAAATGACTCAGTGGTTATTTTCCTAAATGATTGTGACATCAGTAATTGGTTATTGTGATTCAGCTGGTCTTAATCACTATGAACTAATTTCTTACATGAATGATTCATCGACAAAACAATGAGCAGGAATATCTTAAGAAATAACTAAAAGAAAGCGACAAGTTAAGGTAATAAGATATCCCGGCTCCTTTCAGCGGTACATAAATGGTGTTCTCCATTTAGTTCTCATGCTTTTCCTAGGAGTACAGAATTTCATAAAGGGGTAAAGGAAATCCAGGTGTGTGCGTGTGTGTTAGGCGATGTTTATGGGCCCCATCGTCATGTGGATGTGAGAAAATATAGTTTGCCCCTGGATGACCTATAAGTGACCTGGGAGGAGAATAGTTTTTATTGTACGCGCTGCATCAGATTTCTTGGTAGCAGAGTTATGGTTTTCTATAGATTAGTTTAGTGATTATTGTTTATTGATTATTGATTATTTTTGATGACTAACACTATATGTTGAGTCGTGTTATGTTATATGTGAGTTTTCACGCTTCTGGGATGTAGGAAGTGGAACACGTGTGGCAAGAGAAGTCACATGGAATTTGGTACATGGTCTGAATTCATTTTGGTAATAACGCAGGTTGTGTTATGTTAGGGATTTTCTGTACGAAAAGAGTGTAATTGAAATAGCAAATCACGTTTACTTGTGAAACTTTGGCCTTAATTCTCAGGAGCCTAGTCTCCACATGTGTCTTATCCCCAGAGAAACGAGTAAATTGTTTGTTTGAAAGAAGGGTAAGGTAGAGGGAAGTGCTACTTTATCGGCGAGAGTAAATAATTCTGTGGTAGGGTAGAGGTAAGCGCTGCCTACTGGAAATACAGGATTCTTGTGTAAAAGGACAAAGCTGTCACTTTTGTTTAGCGAATCAGACTATGGAATTGTTTTAATTGTTGTAACTAACGGAGAAAATAGCGAAAAGAAAAATTGCCGATAAATTTTGTAAAGGAGGGGTAAAAGAGCAGAAGTGACGTGGAACAGTGCCGCGCTAGGATTGGATAGTGCGCTAGTCACGTGAACACAGAGCAGGAGTGACGTAGAAAAGTGCTGCGCTAGGATTGGTTGGTTCGCGGACGGAGGGAATTGTTCTGATTGGTACGTTAGTGTGAGTCGCGCTGTAATTGGTCGAAGTTCCGTACACAGAACAGCGTTAGCGTAAAGAGAAAACAAATAGAAAACATGCCGTCTTACGAGTATGAAAGGGAGAGAACGTCATGGACGACGAAATTGAAGAATTTCTTTAAGAAAGACAAAAAGGTTGTGACCAGAGAGGGACAAGTAATTCCTCCGCCGAAATCAGCAGCTTCACATATGATGCTGAAATATGGATATCATAAGTGCATATGGTTGGAAAACTGGGCAAAATATACGAAGAATGATGGTGCTTTAGCTTTCCCTGAGAATGGTTCATTTAGTGTAGCGGTTTTGCGAAATTTGAGAGAAAAAATGTGTAAGTTGGAACCTAGACCTAGACCAACACAGTTTGAGGCTTTGACGGAATGGGAAGATGAGATGTATGAACGAGAGAGATTCAGAGGAATGAGAGATCATGAGTTTATGCCAGGAAGATTGTGGGGAGTAAATCATGAGGATAGAATAAAACGATGGAGATCTGCTAACATGACAGGAGGTTTATTTCCAGCTTTTACAGTTGAGGAAGGGACTAAGAAAAAGCGGACTGAGAAAAAGAAACATATAGAGAGAGAAAAGTATATGCATGAGAGCGAAACGGATGACGAGTTGCTGGAAGATATTTTAAATAGAAATCCACCTCCGTATCAGCAGAGTTCTACAGTGGTGACACCAAATGCGCCGCTAATAGAGACTATGCGAAATAAAAGCCCGGAAAAGAGAATTGAAGTAAATAGGTCACAAGAACAAATGAGAACTTCTCAAAATGAAGGAATAGAAAGCGACAATGCAAGCGAATTAGCAAGGACCACAAAAGAACTAACTGAGAAGATTAGAGAATTAACGAAAAATATGGAAGCAGTTACTGTGCCTGTAACAATAGGTCCAGTAATACCCGTTTTTGAGAATCAGAAAATTGATGAACGATCTTTGGTAATTCCCATGAGTTCACAATTTCAGAGAGAAAAAGAAAGGATGGAACAAAGTGCAAGTACAAGTAATTTGGCTAGTACTTACAGACCAAGTCCACCTACAAATTTGACGGTAAATGAGTGCAATGGTAGGAAAATGCATATGGTAACAGAATCTGCAACAGAAACCCCTGAAAAGAGTGGTAATTGGATAGAACTAAATAATACACCCATAGGTCCGACTCCTGATGAGTTAAATGAGTGGATGAAGGCATTTAAAATAAAAGAACCAGAAGAAAAACCATTAGATGTAATTAGGTTAAAAATCGATATGGAAGAATTAATTCTAGGAACAATTGGTACCGAAAAGATAAAAAATTACCAGGATGATGAAATAATGTTTCTGTGCAAAAGTATTACATGGAGGGCAAAGAATTTACATGACAAACTAGAAGAAGTAGCCAGTGAGATTGGAATAGACTTTGCGAAAGTGAAAACGTTGCAGAAACCATACAGAGTAGACTTTTGTGAAAAGGATATTGAAAATTTGAACACGGCAGGAAGGCTGACACAGATAAAGGAGTTAATTGTGTTGTTGAGAAAATGGGGTGATGTGGACAGATGGAAGGTTAGATGGACAAAGAAGAATGAGAAAACTACAGACAAAGGTTCATTGGCCTTTATGATAACTGAAAAAGAATCTGTTGCCAAAGAATACCCCATGAGAGAAACTCCAGGTGGTAGTTACGTGCATGTTCCCTGGACTAGGCAGGACATACTGTCATTCACCAATGACTTTCCAAAGTTAAGAGAGAAGCCAGTTGAGTGGTACCGACAAGTAGAGAGGTTTGTAAAAGTCTCAAAAGTGTTGTGGATAGATTTAGATGGATTGTTTGACATAGTGGTACCAACAGATTTGTGGTCAGAATGTAAGATTACAGTTGACTGGCCAACTACAGAATATCCAAGAGATCCTAAGACAGGAGCTCCAGGTCCTGATGTGATGAAGAAGTACGATAAGGTGATTACCTTTTTGAAGAATAAGATTCCTCCTAAAGAGACAGATTGGGTAAAAATAGATAGAACTACACAGGAAAGTAAGGAGTCTGTACATGCATATTATGAGCGATTGTTATTGGTTTTCAAGCAGTATAGTGGTTATGAAGAATTGAGTGAAAAGGACATGAGTCATTTTGTATACCGATTTGTGTTTGGCCTGAAACAAGAAATAAGTGATATGATTAAGCAACACATGATAAACTGGCAGAATGGAAGTGTAGATGAGGTGCTGAGGTATGCTAAGTATTGTAGTGATGAAATAGAGAGTAAACAGCGTAAGTTGAAAGAGAAGGCAATGTGGGCACAGGTGAAGGTGGCAGAAAAACAAGAAGCTCAATTGGACAATAATAATGGAAATGAAACAGGACAGAATAAAATGCGACCGAACATAGGTAAAGGAAAGGGTCAAGTGAGTCTAGAAGAGGCAAAGAAGAAATGGCCATGTCATAATTGCGGAAAATTAGGGCATTGGAGAAACGAGTGTAAGTTCCCACCTAAACCTAATCCGGAACATCAATCATTAACTCCACAGGTGCAGAATGAGGTAGTTGTTCAACAAAGTCAGGTGCCGCAACCACCACTTCCCAACACTGTTAACCAACAAAGATACAGTACAGAAACAGGATTCTACGGAGGAGAGCAGGTAACACAGTTGCCGCGAGCAGCTAACATTTCTCAGTATTGGTTGCGTCAGAGTGAGGATGACCCGGATGAAAGATTCTGACGGTGCCCAGGAGAGGGGAAAGAGTGCGTGCTTGGCACAACTCTAGAGGTAGATCGGTCTGGTCCCTTTGTGGATGGAGAAGTGAATGGTGCAAATGTAACATTCCTTGTCGATACTGGAGCTACCCGTTCTACTGTTAGATCAGTGGAAATTCCAAACCTTCCTCTCTCAGGTGAATACATCCAAGTAGTAGGAGTAGCCAATCAGCAGATTAAAACCCCACTTACTGAATTGGTGGAAGTAAAAATTGGTTCTTTTAGTAAAATGCATAAATTTGTAGTGTGCGATTGTAGTCCTGTAAATCTTTTGGGTCATGACCTCTTGTGCAAGATGAATTGCACAATTTATTGTACGCCAGATGGAATTGGATTTCAGACTTCAGATGAAGATGTTTTGTATAAAGTAACTTTGATGAATCAGGAACCTGAAACGAATGGTTTGTTTCCTGCATTTGATGCAGAAAAACTTCCAGAAGAACTAAAAAGTGCAGTAAAAGAAAGTGTGTGGGATTTTACAGGAGAAGACATTGGATTAATGAAAGAAGTTGATCCCGTAAAAGTGACAGTAAAAGAAGGGACAACTTACCCGAATACGCCACAGTACAAATTAACTCCAGAAATAATTGAAGGAATAACTCCTGTGATAAATAAAATGATTGAACAGGGAATTCTAAAAGAAATCATGAGCAGTCCATGTAATTCACCTATTATGGGACTGAAAAAGCCAAATGGAACATATAGAATAGTACAGGATTTGAGAAAGATCAACAAAATAGTTGTGCCCTGTTGTCCAATAGTGCCAAACCCTGCAGTAATTCTATATCAAATTCCACATGAAGCTGAGTGGTACACTGTGATAGATTTGTGTCACGCATTTTTCTCTATTCCTTTGCATCCAGATAGCCAGCCATTATTTGCGTTCCGGTTTGGAGAGCGTATTTTGGCATGGTGCCGAATTCCTCAGGGGTATACAGAAAGCCCCTCAATCTTTAATCAGATTCTAAAGAAATCTCTGGAAGATTTGAAAATGCCAGAAAAATCAGTGATGGTGCAGTATATCGATGACCTGTTGGTGGCATCGAAAACCAAAGAAGCATGTGTAAGTGATACAATTGCTTTACTGAACCATCTAGAGAAAAGAGGACATAAAGTGTCTCCTTCAAAATTACAGTTTTGTCAGAAAGAAGTCCAGTATTTAGGGCATAAAATTGAGAAAGGAGTGCGAAAGATAGCGACAGAAAGAGTAAGAATGATTCAAGGAATGAGAGCACCAATGACTCAAAGAGAGGTAAGAATGTTTTTGGGAATGGTTGGATATTGTCGACAGTGGATAAGTGGTTTCTCTTTGATTGCAAAACCATTACAAAAATTGACCAAGAAAGATGTAAAAGACCCTTTTGAGTTAAACAAAGAAGAAATGAAATCTTTCAAAGAATTGAAAAAGAAACTGTGTGAGGCACCTGCATTAGGCATGCCTGATTATGAGAAGGATTTTGAGTTGTACTGCAGTGAAAGAGATGGATGTGCGTTTTCAGTACTGGTACAAAAACATGGAACGACAAAAAGACCAATTGCTTATTTTTCAGCTGTTTTAGATCCTATAGCAAAAGCATTGCCTGGATGTCTGAAAGCAGTTGCTGCTACTTGTGTAAGTCTGGAACAAAGTGAAGGTATAGTGATGGGGTATCCACTGAGAGTATATGTTCCCCACTCAGTAGAAATTCTTTTGACAAGAACAAAAACACAGTACATGACACATAGTCGGCTGACTAAGTACGAAAAAGTCATCTTGAGTGCTGAAAATGTGACCATAGATAGATGCATGAATGTAAATCCTTCAACATCATTGCCAGATGAGGAAAATATAATTGAACAGGACGAAGTAGATCATGATTGTCTGAACGTGCTGGAATATTGCACGAAACCAAGAGCTGACATAAAAGATGAACCGTTAAAGGAATCTGATTATGTCATGTTTGTGGATGGCTCATGCTTGAGAACAAAAGAAGGAGTTTTAAGCGCAGCTTACGCAGTGTGCACAGTGGCAACTGTGATGGAAGCGTCTTGTCTGAAAGGAATAAGGTCTGCACAAGTTGCGGAACTGATTGCTTTGATTCAAGCATGTAAATTAGGAAGAAATGTACGAGTCACGATTGTGACCGATAGCCAATATGGTTTCGGCATCGTACATGACTTCGGTCAGATTTGGTCACAAAGAGGATTTTTGACATCTGCAGGAACACCTATCAGAAATGGAGATTTTGTTAAAAAGCTGCTTGAGGCGATACAGTTGCCTAAACAAATAGCTGTAGTGAAGTGCAAAGCGCATAAGAAAAACGAAGATTACATAGCCGTTGGCAATAATTATGCTGATGAGATCGCTAAATATTGTGCAGAGAACATGGTGTCCATGAACAAAAATAGAGAAAGGGAGCATGTCTCTTGTCCTTTGCTTTTTACTAATACTGTCGAGACATGGGATGAAGTAAGGCAGTTACAAGAAACTGCAAGAGATGAGGAAAAAGATTACTGGATAAAAGCAGGATGTAGAAGACAGGAAAATAATGGTGTGTGGGTATACAGAGATGAAAGACCAGTTATGCCTGATAGCATGATTGCAGACATGGCACGGATGTACCATGGACAAGCTCATATTGGGAGAGATGCAATGATCAGACTTTTTAGACAAACCTGGTATAACCCAAAATTCAGAGCCATTGCTGAAAGTCTTTGTCAAAGATGTCTTATTTGTCAGCAGTTTAACCCAGGAAGAAAAACAGTAGTGAGTCTAGGAACAATAGGACGAGAAGGAGGTCCATTCACTAGGATGCAGTTGGACTTTATAGAGATGCCCCCTAGTAACAGACTAAGATATGTTCTAGTGGTCGTCTGTTTGTTCTCTCGTTGGGTGGAGGCATACCCCACAAGAAGGAATGATGGAACAACAGTGGCAAAACTTATGCTGCGAGAGTTCATTCCAAGGTATGGTTTTCCAGTCACGGTTGAGACAGATAGAGGAACACATTTTCAAAATGAGTTGATCCAATTGATTTGTGAAGCATTGAGTATTAAACAAAAACTACATTGTGCTTACAGACCAGAGGCTTCTGGGGTAGTGGAGCAGATTAATGGAACAATTAAAAACAGATTAGGAAAAATGTGTCAAGCTACAGGACTCAAATGGCCAGATGCACTGCCTCTTGTTCTGATGACCATCAGAAGCATCCCTGAAAAGAAAACTGGACTCAGTCCTCATGAGATGATCATGGGACGAGCAATGAGACAAGCACACGTACCTGTCAACAAGTTATTAACTATAACTGATGATCTAGTACTGGATTATTGCAAGGGACTGGCTGATGTGGTGCGTTCTGTGTTTCATCAGGTTGGACCGGATGCGACCACTCTTGAAAGAAAACCAGCCCACGACTTGAATCCAGGAGACTGGGTCCGTATAAAAATCCACAGGAGAAGAAACTGTCTAGTTCCTCGCTGGGACGAACCACGACAGGTAATCCTAGTAACAACGACTGCAGTCAAGTGTGCAGGAGTGAAGAACTGGGTCCATGCCAGCCACACAATCAGAGTTCAAGAACCTACTGATCGACATGTGAGTCGACGTCTGGAAGTGTGGGATAAAAGTTTAACAGCTGGGACAACAAGGATAAGAGAAAGGGTGCCAGAACTTGAAGATCGACCTGAAAGTCGACATCTGGAAACCCCAACGGCAAACACCTCTAAAGAAGAAGAAGAAGAAGAAGAAGAAAGAAATTCAGAAGTTCCAGAACCTGAAGATCGACCTGTAAGTCGACATCTGGAAATATCTGACACAAATTCAGAATCTGATGATTCAGTTGCAAACTGTGAAGAATTCCGAAGGAGAACTTGGGGTTATAAACCAATTAGAGAAGAAACTGAGCAAGAAATTGAGTTAGATGAACAACCAAGTACAAGTTATGGTGGAAATCCTTCAGAAATAATATTAATAGATGAAGTAGGGAAAGAAGTACACAAAAAGTTAGAAAATCGAGAAGAACCCCGAGGAGCAATAGGGACAGATAGAGAAACAGAAGAACAGGGAAATTTAGAAGCAGAAAGGGAGGAAAACACCAAATCGGAAGAACACCGAGGAGGGACAGTAATAAGGGAAAACAAGAAGGAGAAGACAGATCCACCAGTAGGAGATGACGAGATCATAAGTTTCAAAATAAGAGACAATAGTGAAACAGTTGAAACAGAAACTGAAGAAAGTGGAGAAGAGGAAAAGGCAAAAACTGAATCAAGAAAAAGAAATTGGAAATCAGAAAGAGAAGAAAGAGAAGGTGAAGCCAAAAGGCCAAGAAAAGGAGATAATTGGCCCAACAGCTATATAAGAAAATTGAGATATAGAATAATAAGAGCGGGAGACGAAAGTGCTGAACAAGTGAATGAAGTAACAAGTCAAAAGGGACAAGAAAAACCCAGTGGAAAAAGATTACAAAAGTCCAAAAGGACAAAGAAAGTGAATGCAAAGTATAAGTCACCTGAGTGGCTGTATATTGCACTGACAGATTACAAAGAAGAAGAAAACACTCACGAGAACCAGAGACTGAGAAGTCGAATGGGAAAAGGTGAGATGCAACAAACTTGAAGTGAAGACTTATAGTGCTTCTGCCGGACATGACAATTTTACTGGATGTGACAAATCACCGGATGTGACAACGAAAGAATTCTGGAGAGAATTAAAAGAAAGTACCAAGCAAAGACTTTTTGAAAGCAGAGTGGCATCTAAGTCATTTCTGAGGTGTAGTGACACAATTTTCTGAAACTTAACAAATAGAAAAAAGAAAAATGGAAAATACTAGGGATAGAAGAGATAAATGTGAGTTTATAAAAAGATGGTGCAAAATGTGCTGCTTTTGTACAGGGTTATTAATGACCATATGGATAGTTTTAGCAATCACAATTCCTATTAGTTTAGCTGTGATAGAAGCAAAGAATGATACTAAACCAGAAAAAGAAACTAATATTAAAGAACCAGTTATTTTAAGAAGTAGTGCAGAGTTACATAAGGATAAGTCAGTAACAGACTTTTCTAAAAATGTTTTTACAAAATTGTTGTACGAATATGTAGAGACAATGGATGTGAGAGATTGTTATGTTTGTATGCAGTTGCCTGCATCAGTGTCAGAAGGTGTGACTTATCATCACCTACCTCTAACTTATGGAATAACATGTAGTGTAATAGCAAGTTTATTTTATAAAACAGGTAGATTAGAATCTTATTATACTGACATAGATAAGATTTTTGCAAACATTCCAGTAGTACCAGAACTTAACAAAGTAAAACCAGCAAAGGTTTTAGGAGAATTCTTTCTAGAACATAGAAAATTAACCTTAGAAGAAATAGTTAGTAACAACCTTACCTGTGAGTTAAAGAAAGAAGAAAAGGTATTTTTAGAAATGGTTGAAGAAAGAAGAATGAAATTTCAAAAAGAAGCAATAAAAGAGGAAGGAACACATCTATGGACGTTTGAGGAAGGAAATCATGAAGGGAAAAAGATAAATGCAGCAATGACATTAGATTGGCCGCAAACAGGAAAGTTGTGTATTAGGAGAAATAAGACAGTCTATGACAATTACTTTGTAGGTTCCAGTATCTGCCATGACAATTATCAAATTCTGGGAGGTTGGGGATTCAAAGGTGGAAAAGATCCAATATTTCCAGGTATCTATTATATTTGTGGGAATAGAGCTTATTACAGGTTACCGGACCATTGGTATGGAACTTGCTATGTAGGCCTGGTCTTTCCAAAAATCTTTCACATGGACAGAGAAGAAAAGGGAACATACAAGATGATTAATAGCTTTACACGTAGAAAGAGGGAAAGTTTTTCAGAAATTGTAGGTGATATTTTTGGAGCATTAATACCAGCAGTGGGAATATCTTTGAATGCATTTAAAATTCGGAAGTTATCCACAGTAGTAGATCGTTTGTCTACAGATACTGCGGGAGGGTTCTTAATGGTAAATACCGAAATGGTTGCCATGAGAGCTATGGTGATGCAAAATCGGCTTGCCCTTGATATTCTTTTGGCAAAAGAGGGTGGAGTCTGTGGAATGTTGAAAGTCCAACATTGTTGTACTTACATTCCTGATAAAAGTGAAAATATACAGAAGTATATTACAAATATTACAAATTTGCACAAAGAACTAGTTCCACTGGAGGTTGAAAGTGTTTTGGGAAAACTTGGTAGAGGGTTTTCTTCAGTAGCAAATTGGTTGACCAGAATGAGTAGACTAATGATAGGGAAAGTTATAATAATAGCAACTGTAGTAATATTATTAGCCATGGTGTTGAAAATAGTAATAACGTGTATAAAAAGAAAAGTAAGACAAAATAAGATGAAAAGAAATAACAGAATAATGAAAGAAAGAGAGAGAGAAATGGGTGAAATTGAGTTGGAGAAAATGAAAGAAAGCATGTATAAGGAGACAAAAAGGCAAGATGAAGAAGAAACAGATGTGTAAATAACAGAAGGCAAAGGATAAAAGACATGCTGCCTGAAAAGAAGTATAACTTGGGTTTTATGTGGTGATTTAAAAATCACCAAAGGGGGGAGTTGATGGAGCAGGGAAAATAAAATTTTTAACCCCTAACAAATTTTATTAATAATTAAATAAAATGTTCGTTTAAATGTATTAATCAACACTGTATGTGTGGGAAAGGTAACATGCCAATGTGTGTGCTAAATAATCTATTAATGGATGTCCGTGTGTCTAATTATAACGTAAAAATAAATGCGTACTAATTAAAAATAAATGCATGTTTTTGTGCTTCATAGAAATAAAACGTGTCGTTGCAAAAACAATAGTGATGGTAAGTAAGGAACAGCTTAAATGTTGCTTTCTGCTAGGTAATAACTAATTGGGGTACGTAGATGACGGGAGGGAAACGAAAAGGCTATTTTTCTCTATTTTAATTATGTTTTGTTTGCCTCAAATTAGTGCTTCTAAAGTATAACCGAGTGGCGATATAAAATGGCCGCCAGTGGGAAGATGTGCGCAGGCGCAAGGGGACATGTGACACGGGATGAAGTCGGAGAAAAACTAAACCTCGTGATGTTGCTGAGAGGCTAGGATGCGAGAAATGGTCAAGGCTGATGTGACCTAATTGAACTGATAGTGTGCCGTGGTGATCAGCAGAAGACCCATGGGAAACCAGTTTAAGAGAAAGGACAATGACTGCGGAGTTCTCGAATGTATCGAAAGAAGTTACAAATGTACTGATCGAAGCGGATGGAAACATGTCTTGAGCGTATGGGAAAGGAAATGATCCAAGGACCATTGGATCCAAGAGAACTTGATTAAAAGAATGAATAAGATGACATGCATGGACCAATGAAAGAAAAGCGTGTTATTAATGTTGCAACAATTAGTTAGCAAAGTTAGAATTAGGGTATAAGAGGGCCTACTCTTAGTGGGAGGGGGTCAGTCGCAGTCACAGTCAGGAGCGGAGTTGGAGAGTCGTGTTGGTGTTGGTGGCTTCCAGTGCTGGGTGGTCCTGATCGATCCCTTACTGAGCGGGAGATGCTGAAAGACTGTTAGATGAGACGGGTTGCAGGTAGCTGATGCTGACGAGCTGAAGTTGCTGTTGCTGTCTTAATTTTCCAGTTGAGTATGAGAATCAGGTTATTTCTAATTCTTAAACTTAGGTTAGAAATCATTAGGCTAAATTAGAAAGGTAGGCAGGTAATTAGGGTTTTGGCTTCATGACAAAAATTTCCTTTCTGCAATAAATTGATTATGCTTAATAAATATTTGAATTTAAGAATGAATAATTGAATAAAGTTTAAATTCTTTCTCATGCTTTTAAAAATTATATAAAATTTAAGATTCTTTAAACCAAAATGACTCAGTGGTTATTTTCCTAAATGATTGTGACATCAGTAATTGGTTATTGTGATTCAGCTGGTCTTAATCACTATGAACTAATTTCTTACATGAATGATTCATCGACAAAACAATGAGCAGGAATATCTTAAGAAATAACTAAAAGAAAGCGACAAGTTAAGGTAATAAGATATCCCGGCTCCTTTCAGCGGTACATAAATGGTGTTCTCCATTTAGTTCTCATGCTTTTCCTAGGAGTACAGAATTTCATAAAGGGGTAAAGGAAATCCAGGTGTGTGCGTGTGTGTTAGGCGATGTTTATGGGCCCCATCGTCATGTGGATGTGAGAAAATATAGTTTGCCCCTGGATGACCTATAAGTGACCTGGGAGGAGAATAGTTTTTATTGTACGCGCTGCATCACCCTGAAACACCACCCCCAGCACGACCCCCTACAATGCCCGAACACCACTGCACTGCCCTAAACCCTAAAACACCACCCCCAGCACGACCCCCTACACTGCCCGAACAACACTGCACTGCCCTAAACCCTAGAACACTACCCCCAGCACGACCCCCTACATTACCCGAACACCACTGCACTACCCTAAACCCTAAAATACTCCCCCAGCATGACCCCTACACTACCCGAACACGACTGCACTGCCCTAAACCCTCAAACACTCCCCCAGCACGACCCCCTACACTACACGAACACCACTGCACTGCCCTAAACCCTAAAACACTCCCCAGCACGACCCCCTACACTACCGAACACCACTGCACTGCCCTAAACCCTAAAACAATCTCCCCAGCACGACCCCCTACACTACCCAAACACCACTGCACTGCCCTAAACCCTAAAACACTACCCCCGCATGACCCCCTACACTACCCAAACACCAATGCACTACCCTAATCCCTAAAACACTACCCCCGCACGACCCCCTACACTACCCAAAGACCACTGCACTACCCTAAATCCTAAAACACTACCCCCGCTCGACTCCCTACACTATCCAAAGACCACTGCACTACCCTAAACCGTAAAACACGACCTCCTACACTACACAAACACCACTGCACTACCCTAAACCCTAAAACACTACCCCCTACACTACACAAACACCACTGCACTACCCTAAACCCTAAAAAACTACCCCAGCACGAACCCCTACACTACCCAAACACCACTGCACTACCCTAAACCCTAAAACACTACCCCTTGCAGTACCCCCTACACTACCCAAACACCACTGCACTACCCTAAACCACTACCCCCAGCAGTACCCCCTACACTACCCAAACACCATTGCACTACCCTAAACCCTAAAACACTACCCCCAGCAGTACCCCCTACACTACCCAAACACCACTGCACTACCCTAAATCACTACCCCCAGCACGACCCCCTACACTACCCAAACACCACTGCACTATCCTTAACCCTAAAACACTACCCCCAGCACGACCCCCTACACTACCCAAACACCACTGCACTACCCTAAACCCTAAAACACTCCCCCAGCACGACTCCCTACACTACCCAAACACCACTGCACTACCCTAAACCCTAAATCTACCCCCAGCATGACCCCCTACACTACACAAACACCACTGCACTACCCTAAACCCTAAAACACTACCCCCAGCACGACCCTCTTCACTACCTAAACACAACTGCACAATTTGTTACAGGCGTTGCAACGCAGGCCTGTGGTGCTTACTCAAAGTACCTGGTGGGCTAGTTGGGCCCCAGGGACCCTCAGGATTCAAGGTGACCTAATCCCCCAACTTAAAACGCTCCACGGGGCGCGTTTGCACAGTGGTGAAGGGAGGGGGCGGGGCCTCAGGTGACATGTGCGCAAACACGCCCTGTGGTGCGTTTTAAGTTGGGGAATTAATTCCCTTTGAATCCTGAGGGACCCTGGGGGCCAACTAGCCCACCAGGTACCTTCAGTAAGCACAACAGAGTTGCGTTGCAGAGAGGTGAAAAAAGGTGCGTGGCCTCGGAACGCCTCTCTGCAACTCAGCTCTGTGGTCCTAACTGTAGGTACCTGGGGGGCTAGTTGGGCCCCAGGGACCCTCAGGATTCAAGGGGACTTAATCCTGCAACTTAAAACGCGCCACGGGGCGCGTTTGCACACATGTCACCTCAGGCCCCCCCTCCCTTCACCACTGTGCAAACGCGCCCTGTAGCGCGTTTTAAGAGGTAGTTTTAATCCCCCTGCCCTATTATGTACTAGGGACTTGCAGAGGAGGTCATGCTAATCACAGGGGTACCCCAACGCATATTGTTCCCTACTGTATGTAGGTGTTTTCACTGTATTCTAAGTGTCTTTTAGCATAGCACTGGCTCTGGTTAGTCAGAGTCAGTTACCACCAGTACCCGTCTGAAAAAGTTGTGGGCACAGGATGATTTTGCAACAAGGCCTCTTTCTGCTCCTCTGTTGGTTCTTTCTGCACATCTTTTGCTTCTTTCTGTGCGTTTTTTCTTCTTTCTTCACATGTCCTACCTCTGTAGGCATAGTTAGAAACTAGCATTTAAAAAACCTTTGAAATTCACTTAAAAAATCATAGGTTTCAGGCACGTTATAGTTAGAAATTAGCATTTAAAAAACCTTTGAAATTCAGTGAAAAAACCATAGGTTTTAGGGACAGTTATAGTTAGTTGGACATTTCACTCGTACAAAACCATAGAAATTCCCCCGTTATAGTTAGTTCAGCTAACTATAACTCGCGCCCGCAATGCACTGCTGATGACGTCACATATTACATCACTCATGACATGGTCAGTGACATAACTGTCCCTAAAACCTATGGTTTTTTCAGTGAATATATATATATATATATATCTGTAAAGCGTCTTCTTCCGTCGAAGTAAACAAGGGGACACGGCGGGGCTTAGTAAAACCATTTATTTAAAAAGTTTGGCATGACGCGTTTCGGCGATAGCCTTTTTCAAATGCCACTGGTGCTTAAGGTTTCCAGATAACTTCCTATGGTTTTGTACGAGTGAAATGTCCAACTAACTATAACTGTCCCTAAAACCTATGGTTTTTTCAGTGAATATATATATATATATATATATATATCACACAAACACACACACACGCCCCCAACCTTAAAAATCTAAAGTTGAATGGGAGTTAATGTTCACCAATATGTTGATAGTGCCTTCACCATTACAAGTAAAGAAATTCCGTGGTGAAGGTGGTACCTTCAGAATTTCTATGGTAGTGGCGTAAAATTTAGTGGGGTGCAGGTATATGATGGCAATTGTGTTAGTGTATAAATATGGCTCAGTGTGTTCATGATGATTCCTGTGTCACTCCTATTTTCACCTAAGTGAGGTTACAATGTGATGTGCTTTAGGAAACTATTTATAGAGTTTGTAGGTTTGTAAAAGGATATAGTATTGTGTTTTTGTAGAGACAGTGTTTATCAGTGTCATATGGTAGTTGGGTGAGTAGATGACGTTTACTGTGTGAGCATAAGATACTGGGGGTTTATTTACTAAGTTTAGTGCCGTGTTTGAGTCACAAAAGTGACGCAAATTGACACTAAATCTTTTTTTACCAATTTACTTTCCAGTGCTAAACTTGTTTAGCACTGGAAAATCACTCGAAAGTAGCGAAAAGCAGCGCATAACGCTGCTTTGCATTACTTAGTGCCAAGGGAGCGTACCATGGGTGGTGCATGGACGTTCCCATGCAACCACCCAAAGTTTCTGATGCTAAGCCCTATTTACTTATAAAAGTAGACAGGGTTTAGTGTGAGAAAATAGTGCGCATTTCAATTAGGCGCTATGAAGGAGAAATGCTTTCATTTCTCCTTTCTTTTCTGACTTTGTACGTGTGTGGCGCTGCACTATAAAGCACACATATAAAGTGGAAAAAGGTTTAAAGTTAGTCTAAGCATGGTATTTTGTACTGGAAGGGTTCCGTTCCAGTACAAAACCTATGCTAGACTCACGAAGACACCCTTGCACTATGGTGCAAAGGTGTGTCTGTGGCGCATGGCAGCATATTTCGGCACCGGCACTAGGGAGAGGGGAGGAGAGTGCCATATTTCTGTAAATATGGCAATCTCCTGCTCTCTCCTTTTCGCGCAGCGCAGCATTTACGGCTGCTGCACTGCGCTCTGTGAAAATCTAGTAACTTTGCCCCTGGATGTGTATGTGTGTGTGTAGTATGGCTGTTGTGCACATGTACAATTGTTGATGCTTGCATGTTTGATGATGTTTTGACATATAATATGTCCCTCTGTGGACGTATCTCAGTGGGTTTGGGCATAAAATGCGCATGTGTGGCTGAATGCTAGGGAGGGTGTGGTATGGGGAAATGCGGGTGGTTGTGCAGTTTTATATGATGCTACATAAAAGGCTTATGGTGATGGGTTTGTTGCAATTTCAATGTGGGTGGATGCTTATATGAAGGTGATTGTGTACATAACTTATGGTGTGTTTCTTGATGTATGATTTTGATTGTGTAGATGTCTAAATGATGGTGGGGTCTGGGCTGTGTATTGTGTAACTTTTAGTTTGAAAAGGGACCAACAAATCCCCTTGGTGTATCCGACCCGGGCTCCATTATGGTCAGCCTGAATCTGCACCTTGGTCCCGGTGTACCAAGATCATTGGCTTACATTGGGTTCTTCATTTTTCTTGGCACATTTTCCTCTTAAATCTCTAAGAAATCATTTTGCTGCTTCCCTTATCAGATGTTTGTCAATTTTGGTGTTGTTTTGCCTGTTAAATTTTTCTCTATTTTAATAAATTGGAGTGGGATTTTTATTATGTTATGTGTTTGACTTTTAAACTGTTTAGATACTTTAAATGCTTTACAAATTTTCTTCAAGTTAAGCCTGTCTGGTCTGTGCAGAACTCAACTTTACAGTCAGTGACTTTGGGCCAGATGTACGAAGCTATTTAATGGTCCCAAAGCCTGCGATTCGCTAAATCACAGGATTTGTAACTGCTAAATGGCTTGTACAAATGTATTAAACCCATTTAGCGACTCGGTAACATGTTACCGAATCACTAAATGGATTTAGGAAATCATAAGGAATCGCTATGTCAAAGGGGCGTGTTTTTAGGAGTCCAAACAGCGATATCTTATGGTATTAATTAATGTTTTGCAACCAAATTCTGGTTGCAAAACAGTAATACTTTACCACCTCCTCAAAGGAGGTAGTAAGCCATTCTCAAACAAGGTGTCCCCAAGGGGGCCACCTCCACTTTGAGAATGTAAAAAAATATATATTTTTAAGAGTAGGTAGTGGTCCCATGGATCACTGCCTACTCTTAAAAAGAAAAAGTGAAACGGTTCATTTTTTAAAAAAATCATAATTTTCCTTTCAGGAAAACTGGTTGCATTAAAAGAAAATTGTTTATTTAAAAGCAATCATAGACATGGTCACCTGCTGACCCCTGCAGGCCACCATCCCTGTGATGGCTGTCATTCCTAACGTGTTGCAGCTTTTCTCATTAATATTCATGAGATAGGTCGATTTGTTACCCACTAGGAATCGCTCATTTAAAAATTTAAAAAATTTAAAAGTTTCATACATTAGGACTAGCGATTTCCTATTTGCGATGTGGAGAAAATCATAATTCGGAAATCACTCTTCCCAATCTTAGTATACTTTCGTTAAGAACTTTTTATAGATCTTTTCCAAATCTTTCTTCATCATCATATCTACTTTGTGCACGGTGAAGGACTACAACACAGATAAGCCTGGGTATTTTGGATATGGGTGTAGATATTTGCGCCAATTAGAAGTATCTGTATGGGTATTGATAAATGGATAGCGATCTGTGTATTTATGGTTTAATTATGAACATAGTGAGTTACAAACTGAAAACTTTGCCCATTTGGGCATGATGTTATATGTGGTTCCCTCCTTATTCTCTCTTTTTCAGTTCTTTTCATGTCTTACCTTTTCACTACTTCTTGTTCATGTATCTGATATCTGCCTCAATGACACATACCCATTTGGGTTGATTAATGGTTTAGGTTTCATGAATCCTATTTGTGAATCATAGATAATTTGTAAAGGTTCAACTATATATCTTTTACTCTTTGAGAAACTGCACACAGTATACTTAGATAAAGTCTGCCCACTTGGGCTGGAAGTTAGATCTAATTCCTTTTCTCACTCTTAAATTTCTTTTTCTCTCTCTTCCCTTTTTTCCCTTCTGTTTCTTTCCCTTTCCCTTTCCCCGCCCCACTTGTTGGTATACACGACATTTGATCAAGGCTTCCTTAAAATACCTATTTGGGTTGGTTAGGGATATATGTTGTATCAATATTGTAATTGAAATATATATTTATTCAAAACTTTATTATTTGGGGGAATACAGGCAACACATTCATGATAGCTTTTTAAAAAAATTGTTATTTACTCACTTATTAGTTTAATTTTGATGCAAGATTGTAATCTTTATATTGTTATTAATATGCCTTTTACTTTCTATATCTGGGGGATATTTTGCCTTTCTTTTCTCCGTGTATACTTTCAAGATGGCGCCTATTATGCACAAAGCCATTGTCTTTTTTCTATTTTGTTACACTATAAAAAGATGATTATGGCAACTGATCATGTGAATAAGGCTGAAAAACCAAAACGCATTTGGTTTCTTTGCTGGTACATTAAATAAATCCGATGGTGACTCCATCCCTGAGTGCACGCGTGATTCTGTGGAAGAAGAAGAAAGAGATGTAGTGCTGGCTTGCTCCGCCAGCTTCACACAACACCTTCGTTGGACCAGTGGTGAACACAACAACTCGAATATATATATATATATATATCAGTGAAAAAACCATAGGTGATGTCACTGACCATGTCATGAGTGATGTAATATGTGACGTCATCAGCAGTGCATTGCGGGCGCGAGTTATAGTTAGCTGAACTAACTATAACGGGGGAATTTCTATGGTTTTGTACGAGTGAAATGTCCAACTAACTATAACTGTCCCTAAAACCTATGGTTTTTTCACTGAATTTCAAAGGTTTTTTAAATGCTAATTTCTAACTATAACGTGTCTGAAACCTATGGTTTTTTCAGTAAATTTCAAAGGTTTTTTAAATGCTAATTTCTAACTATAACGTGCCTGAAACCTATGATTTTTTAAGTGAATTTCAAAGGTTTTTAAATGCTAGTTTCTAACTATGCCTACAGAGGTAGGACATGTGAAGAAAGAAGAAAAAACGCACAGAAAGAAGCAAAAGATGTGCAGAAAGAACCAACAGAGGAGCAGAAAGAGGCCTTGTTGCAAAATCATCCTGTGCCCACAACTTTTTCAGACGGGTACTGGTGGTAACTGACTCTGACTAACCAGAGCCAGTGCTATGCTAAAAGACACTTAGAATACAGTGAAAACACCTACATACACTAGGGAACAATATGCGTTGGGGTACCCCTGTGATTAGCATGACCTCCTCTGCAAGTCCCTAGAACATAATAGGGCAGGGGGATTAAAACTACCTCTTAAAACGCGCTACAGGGCGCGTTTGCACAGTGGTGAAGGGAGGGGGGGGCCTGAGGTGACATGTGTGCAAACGCGCCCCGTGGAGCGTTTTAAGTTGGGGGATTAGGTCACCTTGAATCCTGAGGGTCCCTGGGGCCCAACTAGCCCACCAGGTACTTCCAGTAAGCACCACAGGCCTGCGTTGCAACGCCTGTAACAAATTGTGCAGTTGTGTTTAGGTAGTGAAGAGGGTCGTGCTGGGGGTAGTGTTTTAGGGTTTAGGGTAGTGCAGTGGTGTTTGTGTAGTGTAGGGGGTCATGCTGGGGGTAGATTTAGGGTTTAGGGTAGTGCAGTGGTGTTTGGGTAGTGTAGGGAGTCGTGCTGGGGGAGTGTTTTAGGGTTTAGGGTAGTGCAGTGGTGTTTGGGTAGTGTAGGGGGTCGTGCTGGGGGTAGTGATTTAGGGTAGTGCAGTGGTGTTTGGGTAGTGTAGGGGTACTGCTGGAGGTAGTGTTTTAGGGTTTAGGGTAGTGCAATGGTGTTTGGGTAGTGTAGGGGGTACTGCTGGGGGTAGTGTTTTAGGGTTTAGGGTAGTGCAGTGGTGTTTGGGTAGTGTAGGGGGTACTGCAGGGGTAGTGTTTTAGGGTTTAGGGTAGTGCAGTGGTGTTTGGGTAGTGTAGGGGTTCGTGCTGGGGTAGTTTTTAGGGTTTAGGGTAGTGCAGTGGTGTTTGTGTAGTGTAGGGGGTAGTGTTTTAGGGTTTAGGGTAGTGCAGTGGTGTTTGTGTAGTGTAGGAGATCGTGTTTTATGGTTTAGGGTAGTGCAGTGGTCTTTGGATAGTGTAGGGAGTCGAGCGGGGGTAGTGTTTTAGGATTTAGGGTAGTGCAGTGGTCTTTGGGTAGTGTAGGTGGTCGTGCGGGGGTAGTGTTTTAGGGATTAGGGTAGTGCATTGGTGTTTGGGTAGTGTAGGGGGTCATGCGGGGGTAGTGTTTTAGGGTTTAGGGCAGTGCAGTGGTGTTTGGGTAGTGTAGGGGGTCGTGCTGGGGAGAGTGTTTTAGGGTTTAGGGCAGTGCAGTGGTGTTCGGGTAGTGTAGGGGGTCGTGCTGGGGGAGTGTTTTAGGGTTTAGGGCAGTGCAGTGGTGTTCGGGTAGTGTAGGGGGTCGTGCTGGGGGAGTGTTTGAGGGTTTAGGGCAGTGCAGTCGTGTTCGGGTAGTGTAGGGGGTCATGCTGGGGGAGTATTTTAGGGTTTAGGGTAGTGCAGTGGTGTTTGGGTAGTGTAGGGGGTCGTGCTGGGGGTAGTGTTCTAGGGTTTAGGGCAGTGCAGTGGTGTTCGGGCAGTGTAGGGGGTCGTGCTGGGGGTCGTGTTTTAGGGTTTAGGGCAGTGCAGTGGTGTTCGGGCAGTATAGGGGGTCGTGCTGGGGGTGGTGTTTCAGGGTTTAGGGCAGTGCAGTGGTGTTCGGGCAGTGTAGGGGGTGGTGTTTCAGGGTTTAGGGCAGTGGTGTTCGGGCAGTGTAGGGGGTCGTGCTGGGGGTGGTGTTTCAGGGTTTGGGGCAGTGCAGTGGTGTTCGAGCAGTAAAGGGGGTCGTGCTGGGGGTGGTGTTTCAGGGTTTAGGGCAGTGCAGTGGTGTTCGGGCAGTGTAGGGGGCGGTGCAGGGGGTGGTGTTTCAGGGTTTAGGGCAGTGCAGTGGTGTTCGGGCAGTGTAGGGGGTGGTGCAGGGGTGGTGTTTCAGGGTTTAGGGCAGTGCAGTGGTGTTCGGGCAGTGTAGGGGGTGGTGCAGGGGGTGGTGTTTCAGGGTTTAGGGCAGTGCAGTGGTGTTCGGGCAGTGTAGGGTGTCGTGCTGAGGGGTGGTGTTTCAGGGTTTAGGGCAGTGCATTGGTGTTCGGGCAGTGTAGGGGGTCGTGCAGGGGGTGGTGTTTCAGGGTTTAGGGCAGTGCAGTGGTGTTTGGGCAGTGTAGGGGTTCGTGCAGGGGGTGGTGTTTCAGGGTTTAGGGCAGTTTAGTGAGGTTCGGCCAGTGTAGGTGGTCTTGCTGGGGGTGGTGTTTCAGGGTTTAGTGCAGTGGTGTTCGGGCAGTGTAGGGGGTCATGCTGGGGGTGGTGTTTCAGGGTTTAGGGCAGTGCAGTAGTGTTCCGGCAGTGTAGGGGGTCGTGCAGGGGTGGTGTTTCAGGGTTTAGGGCAGTGCAGTGGTGTTTGGGCAATTTAGGGGTCGTGCTGGGGGTGGTGTTTAGGGTTTAGGGCAGTGCAGTGCAGTGGTGTTCGGGCAGTGTAGGGGGTCATGCAGGGGGTGGTGTTTCAGGGTTTAGGGCAGTGCAGTGGTGTTTGGGCAGTGTAAGGGGTCGTGCAGCGGGTGGTGTTTCAGGGTTTAGGGCAGTGCAGTGGTGTTCGGCCAGTGTAGGTGGTCTTGCTGGGGGTGGTGTTTTAGGGTTTAGTGCAGTGGTGTTCGGGCATTGTAGGGGGTCTTGCTGGGGGTGGTGTTTCAGGGTTTAGGGCAGTGCAGTGGTGTTCAGGTAGTGTAGGGGGTCTTGCTGGGGCTGGTGTTTCAGGGTTTAGGGCAGTGCAGTGGTGTTCGGGCAGTGTATGGGGTCGTGCTGGGGCTGGTGTTTGAGGGTTTAGGGCAGTGCAGTGGTGTTCGGGCAGTGTAGGGGGTCGTGCTGGGGCTGGTGTTTCAGGGTTTAGGGCAGTGCAGTGGTTTTCGGGCAGTGTAGGTGGTCGTGCTGGGGCTGGTGTTTCAGGGTTTAGGGCAGTGCAGTGGTGTTCGGGCAGTGTACGGGGTCGTGCTGGGGGTGGTGTTTCAGGGTTTAGGGCAGTGCAGTGGTGTTCGGGCAGTGTACGGGGTCGTGCTGGGGGTGGTGTTTCAGGGTTTAGGGCAGTGCAGTGGTGTTCGGGCAGTGTAGGGGGTCGTGCTGGGGCTGGTGTTTCAGGGTTTTGGGCAGAGCAGTGGTGTTCGGGCAGTGTAGGGGTCGTGCTGGGGGTGGTGTTTCAGGGTTTAGGGCAGTGCAGTGGTGTTCGGGCAGTGTAGGGGGTCTTGCTGGGGGTGGTGTTTCAGGGTTTAGGGCAGTGGTGTTCGGGCAGTGTAGGGGGTCTTGCTGGGGGTGATGTTTCAGGGTTTAGGGCAGTGCAGTGGTGTTCGGGCAGTGTAGGGGGTCTTGCTGGGGGTAGTGTTTCAGGGTTTAGGGCAGTGCAGTGGTGTTCGTGCAGTGTAGGGGGTCATGCTGGGGGTGGTGTTTCAGGGTTTAGGGCAGTGCAGTGGTGTTCGTGCAGTGTAGGGGGTCGTGCAGGGGTGGTGTTTCAGGGTTTAGGGCAGTGCAGTGGTGTTCGGGCAGTGTAGGGGGTCGTGCTGGGGGTGGTGTTTCAGGGTTTAGGGCAGTGCAGTGGTGTTCGGGCAGTGTAGGGGGTCGTGCAGGGTGTGGTGTTTC
Source organism: Calotriton arnoldi (assembly GCA_963921515.1). Lineage (NCBI taxonomy): Eukaryota > Metazoa > Chordata > Amphibia > Caudata > Salamandridae > Calotriton > Calotriton arnoldi. The sequence goes on along the minus strand of CAWUFW010000644.1, from coordinate 3,531,720 downwards.
AGGGTTTAGGGCAGTGCAGTTGTGTTCGGGCAGTGTAGGGGGTCGTGCTGGGGCTGGTGTTTCAGGGTTTAGGGCAGTGCAGTGGTGTTCGGGCAGTGTAGGGGGTCTTGCTGGGGGTGGTGTTTCAGGGTTTAGGGCAGTGGTGTTCGGGCAGTGTAGGGGGTCTTGCTGGGGGTGATGTTTCAGGGTTTAGGGCAGTGCAGTGGTGTTCGGGCAGTGTAGGGGGTCTTGCTGGGGGTAGTGTTTCAGGGTTTAGGGCAGTGCAGTGGTGTTCGTGCAGTGTAGGGGGTCGTGCTGGGGATGGTGTTTCAGGGTTTAGGGCAGTGCAGTAGTGTTCGGGCAGTGTAGGGGGTCGTGCAGGGGGTGGTGTTTCAGGGTTTAGGGCAGTGCAGTGGTGTTCGGGCAGTGTAGGGGGTCGTGCTGGGGGTGGTGTTTCAGGGTTTAGGGCAGTGCAGTGGTGTTCATGCAGTGTAGGGGGTCGTGCTGAGGCTGGTGTTTCACGGTTTAGGGCAGTGCAGTGGTGTTCGGGCAGTGTAGGGGGTCGTGCTGGGGCTGGTGTTTCAGGGTTTAGGGCAGTGCAGTGGTGTTCGGGCAGTGTAGGCGGTCGTGCTGGGGCTGGTGTTTCAGGGTTTAGGGCAGTGCAGTGGTGTTCGGGCAGTGTAGGGGGTCGTGCTGGGGCTGGTGTTTCAGGGTTTAGGGCAGTGCAGTGGTGCTCGGGCAGTGTAGGGGGTCGTGCTGGGGGTGGTGTTTCAGGGTTTAGGGTAGTGCAGTGGTGTTCGGGCAGTGTAGGGGGTCGTGCTGGGGCTGGTGTTTCAGGGTTTTGGGCAGAGCAGTGGTGTTTGGGCAGTGTAGAGGGTCGTGCTGGGGGTGGTGTTTCAGGGTTTAGGGCAGTGCAGTGGTGTTCGGGCAGTGTAGGGGGTCGTGCTGGGGGTGGTGTTTCAGGGTTTAGGGCAGTGGTGTTTGGGTAGTGTAGGGGGTCTTGCTGGGGGTGATGTTTCAGGGTTTAGGGCAGTGCAGTGGTGTTCGGGCAGTGTAGGGGGTCTTGCTGGGGGTAGTGATTCAGCGTTTAGGGCAGTGCAGTGGTGTTCGGGCAATGTAGGGGGTCGTGCTGGGGGTGGTGTTTCAGGGTTTAGGGCAGTGCAGTGGTGGTCGGGCAGTGTAGGGGGTCGTGAAGGGGTGGTGTTTCAGGGTTTAGGGCAGTGCAGTGGTGTTCGGGCAGTGTAGGGGGTCGTGCTGGGGGTGGTGTTTCAGGGTTTAGGGCAGTGCAGTGGTGTTCGGGCAGTGTAGGGGGTTGTGCTGGGGTAGTGTTTTAGGGTTTAGGGTAGTGCAGTTATGTTTGTGTAGTGTAGGGGGTCGTGCTGGGGGTAGTGTTTTAGGGTTTAGGGTAGTGCAGTGGTGTTTGTGTAGTGTAGGGGTCATGTTTTAGGGTAGTGCAGTGGTGTTTGGGTAGTGTAGGGGGTCGTGCTGGGGGTGGTGTTTTAGGATTTAGGTTAGTGCAGTGGTGTTTGGGTAGTGTAGGGGGTCGTGCTGGGGGTAGTGTTTTAGGGTTTAGGGTAGTGCAGTGGTGTTTGTGTAGTGTAGGGGGTCGTGCTGGGGGTAGTGTTTTAAGGTTTAGGGTAGTGCAGTGGCGCTTGTGTAGTGTAGGGGTCGTGCTGGGGGTAGTGTTTTAGGGTTTAGGGTAGTGCAGTGGTGTTTGTGTAGTGTAGGGGGTCATGTTTTAGGGTAGTGCAGTGGTGTTTGGGTAGTGTAGGGGGTCGTGCTGGGGGTAGTGTTTTAGGATTTAGGTTAGTGCAGTGGTGTTTGGGTAGTGTAGGGGGTCATGCTGGGGGTAGTGTTTTAGGGTTTAGGGTAGTGCAGTGGTGTTTATATAGTGTAGGGGGTCGTGCTGGGGGTAGTGTTTTAGGGTTTAGGGTAGTGCAGTGGCGCTTGTGTAGTGTAGGGGGTCGTGCTGGGGGTAGTGTTTTAGGATTTAGGTTAGTGCAGTGGTGTTTGGGTAGTGTAGGGGTCGTGCTGGGGGTAGTGTTTTAGGGTTTAGGGTAGTGCAGTGGTGTTTGTGTAGTGTAGGGGGTCGTGCTGGGGGTAGTGTTTTAGGGTTTAGGGTAGTGCAGTGGTGTTTTTGTACCCCAACAAGTTGGAAACTTTCGCGAAGATTCGTCAATTGGCGCCAACGTTATTTCAAATAGAATGTTGCGGATTTCCTATGGAAAATAGGTCTTACCTATAACTATCTACTGGCGACCGCCAGTAGATAATATATATATATATATATATATTATCTACTGGCGGAGTTTCCAACTTGTTGGGGCGCTCTGGTCCGCTCCTATCCTGAAAGTCTCGGGGTGATTCGTCAAGCGGGGGCCGAGAAAAAAGGGGGGTCCCAAAACGTGTTTTCCCCATTCATTTTTCCATAGGAACCTTTAGTTGCAGCTACAGCCCGAACTGCTGAACGGAATTACACCAAATTTGGCAAAGAGGTAGCCCTTGGTTCAGTGTCGTGCCTTTTGCTTAAATGGTGTAAATCCGTTCAGTAGTTCCTGAGAAAATCAAAAGTAAAATCACATATATATCTGGGCGGAGCCTAACCACACATGTCATTGTGAGATCTGATTGGCTGTCAGCACTTCATCCTGGAATTGCTGGCAGCCATCTTGAGACCAATATACATGATAGTACCCCATTGAAATGCATTGTAGTGAATCAAAGATTTTGAGGGTTACCAAAAGAACTATAAAGGGTGATAACAGACTTTAGTTACATTAGAATTCATTTGTTGATGGTACCATACTAATTTCAGGAATTGTGGTGTGTTCTAAGGTGATTTTACCCTGTGAAAAACCTTCTGCTGGGATAACATGAATCATGTTTGAGAGAAAACTATTTTCACATGCTTGTCCCATAGAGTTTTGGAAGGTGCTCCAGAAGCTAAAATGAGAGCATATTTTCTGTAAATTCACATTATCTTTCTCAGTCATGTGAGAATGAAGTCTGACATTCTCAGTAAAACATGTACATCCAACAAGGGCAGAGACTGTCAGTTGATTCCTTTGTGTTCTACTGCAGCTTCCCAGAGTGTTCTAAAGAACAACTAGAGTGCTAACAGCCTTACTTATGACAAAAGTATAGCACACCTGAAGCCATCTTGATTGGAATAAACTGGTAACACTTAAAACATTTAATTTAAAAAGGAACAAAATGAGGGGTTCATTTTGTCATAGAAATTATGGTTAGTGCTGTAGAAAGAAAAATTAGGACATGTTTCAAGTGTGATCTCAAATATCTTCCTGTTATATTTCAACAGGAGCAGCCTGCCAGTTGATGCCTTTGTGTTCTACTGCAGCTTCCCAGAGTGTTCTAAAGAACAACTAGAGCGCTAATCAATCAATCAATCAATCAAGCATTTGTATAGCGCGCTACTCACCCGGAGGGTCTCAAGGCGCTAGGGGGAGGGGGGCCCGCTACTGTTCGAACAGCCAGGTCTTGAGTTGCTTCCTGAAGGAGAGGTGGTCTTGGGTCAGGCGGAGGTGGATGGGTAGGGAGTTCCACGTCTTGGCAGCCAGGTAGGAGAAGGATCTTCCTCCCGTTGTGGCTCTTCGGATGCGGGGGACGGCGGCGAGGGCGTGGTTGGTCGATCGTAGCTGGCGGGTGGGAGTGTAGAAGGTCAGACGGTCGTTGAGGTATCTGGGGCCTTGGTTGTGGAGAGCTTTGTGTGCGTGGGTGAGGAGTCGGAACGTGATTCTCTTGCTGACGGGGAGCCAGTGCAGGTCTCTCAGGTGTCCGGCGATGTGGCTGTGTCGGGGGATGTCCAGGATGAGTCGAGCTGAGGCGTTCTGGATGCGTTGGAGTCTTTTCTGAAGTTTGGCTGTGGTTCCGGCGTAGAGGGAGTTGCCGTAGTCCAGTCGGCTGGTGACGAGGGCCTGGGTGACCGTCTTCCTGGTTTCGGTGGGGATCCACCGGAAGATCTTCCGCAGCATGCGTAGGATGTTGAAGCAAGACGAGGAGACGGCGTTGACTTGTCTGGTCATTGAGAGGGAGGAGTCCAGGATGAAGCCCAGGTTGCGTGCGTGGTCCGTTGGTTTGGGTGCGTTGCCCAGGGCAGGGGGCCACCAGGAGTCATCCCAGGCGGAGGGTGATGATCCTAGGATGAGGACTCCCGTCTTATCTGAGTTCAGTTTCAGGCGGCTGTTCCTCATCCACTCGGCTACGTCCTTCATCCCTTCATGTAGGTTGGTTTTGGCGGTTGTGGGGTCGTTGGTGAGGGAGAGGATCAGCTGGGTGTCGTCGGCGTAGGAGATGATGTTGAGGTTGTGTTGGCGTGCGATGGCTGCGAGGGGGCTCATGTAGACGTTGAAGAGGGTGGGGCTGAGTGATGATCCTTGTGGTACGCCGCAGATGACTTCGGTGGCCTCGGAACTGAACGGGGGAGGCGGACTCTCTGGGTTCTTCCGGCGAGGAAGGAGATGATCCACTCCAGTGCCTTCTCTTGGATTCCGACGTTGTTCAGGCGTTGCACTAGGGTGCGGTGGCAGACTGTGTCGAACGCTGCGGAGAGGTCCAGGAGGATGAGGGCCGCTGTTTCCCCGTTGTCGAGCAGGGCTCGGATGTCGTCGGTGGCTGCGATGAGGGCGGTCTCGGTGCTGTGGTTGGCCCGGAAGCCGGACTGTGAGTGGTCGAGGGATCCATTCGTCTCGCTGAAGGCGGCCAGTTGTCTGTTGACGGTCTTCTCGATGACTTTGGCAGGAAAAGGAAGGAGCGAGATGGGGCAGTAGTTTTGAGGTCGGTGGGGTCCGCTGACGGTTTCTTCAGTAGGGCGCAGAGTTCGGCGTGCTTCCAGCTCTCTGGGAAGGTGGCGGTGTCGAAGGAGGTGTTGATGATGTCCCGGAGGTGGGGTGCGATGACGGCGTCGGCCTTGTTGAAGATGTGGTGAGGGCAGGGGTCGGTTGGTGATCCGGAGTGGATGGAGTTCATCGTGCGGATAGTGTCTTCGGTGTTGATCGGGGTCCAGGCTCGGAGGGTGGAGGTGGGGGACGTTGGAACGGTTGTAGGGTACGTCGGCTGTGTGCTGAAACTGTTGTGTATGTCTGCGATCTTGCTGTGGAAGAACGAGGCGAGCGAGTTGCAGAGGTCTTGCGAGGGGTGATGTCGTTGTTTCCGGCGCTGGGGTTCGAGAGCTCTTTGACGATGATGAAGAGTTCCTTGCTGTTGTGGGCGTTGTTGTCCAGTCGTTCCTTGAATGCGGTTTTCTTGGTGGTGTGGATCAGCTGGTGGTGTTTTTGGGTGGCGTGTTTGAGGGTGGTCATGTTGTCTGCAGTCGGGTCTCTGCGCCATGCTTTCTCGAGGGCCCGGCAGTTCTTCTTGGATTTCTTGAGTTCGTCGGTGAACCAGGGTGCTTTCTTGTTGCCGGGTCTGATTGGGGGTCTTCAATGGGGCGAGGATGTCAGCGCAGTTGGTGATCCATCTTGTGAGGTTGCTGGCGGCTTGGTTGGGGTTTGTTGAGCTGGCGGGCGGGTTCTGGCTCAGGGATGTGGTGAGTTGGTCGGTGGTGATCTTGTTCCAGCTTCTGCGCGGGAGCTGTTGCGGGTGGTGGTGCGTGGTGGTCCTGCTGAAGCTGAAGTGGACGCAGCTGTGGTCTGTCCAGTGGAGTCCGGTGGTGTGGCTGAAGGAGATGTCCTTGCTGGAGGAGAAGACGGGGTCAAGCGTGTGGCCGGCGTGGTGTGTGGGGGTGGTCACCAGTTGCTTAAGTCCGAGGTTGGCGAGGTTGTCCAGCAGGGTGGTGGTGTTGCGATCGTTGTTGTTCTCTAGGTGGAAGTTGAGGTCCCCAAGGAGGATGTAGTCGGCCGAGAGGAGGGCGTGCGGGCTGATGAGGTCGGCGATGTCTTCGCTGAATTGTGTGCGTGGTCCTGGGGGTCTGTAGATGAGGGTGCCTCTGAGGGTGGTCTTGGGGTCGGTGTGTATCTGGAAGTGCAGGTGTTCGCCGGCTGTGAAGGTGTCGTCGGAGTTGGTCGTAATGCGGATGGTGTTCTTGTGGACGATGGCGATGCCTCCTCCGGTCTGGTTGGCGCGGTCCTTTCGGGTGATCTTGTATCCGTCCGGGATGGCGATGGCGATGTCGGGCGCTGAGGAGGCGTTCATCCATGTTTCCGTGAGGAAAGCGACGTCTGGTGATATGGAGTCGAGCAGGTTCCAAAGTTCCACGGCATGTCTGTGGACGGAGCGGGTGTTGAGCAGGATGCACTTCAGGTGGTTGCTGCTGGTGCTCGGCGTGGCGGGTGCGGTGCAGGTCCGGAGGCAGGAGAACTTGCAAGATTGGCAGGCGAAGGGTCCGTGGGTGCGTCCTGGGGTGGCACGGTGGCAGCCGGGGATTCGGCCGGTGTTGAGTGCGTTGAGGGTGGCGGTGTCGTAGGTCCGGTGGGTGGGTTGGCTGCTGCGGGGGCCAGGGGTTCTGGCCCCCGCAGCTAACAGCCTTACTTATGACAAAAGTATGGCACACCTGAAGCCATCTTGATTGGAATAAACCGGTAACACTTAAAACATTTAATTTAAAAAGGAACAAAATGAGGGGTTCTTTTTGAAATAGAAATTATGGTTAGTGCTGCAGAAAGAAAAATTAGGGCATGTTTTAAGTGAGATCTCAAATCCTCTTCTATTTCATTAGAAAATTCTGACATGCAGACTGAAACAATCACTTTCAATACCAGCAGCAGACTTCCAGTTAACTCCCTGGTGAGCAGTAGCTTTACTACAGTGATCTAATGAGCAACTAGAGTGCTAACATTCTGAATTTATGGTAAATGTGAGACACATCTGAATGCCTTCTTGATGGAATCAAAGTAAAAAACTGAAAGCATTTCCTACTGAGGAGACTGCAGTAAATGAGAAAATTAGGAAACTTCATAACAAAGAAGTCTTCCAAGATGGCCACCAGTGAAAAAAGAGCCCAAATGTAGCACAAATATTACCCAGATGTAGCCCACATATAGCCCAATGACAAAAGTGTGCAAAACACTTTTTATTTTTAGTTTTTGCAGTTTTATGTAGTGCAGACTGGTCAGGTATTGGAGCGTTGCATCTTAAAACATGACCCCCCTACACTACAAAAACATCACTGCACTACCCTAAAACACTACCCCCAGCACGACCCCTACACTACACAAACACCACTGCACTACCCTAAACCCTAAAACACTACCCCCAGCACGACCCCCTACACTACCCAAACACCACTGCACTAACCTAAATCCTAAAACACTACCCCCAGCACGACCCCCTACACTACACAAGCGCCACTGCACTACCCTAAACCCTAAAACACTACCCCCAGCACGACCCCTACACTACATAAACACCACTGCACTACCCTAAACCCTAAAACACTACCCCCAGCACGACCCCTACACTACCCAAACACCACTGCACTACCCTAAACCCTAAAACACTACCCCAGCACGACCCCCTACACTACATAAACACCACTGCACTACCCTAAACCCTAAAACACTACCCCCAGCACGACCCCCTACACTACCCAAACACCACTGCACTACCCTAAACCCTAAAACACTACCCCCAGCATGACCCCTACACTACCCAAACACCACTGCACTAACCTAAATCCTAAAACACTACCCCCAGCACGACCCCCTACACTACACAAGCGCCACTGCACTACCCTAAACCCTAAAACACTACCCCAGCACGACCCCCTACACTACATAAACACCACTGCACTACCCTAAACCCTAAAACACTACCCCCAGCACGACCCCCTACACTACCCAAACACCACTGCACTAACCTAAATCCTAAAACACTACCCCCAGCACGACCCCCTACACTACCCAAACACCACTGCACTACCCTAAAACATGACCCCCTACACTACACAAACACCACTGCACTACCCTAAACCCTAAAACACTACCCCCAGCACGACCCCCAGGGACCCTCAGGATTCAAGGGGACTTAATCCCGCAACTTAAAATGCGCCACGGGGCGCGTTTGCACACATGTCACCTCAGGCCCCCCTCCCTTCACCACTGTGCAAACGCGCCCTGTAGCGCGTTTTAAGAGGTAGTTTTAATCCCCCTGCCCTATTATGTTCTAGGGACTTGCAGAGGAGGTCATGCTAATCACAGGGGTACCCCAACGCATATTGTTCCCTAGTGTATGTAGGTGTTTTCACTGTATTCTAAGTGTCTTTTAGCATAGCACTGGCTCTGGTTAGTCAGAGTCAGTTACCACCAGTACCCGTCTGAAAAAGTTGTGGGCACAGGATGATTTTGCAACAAGGCCTCTTTCTGCTCCTCTGTTGGTTCTTTCTGCACATCTTTTGCTTCTTTCTGTGCGTTTTTCTTCTTTCTTCACATGTCCTACCTCTGTAGGCATAGTTAGAAACTAGCATTTAAAAACCTTTGAAATTCACTTAAAAAATCATAGGTTTCAGGCACGTTATAGTTAGAAATTAGCATTTAAAAAACCTTTGAAATTCACTGAAAAAACCATAGGTTTCAGACACGTTATAGTTAGAAATTAGCATTTAAAAAACCTTTGAAATTCAGTGAAAAAACCATAGGTTTTAGGGACAGTTATAGTTAGTTGGACATTTCACTCGTACAAAACCATAGAAATCAGTGATGTCACTGACCATGTCATGAGTGATGTAATATGTGACGTCATCAGCAGTGCATTGCGGGGGCGCGAGTTATAGTTAGCTGAACTAACTATAACGGGGAATTTCTATGGTTTTGTACGAGTGAAATGTCCAACTAACTATAACTGTCCCTAAAACCTATGGTTTTTTCACTGATATATATATATATATATTCGAGTTGTTGTGTTCACCACTGGTCCAACGAAGGTGTTGTGTGAAGCTGGCGGAGCAAGCCAGCACTACATCTCTTTCTTCTTCTTCCACAGAATCACGCGTGCACTCAGGGATGGAGTCACCATCGGATTTATTTAATGTACCAGCAAAGAAACCAAATGCGTTTTGGTTTTTCAGCCTTATTCACATGATCAGTTGCCATAATCATCTTTTTATAGTGTAACAAAATAGAAAAAAGACAATGGCTTTGTGCATAATAGGCGCCATCTTGAAAGTATACACGGAGAAAAGAAAGGCAAAATATCCCCCAGATATAGAAAGTAAAAGGCATATTAATAACAATATAAAGATTACAATCTTGCATCAAAATTAAACTAATAAGTGAGTAAATAACAATTTTTTTTAAAAGCTATCATGAATGTGTTGTCTGTATTCCCCCAAATAATAAAGTTTTGAAAAAATATATATTTCAATTACAATATTGATACAACATATATCCCTAACCAACCCAAATAGGTATTTTAAGGAAGCCTTGATCAAATGTCGTGTATACCAACAAGTGGGGCGGGGAAAGGGAAAGGGAAAGAAACAGAAGGGAAAAAAGGGAAGAGAGAGAAAAAGAAATTTAAGAGTGAGAAAAGGAATTAGATCTAACTTCCAGCCCAAGTGGGCAGACTTTATCTAAGTATACTGTGTGCAGTTTCTCTAAGAGTAAAAGATATATAGTTGAACCTTTACAAATTATCTATGATTCACAAATAGGATTCATGAAACCTAAACCATTAATCAACCCAAATGGGTATGTGTCATTGAGGCAGATATCAGATACATGAACAAGAAGTAGTGAAAAGGTAAGACATGAAAAGAACTGAAAAAGAGAGAATAAGGAGGGAACCACATATAACATCATGCCCAAATGGGCAAAGTTTTCAGTTTGTAACTCACTATGTTCATAATTAAACCATAAATACACAGATCGCTATCCATTTATCAATACCCATACAGATACTTCTAATTGGCGCAAATATCTACACCCATATCCAAAATACCCAGGCTTATCTGTGTTGTAGTCCTTCACCGTGCACAAAGTAGATATGATGATGAAGAAAGATTTGGAAAAGATCTATAAAAAGTTCTTAACGAAAGTATACTAAGATTGGGAAGAGTGATTTCCGAATTATGATTTTCTCCACATCGCAAATAGGAAATCGCTAGTCCTAATGTATGAAACTTTTACATTTTTTTAATTTTTAAATGAGCGATTCCTAGTGGGTAACAAATCGACCTATCTCATGAATATTAATGAGAAAAGCTGCAACACGTTAGGAATGACAGCCATCACAGGGATGGTGGCCTGCAGGGGTCAGCAGGTGACCATGTCTATGATTGCTTTTAAATAAACAATTTTCTTTTAATGCAACCAGTTTTCCTGAAAGGAAAATTATGATTTTTTTTTTAAAAATGAACCGTTTCACTTTCTCTTTTTAAGAGTAGGCAGTGATCCATGGGACCACTACCAACTCTTAAAAATATTTTTTTTTTTACATTCTCAAAGTGGAGGTGGCCCCCTTGGGGACACCTTGTTTGAGAATGGCTTACTACCTCCTTTGAGGAGGTGGTAAAGTATTACTGTTTTGCAACCAGAATTTGGTTGCAAAACATTAATTAATACCATAAGATATCGCTGTTTGGACTCCTAAAAACACGCCCCTTTGACATAGCGATTCCTTATGATTTCCTAAATCCATTTAGTGATTCGGTAACATGTTACCGAGTCGCTAAATGGGTTTAATACATTTGTACAAGCCATTTAGCAGTTACAAATCCTGTGATTTAGCGAATCGCAGGCTTTGGGACCATTAAATAGCTTCGTACATCTGGCCCAAAGTCACTAACTGTAAAGTTGAGTTCTGCACAGACCAGACAGGCTTAACTTGAAGAAAATTTGTAAAGCATTTAAAGTATCTAAACAGTTTAAAAGTCAAACACATAACATAATAAAAATCCCACTCCAATTTATTAAAATAGAGAAAAATTTAACAGGCAAAACAACACCAAAATTGACAAACATCTGATAAGGGAAGCAGCAAAATGATTTCTTAGAGATTTAAGAGGAAAATGTGCCAAGAAAAATGAAGAACCCAATGTAAGCCAATGATCTTGGTACACCGGGACCAAGGTGCAGATTCAGGCTGACCATAATGGAGCCCGGGTCGGATACACCAAGGGGATTGGTTGGTCCCTTTTCAAACTAAAAGTTACACAATACACAGCCCAGACCCCACCATCATTTAGACATCTACACAATCAAAATCATACATCAAGAAACACACCATAAGTTATGTACACAATCACCTTCATATAAGCATCCACCCACATTGAAATTGCAACAAACCCATCACCATAAGCCTTTTATGTAGCATCATATAAAACTGCACAACCACCCGCATTTCCCCATACCACACCCTCCCTAGCATTCAGCCACACATGCGCATTTTATGCCCAAACCCACTGAGATACGTCCATAGAGGGACATATTATATGTCAAAACATCATCAAACATGCAAGCATCAACAATTGTACATGTTCACAACAGCCATACTACACACACACATACACATCCAGGGGCAAAGTTACTAGATTTTCACAGAGCGCAGTGCAGCAGCCGTAAATGCTGCGCTGCGCAAAAAGGAGAGAGCAGGAGATTGCCATATTTACAGAAATATGGCACTCTCCTCCCCTCTCCCTAGTGCCGGTGCCGAAATATGCTGCCATGCGCCACAGACACACCTTTGCACCATAGTGCAAGGGTGTCTTCGTGAGTCTAGCATAGGTTTTGTACTGGAACGGAACCCTTCCAGTACAAAATATCATGCTTAGACTAACTTTAAACCTTTTTCCACTTTATATGTGTGCTTTATAGTGCAGCACCACACACGTACAAAGTCAGAAAAGAAAGGAGAAATGAAAGCATTTCTCCTTCATAGCGCCTAATTGAAATGCGCACTATTTTCTCACACTAAACCCTGTCTACTTTTATAAGTAAATAGGGCTTAGCATCAGAAACTTTGGGTGGTTGCATGGGAACATCCATGCACCACCCATGGTACGCTCCCTTGGCACTAAGTAATGCAAAGCAGCGTTATGCGCTGCTTTTCGCTACTCGAGTGATTTTCAGTGCTAAACAAGTTTAGCACTGGAAAGTAAATTGGTAAAAAGATTTAGTGTCAATTTGCGTCACTTTTGTGACTCAAACACGGCACTAAACTTAGTAAATAAACCCCCAGTATCTTATGCTCACACAGTAAACGTCATCTACTCACCCAACTACCATATGACACTGATAAACACTGTCTCTACAAAAACACAATACTATATCCTTTTACAAACCTACAAACTCTATAAATAGTTTCCTAAAGCACATCACATTGTAACCTCACTTAGGTGAAAATAGGAGTGACACAGGAATCATCATGAACACACTGAGCCATATTTATACACTAACACAATTGCCATCATATACCTGCACCCCACTAAATTTTACGCCACTACCATAGAAATTCTGAAGGTACCACCTTCACCACGGAATTTCTTTACTTGTAATGGTGAAGGCACTATCAACATATTGGTGAACATTAACTCCCATTCAACTTTAGATTTTTAAGGTTGGGGGCGTGTGTGTGTGTTTGTGTGATATATATATATATATATATATATTCACTGAAAAAACCATAGGTTTTAGGGACAGTTATAGTTAGTTGGACATTTCACTCGTACAAAACCATAGAAATTCCCCGTTATAGTTAGTTCAGCTAACTATAACTCGCGCCCGCAATGCACTGCTGATGACGTCACATATTACATCACTCATGACATGGTCAGTGACATCACTGATGACATCACTGATGACATCTCAAATGACATCACTGATGACATCACTGATGACATCATCCAGTGACTGTGTGTTTCTGTAAAGTTTAAATATGCTTAATATATATAGGGAAAGGTGTATTGAAGAATGAGTGGGTGTATAAGTGTCTGAATGGATGATTTAGTACGTGAGTGACTGACTCTACAAGTGAGTGATTAAACGTATCTTACTGAATGCATGGGTTAGTGACTAAACTGTGTGAATGTCTGTATCCGTCTGTTTGTTGGTGTGTAAGTGGATGCATGGATTTGCGAATAGCTACATGAGTGTCTATATGGGTTATTGATTGGTTCTCTGAGTATCTGTATGGCTGCCTGAGTGTTTGTGTGGGTGGGGTGTGTGTGACTCTGTACATAGATGTGTGAGTGGGTGATTCACTGGGTGCATGATTTCAAGAGTGCATCTGTGATGGACTGCTTGGGTGGGTGAGTGTGTGTATGGGTGTGTTAGTGAGTGAATGTATATCTCAGTGGTACATGTGCGAGTAACTACATATGTAAAAGGCAGTATATATGTGTGTTAGAGTATTTAAATGGCTATAAGTGAGAGTGTGTGATAGTGAGAGTGGCTGTATGGATGCGTGTTTGCTTGTATCAGTTATTGTATAAGAGCGTAAGAATGTGCTAGTATTTGTATGAGTAAGTGAGCTGGTGTGTGTATAACTGTATAGGTGAGTAAATGGGTGTGTGATTAATTTTTGCATGACTGACTAGGTGTGTGAGTACCTTTATGGATGAGTGGCGGTGTAAGAGTGTTTTAGTAGGTGTATGAGTGCATATGATAGTCCTGTACTGAGTGACTGTAAGTATGAGTGACTGTACGGGTGAGTGAGTGGATGTGTGTGTATACCTAAGAATCAGTGAGTGGGTATGTAGTTTTTGGTGTTGGAGTGTCTATGGTTTTGAGAATGGCAGTCTGTAATTTAGAGTGGGTATATCAAAAGTTATATTAGGGTGTGAGAAGATGCATGAAATTATCACATGGATGATGTCATCAGTGATGTCATTTGAGATGTCATCAGTGATGTCACTGACCATGTCATGAGTGATGTAATATGTGACGTCATCAGCAGTGCATTGCGGGCGCGAGTTATAGTTAGCTGAACTAACTATAACGGGGGAATTTCTATGGTTTTGTACGAGTGAAATGTCCAACTAACTATAACTGTCCCTAAAACCTATGGTTTTTTCACTGAATTTCAAAGGTTTTTAAATGCTAATTTCTAACTATAACGTGTCTGAAACCTATGGTTTTTTCAGTGAATATATATATATATCCATCCAAAAGGTTTGCCCCACGGAAGAGCTCACACAGGAAAGTATAGCTGATAAATTTTAATGGAGGCTGCAGCATGAAAAGAAAAACCACATCACAGCAAACTCTAGCAGCCGAGGCGTTTCGTGCTCCTGCACTCCATCAAAGGCTTAAATGCTGCGAGCGTGCTTGACAAAAGGTGCACCTGTATTTCACTGTTACCCGCTATGTCTCGCGGGCCCCACCCTAGGGACATAGCGTGTTTGCTTTCGCTTGATCGGAGCAATTTTAAAGCTCTCACCAAGCAAGAGCAAACACTAAGGGGCCTATTAGGATGGCGAGCAGACTTTCGCTCGCCCGCCATCCTTGCGGAGCTGGGACCATCCGCCATAGGTGCGCCGGTCCCGCCAACCCTATTAGGATGCGCCCGCCACACTGGCGGGCGCATTCTGGTACATTAACATTGCAGACAGTGCTGCTGGCTGCAGCACCGTACGCAATGTTAAAATTCAAAGTAGTGCATTGCCATGCACAACGGTGCCTGCCACCTTGTGCATGGCAATGTCGGGGGTGCCCCCCCCCGGAGGCCTGCAACGGGCCCCCAAAGTCATTTCCCGCATGCCTTTCCATGGCGGAGTCTCCGCCATGGAAAGGCATACCCACCGCAACCACCATATTGTGGGCTTTTTCCGCCCGGCCGGCAATTGTGACGATTGCCGACCGGCGGAAAAGCGGCGGACGGACTTTCCGTCCAACGCGTTACCCACCGCCATTGTAATCTGGCAGTGGGTAAATCTCATTGCGATGGCGGGCGGATCGCCACCACCGGGCCGGCGGAGGCGATCCGCCTGCCATCGTAATGAGCCCCTAAGTCTGCTTGCAGCAGGCGGGAGCATGTAAAATGAAGCGGTCATAGAAGCAGCTAAATAAAATTGCTCCTGCCCACAGACAGCAAACTATTTGTGCTGCTCCCTGCGGGCGGTAGCAATGCTGGCTCCTGCTGGAGGTGGGTGCCGGCTGGGGACGTGGGAGCATTGTGGCTGCCCCCGCAGTCCACAACAAAGAGGAAATGGGCCCCCTAGGTGTGCTCCTATGCACCCACATTGTACTGGCCAGGCCTGGAGGGATGGGCCCCCAGGGCCAATATTGAACCAGGGAGGGGGGGATGTGTGCCTCCCTCCCCATTATTAATTTGGCTGGGCCCTGGAAGATGGGGTCCCTGGGCCCTTAATCAGCCTAGGGAGGGGGCATGTGACTCTCTACCCAATTTTTAATTGCATTGGCCCAGGTAGATTGGGTCCTCGGGCCACTATTTGCCCAGGGAGGGGGTCTGCATTCCACCCTCCCCCATCAGAAAATGGCCAGGCCCCTGGAGAGGGGTCACTGGTGCCAAAATCAGCCGGGGGGGGTCACGTGCCACCCCTCCCCAATTAATAAAAGATGATGACTCAGGGGATGGATTCCCCCGGGGCCAATATTGGCCCAGGGGGGCTATGTGCCCTATTCTTTATTCAAAATAAGGTCGGGCCCCAGAGATGGGGTTCCTGGGGCCGAAATATGGCTTGGTGAGGGGGACATGTATCCCCCTCCCCTAAAATAATGTTTTGGGCACCGGGGGATGGGGTCCCCGGGGCTGAAATCGGCCTGGGGAGGGGGACTATGTGCCCCTCTCCCAGGTTGGCTGCCTTCGGGGGCTTGGCCACAGGGTCTTGCCGCAGTGAATATGTGAAAAAAAAAGATATATATATATATTCACATATCTCAGTGGTGGTACCAACTCAATAGTTTTAGTTAGGTATGCATTGCCTTGGGAAATGACTTTTTTAGTTTGCTAATAACTTTGGCAGCGTTTGATGAATCTTCAGGAAACTTTCCAAAAAGATTCTCATTTTCAACTAGTTTGTTTGTGGACAGTTTCATGGTGAGCCGTAAAGTGAGGGCAGAGAAAAGGGGGTCTCAAAACACAAAATTCCCATGCATTTTCCATAGACATTTTTAGGCTGCGCTACCACAAAAACTGCTGAACGGAACTAGACCAATTTGGCAGGAAGATAGATCTTGGTCCAGAAAATGTGCTTTTTGTAAATTGGTGTAAATCCCTTCAGTAGTTTTGGAGAAACAAAGGATAAAAAATATTTGCATATCTGGATAGTTGGGTTTGAGGGACTCTCGAGAGTGTCCCTTAATCCCAATTTAAAACCGTAGATGGTCTACCAGGATGTAGAATGTTCGTCTCTACCAAGAACTGCCGTGCAAATTACTTTAGTACTGCAGCATCTGCAGTCTGCAACATATGTCAAACTTGACAGTTGGGGATGGGGAACAGGGGGAGGGAAGGAGACACAATGTCCCAGGCCCCATGCTTTGCAGGGACTCACTCTCCTTCAGTAACATTTATTTCTAGGTTTGTAATTGCAAGCAAGACTGCTGTCTTCGTTTATAAGGAGTTAACTTGTGTGGCCAGATCTCAAGATTGATCCAGATTTATTTATAAAGTTTTATATAGCGCAAATATGACCGTAAAAGGTTTTAGAGCGCTTTACACATGGTCAGGCAAAAGAAACAGGTAGAGCAAATCAACAGCATATTCCAGGATGATACAGGATGTAGCAACACCCAAGGTGAAGAGAGAGAGTCCCATAAAGGACCAGGCCAACAGATCAACAAACAAGAGCATAGACAGCAATTAATAAGCATGGGTGAAGACAGTGGACCATATCGTGGCCCTAAGAGTAGAGTTTGTGAGTTCTAGTTCAGAAAAGTATTCATCAGTAGCACTTTAACTTCTTTTTTGAATGCCGCAGTTGAGGGATTCAGTCTGGTTTCAGGGGGCAGGGAGTTCCAAATTCTTGGGGCAATGCTCGAAAAGGCTCGGTTGTAGGTTTTCTTTTTATGAAATTTCTGTGGTTTCAGCAATAAATTGCTGGTGCTTCTAGAGGATCTGCAGTCGACATATAGCTCCAGTTTTTGTGCAAGGTACCTTGGGGTGTTGAACTGTAGGGCTTTATGGGTCTTGCAGACAATTTTTAACTGTATCCTTGCCTCATATGGGAGCCAGTTTAGAGATTTGTAATCAGGAGCGATGTGGTTGTTTCTTTTGGATCCTGTGATGAGCTTTGCAGCGGAATTAAGAGAAGCCCTTAGAGGAGCAAACTTGTATCTAGGTAGACCACAGAGGGTTGCACTTCCATAATCCAACCTGGAAATCACAAGGGCTTGAACAGCTGAATTGAAGTCATCGAGGGGGAAGTAGGGATGAATTTTTCTTAAGCTGTTCATTTGTAAGTTCACTCCTTTGGTGGCTGTGCTGATGTGCTCTTGCATGTTCAGGTTCTTGTCTAGCCTTATTTTCAGTGATCTCAAGGAATCTATAATGTGTGGTACGCAGTTAAGAGCTGTTAGTTGTTTTATCCATTCTCCAATATCAGGTGACTGCTTGGGTGGAGTGATTAGGAGGAATTCCATTTTGAGAACGTTTAGTTTGAGGTGGTTGGAGGTCAGCCAGTTTTGGGTTTTGTGTAGAGTTGTGTTGAGGGAGCTGATATCCTCAGAGGAATGATTTTCAAGTACAGTTGGGTGTCATCGGCATATATATGATACTGCATGTTTGAGGATTTCAAAATTTCAGTTAAAGGCTCAATAAACAGGTTGAAGAGAGCGGGTGAGAGCATGGAACCCTGTGGGACTCCTAATGTGACCGGAGTGGAATTGGACAGGGATTGATTGCTTCGAGTTCTGTTGTGGAGAAACAAGGCAACCCAGTTTAAGACGGACTCAGATAGTCCCATCCTGCATTCCAGTAAGTTTAGGAGGCTGTCATGTTTGACAGTATCAAAAGCTGATGAGAGGTCGAGGAGGATTAGAAGGCAATATTTGTTCTGATCCAGCATTTTTAGCACATCCTCAACTATGTGTGTAAGGGTCGTTTCAGTGCTGTGACCCTGATGGAAGCTGGATTAGAATTGGTCTAAAAGTCAGAATTGTTCTATGTGGTTGCATAGTTAAACATGGACACATTTCTTGAGGAGCTTCGCCAGATTTGGAATGTTGGTGGCTGGGTGGAAGTTGTTTAGGTCCTTGTAATTCACTGTGGGTTTTTTTTTAAACAGGGGTTACCTGCCCAGACTTTAGGCAAACTGGAATATTGCCTTGAGGTAGGGAGGCATTTACTATCTTGGTCCAGAGTGGGAGTATAGACGCTTTCATCTCATTGAAGAAATTCAAAGGTAGAGGGTCGCTGAAGTGGTTTGAAGGTTTCAGAGCTGTTAGAATATTGAGGATGGTGATTTCGTCAAAGGTTTTAAATATGTTCCAAGAAGCGTTGTTTTTGGGGGGGTGTCCTAGGGAACCGGGGGGGCTGATATGTGGTATGACTGAAAGAAGCTCCACTGCTGTCCGCAAATCACTTTCAATCTTTTTTGTCTTTTTAAGGAAGAAGGAGGCAAATTCCTCGCAGTTTGGCTGTGAACTGGTCCCCGTTGGGGAAGGGTTCGGTTGACTATTAGATTGTAGTTTGACTAATTCGAACAGTTTTTTAGGACAATTTCTGGCTTTATCTAGTTAATTTCTAAAGAAATTCGCTTTTGTGCTTCTGATGCGTTTGTGGTAAATTCTCCTCATTGATCTCAGCTGCTTAAGGTGTTCAAGGGACGGTGACAATCTCCACGATTGTTTAGCTAGTTTCAGATTTAGACTTTCTGAATTTAGTCTACCATTGAATCATGGTTTGGGGTCTTTGATGGACACTTTTTAAAAAGGTAAAAGGGGCAATTGAGTCTATAATGTTCATCATGGAGTTGTTGTAGTGATCTATAAGGTCATGGACATCTGACATGTCGATAGGAGGAGGCAAGGTATTATTGCTGAGGGATAAGATTTTATTCAGGTTTGTGTTTCACATGCTCCTTTTCCAGTGTCTGGGTTTCTTTAGTTGGATCATTTTTGTAATCCGAGATTCTGTGATGCGGAAGGTGATGTGGCGCTGGTCAGTCCAGTCGCACGGGACGATAGATTCAAGTTGAATGGAATTGACCTTAGCAATGATTAGATCCAAGGTAGCACCTATGATGTGGGTGGGACTGTCGCAGAATTGGATCAGGTCGAGGTCTACTAGGAAGGTTTTGAGGCTATTCACTGTAGGGTCATTCCACTGGAAGTTGAAGTCTCCAAGAAAGATTTGGGAACCGTTTTGTCCCACATTGGTTGAGACGATTTCCATAATTTGTTCTATAAATGAAAGGTTGTCACCTGGTGGATGGTAAATCGTGTGCAGTTTGCATGAAGGCCTGTTGCTACTTATAATATCTATGCATAGGTATTCGCAAGAGGATAGAGCAACAGTTTGTGCCTGTTTCACTGAGATATTGTTATGGTGGATGCAGGCGATGCCCCCCCTGGTCTGTTAGCTCTATCTAGTCTTATGATGTCATGGCTAGGTGGGACTAGAGTGTTCAGGATTGGTGCGGAGGAATAATTTAGCCATGTTTCTTTCAGGATTAAGAGGTCAAGCTCCTGTGCAAGGATGAGGTTAGCGATATCTGCTGCGTGTTTCACTGCCGATCTGTAATTGAGTAGCATGCATTTCAGGTGTGGATTGGTGTCAGCTGAGGTAGTCTGTGTAATGGGAACTCACTTAAGGTTGGACATGTTTATGACACTGGAGGTGGGCCTGGGTTCTCTGTGTGGGTTTGAAGGAATTGTTTGGATTTGTCCCCATTGTCTAGTTTACCGTAGTGTGTGGAACTATATGAAAGGAGGGAGTGAATGTCCATGTCAGTTAGTGGATTTTTCAGTCTAATGGGCCGAGTGGAGACATTAGGGTAGGGTATAGATCTCCAACTCGGATGGGGAGATGCCGAGATAGATGAGATCATAATGGCTGGAGGAGGTGATGGCAGCCTTGAGTGGTAGATAGTAAATTGTGCGTGGTTGTGTCTATACAACCCAGGAGTCCTGTTGGACAGCCAATCTTTCGCCAGCTCTGAGGTGATGCTTATTAGATTTTGTAAGTCTGCTTTAAGTTGTTGTAGTTCCAGTGTAATCTCAAGTCTGAAATCTTGAGAGGTGTGGAGACAAGTAGTGGTGGTTTGGATAAGGGGGCCAGGTGGTGGGGGGAGTTCAGGACTGTGGTGTTAGGGTACTGCTGGACTGGGAGGACCAGTGGAGGGGAGGTTGAGTTAGAGATTGAGTTAAGCATGCGGGTAGAGGTGGAGTGCTCGTGAGCTGGCTGAGTAGAAGCGCTGGGGTTGTGTGGGTCATGTTGCAGTTTAGGATTGGGAGTTCGGACTTCGAGAGTGTCATCATTTGGGCCGTGCGGAGAGTTGTTGGCAAGCTAGTAGTGTCCATGAAGGTGCATTCGGAGGTCACAGGAAGAATCAGGGTGATTGTGAGTTCTGTTGCTGTGCATCTCAGTGACCTCTGCTTTAGAGGTATGGTATGGGCGCAATCGGGTTTGTCGGTTCACGGAGGGAGGCTCAGATCCCCCGGGGGTGGTAGAGTTGGGATTGTGTATGCTGATCGTCGTGGAGGAGTAAGGGGGGGAAAGGATGGAGTTCTTAATGAGTAGAGGATATGTGAGGACATTACTTGGGGTTCCTGTGGGTTGGCTGAAGACCTTGGCAACCTTGAGAAGGGGCGGATTTGTTGCTGGTCACAGAGTATTTGATAATGGAGAAAATGTCATCAAATACTTCTAAGTTTAGGTCTGAGGATTGGATGAGGATAATCCTGTTGTTACATAGGGAGATAGCTGCATCTACTCTGCAAGCAAGTGAGGGGGCTACTGAGAGTCTTAGACCACAAGGATTTTTCTTAGATGTAGTGATCAGGAGCAGTGAGTACAGGGCTTTACTCCATTATGCTCTTCTTTTCTTGGAGAAGATAAGATCACTTATTATAGATCCTTTTTTCTACCTAAGTGTGCGTCAGAAATTAGGGTTTCTGGGTGAGATTTGAGAAGTCTGTGTTTTAGGCACTTGGATGCTTTTTTTGTTAGGTTAGGAGGGTACTAAAATTCATAAGCATTGCAGCCAGCCAGCTCCAGTTTGGTGTCAAGTGCTCTTAGGAAATTAGGATCCATGCCTGAGCAAAAACTAAAACCAAGATAAACGAATGGGAGGGGTGGAGAGTGAGAAAGCTCACGAGGGGAGGAAGGGGAGGAATAGATGAGGGAAGGTAGGGACAGTTAGGAGAACCCCAAACTGAGTAAAATAAAGCTAAGGATACAGGTATGAATCCGAGCTCCCTTCTAAGCTGGCAGCCTCCGGATTGAAGCTATCCTGAGAGGTTTGAGTCCTCTTTCTAATGCTAGGTTTCCGGCAGGTTAGAGTCCTTTGACTCTTTCTACTTACTAGACATCAGCTTTACCAGGGAAAGGATGGACCTCCTTTCAGATTAGGTAAAATAGCAGAGCACTGCCTTCTTTCGCTATAAAAAAAAAAACAGGGGACATTAAGTTGAGCCATTTTTATCAAAGGGGCACTCCGAGAGCAATTGCATCTCCAGTGCCCTTTCTACTCTGGCCCAACTTATTTCTCGCTAGGCCCGTATATGCCGTACTAGGTCATTTAGATCATGTGAGTTTGATAGTGGTAGGCCCAGTAATGTTGCAAGATGGCTACCACATTGGAGTTAGAATTGTGTAAGTGTGCAAGGAATTCCTTCTTTACTTTCCATGTATTGGAGGGACAAAGTCCTATGTCGATTGCGCCTAAGGTGATATGGTCGTCATTTTGAGGATGCGGCCCATGTGCTGGGAAGGGGAGAGGAAGACCCCCATGGAGGAGGGCAGGCCAGGAAAGCGTGACCCCCACCCCAACAGCAAATGAACCCTGAAACAACCCAGGCGCAGATAGATCGGGAATAGACCATAATCAAAGCAAGCGAACCAATCAAGAGAATCAAGAAAGTAGCGAGGACTCCACGGTCGAATCAGAGCAATGCTAAAGTCAAGGCTAGGCGCAGTCCCCAGAAACACTGAGGGGAGAGCTCCAAGTCGGGCAAGCAGTACTCGAGGCCTGCAACCAAACATTCTGCACAGGAGAGCGCCCAGACGTTCCACGGAGTTCCAGAGTCACCGGAAACCTACAGCACCAAGTGTCACAAACGTCAGAGAGAGCTCCCAACACGAAACACCACCAGGGGAGTAGAATGTGGCTGCCCGCCGCTCCCAAAGGGGGCCCCCTAAAAGGGCGGCCCTTTAGTGCCATTGCGGCACAAGCCTACCCCTCGCTCTAGCAGCAGAGGGCTTCCGCCTGGAGCCCGCTGTCCAGGGGGTGTGGGCGTCACTTCCGGTACGCCCGGGGGGGAGGGAGGGTATGTATACCCCTCTGACCCTCCCAGCGGCCTCTTTTCCACCGGCCACGCCGTCTCGACTGGTTGTCTCGTGTCGGTAGCCTGACCCTGGGCTGGGTTGGAGGTTTTGCTTCTCGATACCTGGCCGGGTCTTCATCTCGCGGAAGAGGTTAGTTGTAGTTACCTTGGCCACGGCCCGTAGGTTGACGAGCGATGCTTCCCGCTCCCCCCCTCCCGTATATTCTGGTGGAAGGGGGGGTGCGCTGGCAGAGACTAGGGTACTTCTGGGATGGTGATCTAGGCAGATGAGTGCTCTTGAGCAGTAATATTCTAAGAATTGTCCTATATTGCAGAAGCGGAGATGTAGCTCAGTGGTAGAGCGTATGCTTTGCATGTATGAGGCGCTGGGTTCAATCCCGGCATCTCCAGCAGTCTTTGTGTGTAGGCGTTTGCTGGACTGCTTTTCTACTTGGTAGCATGTTAAGCCGCAGGACCGCACCTCAGCACTGATTTCGCGGCTTGTTAGAACTATCGTGTTCATAATCCCGGGGTCGCGCGAGTACAGTATAGGATGCAGTCCATTAAAAAGCATATTTTGCTCTCTTGATGTTATATGCGTCTCGATGCTCCGCGGCCGACGCACGTGTCATGAATGATTGTGAGTCGCCACCAATGTGAGTCGCCACCAATGTTGTGGAGCTTGGTGCCTCAGGAATCTTTATCCCGGACGTGGTGTCTGAGGCAGGTGCTACCATGGGGTGTCGGTGAGCACATGCAGTGAGTCTGGAGCCCCCCCCCCCGCTTTGGGGGGGCGGTTTTCTTTGCCTCCTGGTCGCGCCGTTTGCCTCGACTTGCTTCCGGGCATGCTTTGGGTAAAGGGCCCCGATCTGCATGCGTGGTGGGGGCGAGTCGGCGCGGACACAGACACACACTGTCTGTGGTGGGGTTGCGGACGGCGCACATCGGGTGTCATTGCTCCAACATTGAATAGGGGAGGCATGGCAGAAATGCTGTTCGGTTGGTTCGATGCACAGGCGTGTGATCACTGGGGGGGCATTGTATGTTGACTGGACGGACTCACTGCAGCTGCACCCGTGCCTGCAGCCCCGTGTTGGATCTGAGCGGGGAGGCATGTTTTGTTTGGTTTGGGGCCCGAGAGGTCCTCCCATTGCTGGGGCGGCCGCGGGGCACTGAAGGGCAGTTGCGTGGTGCAGAGAGCCTCGCTGTTCATTGAGCTTGGAGGCGGCACGGGGGAGGCTCGAGGCACAGGCTAATGTTGTTGCCTCGAGTTTGGGAATGATTACTGACATGGGCTTTCAAGTTTTAAAAGGACATTCATTGCTCATATCATGCTTGATCACTCTGAGATAGTTTTAGGGAGGCTGGTGATATAGATACGCCTGATGCCTCCTTCACTGTGCCAGCGGCCAAGCGTGGGCTGTCTCCTACTCCTACCCAATCACGTTTGTGCGGGGGTGGGTGACTGACTACCTGTGGGGCCTAACTCGGAGAGCGGTTTCTGTTTCAAAGTGGCTTTAGCTCTTTCGTTCTAACACACCGAAATTCTAACTGGTGCCATTCGAGTGCCTTATTGCAACACCGCAGGTGCCTGGCCCGGGTGTTGTTGGGGTTTGGCTGCGAGTTTTCTCGTGTCCCCCCCCCTCATGACCGAGCGAAGGTTGCACGGTAGTTTTGCTGCCACGGAGGTGACGTATCGACTGTTGCGGAACCGAAGGGGATGCTTCGCTGCCCATAGACCTGCAAGACGTGCGTTTGTAGCGAAAGGATGTCGAATAAATGGAAGGATCCGTGCACTGTAGTGGGGGAGTGCAAGGTTCGAGCATTGTGGAATGCGGAACATAAGTTCCAGGAAAGGTGGTGCGATACACTGAATGGCTTGACTCATTTAGGTAACATGAGTGGTAGTCTGCAGGATTGAACTGGGTGTTTACGTATTGTCCAAGCAAGGTCGGGTGTGTTACGTATGTTGGTTAGGTCTCGGTCGAAATTGGGATAGCAGGAGTGGGGGAGTGAGGCGCCTACCAAGGAGGAGGTCGTGGGTTCGGATCCCGGCATGCAAACATACATTACAAAAATTGGCCGTGCTACGCTGAACTTAATTTTGTAGACACTGCATCCCCTGCCGGCATGTGGTTGCGGTAGGGAGGAACGGGCAGTAGCGCTCAGGCATATTTGGAGTAATGGGCCCGAAGCAAGTGTCGCTCCGCAGGGGAGGACAGCGTTGTTGTCACTGCTTTCGGCGGCTAGGTTTTGCTGTTGTGGGGGGGGCTTACCGCAGAGCACCCCCGAGTGGAGGAGTCATGTGGTAGGCTCCCGCGGCCTCCCCCGTGTGAGGACGCGCGTGGTAGGGTTTGGGCGCTCAGGTCGCCATTTGGAAGGGGTTACCAAGATGACCACGTTGGGGGGGCCCATCGGTGAGCGGCCATGATGCAGCAGTCGGAGGTTTTCATGCCACCGTCTGCCCCCGGTTGGAGAACTGGCGTTAGGGTGAATCTCAGTAGTAGCAGGGCCTAAGCTTGTAGCATGTGACTGACGGTCACAAGTTCTTCTATTTCCTACAGCCCCCAATATGGGTGGGCTTAGTAAGTGATCGGCCCCACAGCTCCTGTGAGCAGCGGGCAGAAGGGATCTTAACCTCAGAAAGAGCAAACAGCAACAAATAAAGCAAAACAGATTGAGGTCCAATTCCTTGAGACCTAGACCCTCTTTATTAAACTGAACTTCAGTCCCGCTTGTAAATGCAACAATGGATGGTACGAACAGCTCCCGGTCGTACTAAGGCATGAGGAGTGTTGTGTACTTTGGTTTTGGGTCTCTTTGTTCATTGACCAACATTGACCACCCCTTCCAAGTTAAGAAATCTTGAGCGTGCTGAATGATAAGCGTAAGGTTACTTTTCGAGCGCTACTGCTTTTGGATGCAGACGCCTCAACGGTACTTTCACAGCACCTAAGTTTGAGCCGAGGGTTTCTAGCGCCTGGCAGGTCATCGGCGCTTATGATTGTCACCACATGGGGGCGCTGTTTGTGCGATTTGGGTGTGATTTGAAGATGTAGCACGACGGTTGTTGTTAATTCAGTGTACATTGGAAATAACTAGTGCCTACCCCAGAGCTATTCTTAGAGCTGTGGGGGCCCGAGCGGTCTGAATTGTCGCATTTAGAGGTTAGAGGTCGCACGGTTGATAGTTGTGCGGGCACTGTGGTTTGAGTTACGCCATTGACGCATGTTTTTACAAGTCCAGAAAGGGCGCGCCTGCATTAGCTGAGGGGTACTAGCACTGGGAACTCCGGCTTTGGTGTATGCATGTACTGCATCCTCGGAGTGCTTCGGGTACAGGACGGCTGTTCCTCTTGACACTGTTGCCAGCGCTGCATGGGGACTTTGGCGCCCGCAGTTGCAGTTAGGGGCATTCACCCATTGGTGCGGGTATGGTGAAGGTGAGGCGGACATGGGTTCCCCGTGGCCAACCCTCAAATGTGAGAAAACAGCAGAAGTTGGTGGCGCACAGGAGTGCCTGTGGGACCAACTCAGAGCGGGCGAGGACGTGGCCTGCTGGTGGGTCCAGGGTATGATCACCTTTGAGAGAAGTGGTGTTGCGCACACCAGTGCATGGCAGTGGGCTACATCGCTTGCGGGTTTAGCGCAGGCACTCGACTCATGAATTTGTCATTGGCAGGGGCCAGTGGTGAACAACCTTGGTGTGTGGGGCAGCAGATGGGGTGGTAACTAGTCGATTAGGAGATTGCTGCCTGCATCTGCAAAGAGTGTTTGCACTGGAAGTGCGACTCTGTCCCTTGTAATTCGGTAAATCTGTCTGTGCGTAAGTCCTGGGACAATGTAAGGGGTGCTCATGTAAGGCGCTCCGATACCTTCAGCTCGAGTATGTGCTAGATAGAACTGTGAAGAGTCAACCAATAGCACTTTGCACTTTTGCGTAAAAAGTGACTGTTAAACAAGTAGACATGTGAAGATTTACTAGTGTCACTGAAATGTGGGAGCTAGTTGAGCACAGGTTCGGGATCTGTCTCTTTTCCTCCTTCGGTTATTTGTTACTTTCGGATACCTCCCGGCCGGTGGTTCAGGTTACGAACTGAGTGGCAGCAACCAGACGCAGAGGGAAGCCGGGTCCTTAGTAGGCCATGAGCCAGTGAGGGTGCTGTGACTTCTCGATCTACGCAAGGGGGGCTTGTGCACATCACCGTGCAAGGAAAACGGCTCTGTCATGGCATCTTTAATAATTATTGACTAATAATTATGCAGCACCAAGGGTGGGTTCCCGGGTGCAGTCAGATTGGTAACCCTTACAGGAGGGCAATAAGGGTAGTAGGACTGAGCGAGTGAAGCTTGGTCCGTGATGTGGGCCCGAACAATTGTGTGGCGGTACTAAGTACCTTTAAGCGGTCAGGTGGCACATTAGGATAGTTGTGCTGCATATGTAATGTAACTGGCGCTCATGTATAGCGTTTCAATACTTTGGCATTTACATACACGTTACATTTGTGTAATTAATATGTAATTATTAATGCGCGTTCGATTAACGCTATGAATGGCGGATCGGATCTGCCTTCAGTTGGCGTCGCGGTGTCTGCCTTGGCGGCAACCGGATAGGGTGCCCTGGGTGGGGCAAAACAGTATATCGGTTTGGGGATTGTCCATGGTTCTTTGCGTGGCTAAGTAATGTTTCCAGTACACAAAGACACCCGTTGCTTAAGACCTCATGCTCCTATTGCTTCAACCTTGGTTTGGTCATACCATATTGGGGGCCAGTCACTTACACGTATAAACCGTCGGTTGGCCACCTTAGAAAGACTTTTCTCACACCTGAGATTATCTGGAGCCCCTATAGCTGAGAAATTCGGAGGAGCGCTGGACAGACCACTGCCTCCAGGGGGTGGCTGCCCACTGTAGCAACAGGTGGCTAGGGCATGGGTGCATGTAGCACATTTGTTAATGGTGCAGGAGATTTATTGTTTTACTCTAGGAAACTGGGATCTCATGACCAGGTTCTGTCTTTTTGGCCGTCGGTTACCAGCCCAATGGTGGGAAAGTTCAATTTACATTTACTTTGTGCTGTGTTATGCTAAGTACAGTTCCTACCAGCAACTACGGGGTTGTGCTAACTGAGCTGTAGGACGGTGGCCCGATTGACCCAGTGAGTTATGTAATCCCTGTGATGTCAGGATGAGGTTTGGTAGCACAGGGTAATAGGAGCAGATGGTACTAAGTCGCTCTTGGGTGGACGACACGAAGAGTAATTAAAATAACCTGGTATGGAGTCTCTGCTGTAGTGTGCCACTGTGGGAGTGCGGTTGGCACATTAAATTTACACTGCCTCTGGGATAAGCCAAAGTCTCTGCCTAGCCACCTAGGGGGTGGGCAGGAGTCAGCCTAGTGTGCACCCCCTTCTCCTGACTAGAGAGGTGGGTCCGGCCAGGCTTAGGCGCATACCCCAGCCAACCAGTAACTCCAGTTCAACATGAGTAGAGAATGCCTAGGAGTTGTTTGCAGTCCATTCGCCACCACCCCACAGGGCGAGTGTTTTAGGCCACAAGGTTGGGGATGGCTCTTGTGTGGGAGCCTGGTGAAGAGCTAAGGTCAGGCTAGGATGTCTCGTGCTTTCACCGCACTGTTGAGTCCCAGTCACGAGCGGATTGTATCAGGGTGAGCTGGCTGTGGGTCAGGAAGCGCCAAGGCATCAGTAGCACTGAGCGGCTTACAGCCAGAGGCGGTATCCGATGCACGGGGCATTTGTTAGATTAGAGCCCTACTCAGAGGTACCGTCGTAAGTGCTTGGAGGTCTGTTGGGACCGCCTTTCAATGGAAGCCATTGTCTGGCGGGCTGCTCTGAGCAGAGCATTTGCAGGCGTAAGTAACAGTTTCCGCTACCAGTTCGAATGTGCATCTTTCACTAAGTTACTCAGATAACTGGGACAGGAAGTAAGGTGGGCTGGATAACTCTTGCTTCTACCTGCAATGGCACATCTTGTCAGGAGTGATTGTCAAAATGATTGCACTTCAGCCAGGTATTGTTAGCACCCATCCACACCAAGCTGAGTGTTTAAGGTCACCCTGGGCCGCATTTACACAGCCCAGTATTAGGCCCTTGTGGGTCAGTGCCAGGAATTACTACATTGAACGAAACAAGAGGCTTGCCCGTGGGTTATACCAGCAAAGTTTGGGGAGAGCTAGACTCCGCCCATGGTCGAGGGGTAGGTTTAAGTAGTTGGAGTGGCACTCTTAATTGACATGGGGTTCAATGCGACACTAGGGCATCGCCGCGTTGCGGCCAGAGCACGGGCATTGTGTGGTTCCCAGGGGGCAGCAAGTGTAGGCAAGGCGCTTTCCAAACCTGGCACCAGAACACAAGGTAGTCAGGGCCAACTTGCCTGTTGGGTGACTTGTGTAGGCACCTGGGTAGTTGTCACTCCAAGAAGAGGTGAGTCGTCTCCAACAGTGGGCACAACACATATATGTGTATCTCTGGCCTTACAGCGGTGGGGAGCCTGTCTCATTTTGAGGTACGCACAGGCGAAAATTGTGTACTTAAGGTTCGCATGACCAATGCGGTTGTGATATCTCCTAGCCTACCCACTGAAGGTGTACTGCAGCTAAACAGGGAACTGGGAATGTTGGTTTCCGTTACTTTGGCAGGTTTTAAAGCAGCCAGGGTCGGCAATGGACAGTAGGTACTGTGCAACTGTGATCCGACGGCAGTTATGCAAGCGGGGTGCGCTGCGTAAGTTGTAATTGCACGAAAGGGTGAGGTGTCTCCAATAGTGGGCACAAGACAGGTATTGTTTCAAACCAGCTTTGATACCATTTAGGTGTTCACCAGGGTTTAGCAATCAAAGGGGTTTGTGCAACCGTCTGGTCAACGGGGGAAGTAAGTGCTCCCAGAACCTAGGGTAGGTGACAAGTTCCTGCAGTAAGCGATGCCCGCCCAGTTAGATATGGTAGCCTCGCTGGGTGGTGACACTGCCAGCCAACATAGGGTGCTGCCGTCCAAAGAAATGGGGAAACAAGGTGTCAAGCACAAAAGGCTACTATGTAAAAGAACATCTGGCATGTCCAGTGATCAACAATGATTAAAATTTAGCGGAACAGGTCATTTTCCACCTATGGGGTTGCCCAAGGGTGGGCAGTGGAAACGCCCTGTCCCCCTGGTAGGGAGTATTAAAGGATGGGGGTTAGGTAGGACTTAGACAATCCTTAATGTTAGGCACCATATCGCGCAGTGCGCACTGTATTGAATCAGACAGATTCTCTTAGCTGGTATGCCTAGGGGGTTTCACCACAGAGGGAGCTGAGCTGGCGGAATTCCCATAAGGAATAATTGATGCATGGCATGGGCAGGTGGGACCCCCCCCCTTGCTCATTGTCACATGCTGCTAGTTATGAACATTCCTGTGCGTCATGATTTAGAAAGCAAAGGGACTGCAAGGGTTAAGCATAATCCTCCTCGCCCGAATAGCCAAAGCAGGCAGGCGGGAGTGGGAGCGGTTACCTAACAAGGGGGCTGCTGTCCCATAGATGGGGGACACAGGGGTTCAGGCACACACAGTGCTAGTAGGACGGCAGCTAGGTGGGATCAGCAAATAGATGGGGCAATGTGAGCCTTTGTGTGGGAAATCGTCCCGCCCAGAGTTGGCACGGGGCTAGGTCATGTGAGGCAGAGGAACTTTCCTGCAGGAGGGTGAATAGTTCTTGGCACAGGTTCACAGGACAGAAGAGTCTTTGGTTTATTCAGACACTAGCTGACCCAGGCGAAAGTCAAGGGCTATTGTGATAGAGATGGGGTGCATCTATCACCAGTAGGGAGTGATCTCTTCCCTTAGATTTGCAGGGGGCCTGGAAATGAGCGGTCGCATGTTGAAATGCGTGGTTGGTGAGTTCAGCAACTACATGGGTCAATGTGAAGCTCTGAGGGGCGGAGATGATCCCCGCAGAGGTGGCACAGAGCTAAGTCTGTCGAGGCCGTTGAACATACCTGTGAGTGGCATCTGTTTATGGCGTAAGCTCGCAGACCAGAGGGGTCTGGGCTTCATCAGACATGAGCTGATTCAGGCTAATGTTAAAGGCTACTTTGCTAAAGATGGGGTCCATTGCCATCCAGGCGTACGCCTAAGGTGAAGTTGACAAACATGGGGTGCATCTGTCACAGGCGGGCAGTGACACGTTCCACTGGCCATGCCGGAGGCCCTAGAAAGCAGGTTGCTTTGAGGAGGACGGGGTCCACTTGTCCCCGGTGGGGATGGACTTGTTTCTCCTGGATGTACAGGAATGTTTGGAAAGGGCAGGTTGCAGGTAATAGGAGGTGCAGTGGTGGGGGGCCCTGGCTGTGCCTGTGGCCGCCTCCAGGGCTGTGGCGGAGTTACAGGGCGATCTGGAAGCAGTCTGGTACAGTAAGGGTACCTCTGCGGCAGACGGGTACAGTAAGGGTACCTCTGCGCGGCACAATAGGGGTGCCAGAGCCAAAGACCAGGATCCTCAGGGCAGGGTCCTGGAGAACCGTGACGGCGCCCCGTTAGTCCTTCGGGCGGTTGGGGGCCTGACCAACCGGGGGTTTGCCCTGCTACGCTCCGCCCTGAAAGGGGCGTGAGTTGGTTGGTAACAAGGTGCCACATGATCCGGAGGGTGGATCAACAAAGGTGTAGCGCTGATCGGGCATCCATCCCACAGTGCTGGCTCATCAGGCGGGCAGGGGCAGCATAGGTTGGATGGCTGCCTGCCCATGGATCGCCCGTAAGATAACCCACCTTATTGCATACTCTTGTATGGAATAAACCTGCGACAAGTTTTTCCCATAAAAAAGTGTCTTGTGTGTTTATTTATGCACGTTCGCCTATGGGAAGGGGGAATGTTGCCGGTATTGGGACTATGTGGCTGCCCGCCGCCCCCAAAGGGGCCCCTAAAAGGGCGGCCCTTTAGTGCCATTGCGGCACAAGCCTACCCCTCGCTCTAGCAGCAGAGGGCTTCCGCCTGGAGCCCGCTGTCCAAGGGGTGTGGGCGTCACTTCCGGTATGCCCGGGGGGGAGGGAGGGTATGTATACCCCTCTGACCCTCCCAGCGGCCTCTTTTCCGCCAGCCACGCCGTCTCCTCCCTTCCTCTTACCCTGCGGCTGGGCTGGTGGTTAATGTGTACTGAATGTTTTAATGTTTTCTTTTGCGTTGCAGGCGGAGTTACAGGGCGATCTGGAAGCAGTCTGGTACAGTAAGGGTACCTCTGCGGCAGACGGGTACAGTAAGGGTACCTCTGCGCGGCACAATAGGGGTGCCAGAGCCAAAGACCAGGATCCTCAGGGCAGGGTCCTGGAGAACCGTGACGGCGCCCGTTAGTCCTTCGGGCGGTTGGGGGCCTGACCAACCGGGGGTTTGCCCTGCTACGCTCCGCCCTGAAAGGGCGTGAGTTGGGTGGTAACAAGGTGCCACGTGATCCGGTGGTGGATCAACAAAGGTGTAGCGCTGATCAGGCATCCATCCCACAGTGCTGGCTCATCAGGCGGGCAGGGGCAGCATAGGTTGGATGGCTGCTTGCACATGGATCGCCCGTAAGATAACCCACCTTATTGCATACTCTTCTATGGAATAAACCTGCGACAAGTTTTTCCCATAAACAAAGTGTCTTGTGTGTTTATTTATGCACGTTCGCCTATGGGAAGGGGGGGGATGTTGCCGGTATTGGGACTATGCTAGTAGCAGCGGGTGACAGGCCCACAGACTGCATCGTCCTGAAATACAGTCCGAGATGTGGGTTTCGTGATGATGCACTAAGTGCTACGGCAACTGCCCTCCACCAACAGAAGGCCACTTCCTCTGGAATTACCAAAATATCAATTAGCACCCAGACCGAACTGGAAATGAGATCAGTTACACCCGGGATATGACTGCAACAAGTTCTGTGATGGCCTTGCCAACGATAGGCGCCAAGCCCACGGGAATAGCAGAGTCAGCTCCGGAGGAGGCCATCAGCCCAGCGGTGCACCAGGAAGGTGCCAGTGCCCCCACAATAGCATGAAACAGTGTGCATGATATGGCTGGGAGCGGGCAACGAGCCCACGGGAAACTCCAAGGTGTGTTTACCGAGGAGAGCAACGGACCTCGGCAACAGTGTCTCAGTCATGAGCCAGCCCCTCACAGCAAGGCTGCATAGATGGGCAGCAACCCCCCACAGAGAGCCACAGGTCTGTGACTGTCCCACACCACACAGCAGGGTCCATATTGAAACCCCACAAGAATGCTGCAGTTCGGGGGCTACGGACATCACACGCAGGCAACAATTGTGCACACTCACTCTCCGAACAATGATAGCAGTACCAACAGAAGAAAGTTGAGGGTCGTCGGGTGGGCACGGACTCCTCCACCGAAGGCAGGATGAGTGCTGTTGAGTGGGCTACTCACCCGGGAAGGGTAAATAGAAGAAGCACAAGTCAGGCCTCTTCAAGACACGCTGTGCCAGCTTTGTGGATAGAAGTCAGGAAGGTCAGTGACAAGGAAGGTGGGTGGGTCAGCAGCCAAGTCAAACCCTTATGAGGGGCTGCAGCGCAAAGGCCATGGCTGCCTCGACGATGCATCCAGAGGCTCAAGATTTCTCCAGCAGGTGGGCAACCGCTGTGCCACACTCTGCAGATACCTAGACAGGAGATTAAGGTCAAGAGGAGCAGCAACAAAGCATCTGAGTTTGGCAGCGTGAAGGCCGGCTCGTCAGACTGCTGGGAGTTGATGAAGTACAAATTCTCTGTGATTCACCAGATGTCGAGGGAAAGTCTACAAAATCATGCATGTGAGTAGAGACAGTTTTGTTCATATGCTTTCCAATGTGGTCTTCGATACAATGGTACCTAGTGGATGGAAGGGCATAATCAGGGATATTCACAGATATGTGATCCCAAACCCGGGAGGTTTCTTATGGAGCTCCAACTCCGGCAGCCATCTTGAGTTTTTCCTGATGCCATGTTTTCACTTTCCCTGATGTACACAGTGTGCTGCTGGCCAAAAATGAAGAAGCAACCAGAAGTTCTAACCCTAGACCTCACGATAACTTCTGACAAGGTGCTGTCAAGTTGCATTCTAATTAGTGCTAATGACGACGAGGAGTCAACCATAATGTCCCCTGAGAGTTGTGGCCAGCAGGGGGAGTTGGGGTAGTAAATCAACAACAGAGGGTCAACAGGAGGGACTGGGGCAGAATGCTGAAAACAGAAGGCCTGCCAAAGTGGCTGGGAAAGTGAGCTGACAATGGAGGGCCAGGAGTAGGGGCTGGGGAGCACATGGACTGCAGAGGATAGGTTGGAGGTGCTGTGGAAGTACACCGACAATAGAGGGCAGGCAGTATGGAATGGGAAAGCACATGGACTTTGAAGGCCAGGTGGGAGGGGCTGGGGAAGCACACTGACAACAAAGAGCCAGCAGGAGCGTTTGAGGTAGCACATGGACAACAGAGGGCCAACAGGAGAGGCTGCTGCAACAAGCTGACAATAAAGGGAAAGTGGGAGGGGTTGGGAAGCAAACTGAAAACGGGGGGTTGAGACAGCAGGTTAGATAATGGAGGGCCGGCAGCAGGGGTTAGGGGAACACACAGACAATGGAAGGCAGGTGGGAGGGGCTGTTGGAGCACACAAACAACTGGGAGTAGGTGGGGAAGCACACTGATTATGGAGGGCTGTCGGGAGATGCTGGGAAGCAAGCTGACAATGAAGCACTGAAGGTAGGGGCTAGGGGAGCACACAGACAATGAATTGGGGCAGCAAGCTGACAATGGATGGTTAGCAGTAGGAACTGGGAGAGGGCTGGTGGGAGGGGCTTGGACAAAAAGCAGACAACAGAGGGCAGGCAGGAGGGGCTAGGGCAGCAAGCTGGCAATGGAAATATTCCATAAGCAGTTGGGGGGTGGGAGCCAAACTCCAATATTTTACTGCACCCCAATATTTTGATCACCCCAAAATTTACCTTTGGCACCTCGGCTCCGGCACCCTTGATCTACTGATAAGAGTCATCACCCTCCTCGACATCGGGCCCATGAAATCAACTCAGCAGAGCAATACAATAGTGACTAGGTCACTCAATAACTGAGTTTTAGTTTGATGAAAAGTTAAAGAGTTTTAATCTTAAAATAGGCAATACAGAGAAACGCAAAATATGTTTGCCATGAAGGCTCAGATACAGAGTGCATAGACAGAAATCAGAATTATTCCAAGTCCAAATAAGCAACAAAGAGTCATAAAGACAACATCTCTAGTAGAAAGGAAAAGTCTCTCTGAGTCACTTTCACAAGGAACACTGACATCATCTCTAAGGTAAAAGTGAAGTCTCTCTGGCTCACCCCCAAAACCAAGGGTTTTTCTACACATTTTACACATAGGTAATAAGTAAAAACTGCAAATTCAGCATGGCATGACTTGTGATAACACATATTGGACAAATCAGAATGATGATTATCACACAAATAACTATAACACTAACTCATGTCTAAGGTAGAGTAACTCTTCCATTAGCTTCCACAGCAACAGCGCAGTCCGGAGATGTACAACACACTATGAAACATATTCAAACAAAGACTCATACACCAGTGTGTTAGCAAGTCTGCATCAGGCCTTCCAGCTGAAGTGTCCTTCAAAAAGTTACATTAGGAACACGAAGAAAGTTTCATTAACAATACAAGCTCTCTAGAGAAAATAACCAATTGCGTCACAGTGTCCTCTGCTCCGTAAAAATTAAGGAGAGAAGACAAACAGGGGGACATAGATTTGGAGAGGTAATGAGCAGGAGCAAGAAGAACAGAACAGCAAACAGCATTCATGTTAATAAAATGGTGTCTGTACAAAAATGCGGCAAAACTAAACTACATAAAACGACACACATCTAAACCACTAAATAAAATAGTTTCAAGATGAACATTATTAATTCATCGGTACTACTATATACATTAGAAAAATCATCAGTATTTCAAAATAATTTGTCACCCGAAATTACACATTTAGAAAAAGCTCTAACAGGGGCACTACCTGACTCCCAGGGGCTTGTGGGGCATCCCAAGAGGACCAGAGTTTAGTTAGAAATTGAACAAAATTCATTAGGGCGGGGTACCATGGTACCAGCTACCAGTACCACAGTTTCCAGTGCAGCACCCCCTGTCATAGCACGGTACCTAAAAC
Source organism: Calotriton arnoldi (assembly GCA_963921515.1). Taxonomy (NCBI): domain Eukaryota; kingdom Metazoa; phylum Chordata; class Amphibia; order Caudata; family Salamandridae; genus Calotriton; species Calotriton arnoldi. Next base: position 3,496,248 of record CAWUFW010000644.1, on the reverse strand, counting down.
AAAAAGTATAAAGGTTTAGTGATACACCAGACCCTGTAGCCAGCTGGTACTGTCCATGACATAGGCAAAGAATCAAGACCACTCCCCTAGGTAACGCATCTATGGCAACAAATAATAACATTAAATTATTTTATAAAATTGTATTAAATCCATATATATTTTTCTAAACTTGTGTGGTATTTGGGTGTGTTGCATTTTATCAGATTTTGGGTGTGCATGCACAGTGAAGTTTGAGTAATTTATGTGATTATCTAGGGGAGTCTTCTTGATTCTTTGGTTGGTGGAACCCTGTCCCCTTGGTGCAAAGGGTCTCTCTCTCTTATTTTACATGAAATAGGCAATGCACAGTGGTGGTTGGCTGCTTGCAATGGAACGATCGTAGAACCAACTCACCGCCGTGCCCTGCTGAAGACTTTGCACCATGGGGTTGGCCGCCCATGGTAGGTGTGGACATGGCATGGATGGATGTCAGGCCCTGCAGCTAACCCCCTATTGTGCATGGTTAATGTCCTTGAACAGTAGGGTGTTGGCCCTCCATGGAGGGTTGAGCTAAGGGCCTGGCCGGAGGTCCTGCAAACCTCCCTGGGCCGTGCATTGTGGAAGGTTGGCCACCCTTGGGTGTTTGAGTGCAGGGTCTGGCCAGAGGACAGATCCTACGCCCAAACCCCGCAGCACACAGCCAATGTACGTTCTTAGCAGGGGATTGGCTGCCAGCAGGGCTTAGGGCACACGGTTTGGCTGGAAGTAAGGCCCTGTAGCCAACCACTCCAACCCCCTCTTCCACATACACTTCCCCCCATTCCTGCGCACAGCCTTTGCCTGAATATGAAAAACAAAAAAACATAAATTCACTGAAAAAGTCAAAGGCTAATGTGATGTTATTGTTAGGTATGATAATAAGATCACTTTAACTGTTGCTTTTGCAGACAGACAGACAGACAGACAGACAGATAGATAGATAGATAGATAGATAGATAGATAGATAGATAGATAGATAGATAGATAGATAGATAGATAGATAGATAGATTTCAGTGATGCATACGTAGCTATGGTGAGGTCAACGTTGCCATTAGAGAGACATTTTTTGTTTTGCTAATACATTTGGCGCTGTTTGACGAGTCTGCACAAAACTTTCTAAACAAATGTTTATTCGGTTTGGGTTCAGCTCGCCAAGTTCCTTGCAAATCTGTCACAGGGGAAAACAAGAGGGAGGGGAGTTATAAAGCAGAGTATATATTTTTTAACTCGCACAGGAATCTTTGCTTTCTGTTGCTGAAAACAAAATGCTCAACGTAATTATAACAAACTGAGCATGAAACTGTAACTTTAGTCAGCAAAGCGCATTCGCTTGATTTTGTGTAAATTTCTAATTAATGCTTTTCTAGAAATTAGAGTTTCAAAATGTATGGGGTGAGCTTGAAAGAGTCAAAAGTTAGAGATATCTGGATCATTAGCCCACAGACAGTCTTTGAACACAGATACGCAGACTGTTGACAAATTAAAAATATAAAAGCCCTTCTTTAGACAAGGGAGCATTTCGCTCCCGTCACCCATTTTGAGACAGTGATCCCACAATTGTCTTTGTGGACCAAAAGCTGGCCGCAAACAAAAACACGTCTTTAGCAACTGCCATTGCAGGACATGGAGATCGGTCCCCATTAAATGTAAACGAAAAATGTAGAAGAGAGAGATAAAAGCGGACAAGAGAAGTATTCACTAACACACTCGTTCATGAGGGTAGGGACTCAAAGGTATACCATTTGTTTAAAAAAAAAAAAAAATACATAGGTTTGTGTGGAACTTTGGCTAGGATTCACATACCTCTGTGTGGAGCCCTGAAGTTCGCAAACACTTCTTCCCCGCATACCCTAAATGAGGGTTCTTTGGGCTCTTGTTGGTACTCCCTCTTGGGTTTGGGCACCTGGGACCCAGCTCACAAACCATGTGATGAGACAGGAGGATGAGACAGGAGGCCCCGAGGGCCCTCGAGTCCCTAGGAGTTCGCAGACCTGGTTTAGCATTTGCAAACCCCCCAAAATAAAACAAAAAAAGAACGTAAAATGAATCAATTAGAATTGTAATGAAATATACATATATCTATAATAAAATAAAGGGGGCCAAATCTGGTTGGCTGCCTGTGATCGGTTGTGCGCAGGGCATTGCCCGGCTGCAATTAAAGTAAAACTATGGTTAGGAGAAACAAAATATTATACCTTACGGTAAAAAAAAAATCTGTCCGAAAAAACACAGTTAACAGAAGTTGTGGTTACAAACAAAACCTAAAAACCACTAAAATTCACCAGTTAACTTGCGTCCCATCATGCACTGCTTATGACCGTAGGTATGGCATCCCTGATAAAATGTTAAATGACATCACTTGGCATTTTCAGGGTGTCTTGTGTACAGCATCGAGGTGCCTTGTGATTATGTAAATACAAAACTGTTTTCCCGTTCTGATCATATTGAGCAAAGTTAAATCACAGAACATATGCCAAATTATGTTTTATTCCTTAAGTTTGTTGATTATGTTTTGACTTGTCTTCCCTTGACAATATTAAAGTGCATTTACAGTAAGCTGCGAGTTTTCAAAAATGCATTGTGTTCACGGACTCAACTGGAAAACCACAAGCCTCCAAGCAGATGTCCCACCCAAAATTATTATCAGCGGCCTGGAACCTGCAGATGGCGGCTCACAAACTTCCAGCCGAGCCCTCAAACCTATGCCAAGAAAAACACATTTTATTACATTTAAATGCATTTATTGCTATTTTTAACAGCTTCCTAGATGATGACTAGTCACCTTGGTGATTTCAGTTCACATAGTGCCATTATCGGCAACTTCTCCCACCCCCGGTCTGAGCATGCAAGAATGAATAAATACACAAGACAACTTTTGTTACGGGAAAATATTGCTGCAGGTTTATTCCATACAAGAGTATGCAATATGTGGGTTATCTTACGGGCGATCCAAGGGCAGGCAGCTGTGCCAACCTATGCTGCCCCCGCCCGCCTGGTGAGCCAGCACTGTGGGACACCCAGTCAGTGCTACCTTTGATGATCCTCTTCCGGATCACGTGACACGTTGGTCTCTTCTACTCACGCCCTTTTCAGGGCGGAGCGTAGCAGGGCAAACCCCCGGTTGGTCAGGCCCCCAACCGCCCGAAGGACTAACGGGGCGCCGTCGCGGTTTTCCAGGAACCTGCCCTGAGGCTCCTGGTCTTTGGCTCTGGCACCCCTACTGTGCCGCGCAGAGGTACCCTTACTGTACCGGTCTGCCGCAGAGGTACCCTTACTGTACCCGTCTGCTTCCAGATCGCCCTGTAACTCCGCCTGCAACACAAAAGGAAAACATTAAAACATTCAGAGTACCTTGTCCACCAGCCAGGACGCCGGGTAAGAGGTGGGGTGGGAGATGGCGTGGCTGGCGAACAGAGACCGCCAGGAGGGGCGGGGGAGGCTTATATGCCCTCCCCCCACCTGGCGCACCGGAAGGACGCCACAGTGGCGACCTGGCTAGAGGGCTCCTACAGAACCCCCCAACGACTAGAGCAGGTGGGCGGTGCCCAAAATGGCACTAAAGGGCCGCCCTGCTGAATTGGCCCTCTGTGGGGGCCGCGGACAGCCGCATAGTGCCATTATCGGCAACTTCTCCCACCCCCGGTCTGAGCATGCAAGAATGAATAAATACACAAGACAACTTTTGTTATGGGAAAATATTGCTGCAGGTTTATTCCATACAAGAGTATGCAATATGTGGGTTATCTTACGGGCGATCCAAGGGCGGGCAGCTGTGCCAACCTATGCTGCCCCTGCCCGCCTGGTGAGCCAGCACTGTGGGACACCCAGTCAGTGCTACCTTTGATGATCCTCTTCCGGATCACGTGACACGTTGGTCTCTTCTACTCACGCCCTTTTCAGGGCGGAGCGTAGCAGGGCAAACCCCCGGTTGGTCAGGCCCCCAACCGCCCGAAGGACTAACGGGGCGCCGTCGCAGTTTTCCAGGAACCTGCCCTGAGGCTCCTGGTCTTTGGCTCTGGCACCCCTACTGTGCCGCGCAGAGGTACCCTTACTGTACCGGTCTGCCGCAGAGGTACCCTTACTGTACCCGTCTGCTTCCAGATCGCCCTGTAACTCCGCCACAGCTCTGGAGGCGGCTCCCGTCGTCGCCAGAGCCCCCCCACATGCGAGCTATACTGTCACCTACAACCTGCTATTTCCAGTGCCTCCTGCAGGTCAAGCAGGAACAGGTCCATCCCCACCGGAGATAAGTGGACCCCATCATTCTCAAAGTATCCCTCTACTCTGGACTGAATCAGCTCATGCCTGATGAAACCCAGGCCCCTCTGGTCTGTGAACTTATGCATGGCACCATTGACCCTCTTACGCGAATGTTCCACCGCCACGCTAGACCTGGCCCAGCGCCAGTTTCTGCGAGGGATGATTTCCAACCACCAAAGTTCGCATTGACCCATGCGTTTGCTGATTTCCCCCCAAGTCATACTTCATGGTTTGTAATAGTGCCCTCCTCCCCATGGGAATAAGGTTGTTGCCCCCCAAGTGGATCACCAAGATGCTGGGGAGGGCGCCCCCTAGAGCCAACTGTTGCTCCAGTCTGTTCCTGATGGTGCTCCATCTCATTCCAGGGAAGCCCATCCAGACAAACTGCGTTTGTGTAAACCCCCGCATCCAATTCCTGCGTGCAGCCCACTGAGCCATCCTGGCCACGTATGAATGGCCAATCACCCGCGAATATTTGCCGAATAGGGGGGCAGGGGTGTTCACACTGCCCACCCCAGGGCAACCCCAGCGGTGGAAAATTACCTGCTCAGTTAAATTTTACTTTTTGTTGATCACTGGACATGCCAAGTCTTCTTTTACCTAGTAGCCTTTTGTGCTTGACACCTTGTTTCCCCATTACTTGGGACGGCAGCACACTGTTGGCTGACAGCGTCACCACCCAGCGAGGCATCTATTACTCACCGGGCGGGCGTTTGCGCCTAACTGCAGGATCATATCACCTGCCCTTGGTTCTGGGGTGCCCTTATTTCGCCCCGTTGCCCAGACGGATGCACAAACCCCTTTGCGTGCTACCCTGGTGAACACCTTAATGGTATCAAAGCTGGTTTGAAACAATATATGTCTTGCGCCCACTACTGGAGACACCTCACCCTTTCATGCAATTACAACTTACGCAGCGCACCCCGCTTGCCTAACTGCCGTCGGATCACAGATGCACAGTACCTACTGTCCATCTCCGACCCTGGATGCTTTAAACCTGCCAAAGTGACGGAAACCAAGCTTCCCAGTTCCCTGTTTAGCTGCAGTACACCTTCAGTGGGTCCGCTAGGAGATACCACAAACCGCATTGGTCCTGCAAACCTTAAGAACACAATTTCCACCTGGGCGTACCTCTAACTGAGACAGGCTCGACACAGCTGTAAGGCCAGAGACACACATATATGTATTGTGCCCACTATTGGAGACAACTCACCCCTTCGTGGAGTGACAACTACACAGGTGCCTACCCAAGTCACCCAACAGACAAGTTGGCCCTGACTACCTTGTGTTCTGGTGCCAGATTTGGAAAGAGCCTTGCCTTCACTTGCTGCCCCCCTGGGAAACACCATGACCGTGCTCTGGCCGCAGCGCGGCGATGCCCTCGTGTAGCATCGAACCCCTGTTCAAATAAGAGTGACAACTCCATCTACTTAAGACTACACCATGACCATGGGTGGAGTTTAGCTCTTCCCCAAACTTCTGCTAGTGTAACCCATGGTCACGCCTCCTGTTCAGTTCAATTTAGTAATTCATGGCACTGACCCACAAGGACCTAATACTGGGCTGTGTAACGCGGCCCAAGGGTGACCTTAAACAATCGGCTTGGTGTGGATGGGTGCTAACATTACCTGGCTTAAGTGCCATCCCTTTGACAGTCACTCCTGACAAGATGTGCCAATGCAGGTAGAAGCAAGAGTTATCCAGCCCGCCTTACTTCCTATCCCAGTTGTCTGAGTAAATTAGTGAAAGATGCACGTTTGAACTGGCAGCTGATACTGTTACTTACGCCTGCAAATGCCCTGCTCAGAGCAGCCCGCTAGACAATGGCTTCCATTGAAAGGCGGGCCAACAGACCTCCAAGCACTTAAGGTGGTCCCTCTGAGTAGGGCTCTAATCTAACAGCTGCCCCTTGCATCGGATACCGCCTCTGGCTGTCAGCCGCTCCGTGCTACTGATGCCTGGCAGTCATATTTAACCTTGATATCCTCACAGCATAGCAACACTCACCGCTGCCAAATGCCTTGGCATGAGAACGTCCGCTGGTCGTACTAGTCAATACATTTATTATTTAAATTAATGATACTGTGCATATGAATAAAACTATGCACCGGCAGCTGAAAATTTCACACGTTAGTAAATGTGAAACCTTTGGATTTGCCCATCGAATTAAGCCTGTCACCGCCCTAGGTGAAGTCTAGCCCTCCTGAACTTCTGCTAGTATACCAGGGAGCATACAAGACCGTGGGAACATGAGGGGACAATATGTATCAATCCCTGCCCTTTCTTGAATACTGGGAATGCCAAATGTTCCTTAATACATTGTAGCCGGTTTGTGCTTTGACTTTAACTTTACTGCTCCAACCCAGTTTGACCCCAAAACTTTGGAAAAACCTTCGCAGTAACCTGCCCTTTCGTAGAACATGCCCTTAATGGTACATGACCTTCTACAAGCCTGCGCAGAAATCCCCCTCTGACCTGCTCGAGCCTGCGGCCATTTTGCTGAAAGCCCTGTGTGCCTGGGGGAGGGGAGTGCTACTAACCCTCAAGTCCTCAGGAAGCTCCCTCACTGCTGCAAGTGCCCCAAAACATTTATTATAAAACATTTAATGGATAACAACCCGCTTTGCGCCCACCTTAATGTGCCAGGCTGTGAGCAATTAGGTACCCCACATATCTCTTCCCTCTGAAATGATGAAACAAACCGGCCAAAGCACAATGCACAGGCAGTGAGTGTGCCCAATGAGACACCCCCAGTTCTGTGTGATGCAAACCCTAACGCACCGTGTGCCAGTTTGTGCATATCATTCTGGGGTGACTAAGTCCTAATGTGCCCCTTTACCTGGATGATCCCCAGTACGAGGGTACAGACTGATGACCAAGTGCCACACAGCATGACCCAGAGAACCGAGCCGGTCAAAACATTGTGATTTCAATCTTAAAGTAAGCATGCACGCTTAACAGGATTTAGTAAAGCCACCCACTGTCTAATGATTCGGGCGCGCACCGTGAAGCTCCCCTTCCAATGGATAAATCCTTTAAACTCCTAAGTGAGGTCCTGATTCGATCCAAGGAAACTTGTTTTTATGGCAGTCGCCTGAACACAACACCACATTCAACTGCGACAGACTCACGCATTACCATCGCCTCTCTTAAGTGGATCCGCTGATCATACACCACCGGCATTACGCAAGAAAGACACATCAACATGCAGAGCCACCTTTGAGATCTGCTGACCTGCCCCAAGCCTTTGCCACATTGCCAGACAAGCCACCCTGCTGAATAAAGTTAACCTGGGGCTGGACCAATCAATTGTTTTCCCTAGCACTGTTCTCTGTTATCCCAGTGCTGTGTCTGGCAGGTGCTACCCTCCTGGGCATACAATGGGCGTGCCCTGCAGTCCCTTAAGCCATTGACGACCCCCCCGAGCCCCAACCCATACTACAACCGCTGACTGCGGGGGAAGGGGCTGTCGTGGGCAGGTGCTGCCCCTGACCCTGAAAAGTAAACCGACCAGGGGCACGACAGTGAACCCGCGGGAGCCCGGTCCGGCCCCGCAACAATTGAGGCGGCTGCGCTGTCCCCAACACTATCCAGCTCCACGACCTGCCTGCCCGACGTGCCATAAACTCCCTCAAGGCACGAGCACCCCGCGAAAGAGGCCATCCTGCCCCACCCGCAGCCACGGGTGCTTAGAATAGTGTGCCGCCCTAGTATCTGGCTGTTTTGTTCATTGCATCCAGATATATAATATAGCAAGTAACATCCTACCTACAACAAGTCAGGACTGTTATCTTTGTCTATGGTTGTTAGTCGCAGGGCCTCTCCTACGTGAAATGCGGTGATTACCGGTCCTGACCGGGACTTTCAGGTTATCACCACGATAAAACTAATTAAGGCTCAGTGACTCGCCTGATCGCATAAATTGCACTGTTTTATTCATCCGCAAAATCTCCGTATCTCTATAATCCCAGCAATGACCTAACATAAAGAGGGCACGTGCAGCCATGGTTACCTGGCGCCAACTACAGATTGTTCCTGTTACCCAACTCAATGGTACTCAATATTCGACCTCTGATGTATGAAAGGTTGGGTGTGCCCACCTGGATTAGAGCCTGTGACCCAGAGATCTAACACTGATCCCTGCAGTGGAGGTGATATTCCCCTGAGCAACCAGGCCCGGTCATCTCACGCTCATGACCAGCTCCAATATTAGATATTGCATCCTACAGAATATGTTCATAATTCATGTTCTGCCTCATTCCTTTGTGCACTAGTTGTTGCAGATTAAATAGCGCGACCCGCCCTGCAAATATTGGAGCGCTTGCATGCGGCCAGTTACCTTACACAAGGACACGATCATTTAGTATCCACGGGGAAAAGCGGGATATGACCTGAATCTTAGGTTTGTGAGCTGACGCCTGCCTTTTTGCGCTACATGGACCGGCATGCGAGAAGGGTTTCCCCGAAGCGGGGGCACGGGCTCACCGATGAGATGCAGAGCCAGTCCCGCCTTCTTTCAAGCCGGCGCACTGAAGCCCTCCGTCCGCATTCACAAGCTGACACACGCGACTGCAGCAGGCGCCCGCCCCCTCGAGTTATACGAGCGCTACACAAGCCAATTGACCTGCCCCGAATCACAGGATGGAGGGCAGAGACGGAGAGACAAACCCAGGTCTCCAACAGGCCTTTTAATGCCAAAACATTCTTAACTGCGGCTCACAAGAACACGGACTGCGCATATACGTGGCTGAGACACTATTCACCTGACTCGCTGCATCACAAAACTGACGTGTTTCCACGCATCACAAGACGATCTGGTTCCAAATGGACGGCAGAGGATATGGGGTAAGAACATATCAATCATAGCTGCCAAAGTTCTAGATTGCCATGTGTGACATTTTCACTTCCGTGCAATGGCGATATTTCACCAGCCATGAGTGACCCCTCTTCACGGGCATAGCCAAGCAATGAAGACGATACAACACACTACCATCAAAAAATGCACCAATCTAGAGCAACAAAAACCCACAAGCTGCTCCCACCCCTGCTGCAAAGCACCCGAAACGGGAGGGCCCTGAGCGCTGTACGTCTGCCTTCCTGGAAATAATGGAGGGCAAACAACCGAAAGGACTCCCACGTCGCGTCCACACCCAGGCTTGAACCCCGGTCCCCCGGACACAAGTCCGCCGGGCCACCAAGCCTTCCCGCAACTTATCGTGTGCACGCCTGACTAGGAACGACAAATCGCACCCGAACCTCTGCCCACTATTCACATCAGGCACCGGGCGCGGCCTGGACGAAAACCACACGCATGCCTCCGTGCGGATTGTTGGACAGAAAATGATTAAGTGGTGATGGTGCTTGTCGGAGTCCCAAGAGAAGCCACCCCCAGGCTCAGAAAGACCAGACTTGCCCCATGCACTGCTCGGGCCGCACCCGGGGTAGCCACGCCCCTACTTCACTGCATGCTCCAAGTCTGGGTGCCCCGCTGGACCTCGGGCACACTCCACTTTACTCCCCACAGATAACTCTACGTAGAGGAACAATCGACAAAGATAAATGGGGATCAGCGCTAGGAAAGCATTATCTACAATCTGCGCTAGTAACGCGCTATATCCAATACGCGCCGGAAACCCAGCAAAGACCCCGGGTCACCAGGAGGAAAGCCGACCCCTCGCGGTCTGTTAACTGCTCCAAGCGGGCCCTACTCCTGTGACGGTTTGCTGCGGGCTGGGGCAATTACCCCTACAACCGTCGGCAATGTCGTCTCTAACCCCGACTGGTGGCTACACTCGCCTCGCTATTCTACGTCGGCACATTGTCCCCCCCTCGCAACCTTATTTGAGATAGAGGAGGGGGTGGGGGTGGGCGGTGCAGCGGTGAGCTCTGACTATGCATGACACATTGGTCAATGCAAATACATGGTCTTCCGTGGACGGCTCGACATAACTTTAGTGCCCAGTTCTCGGAGCTCCAGCGGAGGAAGTGGAGGGCGCGGGGTCTCGCTCACATCCCTCAAGGCAATCTTTCACCTGCCTCCCATTACCTAGGCAGAGGAGCGCTCCCACACCCGGCACCATGCCCCATTACCCCGACGCTTGCCTGCACCCGCAGAACAGGGGCTCGAACCTGCACCCTCGGTGACAGAATAAATGTACGCACACCATATGGACGCTGAATTTACGGCCGCCAGCTACCTCCCGTATGTCTATACCTCTCCGCGCCGCAAAACCAGGGAGCCTGACCAAGTACCGGGGGAGCTCCTAAATCTGCCCCCCCCCTTAGGCATCACAAGTCCGGGCAGTGCCTACCCGAAGAGGCTTGGGGGGGACAGACGACTCACCCTCACTTGCAGCTCCCTCAGACGGCGTGAATCTCAGCGCGAGGAAAGACGGCGGGAGACGACCGACCAGATGGCGTGGCTGGTGAACAGAGACCGCCAGGAGGGGCGGGGGAGGCTTATATGCCCTCCCCCCACCTGGCGCACCCGAAGGACGCCACAGTGGCGACCTGGCTAGAGGGCTCCTACAGAACCCCCCCAACGACTAGAGCAGGTGGGCGGTGCCCAAAATGGCACTAAAGGGCCGCCCTGCTGAATTGGCCCCCTGCGGGGGCCGCGGACAGCCGCATTCTAAGTGTACTGTCACGTGTAAAAAACATGCACAAGGTCCCCAGGCCAAAAGGGGGAGCCCGCAAGCTCGAAACACTAAGTACTCCTCCTAAATTGATGAAAAATCAGATCAAGGACAGGACTTCCTCTAGAGATTGCAAACGTCTGGCTAACTATGCAAACATCAAGCAAAGTATAGAAGGACGGTAATGCTTTCATTTTTTTTTTTTGCAGTTTTATATAGCGCGAACTCGACCCAAAGCTATTGGAGCATTTTGCATGAGCACCAGATGCATTACACCTGGACACATTCCTTTTTTTAGGGTCGTTGAGATTAACTGATTTTCCCAGAATCACAAAATGTTGAGCAGACGCAGATACTCGAACCCGGTTCCCCAGTTTCAAAGTGAGCAGCTCTGGCTGTTAGGCCATATAGCGTGAACTCGACCTGAAAGCATTGGAGCGCTTTACATGAGCACCAGTTACATTACACAAGGACACATTCATTTTTTAGGCAATGGGAGATTAAGTGATTTACCCAGAATCTCAAGATATTGGGCCAACGCCAAGACTCCAGCTCGGTTTACCAGGTACAATGTTTGCAGCTCTAACCATAATGCCACATTTTTTCCCAGATCAAAGTTCATATATTTGGTGCAAGAGCAGGGCACAAGTGAATGCAGTATAACATCAAAACCCCACAAATTCACTTTCAAAATGCTACAAAGGGAAAGTTGTGGTTTCTTCTACTCATAAGACATTAACAAATGCTTAAAATAACCTTAGAAATTCCCTTTAAAAACATAACTATGGTTACACAACAAAACACAAAAAACGAAATTTGCATTTATGGTTGGCTGCGCAAAACCCCAAAAACCTTGAAATGGCCAGTTATGGTTAGCTACACAAACCACAACTCAAGCCACCACTATGCACTAGTAATGACCTTAAAGATGAAGTCACTAATGTTATCTTAAAAGTCATAATGAATTCCATCACTGATGTTACCTTAGATGACATCATTGATGACATCACTCATGTGATCACAAGTGAACATTGCCACAATTAGTTACACTCCCTGACTGCTTGGAGCCCACAAGTCAAGTTGAGCAGGAGCTTGATTTCCTGCCGCTCCACCGCTCTATAAAACAAGCCTCCAGAGCCCCATCCCAGTATCCATGACCACATGACTCAGGCTGCCAACAGCCCGACAGCCAATACCAATAACAACTAATATCACCTCTCTCCACTGCATTTGAGCCAGTCAAACAGGAGCCAGCAGGGTTAAAGAGCAGCCAGAAATCTACAGCAGCATCCTGGGTCACATGACCCAGAGCAGTTCAGTTAATCCAGAGCCTCACATTTCTGCAGATTGCCAGTATGTCCTTGTCCAGATATCCTTAGAAAAGGTCATACACAGACAGAATACCACCGGTCTTTGTTTACCATGTGCTCCCACCAACCTAACACTGCACTATCATCACCATCTCACACACCAACAGTCTTTTTTTTGGTGCCCCACAATAATCCTCCTTCTACACGGATTCCCTCACTACCACCCTACAGCAATGCTCCTCATAGCCCCTCCCACATGCATTTTAGTTGCTTTATAGCGCTGCTCATACCAGTGTAGGGTGTCAGAGCACAATTATACAGAGACAATGAATTGCCTAAATCAGTCTATCGGAAATGTTATATATGATAATCGATCAGGGAGGAGCAGCGGCCATTATCCTCCTTGATCTTAGTGCCGCATTCGACACGGTCAATTTTAACATCCTTATTGAGAGGCTTAGGAGGGCAAAGGTGTCCGGAGGAGCCATCTCTTGGATCCAATCCTTCCTCAATGGCAGAACATTTCAGGTCTTTGCGGGGGAATCCACCTCTAGGTCTTTACCTCTCAGGTATGGAGTTCGTTAGGGATCCTCCCTGAATCCCACGCTTTTTAATGTGTATATGAGCACTGGCTGAGGTCATCCAGCCGTATGGGATCAAAGTAGTCACGCGGATGACACTCAGCTGGTGGTATCTCTAAATCACCCACTTAATGTTCCATCTGACCTAGAATCCTGCCTGGAGAAGGTAGCTACCTGGATACAACATTCGTGTCTCAGACTTAATGGAGACAAAACAGAAATCATGTATCTAGGTAACACATCCAATAAGGAGCTCAAACTGTCATGGCCAATCTGCCTGGGGCCCCCCCGGTCGCGAAGTCTAACATAAAGAGCTTGGGCATGTGGCTTGATAAGTCACTTAAATTCGACCAGCAAGCAGTGGCAGTGTCAGGGGTCTGTCACGGCATCCTTAGAATGCTGCGGAAAGTCCTTCCCCTACTTCCCATGGGGGCAAGGAGAATTATGGTCCAGGCCTTAGTCCTCTCGCGCCTGGACTACGGCAACGCATTGTACCTAGGAGCACCTAAATCCTCCTTAAGGAAGCTTCAGGTGGCACAGAACTGTGCCGACCGACTTTTGTCAGGTTTGTCCACAACGCAGTCAGCCATCCCCAGTATAAAGGCCCTACATTGGCTGTCCATAGAGGAGAGGATTACATTCACGGCCCTATGTACTGCCCACAAGACTCTTATGGGTATAGGCCCCCGCATCAACCAGTCCCTTATTACGGCGTACAGTGCAAGGAAACTACTCCGCTCGGCGAACTTAAATCTAGCCACCATCCCTAAAATTCAAAGGATGCGAAGCGGGGGTCGCTCCTTCTTGTACAACACAGCTAAGCTATGGAATTCCCTTCCCCATAATCTGCGCTCAGAGACATCCCACTTCACCTTTCGGAAGGGTCTTAAAACCTGGCTATTCCAGAATATCAACTGGTAGCCTCCTCCCTATGCCTGTTTTCTGCCGTCAGCGCTGGGATGCCTCAGGGTAGCTATGCGCTTAATAAGTGTTAATTAATAATGACAATGAGGATTACAAGGTGTCGGAGTCACGTCACCGATACTAGTTGTCACTATGTTTTAAGAGTGTTTGGTCTGGAGAAGCACAAACTCAGGATTTAAAATGTACCTCAGTGCCTGACTTTGCTAATAAGCCAACCCTTTTTAGCAACATATGGATAATGAAAGACTGATAAACCCTTTTTAGCAACATATGGATAATGAAAGACTGACAAACCCTTTTTAGCAACATATGGATAATGAAAGGCTGGAGAACAAAACATTTCTAACCTATACCATGCAGTTTGCATGCAGCTCTTTGTTGACAGTTCATAGGTCACTGTGCTGTATTAGGATTGTAATTTATGAACTGCAAGTAACAAAAGGATCTCTGTGACAAAAAGAGCAACTCACTGAGCTATCCACATATAATGCTGTTCTGTGATCTAAATGGTATTTGCAATAGAAGCGAGTGCTTCTTTGCAGCAGGTATATTAACTGCGCTGCCTAATCATGAGTCAAAACTGCCACGAGACAAAATGCGATCTCTCTCCAGCAAGAACATTAATCACCAGAGTTAGCTTGACATTTTTCTTGTTGCCAGAGCAACACAGGACACTCAACTAACTTTGCAGCAGGTGCTTTTGAACTCATAAGTTCTTGTTAAGCACAACGCCCCCCCTCCCCGAAAGCTCCACGCCAGGTGCGGGTACACTGCCCGCAGTGCCCTCAAGCTGGCCTTGTTTCCAGTTTCTTCACAATATGTGATTTGAAGGATAGGTTTGAGCTAATGGTTAAGCCATGGAATTTTGCATTAGGTATGAGTCAATGGGAGACCCGTTGTGTTGTCTTGCATATGTACTAGTATTCTGCCTGTATATGAATCATAAAAATATAGTTTTGTCATGCAAGTGTGTGTCTAATAGGGTAACGTGGCGATGTAAGCAACAGCATGTCGGCTCCCTCCTGAGCTTTGTGTCACCAAAATATGATTGTAGAATGGCACTGGCACTTATGTGTGTACGCAGATTACAGAGTGTAAAGGGTGGGTGGCAAGGGGTTGGGAGGGACTTGCTGTGTGTCCATGCCAAGTGAATTCGAGTTTGAAGACATAACTCTGTGCCATGCAACCTGTAAAGAAGCTGAGTTTGGAAATTGCAAAGCAGGTGAAGTGATTGCTGGCTGGCAAGGAAGAACCAAGCTTGGGTTGTTGCTGTAGTAAATGTTCAGTTTCATAATACTATGCTTCTAGTGTGAGCACAACAAAGAACTTAGGGCCTGATTACAAGTCTGGCAGTCCATGGACCACCAGACTCATGGTGGCGGTGGTGGGACCCCCGGATTACGACTTTCTGCGTCGTTCCGGCAGTGGACCGCCAGCTGTGCCAGGGAACCGCCGTTCCCTGGCAGTGGCACAGAGGAGGGGCAATACAATATGCTGAGCGGAACTCGCACTGTCCCACTAAGCATATTTTGAGTTCCTCCACCACCAGCCTTTTCATGGCAGTGAGACCGGCACAAAAAAGCTGGCAGTGGGGAAACAAAGAGGGCCCTACAGGACCCCCATGTGCCCCAGCCATGGGAATGCATTCAGGGAGGCACAACATGTGCCCCCCTGTCTACTTGCACCCCCAGTTCCAGCACAGCATGGACTTCACAGTCTATGCCGTGCTGGAAACTATTTTGCTGTTCCCATTACGGTGCCCTTTTTCAGGACACCGCTGTGGGAATGGCAAAAGGACCGTCCGCCTGCACGAGTTAAACTCGTAATCAGGCGGGTGGTCTTTGCGCTGCTTTGTCGGTGCTGTGCCATCGCAAAGCCAGCGCAGCACCGCCAAAGTCGTAATCAGGCCCTTACCTAATCAAAAAATGTAAGCTGACTTATGAAATATGTGCAGGCCCCAATTACACGCTGTCTCTAATAGGGTTCAATAATACTTCTTTAGACTGGAAGAGCCATGAAAATTACCTTATAGTCAGGGAATGGAAGGGTAGACTTAGAAAAATTGGGAAAATAAGTACAATCTCTTCCACATGTTTTTGTTTCAGAACATTTGCTAATGCACCACTTAGAGAACCTCAGGTCTGATGTACCATTGGGCAGAGTTATTTCTTACTCTGAAAAAATACAGGGATCCATTAAGAAAATGGCTCAGTTAAGAACAATGTAATATATATGTTCACTGAAAAAAACAAAGGTTACATGAACAGTATAGTTAAGTTGATGTTTTACTCACACAAACCATGGAAATTCAGCAGTTATAATTATACTTATGTTAAGAAACTATAACTTGTGGCCTAAAGTTACTTAACCATGAAAAGGTGTAACTCGACCTTCAGTTTGACGGGGGGAAACATGGCGGCTGGCTAACGTCCGTCGCGTGACCTCGCAAACCCGGAGAGAGAGAATCACAGTAATGGAAGGATTCGGCGGACCTCGACGGATTCAAACCTGCATGGTTTGAAATCTCTACAAATCGGCATTTCGACGGAAATTATTATTTTTTTTTTTG
The DNA here is from genome assembly GCA_963921515.1 of Calotriton arnoldi. Taxonomy (NCBI): domain Eukaryota; kingdom Metazoa; phylum Chordata; class Amphibia; order Caudata; family Salamandridae; genus Calotriton; species Calotriton arnoldi. Next base: position 3,479,950 of record CAWUFW010000644.1, on the reverse strand, counting down.
TTAAAAACGAAACGAGACTTACTACATATGGGTGTAGACTTTGAGTCTCGCATCGGAGGAGTCTGGAGTAGAGCGGCGGCCCGCTGGAGGGAGACGCGGGCTGCCTCACTTCTGGTCGGATTCCGGGTGAGAGGAGGCAGCGTCAGCATCGGACGTGGCAAGCGGCCAGGAGAGATACGTCGGGACGGCTGCTGGGACGATAGCGACAGCAAGGAGGAAGATCAGGAGAGCAGCCAGTCGATACTGGGAGAGAGTGGAGGCCCTGCAGAGGTCTGGAAACAGATGGATGTGCCCCCTGTATTGAGGTATCAATTGTGCCGGATGGTAGGCTGCAAGTGAGAGGAGAGAGTGTATCTCCTGATACGGCCATTGAGGTAGGCAAGTGCTTACAGGGGGAGTTTATGGACTACAGGGGGTGACATACAGGGTGGATCTAGCAGCCGCAAATTTAACTAACGAACGTATACTCGGGAAGATCCACCTGTGGAAAGAGTCTCCAGAGTTTTTGGAGCAGGAGAGAGTATTGGACGAGATGTGATAACTTCACAAAGTAAAAACAGGTATCTCTTGCGCTCCCTTCCGGAGTCAGCTCGAAGAGGAGGAGGACAAGTTAACGGGAAGGGTGAAAGTCAGGAAATCTTGGTTCCAGCCCCGGTCACAACAAAGAAAAAAGGGGTAAAATCAGGAGGGAAAACCTAAAAGGTGTGGCCCTAGGGCGACACGGAATTCAACAAAACCCCTTCCATCTTTACGCTCCTACTTTAAGATAATGGAGCAGATTGCAGCACCATCTGGGGAGGGGGGAAAGAGGGCAATATCTACTGCACCAATACAATTGGAAAATAGATTTTCTGCTTTAGCAGAAAAGCAGGACAAGGAGGGACAGGGGGAAAATAGGATTGAGAGGGAAGAGGTGGAAGAAGAAGTAGAAATAGAGTATCATTCCAGCGCTACATCGTCTGATACCCATGGGGCATCCTCTTTTCCCCCACTCAAAGAAGTAGTATAAGAAATGAGAGCTTGAGAGATCCTGAGAATCAGCAACCCCCAAACGCAGGCATGGTTTTAGTTGAAGATGTCGAGATATGTGTCCCGATAGGGATTACCCCTCAACTAAGGTCAGTCGATGGAGAGGTGGTGGAAGGGGCAGTAGGAGGGATAGAGTCTCAGGTAGAAATAATGTTTCGGAGTCTAAGATTAGATATTTTGAAAAAATTTGAGATCTCGGAAAACAACCAGAAAGGAATCCAGGATAAATGCGAGACTCTAGAAGGAAAAATAGATGGTATAGCACAACGGACTGGCATACTGGAAGGGGAACTGAAGGAGCTTTCGGAGGTAGTAACTCAAAATTCAGGAGAACTAGAAAAACTTAAAAGACAGAATAGAGTATTGGAGGAAGACATGGAGAGGCTAGAGATGCAGGCAAGACGTAATAATCTAAGACTTCTTCAGGTACCAGAAGGCTCTGAGAAGGGAGACATTAAAGCATATATCTGTAAACTATTAAGAGAAGGGGTCTTGAGAGATAGACCGGACATAGAATTGGAGAATGAGATCCAAAGAGTCCATAGGGACCCGTTCAGATTGAACTCAGCAAGGAAGGCACCGAGAAGAATCCTGATTAATTTTCAAACATATGCAGTGAAGGAATTGGTGCTGGGAAGAGCTTTGAAAGAGGGAGTACAAAAATATGAAGGGTTTAGTTATCAAATAAGGTCGGATCTGGGCAGGAGAACTGCACACAGACAGTGGGAGCTGGGATCCCGAATGAGTGAGCTTCGTAGTAAGGGTGCCCAGGTGCAGATGAGATTCCCTGCATTGCTGAAAATAATGTGGCGTAACAAGATGTATAATTTTCAAACTCCAGAGGAAGTGGATCTTTTTTGGTACAGATGGAGGGTTGAGTATTTTTGAGTATCTCTTTTGGATATATCTAGATATAGTTGTGTTATAATGGGATAGTAGATAGTAGGTCACGTAGAAATTGTAAAATAAAAAAAATAAAAAAAATAAATAAATAAAAAAAACTAAATGTACACACACAGGATGATATAAAGGGTTTATGTAGACGCCGTTTTTATTTTTATTTTGTATTTAAAAAAAAATTCTCTCCGGGGGTGGGGGGGGTCACAAAGGGCAGAATACAGTGCCCAGGGAGTAAAAAGGGGGTTTCCCGGGGGGGAGGGAGGGCACAGGGTGAGGGGAGTATAGGGGTAAAAAGAAAAAAAAATGTCCTTAAAATGCTGACCTCAAAAGGGGAAATGAATAAGCAAAGTAGGGTAAAGGATTCAGGCAGAAGGAGTCGGAAAGATGTGGGGAACTGTGGGGAAAGTAGAAAAATAGTAGAGGATGGATAATCATAAAAAATATGTTTTTTGACATGGAACGTAAACGGTCTAAGGGGCCGAAAAAGACATGTAGGGTGCTAGAATTTTTAAAGCAAAGGGATGTACAAATCATTCTCCTACAAGAGACCCATCTAGAGAGGGAGGAGTGTAGACAGCTTTTTAGTAAAGCGCGTTGGGCCCAAGAGGTTCTGTGTTCAGATCAAAGGGGAAGTTCAAGGGGTGTGGCTATTATTATAAGGAAAAATTACGGAATTCGAGTATTGAAATATGAGACAGATACTACAGGGAGATGGTTAGCAGCAACAATATTAATACAAGATAAGCCCCTGGTGTGTGCTGTGTACTATGGGCCGAATGAGGACAATCAGGACCCTTTAGCAAAGTTGGAAATCTGTCTGTTAGAAACAGAAGCACCTATAATCCTGGGAGGAGATTTTAATTTAGTTCTTAATAAGGAACTAGATAGAACGTCACGTGTGAAGTATGTTACCCCACCAAAAGCTTTTGCCAGATTAAAAAGCATGATACAAGAATTTAATTTGGTAGACATTTGGCGTATTAAGAACAAGGAATTACGGGATTTTACTTACTATAGCAAAAAATATAGACATCATTCCCGCATTGACTTCTTTCTTGTAGACCAAGTTTTATATACGGATATAGAAACTGTATTACATATTCCAGCAGTTTTATCTGATCATTCCGGAGTGGTAATGTCTGTGGATTTCCATCAAAAGCAAGGGTCAAGAAGGTGGACGTTGGATAGGACCCTATTATTAGATGAAATGGTAATTAGAGAATTGGGAAAGAAAACTGAGGAATATTTCTTAACTAATATAGGCTCTGCGAGTGAGCAACTTGTCTGGGATGCTTTTAAGGCCTATTTACGGGGAATATTGACATCTATAACCAGGGGGAAAAGAAAGTTATTAAAACAGGAGGAGGAGAGTAAAATAAGGGAGATTAAGAAGAAAGAGAGAGATCTACAGAAGGCCTCCTTAGATGGTGCTATGAATATATCCCTCTTGGCTAAAGATCTAGAAAATTTGCAGGCAAAATTTCAGGCGCAATTAGATAAGAAATTATCTGATAAATGGAAGGTTAGTAAGCTTCAGCATTTTGCGTATGGGGAGAAATGTAGCTCTTTATTAGCATGGAAGGTGAAAACAGATAGAGCTAGGAACATAATAAAATGTCTGAAGAGTAGAGAGGCAGGGGAGGAGCTATGTGCAAATGAAGAAATTGGCCGGGAGGCTAGTGAGTTTATGAGTGAGCTATATAAGGAGACTGTATTTCCTAATCAAGAAAGGATGGAGAATTGGTTAGGACAGACTAGGCTCCCACAGTTGGATGAAGAGCAAAGGAGATATTTGGAAAGAGAGATAACAGAAGAGGAGGTCAGTATGCAGTGTAGAAGGATGGCGAGGGAAAAGCAGCAGGGCCAGATGGCCTTCCGGTGGAAGTATATCTTTGCATATTAGAATATATAGTACCCGCTCTAACTTCCATGTGTAATAGGCTATATTGTAGGGGAGAGAGTATCCCCACCACTTGGTCTGAAGCTACCATTACTTTAATATTAAAACCCAATAAAGATCCGCTAAAGATTGATTCGTATAGACCTATATCCCTTATAAATGCGGATTATAAGATCTATTCCGGAATTATGGCATTGAGAGTGTCTAAGGTGATAAAAGGGGTTGTACATCCGGATCAGAGAGGTTTTATCCCTGGGAGGCAACTTAATGAGCTAACCTTCCAGATGATAGGGGTAGTGGATATGGTAGAAGAAAAAAATCCCCCTGACGGTAGTGGCAGTAGATGCTGCCAAAGCATTCGATCAAGTGAATTGGCAATATTTGTGGGAGGTCTTAATCTGTTTTAATTTCCCCAAAAATATGGTGGAGGCAGTAAAAAATCTGTATCAAAATCCCAGGGCTAAAGTGTTGATTAATGGAGACTTAACAAATTGGATCAGTATAACTAGAGGGACAAGGCAAGGCTGTCCCCTGTCTCCGCTTCTATTTAACCTATATATAGAGCCTTTCGCTAACTCAATCAGGGCAGATATTGAGATCCTTTCTATTAATTTTAATGGGTTCGAAGTAAAACTAGGATTATATGCTGATGATCTGATTGTATATACTACAAATCCCCAGGAGGCGATACCCATTTTGATGAGAAGGGCTGAAGAATTTGGCTCACTTTCTGGGTATAGGATTAACACAGATAAAACTGAGATCATGCAATGGAATCAGAGAACAAATGTTTTAGGGATCAAAACCCAAATGAGATATTTGGGTGTGATAATCACACAAAAGTTAGAGGATATCACAAGGGTGAATTGGAAGAAAGTGAGTCAAGAGATATCAAGTTTATTGTTAAAATGGGCGAATCTACCATTAACCATTTACGGCAGGGTAAATCTTATAAAAATGGTTATACTTCCGAAGGCTACCTTTCTTTTTAATTCCATTCCCCTAACTTTTAGGAAAGAGGATATAGCTAAAGTACAGGGAAAAATTGGGAGTTTCATATGGGCGTCAAGGGGACCCAGGATCGCATGGAGGAAGTTGAGAGGAAAACTTGGAGTAGGAGGATTAGCATTACCCGATTTGCTTGCCTATTGTTATGCCTTCCATTTTAAAAATTTTCGTATGTTGGCAAATAAGCCCGATAGGTCATCGTTGGGCTTATTATTTTCCGCAATGCTCGGGGAGGTTAGACAGGGCCAGCACTATTTCCTTTTTAAGTATGGAGACCCGAAGTTCTTTAAAAAGGTCAGATTAAAAGTAGGCCTGGGCGGAAAACTACGCTACGCTCGCGTAGTTTGCGAAGTTTGCGCTACTTCGCACAACGCGAATTGCACGTAGCACAGTGCAAACACGCGTAGCGTAGTGCAGCGGTCATTTTTGCTTGCTCGCGGTCCTCAACGTCAAGTTGGCGACCGCGAGCAAGCAAAATGACATCCCGGCGAGACTTTTCCTCGTTCGCGATCAGCAACACAAGTTGCCGATCGCGAGCGTGGAAAATAAACCTCCCGGCGAGATTCTCAACGCGGGAGGTCAGGTTTCTCATTGCGAGTGGTCGCGTATGCTCGCGACCGCTCGCGATGAGAAACTACCAGTCCGCGTTGAGAAAGCTGCCGCTCGAGTAAAAATCTACTCGAGCGGCAGTAAAGACAGCTCGCACTGTGCAAGATGCCGTTTTCAATGATTGCACAGTGCGGACAAGCATCCGGCACTGTGTAATCATTGCGAACACGCACTACGCAGTTCGCGTAGTGCTACGCGAAGCTCGCGTAGTGCGAACTTCACTTTGCGTAGCTTCGCGAAGCGCTACTTCGCGAACTACGCCCAGGGTTAATTAAAAGTTTTAAATACTGCATTGAAAACATGGATGTATGTCCGGAAAAAACTGCGATTCACATATTATTCTGCACGGGCACCTATTTGGGAATCTCCAGGTACCCCTGAATGCCTGAAAGATAAATTGAGCCAACCATTAAAAGCAGGGGGTATATTTCACTGGGCAGATCTAATGAAGGATAACAGGTTAGTGAGCTGGGAAACACTTAGTAACCTGACCAGGGGGAAATTGACAAGGTTCAAATATTATCAATTAGGCTCCTGGTGGGAAACTCAAAAATGGACGCACGAGGAGGAAGATTCGAAGTTAGATCAGCTTGCAAGAACAGATGATTGGAAAAGGAAATTTCCTTTTGGTATTGGTCCTTCGTGGAAGCAGAGGATACGTTTAGTACGGACATTAGAAACCTATGGGGTGAAAAATTTAGAGAGGAGGAAGCCAAGACTCTGTGGACGGATTCTTTCGATATGTTACGAGTAGTTGTAAAACCTGCCTCGCTAAAACGAAATCATCTGTTTACTGTCCACAGAGTTTACTGGTCCCCGTGGAAGTTGTCGAAGGTCACTGGTAATCAATATTGCTGTCCAAGATGCAAGCATGAAGAAGCTGATGACTTGCATATGTTTTTAGAATGCCCAAAGATTACGCAATATTGGTTGGACATATGTAATTTTCTAGGAGATGTTCGGGGGAAAAAGATGAAGGTAAGCCCACATCTAATATTTTTGGGGCTTACGCAAGAAGAAGGGATGAAGAAGGAGGTGGGTTGTATGTTTACCTTCTATGTAGTAATATTGGCAAGACGCGAAATATGTATTAAGTGGAAATCTGAAAATTCACCGACCTTTGCTGAATGTTTAAAGAGTGTTATATCAGCTAGTGAATCAGATATGGCTTGTGATCCAGAAAGTAGAGACAAGATCTGGACCTTAATGTTGGGATGGAGAGAAAGGACAAGCGGGTCCAATGATTAAGCCTAATAGTGCTGGCGGTTCTGGTATCTCTAAGGGCCGTACAGGTAGAAGTGGAGATGGGACTAGAAACAGCATTTCTCTTAGAGAGTACTCCAGTTCCTCTCAGACGGTTTTCATACGGAATGTAGGGAGAGAGGAGGAGACTCAGTATGAGCATTGGCAAATAAAGAGAAAAAAAAAAAAAAAGTTACTTAACCTCTTCGGGGGCCGTCCGACGTCACAGTGGGCGTGTGCGGAGGACGGCCAGGGGCCGTCCGTTCCGCACACGTGTGGAATTCTCCCGTACAGCGGGGTAATTCCAGCCGCGTCGAAGCGGTTAATGGCACATGTTATAGTTTCTTCAGATAATTATAACTATACGTATAACTATAGCTGCTGAATTTCTATGGTTTTGTGTGGGTAAAAAATCAACCTAACAATAACGTCCCTGTAACCTTCATTTTTTTCAGTGAATTTCTATGGTTGTTGTAATGTGAAGTAATATTGGATGAGTTTTTTTTTTCTTTTCTCAATTGGTCTTCGGATCTGCGGGGATCCGCGGATGTACGTCCCTTGATATCAATACATTTCTTTCTTTAATAACTCCCAAACTACTGAACAGATTTACACAAAATTACAAAAAGGTCTCCTTCTAGACCAAGCTCTACCTTTGTGCAAAATGTGGTGAAATTCTGTTCAGCGGTTCGGATTGAAGTTGTGCCTAAAAACTGCAAAATCCCCATAGGCATTGCATGGGGGAAAAGTGTTTTTGGGACCCCCTTTTTCTCGGCCCCCGCTTCACGTATTACCCCGAAACTTTCCAGACAGCATCTCACTTACTTGCGTACTACTTTTTGAAATTACGTGAAGATTCGTCAGACGGCGACAAAGTTATTAGCGAAACAAAAGATGCTTCGTCTAAGGGAATAGTTGGTCGTAACTATAACTACCTACTGGCTATTGTTTTTAATTTTGTGATAAGTGCATTCTGGTACCGCGTTTATTCGCAAACTCAGCCTGATTTTTAGAAAGTGTGAAAACAAATATACACATATTGTAATTAATGTTTATGATCAGTAGTTTACTAATATAACATATAACGTGATATTTTCATAAGTAATTTTATGTTTCAACACGGTTTATTCCATTTCCCATTATCGCGAATACGTCAGTATTCGCGAATACTCAGCATTCCTAAATATCACGTGAATACAGATTAAAGGTATTTCCTTGGATAAAACTCTTTTCATTATTCTAGAAAGGAAGTCCCCGCCCAGTTTTCTTTTCATTAGACTTCCAGTGCTGACACTGGAGGTTCACATTCCAACACCTGCTGTTGTCCTATTGGAAAATTATTTTGGAGGTTTTTTAGGTTTCAAATTAAAAAGAAAATGGCATCTGGTGGCAGTGGCGATCAGAAGCCATACCCTGTGGAAGAAAATTTGTCAGAGGAGGTACTCCTGACAAAGCGCCAATCCATTGCGTGGGAATTTTTCACAAACCCCTCCGGGGAAAAGGAATTGGTGGTAAAGTATGCGAAGTGCTCTCTATGTGAGAAGTGCAACACCAATTGCACCAGGGGACCCTATACCAACTGACCAGCAACATTTCCCTGAGAGGTCACCAGAGCTCAAGAAAATTGGGACATTTTGTTTGGACTACAGGAAAGATTTCACTGTAGGGGAAGAATATGTTGCTGCAGTTCTGGAGGCAGCAAAAGTCTACAAATGCCACTTATAATTTTTTTTTTTATGACACTTCTATCCCCAGTTTTGAGTTATTTGAGTCAAAACCTTTTCCAGCTGACATTTTAGTTGTAAAAAAAAAATAATAATACAAAATGTTAAAAACTCCAAAGAAAGTTCTGAAAAATCATAAAAAACAAAGGTTCTCGTTAGAACCACCTTTCTTGGTTTAAAAAAAGATAAACTGTATGTGTCTGCATGTATAAAAAAGAGTATGAGTGAGTTTCTGTGTTAGTGAGTGGGGGTATGAGTGAGTAAGTGGACGTGTAAATGTTTGAGTTAGTGGGTGTATGGGTGAGAGAGGAGGTGTATCAGTGGCTGAATGGATTTGTGAATGAGTGTGTGAGTTATTTTATAGGTGAGTGGGTGCATGAGCGGCTGTATTGGTGAGTGAGTAGGTATATGTATGGGTGTGTGAATGGCTTTATGAGTTCATGAATTAGTGTGTGAGTGTTTGTATGGGTAAGTGAGTGAGTGTGAGAGGCTATAAATGGTGGATCAGTGGGTGTATGGGTGAGTGAGTGGGCTTGTGAGTGTCTGTATGGATGAGTGAGTGGGTTTGTGAATGCCTGTATGGGTGAATGAGTGACTGTGTCAGTGACAGTATGAGCGACTGTGTGAGTCACTAGCTGTATGGGTGACTGACTGGCTGTGTCAGTAGCTCTATAGGTGAGTGAGTAGCTGTGTCAGTATCTGTATGGGTGAATGAGTAGGTGTGCTTGTAGCTGTATGGGTGAGTGATTGGGGGTGTAGGTGGTTACATGGGAAAGTGACTGGGTGTGTTAGTGATTTTATAGGTGACAGAGTGGGTGTATGAGTGGCTGTGTGGGTGAGTGGGTGTGTTTGTAGTTGTATAGGTGAGTTGTTGGGTATGTGAGTTGTTACATGGGATAGTGATTAGGTGTTTTAGTGATTGTATGGGTGTATGAGTGGCTGTATGGGTGAGTGAGTGCCTGTGTTAGTAGCTGTATGAGCGAGTGAGTGGGTGTGTGAATATATGTATGGGTAGGTGAGTGCATGTGGTAGACCCTGCATTAGTAAGTGAGTCAGTGTGTTACTGACTGTATGTGTGAGTGAGTGGATGTGTGAGTGCCTGTATGGGTTAGTGACTGGGTGTGTGAGTGGCTGTATTGGTGTGTGTTTGGATGTCTCAAAGGCTGTATCAGAGTCTTCCTTAGTGTACAGTTTCACAATGTACATTTCTTGAACTACACAGAAAGAAGTATTTAGGAAATTACTTTTTTATTTTTTTTATTAGGCCGAATCCGAAAACAGAATAATACAGTACATTATGGATGAAGCGAGACAGAATGACTCAAAAAACCATATAAAATGAAGCAGCATATCTTGCATTGATGCATAAATAGCTTTATATAGTATATACAGAAAATGCTAAAACTCATGGGTCTCGGACCGGGGGTTATCTGCGTTGTCTCTGAAGATCCCCTCCATCAGCGCCGAGTACGGGCACCTGCACCTTCGTTTTGCTCCACCATTTCAGGCAATTCCTTTTTCAGACAGTACCTGGCTTACTATTTTTGCTGGGAGTCTCTCCTTCATCCAGGCGTAGACTACTTGATTCGCTCCATCCAATCCCTGGCAAGTCACCCCCTGAGCTCCCCTTGCGCACAAAAGAATCCTCGTCACCAGAAGAGTGGATGGATCTGAAAAGGAGAAGAATTCATCTCCAGAATCAGTCTCATTTCTGGCTTCCAGGTTATCAACTTGTTCGACCCAGCTCTGATTCTTACGCCGCCCAGACCTGGGCTTCTTCGAGCTATTAGTGGGCATTGGCCTTAAAGGTGTGGGCCTTACTGTAGCTAAGGCTGTGTTTTCCCCTTCCTTGATTATTACTGTTTCTGGTGCTACTAAGGGCGCCCAGGGGGATAGACTGGCCACTGTAATATTGGAGTTAGAGCCCCCTCCGCAATCCTGAGTGCCTCCCAATACTGCCTAACTTTGCCCCGGTAGGATCGCTCACCTCATTCTGTACAGTAATCCCTGCAGTAGGCAGTGCGGGGATCTCAGATTGCTGCTTCTCATTAGACTGCATTACAGCACCTTCATTTTCCATTGCAGTCAGCTTTTTGGTTAAAGACTTGGTAGCAAAGAAGGCTGCCGGGATGGATTTTTACCCGGTGTCGCATGATTTCTCAGTGGTGTGCTCGAGTCTGCCCATAGCGTTTGCACTGGTGCGTTGAGATACACTTTCGATCTTCTTCGTGGAAGAGAGATTCACGGTGCCGCAAGTCTTAGCTCCTATTGTGGTCTTTGGAGGCATTTCAGCTTCTCGCTTAGGAGTCTGGCATCGGAGTGTATCCAAGGTACAGGGAGAGCTGCGGAAGAGGCACCAAGTAAACCAGCGACACAGAGGTAAGTGGCATCGGAGAATTAGACTATACATGGTCCAAATCATATCAGAATCAAGTCGAAACACTCTGGAACATCTAGTGGGCCATCCAATCGTCAGTCAATCGGAGCATAGAACATAGGGAGACACGGGGGTCTGAGCGGGCAGAGAGCTTTGCACAGCTGACTGCTCGGCCACCATCTTGCCTCCCTTTACCTGAGGAACTTACTTTACTGCAATAGATGGTGTCATTCATCTGTTTAAAAAGAAAGGTAACATAAATATAAGTTAGTTTTACTTTTTACAAAATTCCACAATAAACGTTTAGTTTCTGCAATGCATAGGTTCATTCTTTAAACAAAACAGTAGACTTTTCTTATGCTGTAATATTATTTCACATTATAGTAAAGAATTTCCTTTCCCCTTTTTTACTGTTCTCAGCTTTTGTACTTGTACACCATAAATTATGTCCTGTATAAACATTCATCCCAGAACAGTCAGCTTTTGTACTTGTACACCATAAACGATGTCCTGTATAAAGATTTATCCTAAAACAGTGGGGAAAAAACAATCATAAAGATTGTAGAAAAAAACGCCAGTTCTTATTTCAGCACCTGCTCTTTCATTTTGGAAATTTATTTTGTTGATTTTTTAGAAATTATTTCCAAACACAATGGTGTCTGGTGGCGGTAAGGATCAGCAACCACACCCTGTTGAACACAGTTGTTCGTAGGAAGAACCCCTGGGAAAGCGGCAATCATTTGCATGGAAGTTGTTCAGCATCCCCTCCAGTGAAAAGAAAGTTATGGCAAAGCACATCAAGTGATCTTTATAGAGAAGACCCTCTCCAAGGGGTACATCGCCAATGTATTCGTGTGGCACTCCAAACACTGTTGAAAAAGAACATAAATATATGTTAGAATTACATTTACAAATTTCCAGAAACAAAGAGTACACATTGCTTATACTGTAATAGTATATCACATTATAGTAAAGGATTTCATTTTCCCTTTTTTACAGTTCTCAGCTTCCATATTTGTACACCATAAGGTATGTACTGTATAAAGATTCATCCTTGAACAATGGGGGAACGCAGTATATCCCTATAAATAAGTGACAGTATGCATTGCACTCACTACAATTAATTAATTAATTGTTTTACCTATACTTAATGAACATATCTTAAAAATAACTCTTTTATTATTAGAAGCATTGCAATACTACTAATAGATATAAAGCACATGTGAAGTTTGGAGACCCTTTTGAAAACATCACCCCTGGTAGGCCAAATGATGCCTTAAACAATGATGATCCATGCAGAAGAAATACCGTACACCACTTTTTAACTTTTTAACTTTTTAAACAGTTATCCTCCTTAGAACTTTGGTTGAAGAAACAAAAGGTAAGAATTTGGTAGTTTGAAAGGCAGTTTTGGTTTGAATTTAAGGTTGTTGTTATTGCATTCCGTTTTTCCAGTTTCACTCTTTAAATTGACAGTGTAGTATCCAGATGTTATATTAAGTCCTTTGTGAAAGATGATAGCCAAAGTAGTATGAGTTCTTCAAGAAACTGATATTTGTCCAGCTCTGAAGCTCATATTTGAAGATCTATCTGCTCTGCATCGCTGTCGCATTAATAATAGGTATTTTCCACTTCTTCATTTATGTAATGTAGACATAACATCTGATCTACAATTTGGGCAGGTCATATTTTGTCTAGCCTTTTTGATCAATATGTCAGATGGTACAGTTTTGGAATCCGGTAGTGTTAAATACAGAAATTGCTCAGAATTGATTTGAGTGGTAGATGTAAAAGAGCAATCTTCACAGTCATGGTTCCATGGGTAACTCAGTCCAAATAAGTCATCATTACTTATTTCTTCTTCTTCTAAAACACCAAGGATGACCATTATAAACTCCTGTGCATCTTGTTAAGTGTTCTTAGTAAATTGTACTGATTCACTACGGACATCTACTAGATCTCAAATGCCTGAAGTGCAATGTATTACCGTTTTATCACTATGTAAATGTTGCAGCAAACCACACAGTGCAGAACATAATCTTTTCTGTGGTTTCTGTTCAATTGCATTAATGAAATGTGGCAAATGGAAGAATACATTGAGAACAACATTTGCATAGCAGTTGACACCAGAAAGGATTTGACAACTGGTAACCTACTATGTCCCCCAGTTTTTTCTTCTTAACACCTCGCTTGTTGTCCTTCTTTTCAGCAACATCCGTAGATACTTGTGCAAGATTTCGCTTTGGACAGATTATCCGTTTTTCATAAATGGGATACTGACCTATATGAGGAGCATATACATTTCTTAACCGATTGTACTCTTTGACACAACTTGCATCAGCATTAACTTTGCTAGCATCAAAATCAACCAAAAACAAACCGGACAATGTTCTTACGTGAGACAATATGTAAATATCACAATATTTAGGAACAAGGAAAGTTGTGATGGACCTGAACAATATAAAAAACATGTGTACATGCAAACTAGGTTCAGTAGTATCAAAAATATTTTTTATTATTTTTTTATAGATAATTGTAACTAAATACACAAAAAACAACCATAAAACATATAGTCCTCTGTATATATATTTACACTGGGTTCAAGAGGGTCAAATAACAAAGAAGGTTTTCTTACTTTGACAAAATCTGATACATAATATACACAGTGTTATTCATCGATATATAAGAAATTATTTGACACACTACAATTAATGTCACAGACATATAAACAAAGATAATTATATGAATGTGTTCAGAGGACAAACATTTCTGGCATGGCCTTGAGAATCTGTATCCTACGCGCGTTTCGGCTGTGTGACTTCATCAGGAAGCCATGTACAAGAAGATAGAAACCTAAAGGGAGGGTGCATGTATAAACAAAACATGAGTCAAATTAATTTAATAAGGAGTAAAAAGAGAGACGGTCCTAATACAATATTAACTACCAATTTACTTAGAAAAGATAAAACTGAGTCCCTGGGGACTTAAGAGATAAAAACACTAATTGCAAGCCAATTATAACTAACAGAGAGACTTTATCTAATAATACAGTTTAACAGTGTGCCGTATTTAATAGATATTCATCACCAAGGGATAGAATGGGATCAACAGTACCAAAAGCCACCTGAAAGTAAAAGATTGGTTGTGAAAGCTATAACCCAAAGAGTAGAAGAAACACCAAGATAAGGTCTGTGAAAATTTCTAGCATTGAAAAGTGGCTCAAAAAGATCATGCATAATATTAGTCCCAAAGTTCTATGATATTGATGTGTTTCTTAAATAGGTAATTACGTGAGACAATGCAACATATGACATACCTTCTTTAAATACAGTACTACCAATATTAATAAAAGCTGCATCTACACTTAAACCTTGATATTTATACAATACATCTACCAATCTGCTTCACGCCATCAATCCGATCAAATTTTATTTCTAAGTATTCAACCTCATCCCTATTTGGAAAGTAAATGAAACCAATCATTTTACCCAAAGCACCAATTACTAATCCTTTTTCAACATTTAAATTATGCCATAAAATTACTCTATAGTACGTGTAAACACTTTACTAATCTTGCAGTCCTCAAAACAGATTTCTCCAATGTATCCAAATTTGCTTGCAGTTTTCTACTTAGCAGTACTGTCAACCCCTGGTGTTCCATTTTGTCATTGCTGTAATTTTCAAAATGTTTTCTTTCTCCAGTTTTAGTAATTCTTTGTTAAAATTGGAGCACTCCTGAAGTGTGTGCATTAAACAGACTATGGATTTCTCATTAGCTGTGCTGCTGTGTTGTTAGAGGAAAATAGTTTCTTGATAAGTCGACTTTCTAAGGAAGGTTTCCCCTCCTTTGTCAGAACTCCTACTCTAATGTCCTTCTGAACATTTCCGTATTCCAAGTCAGATGCTTGACACATATTCTTAACCAGTTCCTTGTATTGGAAGTTTAGCCAAATGTTTGCATTGCCAATACTTACCAAAGATTTTCATGTTACATCATGGAGAAGTGTCTTGACAAGAGGCTGTCCTTCGACGGGGGAAAGTTGCAGTACGTCACCGAAGGCATTTACATGTTTTCCTCCAAACAGTACGTCATACTCTATTTTCAAAATCTGTTGCATTCTCAAGTGTACGAAGGCAAGCATTACGTTTTAGACCATGCTCACCTCATCGGTGATTGAAAGCTTGAGTTCCTTAAGTACTTTTGAGACTCCATGACAAGTTTCACTGGATAAAGCAAACACAAGATGATGGACGGAGCGCTGAAACTTTTCAGACACTCACCCCCCAGTCACAGATCTGGGTTGAATCCATCATCATTCTTTAGCTCACTTCGCCACCCCAGTTCAGACACAGCTATATGCAAATCAGTCTTGACCCTGTGCCTCATGGGAACAGTCCAGCCCGAACTGCCAAGCCATGTCTTCCCTGGACCGGAAACAAGCATCCTGGGACCGGTTTTGGGCTAACAGCCCTCATCAGCCAGGCTAGCTTGAATCCAGTGGCAAAGTGATCAAGGGACCCACGTCTGGGCATACCCTGCCAACTTAGGGCGAACAAAGCAAACACAAGGAGATGATGGACGTAGTGCTGAAACTTTTCAGACACTCACCCCCAGTCACAGATCTGGGTTGAATCCATCATCATTCATTAGCTCACTTCGCCACCCCAGTTCAGACACAGCTATATGCAAATCAGTCTTGACCCTGTGCCTCATGGGAACAGTCCAGCCCAAACTGCCAAGCCATATCTTCCCTGGACCGGAAACAAGCATCCTGGGACCGGTTTCGGGCTAACAGCCCTCATCAGCCAGGCTAGCTTGAATCCAGTGGCAAAGTGAGCAAGGGACCCACGTCTGGGCATACCCTGCCAACTTAGGGCGAACAAAGCAAACACAAGGAGATGATGGACAGAGCGCTGAAACGTTTCAGACACTCACCCCAGTCACAGATCTGGGTTGAATCCATCATCATTCTTTAGCTCACTTCGCCACCCCAGTTCAGACACAGCTATATGCAAGTCAGTCTTGACCCTGTGCCTCATGGGAACAGTCCAGCCAGAACTGCCAAGCCATGCCTTCCCTGGACCGGAAACAAGCATCCTGGGACCGGTTTCAGGCTAACAGCCCTCATCAGCCAGGCTAGCTTGAATCCAGTGGCAAAGTGAGCAAGGGACCCACGTCTGGGCATACCCTGCCAACTTAGGGCGAACAAAGCAAACACAAGGAGATGATGGACGGAGCGCTGAAACTTTTCAGGCACTCACCTCCAGTCACAGGTCTGGGATGAATCCATCATCATTCTTTAGCTCACTTCGCCACCCCAGTTCAGACACAGCTATATGCAAATCAGTCTTGACCCTGTGCCTCATGGGAACAGTCCAGCCCCAACTGCAAACCATGTCTTCCCTGGACAGGAAACAAGCATCCTGGGACCGGTTTTGGGCTAACAGCCCTCATCAGCCAGGCTAGCTTGAATCCAGTGGCAAAGTGAGCAAGGGACCCACGTCTGGGCATACCCTGCCAACTTAGGGTGAACAAAGCAAACACAAGGAGATGATGGACGGAGCGCTGAAACTTTGCAGACACTCACCCCCAGTCATAGATCTGGGTTGAATCCATCATCGTTCTTTAGCTCACTTCGCCACCCCAGTTCAGACAAAGCTATATGCAATCAGTCTTGACCCTGTGCTTCATGGGAACAGTCCAGCCCAAACTGCCAAGCCATGTCTTCCCTGGACCGGAAACAAGCATCCTGGGACGTTTCAGCGCTCCGTCCATCATCTCTTTGTGTTTGCCAAGTTTCACTGGATAACTTCTGGTATTCCAGTTTATTGTCATGTTCAACAGGTAGCATAAGTATCCGATGTAAAGTAATTTGATTCTGTAATCCTCTTTAGGTAAGCTGTGAGAACTTCAATTATAAAGCATTCCCCAGTGCCAGCTTGACAACTAATGTATAATAGTATTGGCTTAAATAATGAGCATTTACATTCATTCTTCTCGTGGAGGAATCCATGATATATTTTCTCCTTTACCTCCATATAAATTTATTTTTGTTCGTTGTTCAGTTGTCCAACTAACTGTTCCAAATCAATATTTTCCTGTCTTGCTTGTTGCATTACACTTTCCACCTCATTCATGGCTACTGCAGCTTCATTTTCAATAATTGGTTGTCCAAGAGGATCTACAACTCAGTGGGTCCGAATTTTGACTGCTTTGTGAACTCTCCTCAGCTATCTCAGCAGCGATGGTTTCTTCCTGTTCAATCGCATTATTTAACATTTGCAAATATTTTGGAAACACTGAATGCTGTCTTTCACAGCATTGTCAAGATTCTTCATAGCAGTCATAGTCTTCAAGTAATTCCGATTCAGAATGCCAAGACTTGAAGAGTTGTAGAAGTCCTAAATTGAAAAACTCCCTTTTTGTTGGAGTTTAGCAACTAAGTTTAATGTGGTTAAATAGATTTCCATTTGTGTGTCTGAACAAACAACCGTCACAACAAACTACTGCATATTTCCCTTCTTCTATGTTTTCTGTTACATTTCTTCTATATCTATAGTTTTGAAGTATTCCATAAAGGCACATGTTTTGAAGATGTGAACTCCTTCTTGGATAGTACGTTTCCAACAAATTTGATTTTACAATGTCTGTACTTTCCGGGTCGAGCTCTAGTAGGTACTGCATTTCGGGGAAAGACTTCAACACTCTATTTCATATGCTTGCAAGGCCTAGACTTACCCAAACAACTCCCCTTAACTTTGAGTACAAGCTGGCTAAACTCAATCTATCACAGCATTCATAGGAACATATCTCTCTAGGGGAAAGCATTTTCAAACCGAAGCTGTAAAATTTCTTGGTTACAGTAATTTCTACTGAAATATCCTCCCACATAACCTTCATCTCGGTCTTCTCTGATTTTGTAATATACGAAGTGACGTAGCTAGCAACAGCGATGGAGTTGACTGCAACAAATTGCATATCAATATTAGCATTCACATTTTGAGAAAAACAGGATTATAGTCATTAATAGACTTGGAGGCCACTGTTCATCTCAGGTTGTATGTGTTTTTCAGTGATTTTCGTGTCAGTGTATGTCTGACTGCAGATAGAAAGCTGTTTACTTTTCCTTGGGAAACGGCAAGTCTTGAAAATACAAAACAACATCTTGTTTAAAAAATGTCCTTTACATCTGTATTTGACAGCAGTACTTGCCACATCTATATGTTTGAGAGCGCAAAACTTGCTGTCTGAGGTCTTTTTCCCCACTGTCTTTTGGGATGGCACATATCACATACTGTTCTATGAAACTGAGTACGGACCATCACTGTCTATTCCAAATTTCTGTGCATCTTTTATTCATAACAGCATGTTAATATGAAGAGCACCTCTTGCTTGGTACTCTTTATGCCAAAAGAAATCAGTTACTTTGCCAAGAGGAGGATTTGTTTTGCTGCAGATGAAAGACAGCATGGCTTGAAACCTGTGGTTAAAATATCTAAAAACACAAGGAAGATCCAAAAAGCAAAGTTCTCCTGCTGTCTTCACATTGATGTCCTTAATATTTGAGTTTGCTTCTCTCAAAAATTCAAGCAAGTCACCTAAGCGTACTCTGTACGACTCAGTGTAACAAACCAAGTAGGTGTACCTAGGTTTCTCAACATACATTTCAGTTCTCCATGACGACTAAACCAATACTCATTGGTCCTGTGTTGGCTCGCCATCAAATTAATCAAGTTGCATTCCACCTTCTCATCCTTCCCATGAACTTTGTCAATGAATTCTTCTGCAGAGAGATTTTGTAGGTTAACTCCTGTCTTTAGTATGTGGTTTACATCATATGATAGTCCAGACAAGTCACTCTCAAATAGAATATGGAATATCTATAGAATACATTTGCGAAATCTAGGGTCTTCTTAATATAATCTGGTTGACCCGTACTCAGCTGCTGGTATTTGCACTGGGTGGTAATCATAGCGGCCACCTGTTCCAGTAGGAAATAGTTGTGGAAAACTGCGAGCCTCTTAATTTTTCTCCCACACACTCATGGGAGCTCCTTTTTCCTGTTTCATTTGAAAGAGATCAATAATATCACCAATAACTTCTTTAGAAGGCAGTGGACAGATGCCGTAGCATTCATAAACTTCTTCTGATCTGGATCAATCCACATTTTCAATCTGTCCACTTGATGGCAATGTTTCATTCCCCATACAAGCTACATCTTGAACAAAATCTACATTATTATGACAAATATTATTTTGTACTAGGTATAATGTCGCTTTTTTACTTTATCAGCATCTACTAACTCTTGCCAGATGGTTTTATTCTTAGTAGGCACACCATTTACTAGAATGATAAGGGGTTCATCAATCTCTCTCTCTACCACTACAGTTTCAATATTCCACTTAAAATCTAAAGGTAAGTAGACAGCTCTTTCTTTAAGGCCTTTCTGTAGCTCTGTCGGTGCTAATTTTCCTGTCTTTGGTTCCATACGAACTATTGCTTGAAAAAGGTGTATACAATGTATGAGAATTGATTCATAAACATTTAATTCTTGAAGTTCTCCTGGAATTTATATTAATTCTAACTTGTTATATACTGCTCTGGCTGGCATTTTGTTATCCTCTAATTTATCATAGCAATACTTACATATAATTTGCTGTGTGGACAAATCAAAGCGTTCCTCTACAAATAAATATACAGCAAATTCTTGCTACTTATCTCTGTTCTCTTGTTTAGTTTTTGAGTATAGATCAACATTGCGAATTTGCCTTTTGTAGTGAGTGCCTCGCCAACAAACACAAACACAGTTTGTTTTCTCTGAAGAAACTGTGTTAAACTTTATAATCTCTAGTGTAAAGTTATTAATACTGATACGTGTGTCCTGTTCCTCTATACCTGCACATACCAATTCCTCATTTTCCCTAGACTCTTGTTCTGGACCAAAGAAACAAAACTGAACATCTTCACAAACGTTTTCTACCTCTGCTACTGTACCATGCAAAAGAGCTCTATTCATTTCTCCTAAACATAGGGCAAGGGTTTTCACATAGTGAAGCCTCCTGATTACATTTTGCATTCTATAGTGATGAACAGCTAACATTCTGAAGTGAAGAAAGGTACTTCGGCACACTTTCTTTGATAGACATGCTAGTGAATGTCACTGTAAATTACTATACTTCCTTACTTTGCATGGATCTAATCCTTGCAAAATTGCAGGTTTCTGTTTTAGACTTCTGCATGGAAACTCGAATAGGAAGGTATATCAATTGATTCCTGATGAGCACTGCCAATACAAGTACAGTTCCATTTGTATACAGGTTCCTGTCTACGTCTTCCTTGTACCCCTTCAGCTAACACTTCCTCAAAATTCCTAGGAACTATCTTCTCTTGCAATTGGAGTACCATCTTTAACTTCATACCATTGACCAGTTGTTTCAACTGCATACACTAATGTGATCTTTTGGAAGTAGCTTTCTTCATTAAAGAAAGGCTCAGTACTTGGCGTATGCTTCCATTCACCTTTGAAAATTTTGTAGAAATTACTTCTATTCACAAGTCATTTCTTTGGCTGCATCTCTTCATAGACAACACTATTTTATCTAGTGTTCTAATCCTGCTCAGAATCAAAATAAATAGCTTCCTCTTCAGGGAAAATGCCGCATCAACTACAGCCTCAACACATTCTTTTTGTTTGACTGCTTCTCTTCTCCTTTTACACTGCTTAATAGTTCATACGAGATTCTGAATTACCCTACTACGAAACATTCTGATTCCTATTTCCTTAAACTGTTTTTGTCTTCTTGTTAAACTATCCTCTTTCTTATACAATTTATTACTCTTAATGTCACTTAGTTTTTCTCCTTTCTAAGCTGATTTGAAACCTCCCTTTTTATTAACTTGGTTTTGCTCACTTTGCAGTTTTCCACATACTATTTTAAGAAATGTCTTTGTTTTCTTACCAGCAGCTCTTTTCTCTCTCACCACATTGTCTGCATGTTGGCCCTTTTGTTTCTCTGTTGTAAGGAGATAGTATAATTTCTTCTATTTCTTTATTGCTTCTGTTTTTTTTGGCATTGGAACTCTTTGTAAGTAGAAGTAGATGTCTGGAAAGAAAATCAAATCAATACATTTAGCTTTTCATAATATACTTTTAAATTACAAATTTTAAACATTTAAGTACCTTTACAAACAGCTAAGTCACTGTGTTATAGTCACTCTAAGTATGTTACTTTTCATGTTTAAATCAGTGTGTACCTGCCTATGTCATCGTATGAATCAGTGTGTGACTGGGAGTATCACTGTATGCATCAGTGTGTGCCTGTGTGCCTCAGCATATGCGTAAGTGTGTGCCTGGGCGTGATGGTGTATGGATCAGCATGCAAGTGGGTGTGTCAGTGTATGCATACGGGTGTCATTTGGTGTGTTAGTGTATACATACGTGTGTCCTTGGATGTGTCAGGGTATCCATCACTGTCTGCTAGCGTATGTATATGTATATATCAGTGTCTGCCTGGGTATACTACTGTATGCACCAGAGTGTATCTGGAGTCAGCATCTGTATCACTGTCTACCTGGGTGTGTCAGTATATGGATCAAGGTGTGCCTAGGTTTCTTACTGAATGGCTCAGTGTGTCATTGGGGGTGTTAGTGTGTGCATCACTACGTGCCTGTGTGTCAGTGCATGCATAAGTGTGTATCTGGGTGTGTCAGTGTATGCATCTGTCTCTGCGTTGGTGTGTTAGTGTATGCATGAGTGTGCGCCTCTCTGTCTTAGTGTATGCATGAGAATGTGCCTGGGTGTGTCAGTGTATGCATGAATGTATGCCTGGGTGTGGTATTGTGTGCATGAATGGGTTCTTAGGTATGTTAGTGTTTACATAAGTATGTATCTGGATGTGTCAGTCTAGCATCACTGTAGGTCTTCTAATCGCCTATCTTAGTGGGGACTTATATGTACAAAAAAAGGAGTTTAAGGCTTGGCAAGTAATTTTAAATTTCTACTCAACCTAGGACTAAAAGTGCACAGACAAGCTCTATGTGTATGTAACTGACTATATGGAATGCTTACTGGCTGTATTACTAAGCATTGGGGTATATAACTGCGAATGCATCTGGCTCTGTTACTTCTGGATACATAATGCTGTATGGGCGAGTGACTGAATGTATAAGTGCCTCTGTTTCTATCTGACTGGGTGGGTGAGTGCCTCTTTGGGTTTGTAAATATGTATGTGAGTTGCAGTATGGGTGGGACTCTGGATGTTTAGCTGTGCATATGGGTCTGGAAGTGCGCATGTGCCTCATTAAAATTTCAAAATACATGTCTTACCTTTAAAGCACCTAACACCCTGCCATATGGCCTATGTATACCCTCTTTATCACAGAAGAGAGTGAGAGAAGCAGCAACGTTGCAATCTCCCAAGTACTGTATCATCACAAAAGGCAACTGCTGTTGTCTGTATTCCTGCTGGATATACCGACCATACGACTGGTGAACTCAAAACAGGTGAGACCCCAGAAAAAAATGTGTTGTCCCAATCCGTAACCACTCTAGGTATTTGAATATCCACAGATATTGGAGAAGACGCCTCACTCACTGATAGTGACATGCTTCATCATAGGCGTCTTTCCACACCCAGGTAAGATGGTACTACCTGGGCGGACTCAACCACAGATATTATGGGAGTTCTTATATAAAATATTGACTGGTTATGCAGGGAACCAGATGGGTGATAATTAAAAATACCTACAGGTATACCCACGCTCTATGTTTTATTCTTGGGGTACCTGGGGTATCGGATAAAATCGTGAGATCATTTGGGTTCTTTGAAAATAATTCGTTCAAATATACCCTATTTACAAAGTGCCAACATGTTTCGGCCCATAACGAGAGCCCTTACGGATCTGGGGCCTTCTTCAGGGCTGGAATGTATACTCCTAGGTGTCCCTGCTCAATACTACGCTATTCATTTATGCTACAAAATGAGGCCTATTGCACTCACCTATTTCTCTTACTGTTCCAGTAGTTTTTCTACTGTCTGGTACTGACTTGTACCATGCGGGTTGGTGGACTATGGTGCCGTCTTGTAGTCACACATTCCTCAAAGATCGGTCACCGCGTGTGTACCTGTAGCACTCACACCGCCCGCCGCCGAGTATACCCTACCTTAGGGGTGACTTATATGTAGTAGAAGGGAAGATTAAAGCTTGGCAAGGAGTTTTAAATGCCAATTCGACTTAGCAGTAAAACTGCACACACAGGATTTGGAGTAGCAGGCCCAACACATACTTTTAGGGCTACTTGTCTGCAAGGGTGATTAGGAGTATCACTACTTCGGAGTATCACTACTTCCGTACATATCTAAATAAGTGTATCAGTCCCTCTCTGGGTGTGTCACTGTATGTGCAAGTGACTATGTCGTTATATGACTAGCTGTCTTAGTGTCCCTATGGGTCTCTATATGTGTATGTAACGGGCTGCATGGATTGCTTACTGACTGCATTAGTGAGCGTTGGGTTATATAACTGTGTGTACAACTGGCTCTGTTACTGCTGGATACATAAGTGCTGTATGGGCATGTGACTGAATGCGTAAGTGCATCTGACTGGGTGGGTGAATAACACTGATTTTGTAAATATGTATATAAGTTGCAGTATGGGTGAGACACGGATATTTAACTGTGCTTAGGAGTCTCAAACTACACATGTGACTGACCGAGACCTTAAAGTGCATGCCTTACCATCTAAGCACATAGCACTCTGCCCTATGACTTACCTACACCCTACCTAAGGGGTAACTAGTACATAGAAAAACTGAACTTTAAAGTTTAGCAAGCAGTGTTTAATTGCAATTCAACTATGCAGTAAAACTGCACATGCAGGCTCTACAGTTCCTGGACAACACATCCTTAAAAGGCTACTCACACACCTACTCTCAGACCCAGACACACACACACCCACAGAGACATACACCCACCCCTTCATAAACCTATAAAAACAATCACACACACCCTCACAACTTCCCACAAACACTCAATACTTTTGGATATATCATACACACTTTCATCAACCTCATGTTCACATGTATCTTTTGAGTCACATTTTTTTTGTACTATACTCTAATTCACATACCTATTAATTGAGTTGTTTGGTCAGTAATTTTTTTTTACATTGTCTGTTGAACTGTACTCTCACAGAAAATGTGAAAACTAAGCAAAAGAATGGTACATCACTCATACAAAGCAACCATTAATGGCAAACTTTTCAACTTTTACTGTCGTAGTTAGCAAATCAAAACGTCTTTTTCATTTTTTACCTTTGTTATTCTACTTCTGAATGGTCAGTATTTCTTAACCCTTTCTTGCACATCAGTAAAAAGCCCAGTGTGGTAGTGTTCTTGGGAGTATTTGCCAATTTGTCAAAACACTCAGCGCGGACCCCCATGTAATTTCGCAACAAATTCGCGAATATGTACGGGAGTCCAAAAACATATTTAGCTTTGTGCTCTTAATATTTACAACTACACTACACAAGAAACTCCTGACTAGGAAAATAAACCCCCCTTCATAAATAATGAGTCTAAACCACTCTAACTTTAACTAATACACTACAGTCTTTGTAATACCCTTCCCCCACAGTCTCTTAGCTGAGTTTCCATAGCAATAACCTTCAAGCTCCTCAAGCACGCATACAAGGCCCTCTTCGGATCAGCATACCTAAACAACACCCTCTCTTTCCACGCACCCAGCCGACCTCTCTCTGGCCACCATGCCTCTCCTTCCATGCACCCAACCGACCTCTCTCTGGCCACCATGCCACGCATCTACAAGACCAGAATGGGTGGAAAGTCCTTCTCCTACCTCGCAGTCAAGACCCAGGACACCCTCCCCCTCCACCTCCGGCAAAGCCCTACACTACTCCAGTTCAGGAAGGACCTCAAGACCTGGCTCTTCAGATGACCATAGCACCCTACAGAGCCGCCGCCCCCAACGCCTTGAGACCCTCACCGGTGAGTAGCTGCGCTATACAAATCCCTGATTGATTGATTGAACCCCCTTCGGAACACTCTCTAAAACCAGTAGGTCACAAGTTCACAACACATTCTAGAAGCAACATACTAGTTTCAAAATGAACATCAGCAGGTCTGGTTGACTATTCAGAATTAAACGCATATCCAAGTTTGCATTACATTTTTTTTTTTTTTGCCAGAGCCAATCACAGATCTAGTGACTTATCTTTTAAAGATACTACCTAATTTTACCTGCATATTTACACCATCTAATAAAATATGTTTTTTTAAACCAGGTCCTTTCCTCCATTTTAACTGTCTTTCATTTTGAAAACTGTCTCATTCAGCTCCAGCCTTCTCCTGTGTGCTACTCTTCCTTGCCTTCAAAATGGTTAGAGTGTAGATTGTGTGTCACAGATTTGTGTTTTGTGCTAGAGTGTGTGCTAGATAGAATGGCATTGACAGGCACTTAGGTTTGGCTAATGTGGACATTACTTGACGTGGCCAGAGAGGGTTAAAGTGGCATCAATTGTTGCCTTTGATTGAAAGTATTGTGGATTGCCAACACCCTGACCTCATGACTGTATACTGTGGTGGCAATGACCTAGGCACACTTACTGGGGTAGGACTGGAAATCCTTATGAAAGATACCTTTGCTCAATTAATGGTACTTCTCCCTCAGACTGCCTTGGTATTATCCAATATATGCCAAAGGAGAAATGGAAGTGGTCAAATGAATTCTGTCCACAGATACACAAAGCCAGGAAAAATGTCAATAAAACTGTTTCTGCATTCCTCAGAGACCATAGCATGGGCTCTATCTACAACAACAACTTGCGCTTTGACATGGATGGTATCTATAGAAATGATGGAGTTCATTTCACAGACAAAGGCAACAGGGTGTTCCTCAACAACTTGAAACACTGCATCCTGTTTTATGTGTAGTTATCATCTACACACAATAAACACAAATGCTCCTCTCAGAGCCACCCTATTTCCCAAACACTGGTTCATTTTCTTTTTAAATCCATTTTTTTTCACATTCATAAATATGTCACTAATAAGCAAAACAAAAGCAAACATTCAATAGACACCAGCACATTTAAAATTCACAACTATATAAGTGACTCTATTCATGTGACTGGGTGTGTGTCTGAATGGATCTGTGAGTAGATGCATGAGTCTCAGGGTGGGGGAGTGAGTTAGTGGGTGCGTGGGTATCTGAGTAGGTCTCTTAGTGAGTGCATGAGTCTCTGAGTGGGTCTGACTGGGAGCGTGAATGTCTGAGTGGGTATGTGAGTGGGTGCCTAAGTGTCTGGATGAGTCTGTGAATGGATGTGAGAGTCTCTGAGGGGGTCTGCTAGTGGATGTGTAAGTGGCTGAGTGGGTCTGAGTCAACGCATGAGTCTTTGAGTGGGTGTGTGAATGGGTACATGAGTCTCTGAGTGGATCTGTGGGTACATGCATCAGTGTCTGAGTGGGTCTGTCACTGGGCACGTGAGTGTCTCACTCGGTCTCTGTATGGATGCGTGAGTGTCTGAGTGGGTCTGTGAGTGAGTGCATGAGTTTCTGAGTGGATCAGTGACTGGGAGTGTGTCTAAGTGGGTATATGAGTGGGTGCAAGAGTGTCTGAATGGGTCTAAATAGATGCACAAGTGTGAGTGGGTGTCTGAGTGGGTCTGTGAGTGGATACATAAGTCTCCAAGTGGGTGAGTGAGTGGGTACATGAATGTCTGAATTGATCTGTGAATGGATGTGGGAGTGACTGAGTGGGTGCGCGACTCTCTGAGTTTGTTCTATGAGTGGATACATAAGTCTTCGAGTGGGTGTGTAAGTGGTACATGAGTGTCTGAATTAATCTGTGAATGGATGTGGGAGTGTCCGAGTGGGTGTTTGATTGGGTGTGTGAGTCTCTAAGTGGGTCTGTGAGTAAGTACATGGGTCTCCGAGTTAGTCTGTGAGTGCATGCATCAGTGTCTGAGTGGGTACCTGTGACTGAGTGCATGACTGTCTCAGTGTGCCTCTGAGTGGGTGCTAGGGTCTCTGAGTGGGTCTGTGACTGGGAGCATGGGTCTCTGAGTGGGTCTGTGACTGGGTGTGTGACTACTAGTGGGTCTATGAGTGGGAACATGAGTCTCTGAGTGGGTGTGTGAGTGGGTGCATGAGTCTCTGAGTGGGTCTGTGAGTGCATGCATCAGTGTCTGAGTGGGTCTGGGACTGGGTGTGTGTGTGAGTGGCTCACTGGGTCTCCAAGTAGGTGCATGGGTCTCTGAGTGGGTGTATGAGTCTCTAAGTCTGTGTGTGACTGGGTGCATGAGTCTCTGAGTGGGTCTGAGTGGGTGCATGAGTGTCTGAGTGGGTGCATGAGCACTTAAGTGGGTTTGTGAGTGGGTACGAGTCTCTGAGTGGGCCTGTAAGCGGGTACATGAGTCTATGAGTGGGTCTGTGAGTGCATGCAACAGTGTCTGAGTGGGTCTGGGACTGGGTGTGTGTGAGCGTGTCTCACTCGGTCTCCGAGTGGGTGCGTGGGTCTCTGAGTGGGTGTGTGAGTCTCTGAGTTAGACTTTGAGTGGGCATATGAGTCTCTAAGTGGATGTGTGACTGGGTGCATGAGTTTCTGAGTATGTCAGTGAGTGGGAGCGCGAGTCCCTGAATGGGTCAGTGGGTGCATGAGTCTCAGAGTGGGTCTATGAGTGGGTGAAAGAGAGTCTAAGTGGGTCTGTGAGTGAATGCATTAGTGTCTGAAAGAGTCTGTGAATGTAGGTTTAAAAAAACAATTTCAGCGATATTCGCAATTTCATTGCAACGTTATACGGGGGCCTCAAACACACCTATATTCCAGCTATGGGGTAAGGGTACCTTTACCCTGATCCCTTCTATTACTTTGAATAAATATATACAAATTTGTTTTTCTTTAAATATCTTGAAAACTACTGAACGGATTTACACCAAATAACAAAAAAGGTGCTATATGGACCAAAAGCTACCTTTCTGCCAAATTTGGTGTAATTCCGTCCAGCTGTTTGGGCTGTAGTAGTGTCTAAAATCTCAACTGGAATTAACATGGGGAAAAAGCATTTTCGGTCCCCACCTTTTTCTTGGATCCCGCTCGACGGATCACCCCGAAACTGTCAACACAGCAGCTGAACTGAATATCATACTAATTATAAAAATTTCGTGAAGATTTGTCAAATGGCAGCAAGGATATTGGCAAAACAAAAAATGCTCTTCCTATCTAAACTAGATGCGAACTATAGCTACCTACTGGCGACCGCCAGTAGGTTATATGTGTATATATATATATATATCCAACACTCCTCTTCCATACGAAGAAATTACTCAGACGCCCGTGTATGCTTCCACATAGCCAATTTAATGACAATGGCAATCCGACGCGTTTCGGCTTTACGCCTTGCTCACGGCAATAAAATTTACAAAGCATTGTTCCATTTTAAATACATGTTTGAAAAGTGAAGAAGGACTCACCCATCCCTCTGTGATTTAGTAGTGAAAATGTGTCGGCCATCTTAACATGATCATATACAAAACTTTATCAGGCAGCATATTATTAGCCACATCGATGATGTTATAATTCAATGATATACTGTAATTACGTCAATACATGAATTCATCCATATTTAGCACTGAATATTTAAATCTTCAATACACAGAAAATTTAAAGAGATAGGAAAGCTTTTTACAATAAAAAAGATTATTTATGTATATTCCTACTGTCAACCTTTGTGAAATTCATCACTACAATCTCGCCCTAGTGGGCAATTGTAGTCAATCTATGACCCAATGGACTGGTTAATATTATTAAATGCAACCTTTCTTGTGAATACAAAATTTACAATACGGTACATGGTTTAAAAACATGTTAAAAACCAATTCTAGTACCTATTCAACATCTATACATTCTGCCAATATGTGCCTAATTACAATTCTACGGCAAAACTTGATACCCTCCTGGGTCATTTCATCCCTCTCAGATGGAATCAAATGTTGAAATACAACAATTCTACCCAATTGGGTTATTCACAATGGAATCCATGTATTATGCCTGCAATCATCTGAATATCAAAAGTAGATGGCTCCACAACATATACTCAAAAAGACGAAGGTGAAAAGTGCCTGCACCTGTGTAAAAATAACAAAAACAAAAACTATTACCATTAAAAGCCATCTGGAAAGAATTATAAAATCAAAAGATTTAAATACTCAAGTGGATTGCCAATTCTTCACTGGAATTTAGTCCCTTTGGCATAAGGGTTTCAAAATCAATAATGTACTTTGATTCAAGCTTCCTCAATGTTAACTCTCGATTTCCACCCCTGACATCAATATTTACAGCATCAATTACCATCATTTTCAATAGTTTCTCATTTTGAAAATGGCAATCAAAAAGTGGCGTGCCACCGGGTAATGCTTATCATTGTGTCTGATAGCCCGTACATGCTCTAACACACGTTTCTTGGCACGATGGATTGTGCTACCTATATACATTTTGTAACATGGGCAGATTAGAGCATATACACAGTGGGAGGTATTGCAATTCAAAGCCTTTTGAATAACAAATTGCCGTTTAGAGTTAGGAATCTGGAACTCAGTGCAATCAGAACTATTGCTGCACGCTTTGCAATTTTTACAACGGCGATAACCTGATCTACCCCCAGTACTGGACGTTACATCTCTAGTGATCAAATTCACACTTAACTCATCCCTCAATGATCTACTCTTTTTAAAAGTTATCCGTGGGTTACAATTCAAATGCTTGCGCAAGTCGTCATCTGTCATCAATACATGCCAGTGCTTCTTCAATATTTTCTTCACATCTTGCGCCTGATGGGAATAAGTTGTTATAAATCTAGTTGTTTCAGATTTTTCTTCTTGTTTTACTGGGTGTAACAACTCTACTCTTGTGACCAATTCTACTCTCTCAATTGCTTGGTCAATCACCTTCTGACTGTATCCTCTTTCTACAAACCGTTTGCACATGACTTCTTTCTCGATGTTAAAATCAGAATCAGTGCTACAATTTCGTTTTGCGCGTAATAATTCTCCATAAGGGATACTGTACACAAGTTTTGGAGGATGAGCACTTCTTGCCTGTAACAGGCTATTACGTCAGGTTTATACTTCGACCGCCATCATCCTAATATGGCGATCGGACATTAAACCTACCATGTCGGGCGAAAACCTCCGACCGCTGGTCGGAGGATTGCCACCCGACACACAATTGGGTAGAATTGTTGTATTTCAACATTTGATTCCATCTGAGAGGGATGAAATGACCCAGGAGGGTATCAAGTTTTGCCGTAGAATTGTAATTAGGCACATATTGGCAGAATGTATAGATGTTGAATAGGTACTAGAATTGGTTTTTAACATGTTTTTAAACCATGTACCGTATTGTAAATTTTGTATTCACAAGAAAGGTTGCATTTAATAATATTAACCAGTCCATTGGGTCATAGATTGACTACAATTGCCCACTAGGCGAGATTGTAGTGATGAATTTCACAAAGGTTGACAGTAGGAATATACATAAATAATCTTTTTATTGTAAAAAGCTTTCCTATCTCTTTAAATTTTCTGTGTATTGAAGATTTAAATATTCAATGCTAAATATGGATGAATTCATGTATTGACGTAATTACAGTATATCATTGAATTATAACATCATCGATGTGGCTAATAATATGCTGCCTGATAAAGTTTTGTATATGATCATGTTAAGATGGCCGACACATTTTCACTACTAAATCACAGAGGGATGGGTGAGTCCTTCTTCACTTTTCAAACATGTATTTAAAATGGAACAATGCTTTGTAAATTTTATTGCCGTGAGCAAGGCGTAAAGCCGAAACGCGTCGGATTGCCATTGTCATTAAATTGGCTATGTGGAAGCATACACGGGCGTCTGAGTAATTTCTTCGTATGGAAGAGGAGTGTTGGATTTGTGGGTTACCTGGTAATCTAAACTCGGACCGCCCACTGAGACAGCCTTGCAACGACCGGGACTGGTGTTTGGATATATATATATATATATATATATATATATATATATATATATATATATATATATATATATATATATATATATATATATATATCTTACATATATATACACACACACAATGAAAAAACAAAGGTTAAAGATAAGTTATATTTAGGAAAACTTTATTTATACTTTTTATACAAACCAAACTTAAACTACACAAACATTAGAAATGCTAAAGTTATAGGTGTACCTTAAATGTATAGTTTAAGTACCACCTTTAAATTACTGTAACTTTATTTATTCTTTCTCTCCCAAAAAAACTTAAAGTACACAAATTTTAAATATAATTTATGCAACATTTTCAAATTACTATAAATCACGCACCTCCATACACAGGGCCTGATTACGATGTCGGGTGGCAATCCTCTGACAAGCGGTCGGAGGTTTTCGCCCGACATGGTAGGTTTAATGTCCGATCGCCATATTAGGATGATGGCGGTCGAAGTATAAACCTGAGGGGGGATTCCGACGTGGTTCCAATGGGCTCAAGGAGCCCGTCGGAAAGTCTGCATAATCCCTTAATGACGGCGGCTCTGCCGTCAGGATTATGATGTCAGTTTCCAACAGCGGTTCCATGTCGGCCTCTCCGACATGGAAGGCTGCCAGAAAGTAACATTTGGGGCCTCCCTTCTCCCCTGGCTCTCCGCATTTGGGCCTGGGGGGCACCATAATGCCCCCTAAACATCCCTATACCGTGTGGCATGAGGTGCCTGCCATACGGTGCAGGGATGTTCTACAAACATCCATTTTCAATGGAAGCTTGTGCTGCGGGCTTGTTTCGATTGCCGCACAAGCTTCCATTGTGAAATGGATGTTTGCGACCGCCCTATTGGTCGTCGCATCATAATAGTGCGGTTGGTATAGCCGATCTAAGGTTGGGCGGTTCCTTCCCGCAACGGTGTCGGGCGGACGAAAGTTTCAATCACATATGCATTATAAATAGGCTGTCCGGGTTTAGGTTTAAACCTATAATAACTGATAAAACCCCACTGAAAGAGAAATAGCCCTCACCAGTGAAAACATATAAACACTGAAAAAACACCTGCACAACCACAAACTAAATGCCATTCAAAGAAAGGAAAAAGAGAGTGAAAGAGTAATTGTGTTTCTTCCTGAAGGGGCCAAAACAATGTATCTTTGTTATACAAGCTAGCAGTAAGAAAGTCTTGGCTAACATTATTCTGCTTGAGTTTTGTTGTTTAGGGATGCCACTAAAATATTGTTTCTTCTTCCTTTTGTTTTTTCAGTTTTGTGGTCTTTGGTCTAAAGATGCAGGGTTTAGAAGCATGTTTTAGGTCTTGTTTAATTATTTTATAAACTGTAGAGAATCAGGAAATATCAAAATCATATTTTATATTTTGGCTGCGTTTGATTGTTTCACTGATAGGTAAAATGGCTGATTTCATAAGAATCTTTCCTAATTTGTGTCATCACATTTACCCACAGAGAATGGGTAAAAACCCTTAATACATCAGCCCCCAGTTTCTAGTGAGTCAGTATTGATAGTAGGCGAATTGCCAACACCTCAGGCTTTAAAAAATTCAATGCAAGGTATAGTGACAAGTATATGTGAAAAGAGCGCTATCACCAAGCATCTGGGATAGTGGTTAAAACATGACAACCGGACTTTTGGAAAACATGGAACGCAGTGTCACTTGGAATGCTCTGCAAAAAAGGTTCTTTCCAAGTTCAACAAAGATTGGAGTGATACTGTTTGTATTTGCAGTGATTCAGCTACGTATATGAAAAAGTTGTGTGATGACCTGTCAAAATTGATACCTGAGCTGAAGTGCTTCCCTGTAAGAGATCCTTGCCACTTGTTAGATGGTATGCTGAAAGCATCTTTACAATCTTCAGAGTTAATGAGGAATGCTGTTGATCTTTTAGTCCATTCTGGTGCACTGTTTTCTTATGCACAGGAACTAAAATGCAAATATTTATCATTTTGTGCTTTGTGTGGCATCAAAGAAAGAATCATCCCAACTGTGTCCCTTAGCTGATGGTTCTCAGTCCAAGGGGCTATGAATGCTATATTATCCATGTGACAACCGTTAACAGAATTTTTGCTGAGTGATGATGACAAAGACAAGAAATGTGAGGATCTTTGGTCACATATTGATAGTGATTTGAAAAAAGTACATTCTAGTGCATTCTTAGATTTTTACAGGAAAACTTAACTGCTATAGTGGATATAATAAAAAAACTAGAGTCTGAAAACACCCTTGTCTGCCAAGTGTTTAGCATAATTGGTGTAGATGTGAAACATCTCCTTGAGAGTAGGCTGGGCGACACCTTTAATGACTTTGGCACTGCAACATGTTCCATGTTAGAGTGCTTGCCAATTGGTAAGCAAAGCAATGGTGAAGAGCAATTCAGGAACTTTTATTTTACAATGTATGAAAAATGGCTAGCAATGATGCATAGAAATGCCCCTTCACCACCAATGGCATTTGAAGTCAAAGAAACCTCACAGAGGTACTATGTTCTAGATCCCTTCCGTAAAGGGGAATTTCCTCCGTAGTTTCAAAAGTGCTGCTTCATTTTTGACCGCTTCAATAACTCTGAGGGCATAAGCGCCCAGATCAGCGCAAATGTTGCAGAACCTGCCCTGAGAATCGCAATCTTCAAGTGAACCAGTATTGGCATGGAAAGCTATGTCAGTGGCCAGAGTTAACAAATTGAGTACTGGCTGTTTTGGTGTTGCCCATCTCAAGTGCCAATGTTGAGAGGGCCTTTTCACAGAAGTTTACATGGGAAGGAAAGAGCGAGCGCACATGACCAAAGACTCACTGAAGAAGTATTGTACGGTGTACTACAATAAGTTTAGTTTTCAGAAATCTATTTGGACCTCATATACACTATACTTACACTGTCTATATACCATGCGCTATCAGTGCAGAAAGCAAGCAATAATAAAAGCAAAACGTTCCATAAACACCGGAAAAACATTGTTTCTGTAGTTTTTAATGGCGCGAAAATGTGTAACCACTGATAACCACTGTTTTTTTAAGGTATTGAAAACACTTGAAAACACTGAAAAAAAAACACCAGAATATACCAAAAATAGAAACTGAAAACAGGAAAGCCTAATTATAAATATAAAAATACTTACCTGTACTACCCAAAAGGATTTTCTACACACCATAATGTATAATCCTGCCAAATTTCATTGAAATCCGTCCCGCTGCTTGACACAAAAGTCTATTGAAAATGCTTTGTACTAAAAAAACACTTTTGGGACCCCCACATTTTTTTGTTCTTTGCATCCCCTTAACCAGTCACCACCAAACTTTGCATCCTCTGCCAATGAAGAAAAAGCAATTGGTCTGCAAAGTTTTGTGGCAATTCATCAAACGGCGCAAAGTTATTAACGGTCTAAAATCTGAGGAATTCAATCTCAAGCAACCCAAACTAGAACTTGGGACTTAATATCAGTTTGCAAAGCAAGTGATGTACTAATTACTAATCAGTTGCAATCCAAAATGTAGATATGCAAGAAGTCGCATAACCTCCAGATTATTAAATTTAAATTAGGTAGAAGACATTTCTCGACCCCTGTAAAGGTAACTTCAAGTAACAGTTGGCCTCCATTTCTGTGTTCACATACCTGGCAGCGAAAAGCAGGGCAGGTCCTTTAAAAGGACAGGAGCAGTTTTTTAATTACAAAAAAGTTTTTCTAGTCAGGAATGACCTGCGTACGAGCATGTCGTTTGCACCACTGTCTGTTACCTCCCACCCAGTGAACCTCATTCTCGCAAGACCAGTAGTTACGATTCCAAGATGAGATGCTGTCTCTGGGGTACAAATTCCCTTTGCTGAATCAGACACCACCAATTTGGGTGTAGGTATCTGATGAATGGTTTGGGACAGCAACTGCAGTCCTAAATCAATGATACATTCCAGCACAACCTTTTCACCACCTTCTATTTGCGATTCATAATGGGTAGAGTCAGAGGGCCACATGTATCAAAATTGGAAATTGCAATTACCTTATTGCGATTTTCTGAGAATCGCAATTAGGTAATCACAATTTCCAATGTATGAAACTCCAAGAGTTTCATATACCGATTCCTAGGGGGTCGCAAATCGAACTACCTCATTAATATTAATGAGGTAGATCGCAATTTGCGACCCCCTAGGAATCGCTAAAATCACGGGGATAGTGGCCTGCTGGGGTCAGCAGATCACCATGTCAGTGATTGCTTTTAAATAAAGCAATCTTTTTCTTTTTAATGCAGCTCGTTTTCCTTAAAGGAAAACTGGTTGCGTAAAAAAAAAAAAAGGAAAAGTTTTCTTTTCATTTTTTAAGAGCAGGCAGTGGTCCATGGGACCACTGCTTGCTCTTAAAAAACGTTTTGACAACCATTCCCAAAGGGGAAGGGGTCTGTAGGGACCCCTTCCCATTTGCAAATGGTTTACCACCTACTTGAAGTAGGTGGTAAAATGCGAATGTTTTGCGACCGCATTCGCGGTCACAAAACATTTATACATACCATTAGGATTCACTATTTGGCAGGGACGCCCTAAACACGCCCCTTCCAAATACCGAATCGCAAACCCATTTTGCGAATCGGTAACAGGTTACAAAATCGCAAAATGGGTTTTAATACATGTAAAAATACATTTTTGCATTCGGAAGCGGGCAGATTCTGCAAATTGGCCCGTTTGCGAACGCAAATTTGGTTGATACATGTAGCCCAGAAAGACTTTCCTGACTTGTAAAAGGGGCTTTGAAGATAAAGCTCTTTGTTCTTTTGAAAGATTTGACTTCCATGAGGATGTTCTTGTGGTCTGGAAGAAGGTTAAAAAAAAAAAAAAAACTGTTGTCAGGATTATAGCTGTATTGGCTCAGATTACTGTTCATACTACATCCTCCTGAAGTGCTCGCCTGATGATACCAGGAGATCCAAAACTCAGCAGTGTCTGGATCCCTCAACAAAAGGAAGGATGGAAACAAATCTTGATGCAGAATTAGGAGCTGCAAAGTAAAATACTTTATTCATTTACAAAGACCACAATACAATATATTTACAATGAGATAAAATGTTCAATCAGGTTAAAAACATTATCCAAAAACATCACAATTTAATACACTTCCACGGCACAGCTAAATAGAATCAAGATATAAAATCCCAGCGAGTTAGCAGCAAAATAGGGTAATGTTTAAAAGTCTCACAGGCCTTGGGGGGACAGATGGGAACATAGCAGCAGTTTATGAGATCAATATGTCCGTAACTCACAATTTAACATGAATGAATTACCCAGGGTTTACATATAAAATCTTAATAACAAGGGTAGGTCCAAAAAACACAGAATGGTCATTCATTCTAATAAACTAAAACTCACTTATCATAGCAAGAGCAACTTTTATTCAAACGCAAGTCTTTGGCTCAATGTAATTAAATTGCACATAAACCTTTGGTGAATAGTCCCAAATTTAGAGGATCATTAAACAATGTCTACTGATGGAATGCCACAGATCAGGAGAGGAAAATAAGAAACACTGCCCAGCATAGCTCAAATTACCCCAACACTTTAGCTCTAATACTCCAGTGTAGATGTTTGGCGACAGCAAATAAATAGACTCTTTGGGCTCGGCATGTAGCAGCCTAAGTGTCCCTAAGCACTGTCGAGCCCCAAGCTGTCTACAAATCGGAAGAATCCAGCATTTCCTCAGGTGTTCGCAGTCAGGGCAAAAGAAGAAAAAGTGTGAAAGAGTTTCTTCTGCATGTAAGCACACTGGACAGACAGTGCTTGCATCTACTTTAGATTTTCATTTACAACAAAAGGACTGGAGTGTTAAGGTGCCATGCCGAAACTTGACAGAAGTCTGGCAGTAGAGCTTAATATATAATAAAGGAAGCATTCAAACTCACTGTGGGATTTAAGATCTAAAACTTCTGTGGTGAACAATCCATGTTTCTTATTGCTCACCTCAAGGCCCCACGCATGAGCCCAGAAAGTATCCTGCTTTTCTTGACTTGGGGAGACCTTAGCATGTTCCTAGTTGGCCTTATTCCAAGGTAGTCAAAAGTGGTTACTTTGTCTTGACTACTTCCCTCAGGAATGATGGAGCTTCTGAATAATCTGTGGGGGATAATAGTCATAAATGCAGTTTTTGTGTGAATTTTCATCAGTCCTCGATCAACACAGAAGGCCGCAAATTGGTTCACCAAAGTCTGCAAGCCGACCGGAGTCTTAGACACCAACAAGGAGTCATCTGCAAACAAATGCAGAGGAACCTTTCGCCCCACGATTCCTGGTGCAACACTCTCGCACTCTTCAAGGTAGGCTACCACATCATTAAGGTAAAGAGAGAATAAAGTTGTAGCGAGTACGCATCCCTTATGTACTGCTTTGTGAATCCCTGTGTGTTTCGTTAGCTCGCCCAAAGGTCCCCAGCGTACTTGTGCAGAAGTGTCTTGGTGCAAACGCATAAGAATACTCAACAAATGTGCTTCAATACCTCCCGGAGTTTGTGTTGGGGGACCAGGTTAAAAACAGACTTCAAGTCCACGAATACTAGATATAAATGTGATTTCTATAAAACAACCATCTTCCAATAATTGGTCTGAAATCTAAAGACCTGGTCAATGGTGCTTATATCTCTCAAGCCCGCTTGCAAATTCGATAAGGATTTGTGCTCTTCTTTCCAGAGGTCAAGTTTATTCAAAATATGCCTATAAAAGACCTTCTGGGTAACATCAACGAGTCTTATTGGTCTGTAGTTTAGAGGTGAGTCCCTAGAACCCATTCTATGAACTGGAACGATCTACGCTGCTTTCCAGCTATTTGGGATATCCACACCCTTGAGTATTGCGTTGGGCAGTTTATTTATATAAATGGCCCAGTTCTCTAGATCTGAAAGAAAAAGATCCCCAGGGACCCTATCGGGCCCAGCTGCTTTACCAAGGGCAATGCTCTTAATCACACACAGAGTTTTGTTTGGATCTATAGTTAAAGGGGAGATAGTCACTTGAGACCAGAATCTAAAGAGGCACAAGCGTCCACGTCCATCCCCGAAGATATGCCGTATAAATCAGAAAAGTGCTTGTGATAAGTCTCGGGATGGACAGAATTTGCTAGGTGGTGTTTACCAGTCTGCCCGCCATTAGCAACCAGATGCCAAAATTCGTGTCATCCTTAGATTTTGCTGCTTCATATAGTTCCTTCCAAATCTGGTTGTCCCAGATACTACGTGCTTTTAAGAGGACCTGCTTGTATTGCTTCCTTTTTAGTCTGATATCATCCACACCACCACTTTCCAGGGCTTGGCATACCTCATTTTTTACTGTCCTACAATCCTTGTTGTACCATAAGCTGGCTGATTTTACAGATGGTACACCCCGAGGGGCTTATTTGTGAAACACTCACCTATGATTTTAAAAAATCTTCCCATGTATGGTTGCAGCCGGAGTTTTTCGTTTGCTGTGTCAAAGGGCTAACTAGATTCACCATAGCGTCTAAAAGAGCCCTGTTCAGAACAGCCCTAAGATTTGATTTTACAGCTATTTTTAGCCCATTTAACTCTAATTTTATTGTTTGATGGATTCAAGCCCGTAAAAGTCAAAGTGGAACATCCTCCAGATGGTTAATTAAGTCAGACGGTGTGCAATGAATGGCGCTGTGGGCACGGTCATTCCTTGTGACAACCTTCATATCCACTACAAATCTCCGTAAAGGGAGAGCAATCAGTATCTTGCCAATCCTACTAGTTTGATCAGGGCGACTGAAAGTGGGAAGTGCTTGCAAATCAAACTTCATGCAACAATTGCACCCCCTCTGTCCATACTAAAGGGTTAATGAGAGTAAACTGATAGGCTACCTCTGTCCACAGCTTCACGGGCTCAATATATAATGCACGTACACCCCCCATTCCTCATCCTCTGCATCAGTAAGGGAATAGCCATTATTAAAGGGTTCAAAAGTGGTGTTAAAATCACCCGCAATTATTAAAGTGTCATGTGTGTCAAATTGTTTCCTATTGGACCATAAGTGATGTCAATGTAAGTGTTTTAGCCCCCCCCAATAATATCTCGATTATACACATGATACAAATAGGACATAAAACTATTTATCCCTGTAATGGTTATGACTTGAATGTCAGGTGAGGAGATAGCAAGTGAACACAATTTAAGATTTAGTGAGATTCGTACCCAGACTAGGAGACCACACGGGCGACCTTTCCCGTTATGGCTAGCAGAACAAAACGTAGCCAGGCCTATGTACAGTGTCAAGGCTCCATGTATCTTGAAGCAAACATGTCGAACTGGTCTGTGAATGAGCCCCATGCAGGGTCACCAAGCTTGGATCTCACACCAGCCACATTCAAGACAGGATATTTATAATATTTGGGGTCTTAATTTGCTTATCCGATGGTAAAGTTGTGATCTCCACTGGACAAGATACACAGGGTATGGCCCATCGCCCTGAATAAGTTTCATACTGTGCTACCTTGTCAGTAACAGAGGCCTTCCCCCCACCCCCTCCCCAAGAGATATATGGTGGCTTCTGTTGCCAAGGAAATCCACCATAGAAGTTCCCAGATCATTAATGAAGGTTATGGATTGGGAGTTGTGGAGGAAAGGACTTAGGAGCTGCACTGCAAGGTTGAGCAGTCAGCTTGTTAGCAAATACAGGACTTGAGCAGTGCACCAGTGAGGAGAATGCGTGAGGAGAAAGGAAATCAGGTGAACAATGAACATTCCTTATAGTAATCCGGAGTTGAACTATTGCTTAACCCATGGTGTAATTTAAGAAAACCTCATAATCAAAGGAGAATGAATCACTTGTGTCAACATCCCAGAGTCTCAAGAAAATTGTATTGTACGGTCCCTAAAAAGATAAGACCCAATGATGACACTATCCACCTTTCCACACGAGTGGAGAAAATATATATACCTTGTACTGTGAATGTGTGGTTGAGGGTCTCTGATACAATTTTACTGAGACTCTGGAATGTTGACACAAGTGATTCATTCTCCTTTGATTACGAGATTGTCAAGTTCAGAAGCCAAATGAATCTCTACTTCTCTCTCCCTCTTATCTTTTTGAGCAATTTAATAAAACACCTTATGACTCAGAAAAGACTTTAACCTCCTGAACCTACTAATATACGAATCCGATAGAGACATCAAGCTGCAGATTCCTTTTCCTTAGAATTTCCCAGGCTTCAGACTGAATCCCAAAGATTTTTCATCGAGCAATACCCTTGCGCGCCGGTAGGTACTGTGGTCGCCTCCGCATGACGTCGTTGGCGTCGTCTCTGCCATTGTGACTTTTGCATCACCTATATCGGTGCCACCTCGGCGCACTGACGTCAGTTCTTTTCTTTCTGCGCCAATTAGCGCAGATATGTGAAGAGAGTTACCCTTTGTCATCAAGTTTCCAACTTTTTGTCGACTATTTTTCGGTGTGTAGAATGTCCAAGAAGGCTTCCAAATTCTAGTGGTAACGGATCCACACCTGGTGTGCCTCTGGTGCCTGGACCGCAACCACCATTCGAAATCGTGCTCCAACTACCTGGCCATGGCTCCTAAAGTTTTGAGGGAGTGGTCTCTAAAGCTCCTTGCCGCCCAGCGCTTGGCACCATGTCATACGCCCCAGAGCTCTTTTTCTCAGTCTTGGTCGAGAGGAAGGTTTGCGCACCGTTCCAGGAGCACTAAGTTTTCGTCCTCCCACTCGAAGTGTTCGAGTCGATCAGGTAAAAAGCACAAAAGGGCAAAGCATGGTTTGACTACTCCCTGTCGGTCGGCTGATGCGACGGAGTAGTCTTTGCATTCTAGGACTCGTTCAGCTGAACTTGCTCCTAGGTCATCTCCGTGCTTCCCCACCTTACTGGGAGCCGGAGCAACCCCTGCCCAACTCAAGGAATTCTATGACACCTTGTGCCTCATATTTGGGCAGCCTGATCCTGACAGCCTCACAGGATCAGAGGGGGCTTCATCGGGTTCTGCGCCGGCAGCTCCGGTACCGGCGCAGAGGACCTCCCCGTGGATCCAGCAATGGATCTGGACTGATGCCGGTCATCCCACTGTGATCTTCCCTGGAATCGGCCCAGACACCAAGGATCCCAACACCGGCAGCGCCCACGAGCGGCACCTGCCCCATTCTAATCCCCGATGATCCAGAGCCGGATCGGCGCCTACCAATGTTGATTCGAGCGCCAACAGCACCCTTGGGTTCTAGGTCGGTTCCTCAGCCATATTTTGAAGGGCTAGGAATGGAGGAAGATTGGGAGAGGTCCTTTACAAGACCAGCCTGAACACGAAATGGACTGATATGAGGAACTGGGTGAAGCCAGTGGACTGGATATCTCTCCAGATTATGGCCTGCTGTCTCCCCCTACCATGGCTACGTAGAAGGGAGCTTCATATGCTATGGTGGTGAGAAGGGTTGCTGAGATCCTGGACATTCAGCTCCCTTCGGTAGAAGTCAGGACGAACATCTTGACGGAGGTATTGTAGCCGGGTGTCTCCTCCTCTAAACCCCTCGTGCCATTCAATGAGGCCTTTACTGATGTCCTTCTGGGATCCTGGTCCAAGCCTAGCACAGGGGCTCCTGTGAATAGGACAATCGTGCGCCACCATCGCCCTGAATTGTGCGACACTAATTTCCTCACCAACCACATTACCCCCCGAGAGCTTGGTAGTCCAAGCCTCTACCTCACAAGGTGCATTCCCCTCTGCACCCCCGGATAGGGAATCCAAGAGGCTGGATAGTTGGGGTAAGAAAATATTTTCTTCTGCTAGCCTTGGATTCTGGTCTGCGAACACCGCATGCCTATTGGGCTGTTATTCCCACTCCCTTTGGGAAATGGTTGCGCAAGTGCTGCCACAGGTCCTGGAGGAGGCCTGGGCCATCCTCTCCCAAGAAGTATCAGACTGAAGAGATGCAGGAAAGTACATTCGCTGTGGGCTTGACATGACCGACTCGCTGGGCAAAGCGATGTCATCGATGGTGGCTGTTTGACACCGCACCTGGATAAGAACTTCTGGCTTTTTTTGGGATGGCCAAGCTTCCCTCATGGACATGCCCTTTGATGGCACCCGTCTCTTCGGAGACAAAGCAGACATGGCTCTAGAGTCCTTTAAGGACTCATGTGCTACAGCCAAGTCCTTGGGCCTCATAGTGGCCACACGTCCCCAGTCAGCTTTTTGTCCCTTTCGTGGCCACAGAAGGGTGTTTCAGCCATACCCCAGCCACAAGCCCGGCAGGTTCAGCAACCTCTGTGTGGCCCTGGGTGCTACTCGCTTCGACCCCATAGTTTGGGTGGCCAGAGGTCAGGTCAGTACACCTCCCCGCCCTTTGAGCCTCCAATCCCTCCTAGTATGGCTCTTCAAGTTCATGGGTGGCCAGTTGGTAGCAGGATCAGCCTTCACCTCCACCACTGGCAAAACATCACATCGGACAGATGGGTTCTTCAAATAGTCCAGAGGGACTACTTCTTCCCCTTTGAGACTACCCCTCCCTCCATGCCTTCAACCTACAACCGGCTGATGGAAGATCACCTGACTTTGCTTCAGGAGGAAGTCATGACTCTCTTGGCCAAGGGAGTCATAGAGAGGGTTCTGGTGCCAGAAGTAGGCTGTGGTTGTTATTCCCGCTACTTCCTGGTCCCGAAAAAGGACAAGGGCCTTCGTCCTATCCTGCATCTCCAAGCCCTCAACTACTCCCTCAAAAAGGAAAAGTTCATGATGCTCACTCTGGCCCAGGTGCTGTCTGCCCTA
This sequence comes from Calotriton arnoldi, assembly GCA_963921515.1. Lineage (NCBI taxonomy): Eukaryota > Metazoa > Chordata > Amphibia > Caudata > Salamandridae > Calotriton > Calotriton arnoldi. The sequence continues at coordinate 3,437,362 of CAWUFW010000644.1, read as the reverse complement.
GACCCAGGAGACTGGATGGTAGCGCTGGACTTGCAGGATGCTTATTTTCACATTCCCATCCTGCCTGCCCACCGGTGCTATCTGCGGTTCACTGAGGGCTACGAGCCCCTTCAGTTCACCATGCTCCCCTTTGGCCTTACCAGCGCCCCTTGGGTGTTCACTAAGGTGATGGGTGTGGTCGCAGCCCATCTGCGCAGCTCAGGGGTTCCAGTCTTCCCCTATCTCAATGACTGGCTGTTGAAGGTGGGCTTGCACCAGGCTGTCGTCTCCCACCTCCAGACTACGGCAATTTTCCTTCATTCACTGGGGTTCACTATCAACGTGCCGAAGTCACACCTGACTTCCTCTCAGATGCTCCCTTTCATCTGAGCTGTTCTGGACACAGTGCAGTTTCTGGCTTTTCCTCCCAAGCGGCAAGTCCAGGACATTCAGGGTATGATACTGATGTGTCAGTCTCTATCCTGGATTTCGATGAGAATGTCTCTGAGGCTGCTGGGCATCATGGCCTCCTGCATCCTGCTTGTGACTTATGCCAGATGGCATATGCAGGCTCTGCAATGGGACCTGAAGTTCCATTGGGCGCAGCATCAGGGGAATCTCTCCGACATGGTTCAGATCTCAGACGTAACCGCACAGGACCTGCAGTGGTGTAAGACAAACTCCAACTGGGCCAGAGGCAGACCCCTCTCCCTTCCCCCTTTATACAGTAGTGACAGATACGTCACTGGTGGGATTTGGCGGCCATCAGAATCCGGACTGCACAACAACCTGCTGGAGCTCCAAGCGATTCGCTTGGCATTGAAAGCCTTTCTTCCTTCAATCAAGGTAAAGCTGGTTCAAGTGCTCATGGACAACACCACCGCCATGTGGTACTGCAACAAACAGGGTGGAGTGGGGCCCTGGACCCTTTGTCAAGAGGCCCTGTGACTTTGGACGTGGCTGGAGCAGCAGGCTATTTCCCTGAAGGTTCAACACTTGGCAGGTTCTCTGAACACCAGGGCGGACAAACTCAGCCGTCAACACCTAGTGGATAACAAATGGCATCTCCGTCCAGAGGTGCTGCAAGGTCTCTTTCAGCAGTGGGGAGAGCCTTGGTTAGATCTGTTTGCCTCCACCGAGAATACGCAATGTCAGCAGTTTTGTGCGAGGGAGTTTCCAAGGCAGCACTCGCTCGGCAAAGCTTTTCATCTCGAGTGGAGCTCAGACCTCCTTTACCCCTTTCCTCCAATACCACTGCTGTCCAGGGTGCTCAAAAAGATCAAGAGGGACTGGACCCGGGGTCTGGCATCCCAAGCTTCTCGAACTGAGCATCGCTCCTCCGATCAGGCTGCCCCTTCGGGAGGATCTTCTGTCGCAGCAGCAGGGGAGGGTCCTCCACCAAAACCTGTCAATGCCTTCTTGCATGGAGATTGAGCGGCAGCAGTTGACATCATTCAGCCTTCATCCCCGAGTCTGTAATGTTATTTTGGCAACCACGTGTCCCTCTACCAAAACCGTGTAAGCCTGTCGGTGGCAAAAAAAATAAAAAATATTGTGTAGAAAGATCTATTGATCCTCTTTCTGTCTCCCTCTCTCTAGTCCTTCTCTTTGTTTTGACCCTTGCCCAGCAGGGCTCTGCTCTGGGCACTCTCAAAGGGTACCTTTCGGGTTGTCTGCCTTCCTCCTGAGGCTGCCAGACCAACGCTCTTTATTTAAATCCCCTATTATAAATAGATTTCGTAAGGGGCTTGTACATATGTTTCCACCTGCCCCTTTCATCATGCCTCAGTGGGACCTTAATTTTATTCTCATCTACCTGTATACTCTGTTTGAACCTCTGCACAACTGCCCCCCTCCCCCTGCTGCTTACCATCAAAACAGACTTTCTAGTGGTAATAACTTCTGCCAGAAGGGTGAGCGAATTGCAGGCTATCATCCAAGCCTCCTTACCGGACCATCTTCCCTGATAAGTTGGTGCTTAGCACATGGGCCTCTTTCTTACCAAAAGTAGTAACTCCATTCACGTGGGGCAGTCAGTCAGAATACCCACTTTCTGCGCTCCTGCGCACCTCTCTAAAGAAGAGGAGCGACTCCACCGTCCAGACCCAAAAAGAGTGTTGTCGATCTCACTTGACCACATAAAAGAGCTCTGGGTGGACGACCAACTCTTTGTGGGGTACGTTGGATCAAAGAAAGGTCGTGCAGTGCAGAAGAGGACTATCTCACCATGGGTCATCCTCTGCATCAAACTTTGCTATGCTCTGCCAAAAAGCAGCCTCCTAAGGCTTAAGGGCTCATTCCACCAGAGCCAAGGCTGCTATCATGGCATTACAATGTGGAGTTCCAGTCCTCAACATTTGTCAGGCAGCAACGTGGGCATCCCTGCACACATTTACCAAGCATTACTACCTGGTCCGATGGGACGGCATCTTTGATTGCTCTGTCCTACAAGACTTCCTGGTCTAAACTTGTCCGCAGTCCCTCCTCCAGGGATGGTATTACTTGGGTATGTATTCTGAGGTAAGGAATCTGCGGCTAGATGTCTCTATCAGATGGACAAGTTACTTATCTTTGGTAACGCCTTATCTGGTACAGACATGATCTAGCCGCAGATTTCTTACCAACCCACCTATCCTCCCCACACAGCGGACTGGTTTTTAGGGTCAGGGTTGTTCCCTTTCAGGGCCCTAGTTGTTCAGAAGCACACCAATGTCAGTGCACTTCATGGCTCCGCGCTCCTGGTGTGGAAAGTCGTGAAAAGTAACTGACATCAGTAACTGACATCAGCGCACCAAGGTGGCGCTTATATTGGTGACGCGGACGTCACAACAGCGGAGATGGTGCCGCGAAGCAACTTACTACCACGCATCTAGCTATTGCTAGATGAATAATTTTCCGGATCCAGTCTGACCCCTGGGAAAATCAAAGGTAAGGAATCTGCTGCTAGATCATGTCTCTACCAGATAAGGCATTACCAAAGGTAAGTAACTTGTCCTTTTCGGACCAGAGGAGGTGGGTTCCACAGTGGTCTTACAAAAGAAAATCTAATAGGAAAATCTGGTCTGGCCACAGAGGAACCTTGTACAAGGGTTTGTGCTGGTGAGGAAGAACATAAACAATAATAGATGCATTACTATGAATATATGAGACATCAGATAAACAAGGAGGCCAACATTGACACCGAAGCACCAGTTGCCAATTATTGAACTCACAACCCCCTGTGTGAAAAACTCCTTTATTCCAGGACACCATTTACAATTTCATGTCGTGTATGTCTTCCACACCCTCTCCCCCATTCAGAACAGAAACGTAGATGCTTGAGGTGTCCTAGGGAAATGAATGCACAATATAGTCTCATCTCAGATATCCACGCTAGGCTGTTATATGAACATTAAAAATTACCCCTTGTTCTGCCATCCACCACCATCTGCACTACTCCTACTAATTCCCCTTGACAATAGCCTCCTCTATTTGCTCCAAAAATACTGCCACTGTTGCTTATAATTAAGTGCCAAGCAAGTTCCTCCCCAATGTAAGCAGATGATACTCAGATCTGGTTACCCCTTGTTAGACCGGTCAGCCTTAGAATGGTCATCCCCCAGAATTTGTGCATTCATGCTCCTTTTCTGAATTCGTTTTTACTGGCCATTGCAGACTTTTTTTTTTTTTTTAAACATTTTTATTAGGTGTATGACTTGCAGTGGTAACATTTGCGACATGACATACTAACATGACAGTTTGTTTTTCATTATACATCGTTTGCATCCGTAGACAAACATTATATTGTATATACATTACAGGCCCGTTAGTGAATGCATAAACCTCAAATTCAGTCATCCTCATCCGAGATTGATTCTGTAACTGGTGGGGTACAGATGCCTCCCCTGAATTTATTCCATTTTCCCCACATCCGCTCCCATTTTTTAGGGCACCCTCTGTGGATATACGTGGCCTTTTCGGACTCCATGGCCATGTCCATATCCTTGCACCATTCTCCCAGTAGTGGGGCAGTATGTGTCCCCCAGAGTCTGGCAATATTCCGCTTCGCCATTACCATACCTAGTGTAGCCCAGGCTTGGGCCGTGTGGCTCAGGTCTGTTGCTTCCCAGATGTTCAGGAGACAACGTTTGGGGTCTGGTGGTACAGGAGCTTCACTAATCTGCGTGATTGTGCTCATAATTGTCGCCCAGTATGTTTTGATTGCTGGGCAGTCCCATAGTATGTGATAAAAAGTGCCTATTTTGCCACATTGTCGCAGGCAGAGTTGATCGTTGGCCTTTCCTATCTTACATAATGTCACTCTTGTGAAATAGGTCCTGTGAAGCACTTTCAGTTGTATCAGATGCAACCGTGAGGATACCGCCACCTCCTTTGGGGACTCAAGCGCTTCCTGCCAGACAGTGTCGTCTAAGTCGCCCACATTGGCCTGCCATTTTTCCCGTAGTGATTGTTTAGGGTCCGGCTGATTAACGATTTTTTGGTACGTTAGGGATATTGCTTTCTTGTCCATGTATTCCGTTAGGAGCCTATCCTCTAATGGGGAGGCTTCTGGGAGAACAGTGTCAGGCGGGATGACTGTTTCCAGTGCATGCTTAACCTGGAGATAGCGGAACGTTTCCGTGGGCGCCATCTCATATTGGTCTTGTAATTGTGCAAAGGTGATGACTTTCCCAGTCTTCCAGAGATCCCCCACTCGTGAAATTCCTATTGCGTCCCATTGTCTAAATCCCCTGCTCTTGCCCAGCTTGCCCAATTTGTCGGTTTCCCACAGTGGAGTATGCTGTATCAGTCTATCGTTCCAGCTCAGGTCTCTGAGTACAGCATACCACAGGTGGACGGTATGTGCGGTTGGCCCCATGAGGTCAGTTTTCCGCTTTTTATTATAGAGGATACGATTAATTCCCCCCGTTCCCAGGGCATGTCTATCTAGCCGATAAGCAGGATCGGTTTGGGGCGAGTGGAGCCATTGGTTAATGGCGGCCAATTGAGAGGCCCAATAATAGGTCTGGACATTTGGGAGAGCAATGCCACCGTCGTACCAGCTTTTGACCAGTTTGGCCGCGGCTATCCTGGTGGGTTTGCCGTTCCAGAGGAGATTGTTCACCTCGGAGTTTATTGCCCTAAAATATGACACAGGGACTAGGAAGGGGGTGTTACGGAGGGCATAGAGAAATGTGGGGAGTGCCATCATTTTAAAGAGTGCTGCCCTTCCCAAAAGAGTGAGGGGCAGTGACTGCCAATGCTTGGCATCTCGGCGCAGCCTCTGTAGGGGTCCCATGAGATTCTTGGTCATGAACTCGTCCGGGTCTGATGTGACATAAATCCCCAGCTATCTTAACCTCACACCCCCGGGAAGCGCTGGAGGGGGGCCGTGAAGGATATAAAGTACCGACTCACTTCAATTGATGGTGTAACCAGAACACTTTCCATATAGTTTGCATATATTTAGGAGTCTGTGCAGAGAACGTTTTGGGGATGCCATGTATAACAGAATATCGTCTGCATATAGGGATATGCGGTCCTCCCACCCCTCCGTCCAACGAAGCCCACGGATAATTGGGTCTTTTCTTATCCAGGCTGCTAATGGCTCTAATATGAGGGCAAAGAGAAGCGGTGACAGGGGGCAACATTGCCTCGTTCCACGCCCGAGGGGAAATTCATTGGAAGTGTGTCTGTTAGTTACTACATGTGCCAGCGGTTTGGTGTATAAGAGCTGAACCCAGGAGCAGAATTTTGGCCCGAGTCCCAGATGTCGAAGGACTGCAAAAAGGAAGGGCCATTCAATCGAGTCAAAGGCCATGCATGCGTCAAGTGACAATATGACGGACTCTTCTTGGATGGTGTGTTTACGGCTCAGGACGCTGCGTAGGCATCTGAGATTTAGCGTTGTGTTTCTGCCCGGCATGAATCTGGATTGATCCGGATGGACCAGCTTCAATAGATGGGGTGTTAGTCTATTAGCTAGTGTTTTGGCCAGTATCTTGGCCTCTGCATTAATCAAGGAGATGGGACAGTAGGAGGCGCTTTCTTGGGTCGGTTTACCAGGTTTGTGAATGACTACTATAGTCGGTATGCGCTGGTCTTTGGGGAGCTCACCCACCTCCAGACTGGCTTCGTACATTTTCAACAAGTGGAGGACGAGTGTGGTGGTTGCTCGCTTGTAGAGTTCAATGGGTATACCATTAGGGCCCAAGGCTTTACCTGACTGTATATTTTTAATGGCTAGTGTTAACTCGTCAACTGTTAAGTCAGTGTCTAGTAGCTGGGCCTCCTCCTGTGTAAGCGTTGGTAGTTGTATATCTCTGAGGAATGCTGTTGCATCCTGCAACTCTATTGTGGTTGTCGGGGCATTAACTCGTTCGCAGTGACATGATAGTGTGTTCACTATTTCTTGTGGGTCTGTCGTGACTTCCCCAATGTCTAGTCGGAGTTCTTTCACCCATCTGTCCGCCCATGTCCGCTTGTCCAACCAGGCCAGTAGCTTACCAGCCTTATCCCCAGCCTCGTATACCCTGTGGCGGGTAGCTGCAAGCCTGGTTCTGGCTTCTTCCCATAAATACTCTTTGTATTCTTGTTGCTTTACACGCAGTTGGTGTGCGTTCGTGCCTGTGGGGTCTTGGGAATGTATTGCCTTTAGTTGGCTCACCTCTTGTTCTAGGGTCGCTACTATTTTCCCCTTCTCTTTTTTATGGCCTGTAATCAGGGATATGGCCTGCCTTCGCAAAACGGGTTTATATGCTTCCCATAGTATCAGTGGGGAGGATACCGAGGGTTCATTTTCTGCAAAGTAGTGTTTTGTGGTAGTGAGTAATCCCTTCCAGATCTTGGGATTCTCTAGGTAACCAGGATATATCGGGAATATGCGGCGGTGGTCGGGGTACATAGAACATACTGAGCGAAAACAGGGGAATGGTCTGAGATACCTCTGGGCAAGTGGGTCACCTTTTGAAGTCTTCCCATACTATCGGCTGATGCAAGCATGTAGTCAATTCTGGATAGACTATTGTGTGCGCCTGAGTGGTATGTGTATTGGCGTGCCTGTGGGGATTTGAAGCGCCAAGCGTCTACCAAGCCTAAGGCTTCCAGAAAATCTGCAAAATTAGAGTGCGTACGGTGTTGCTGTCTAGGGGGCGTTCGGTCCAGAGTATCGTCAAGAGTAGTGTTGAAGTCGCCTCCTGTCAACAACTCTCCCTCCGGGAGCGCTAGTAGGAATGCGCCCATTGCTGGGAAGGCCAGTGAGTGAGTGCGGGTGGAATATACAACGTACCTAGATTGAGTGTGTGTCCTTCCCATTGGCACGAGACAGCTGCAAAGCGGCCCTTGTCATCCGTATAGGTGTGTTTTATGATCAGTGGGAATTGCTTTCTAATCAGAATCCCTACACCCCAGGACCCAGAGGTGAACTCGGAGTGAACTGCTAATTTGAAACCCCACCTGTCTAAGGCCTTGCATGGCGATCCCACCAAGTGGGTTTCTTGTATCATGGCTACTGCTGGGGCTCTACGTTTGAGATATTGCAGTACAAGTCCTCTCTTTAACTTGTCTCGCAATCCATTTACATTCCACGAGAGGAGAGGTAACTGTGGACTATGCGTGGGGTGCTTCAGGAGTGCTGAAATACTACGGGTAACCTGTGTGGATATGTGTGTCATGAGAGCGAATCTTGTGGGATATCCCTATCGGATAGTGAGGCGGAGGCAGCGCTCAGAAACTCGCAAGTCGCATCATAAACCATGTTGAACCATGTGAAACTAAGAAAATAAGAACTAACAAACCCTATTAATTGACCCTCCCCCCTCCCTGCATGACGGACTTGAAACTACCCGCCTCCCAAACAATGCACAGTGCATAATTCCCATTTCCCGTTACCTTCGTAGGGGAGAGCGACTCCAGTATCCCTCCCAGAACATCCCTTTAACTGTAGCATATGACAATGGCAGTTTTCAATACAGTACATAAGTGAACATGCGCACAGTGAACGTTTATTATTCGGCATCAGACATTGAGTCATTAGGTGTCTCTTGTTTGCACGGGTACAGTAATAGGTGTATTCTATCATACAATTACACGCTTGGCAACGTATATAAGTTCTCACGTGGATGTGTAACCTGCGGAGCATACACGCCCCAGAGTTTAGTATACAAAAGAGTCAATAATGCAACTTCTAGTCTTTTTTAGGGGAGACACTGTACCTTTCTTAGCGTCTCTCAAGCGATTCACCGTTGGCAGAGGTTGCTTCTTCCAGTGCAGCTTGCGTGATTTCAGGCGGGTGGCGAGTCTGTTTGTTACCCGCTTTCCCAGGTTTAGCGACCAGGTGCCAGCCTTCGAGCCATTCCTAGGCCTCCTCCGGTGTATTAAAGAACCATGCCTTCCCTTCCGCCTCCACCCTCAACTTAGCCGGGAAGAGCATGGAGTATTTCAATTCTCTGCTCCTCAGTTCTTTTTTGATGTCGAGGAAGCTGTGCCTTTGCTTTGTCACCGCTGCTGTGTAGTCTGGAAAGAACGTTATCGTGCTGTGCTCCAAGCGCACCGGTGGTGCCACTCTCGCCGTTTGTAAGATGAGATCACAATCCCGGAAGTAAAAAATACGGGCCAGAATGGGTCTTGTGGGGGCACCCGGTCTGGGCCTGCCACCCGGGATGCGATGCGCCCTTTCCACTGCGAAGTGGTGGGATAGGCCTCTAGGTTGTAGATGCTGCTTGATAAGATCTTCCACGAATAGGTCCATTGCCGGACCTCCCACCCCTTCCGGCACACCAATTATGCGGACGTTGTTGCACCTCAATCGGCCCTCATAGTCATCTAGTTTCGCAGCCATTGCTTTGCTGTCGGTCTCAAGCTGGCGCACTTGACGTTTGAGTTCAGTGGTATCATCGCGCAAAGTCCCCGTTGTTTCGACTTCTGCCACTCGCGCTCATGTTCTTAAAGTCAGCTCGGATCAGTGAGAGTTCCACCGATATTGTGCCAATCCGCGTATCTAGGGCTGTGTGTACTTTATTTAAGGTAGACAGTATATCTTGTAACATAACCTCTGACCCTTCTGTTGAGGTATCATCCGGTGCGTGCGTAACAGGTTGACCCATCGTTTCAGGTTGGGTTTTGGCACAAGTGTACTTGTCCAAATTTGTCTGATGCGCCGCGCGTTGACCCCGTCCTCCCATCACTGGCTCCACTAGGCGCACCACCTTGCTGTAAGTACAGGGGTGGCGGTACTCACCGCTGCCTGCCTGTGTAACACACTGTCACACGCGGCCTTTCGGGTTTCCCACCACTGGGTAGGGGCGCTGTTGTTTAAGCTCAGCAAGCCGAGGATCGCAGGGGTGTCGCACCCAGGCCCCTTGGGAGTCTTAAATTGCAGGTGTGGGTAATTGCGTGTTCTTCTTTAGTAGAAGTAGCTGGTCCGCATCGTTTTCCCCATCAAATGCACTTCTCTGGTCGCAGATTTTTTCCCTTAGATGTATCAGTCCCTAAGCCCCCTCGCAAGCGACAGTTCATAAAAGCAGTCTGACCCCTCTTGTCCCCATCATCGTGCTCCGCTGCTGTACCGTTATGCTGCCTCACCAGTCCTAAAGTAGTTGATAGCGATGGGGGGACGGGGGGGGAGAAATGAAGCGGGACTGTAATGTCACTTATCTCGTGTCGGGCTCCGACACGTCTCCTGCCCCAGACGGTTGCGATATGTCCATCCAAACCTGCAGGGCCGTCCCTGTATTGGATCTCCGTTGCTTGGGACTGGCGCGGCGCACCGAAACTGTGGTTGGCGAGCGGACCGCAGGCCCAATCAGCTCAGGTCACGGGGAGCAGTGGTGTATGCCGCCGGATTTGTGGAGGACCAGGCCGTACTGCCACCACCTCCGTCTCAGGCCGCGCCGGACCGCGACACGCCTCTTTGGCCCAGATAGGTGGAAGACGGCCAACCGGACTTACGGGGCCGTCTCTGTGCTGGAGCGCCGGCGCACTGTGTCAGGGCCGTGACTCCCATGCGGGCCGCGGGCCAGACCAACCCAGACCAGGGGGAGGAAGCGTTGGCATACTTCTCCAGACTCACCCATGCCGCATCACAGCGCGCGGCACCACGGGGGAGCCTCCAGTTACTGCTGTTTTGGTCGTGGGGGGAGGGGCCCTTTGTTGGCAAGGTGTGGGTCTCAGGCCTACTCCAGGTCCCGGCTTCTCTTCAGTGCTGAGGCCGCAGTCACCTTCTTCAATGTGTCCGCCCTTGGGGAAACTCGTTGCACGTCGCGGGCCGCCCTTCACATGCCCGGGTGTTTCCGACGTCCGTTTCACCGCTTACATGGGTGAGTGAGTCGCGGATTAATGTACGGATATGCTGGGATGTCTGTGTGGGCTCGGAGCGGCTCTAGGCAGCGGCCATTTCGTTCTGCTGCTAGCCACGCCCCCCGCCATTGCAGACTTTGGTGAATCGATGTGCAGCCTTCTGGTCTGCACTTTACCACTGCTGAAGTGCTTGTGCTCACTCCCTAAAACATGGTAAAATTGCCTTACACCTGATTAGCATATTTCATTTACTCAAAGTGGTATACCATATACCCAGGGCCTGTAAATTAAATGCTACTAATGGGCCTGCAGCCCCTATTGTGCCACCCACTTAAGTAGCCCTTTAAAACATATCCCAGGTCTGGCACGGCAGCCTGTGTGCAGTTTTAATCTGACAATTTTACTTGGCAAAATACCCCCATGCCAAGCCTTAAGCTCCCCTTTTATTACATATAAATCACCCCTTAGGTAGGCCCTAGGCAGCTCATAATCATAAGCATTGTAATCAAAAGGTTGGACATTTACTTTTAAGTCCTACATGTCCTTGTAGTGAAAATCTCACAGATTTGTTTTTCATTTCTGTGAGGCCTACCTATCCCATAGGATAACATTGGGTTACCTTATTACATTTATTAAGTGTTAACTTTTGACTTTGAGCAGGTAGAAAAGTCATATTTGGTGCCTGAGAAACGTATTTAAAATTCCTCTTTAATAGTAAAGTAGAATTTTAAGTTACAATTTTTAAAAAGCCACTTTTAGAAAGTTACCATTTTCCTGCCCTACTTGGTGCCTGCAGCCTGTTCCTGGGTCACATGACTGGGTACAGTGGGCCTTTGTATATTATTCTGAGACATCCACACAATAGAGGGATTAGGTGTGCCTGGATAGGCCATCACTAGCAGGACTGGGGGGGGGGGCTGAGCACATCCCCCAACTGCAAATCAATAGGCTTTGCCCTACCTTTGCTCAAAGAACTACACACTAGTCCATTGTTCATGCAGCCATCTTGCAGCCAGGGCAGGAAGGCAGGAACTTCCAGGCACTTCAAAGAGAATCTCTAGAAACCTCTCCTACTTCAAAGAAGGCACCAGGTATGAAAATAGGACCCTCAGACCCACTCTTCAGTTTACTGTCTGGACCTGTGGAAGGACTCTCAAAAGACTGTCTGCGGCTGTGGCCTGCTGTGAACTTCAGAAGACTGTTTTGCTGCACATGCAAGGACTGTGCTGCCTGAAGCCTGCCTTGAACCCTCAGAGGCCTGCCCTGATGCTTGTGGCCTGTTCAACTACTTCAACACAGGACTACCAGAGCGACACGAAGGACAAGTGGACTGGCCTCCTGATCAAAGCCTCATTGACAGAAAAGGATTCAACCATCTTAACCAGCTCCTGAACACAGCCTGAATGGGTCCTGACCCTCCAAGTGGTGACTCTCCAGTCATGGACTCTTGGAGGTGGTGTTAAAGGTGCTCAGATTTGCAAAATCAAAAACTTGGGACTTAGGAAAGTTTTGGCTAAAAAGTGCTCTGAGAACCGAGAGTAGACCTGGACCTGTGTGCTCGTTGATCCGCCCAAGGTGCATCACCGTTCAGCCTGACTTCACTGCAGCTCAAGCGACTTTCTTCTCCGCAGCAAGCAAATTCTGTCTGCGAGTCTTCACAGAAGTGTTATCCGGCCTTGTGGAGCCCTTATTGCGAGCTTGCAGGTTTGCTTGCTGGAGATTTTCAACTTGCAAAAAACGAATTAAGTCTGAACATAGAAACGTCACCGTGAATTCATCCAGCGACTCCCCGACGACGATGCCTGCCCCTCGGACACCACCTGCAGTCTTGCCCCGCTGAACTTTACCTTCTCAGACATTTTTCCACGAAAATTCTTCTAAGTCCTATGGTAAGCGCCGACCCGGCCCAATTGATTCCTTGTATATCCGACCCACGCTCCATTGCGGTGGGCTATCAGTTTCGACTTTGACCCAGTCTTGGGCTACTGGATGTTGGCGCTTTGAACTTTTATGTGGTAGTTTCTACCTTGAACTTTTAAAGGTTCTACTAATTGGATTATTGTCATTTTGGGGTCAAATAATTTATTAAAATGTACTACATTTTCCAAAATTGGTGTCGATTTTTCTTGTTTTATGTTTTTACTTTATTATTGTTTGTGTGTTAAATACTTTACACATTGTCTTCAAGTTAAGCCTCAATGCTTTTTTGCCAAGCTACCAGAGGGTTAAGCATAGGTCAATTTAGTGAGTGTAGTAGTTCACCCTGTCAGGAATTGTGGCTGTTGCTTGAGCAGGGTTTCCACCCCACTCAACAAACAAACCAATTTCTCACCTCAAATGCTTAGTACACCTCCAATCCTGAATCGGGAACAACTTTCTTAAGCTAAATGGGAGCAAAACAGAGCTTTTATTATTGGCAAAATCGAAACATATTTGACAGAACTCTGGTTGGCCTCCCTTACTTGACTCCCCTCCATACCACCTGCACTCAGAGTCATGTTGGATGGGTTGTGAACTGATGACCACCTGGCTCTGAGATATCATGTGAGCTCTGTTACGTCTTCCTGCTTTCATTTTCTCCAAAGGCTGGGGAAGGTACTGTCATATACACCTAAGACTCTCCATGCTAAGGCCATTTCTACATGTGTTCTATCTCTCAAAGAGTATTGTAACAGTCTATACCAGTGCCTCTCTGATTCTGCTATAAACAAACTATAACACATTCAGACCTTTGCTGAAGCAAATAGGACCTGGACTAAAAAGAAAATTGGTGCGTGTCAATAGATAGGAAAAAAATCCATCTGCTTCCAGTGAAGCAAATGCTACATTTTAAGACCCTCTATCTAATGAATAAGATATTTTATGGACTGGACAAGTCTTGTAATACAAACTGTGCTATTTATATTCTGTGTTCCTGCTTACAGTTACTGTTGAATGTTCCTAGATTCAGACAGGCACATACTGGTGGTCATTCTTAGTACAGCCTGAAAAAGTTGAATGATCTCCCTCCAACCTCCAAAGGATGTCCAATCATCCTTCTGTGAGGAAGACCCTTAAACTTTCCTTTTCCATGGTATTCAGCTTCTCCTACTTCCCTTGGGTCTGTAGAAACTCAAGAGAGATGCCAGAGGGTGGGTGAGAAGGCAGACCATCATCCATCAATGCCACCATCCACAAAGCTTTGACATGGAAGCCATACAAAAGAAATATAATCTTTTGTTTTTCTCCTTAATACCTTTTCTGTTCCTTGTGCCTAGGAGAATAGGCCTGGGCATAGATCACTCTTAGTACTGGCCTAGGTACTTGGTGCATACTTGATCATGAAGAAGTAGACTCATTCTCTTGGGCATTAGATTTTGCGTAGAGAGAACTTTAGAATTTTCTTGGGTTCAATAAAAATAAGGGCATTCGGGGGACCAGCACTCAGGTAGAAGTGAATAGACGTATCTCCCAAGATCAATTAGACCTGACTCGTATGAAGAACACAGGGTGCAGCTTTTTAAACACATGCAGGCATTAATGTTTGTTTGTCTTTTTTAGAACTGGGACAACACAAGTGTCCTTCAAGTGTTAACAGGGCTTACAATAGAATAGAGTCCCTGTGTGACGTGGTGGATAGCTGGTACGAGGGGCCTTGGCTACTACCGGGTAAATATGAACTGTGGGTGTAAATGTACAAGATACATATGGTGAATGAAGTTAGATGGATAACTAACTGGCTGTTTGTGCTTTTGATGAACCCTCTTTGGGTTTAAACAGTCACTGTGTATACCAAACAAGGGTCCAGAAAAGGTGAATTAAGACCTCATGCCCTGAAGAAATTGCCACTACTATACACAGGCAATGAAACATGTCGGCCCATCATTACATGGTCTGCAAGCATGCAGTTTGTTTTTAATTTGAATAAGCCCACGAGTTGAGAATAAAAGTGGCTGTTTGGTGACGGTGAGGCTTATCTCAATTTTAACTTCACGGGGTCTATTTTTGTTTGCAGCACACATATATGCATTTTTGACGCTGGTTTTCTGGACACCAATGTATATAATTTTTGCGAGATAGCGACCAATGATGAAAAACGTGGGCATAACTGGTGATGGTTAACCAGTAAGCTCCTCTGGTGTTGCGCACGTGAGGTGCTATCTCGTGGTTTCACAATTTTCTGAGAGAAATTTCTTTCACAAAACTTGGTTCACATTTGTGTGTTCCATATACCTGTTGAAGTGGAGGGTATTGGTGAAGTACACAGTGACTGTAAAATCAGAGGGTGGTTCTTTTTAATGAGAAGATAGGGCTAGTATGAGTAGGGACAATACCTAAGAAATATGAAGGGTTGTTGTTGGGGTAGAAAATGAACTCCCACTCCCACTCAGAAAGTTAAAAGAATTTATTGCCCTAGATGATCAGGTCTAATTGGTTTTGTTGTTTGCTTTGAGTGGAGGGCGACCTGATCTTATTTTCCCTCAATAGCTCCTTTGTGTGTTTAAGTATCTCCCAAGATACCAAAGCTACTTACTGTCACTTGAGGGGACTGGCTACAGAGTTAATCGGCCCCAGGATTCTGTTACAACTTTGCTACGTATTGCCCAAATGTTTAAGCCCCTCTGTGGTACAATGTTAATCTTGCATTGCAAGAAAAGGGTTCCAGGTAATGAAGAAGTGCCAGCTATATGACTAACTGCTTTCCTTCCAGGGGACACGACCTAGTATGTAAGCCTGTATAGAGATTATCCTGAATATGTAACTGAATGCCTGGAAAAAACTGGATGTCTGGAAACTGGGTATTTAATGGCATTAGGTGCCAAGAAGCTCTTGTCAGCAACTGTTCCACATATCAGACTTTTCTCTAGTACTGGTATCAGCATTTTTACTTTTCGAAAGTAAGTCAATGTGCAGCTGTGGCACCAGAGTTGTTCCTCCTTTGGCTTAGGGTGGAGGCTTTGGTGGAGAAAATGAGTGTATAACATCACAGATAGGACTGGAAACGGTATGGCATGTGACAGGTTTTTTGATGTTTGATGTGAACCAGGCTGGTATTTTGAAGTCGCCTCAACCGAGGCAGGAAGAGTGGTCCTTATGCTGGAAGTAAAGAGGGCTTTTACGTACTAGACCAATAGGACCAATGCTCTGCTGTTGGACATCTGCAAGACAATCAGTAGGATATCATTGGAGACATTCTGTGAGCACTACTGCTTGAATGTGGGCACATAGGATGATCCTGTTGATGGCTAAGATGAGAAGAAAATATTACACTTATTGTACAACTCTTCTCCTGCTTCCCTGATACTTACTTCAAGGTATTAGGTTCATATAGTGTGGGAAATATATAAAAGATCCAATCCAGCAGAAGAAGAACTTACTTCCTTGTAGAAGTGGTTATTAAGCATTGGCATTTTTTATAGATTCCACGGAGTCTGCTCATCCCATGCAAGTTTTTTTCATTTAATTTGTTCTTTGTACTGCATATTTATGTAAGACATGGTAAGACTAAGAAGCTAGATAATGGAGGTGCTACAGAAAGTAAACACTACACATCAGGAAAGTATGGGCAGAAATTTGCTCAACTGACTACAATAAAGACCTTCTTTACTGTGCTTTGCTTAAAGATATAACTTGTCCAACATGTTATGAGGTTGTTATGTACACTGTAGCTCAGTAGGTGGAAGGTGGATTAGGGTGGCAGTCTAGGCACCTGACCAGCTATAAGAAAAAGTTACTTACTTAAAATCCTGTTTCTCTTTCACGAGGATCTTTATCAAATTCTCCAGCATTAAAAAATATCTGCCTAAATGCAGAATCTCTGGCAGTTTTCAATAGGGCTAAAACTACCTCCTCAATAATGAATCAGCGCATTTGTTTATGTACCATATGCAAAACCTTTCCATTTGAAAGCATGAAAATACTGGCTTCGTTTTCGATGGTCCTCCGGTATGCAGGAAGTCTGGGATGAACATACTGGTAAAAATTAAGGAGGCAAGGTGTCAAGTTCATTGACACACTGCGTTGGTGTAACTACCATTCATCATGAAAAGATGATGTGGTTTGCATGGAAGCTTCGTGTGAGGCTCATCTGATGGCAGAAAGAAGTCTGGAAACCATGCTAAGGCCATGTCATGTCCAATAGAAAGATTCTAGTTATGGTTTCGAAGCCTGGGTAGGACCTGTGCCAAGAAAGGAAGTAGAGAAGTACAGTAAAACACATGACCAGTTAATCAAAATGGAATTTCCTTTATATAGCTGGGGTCGAGATCCCAAGTAACAGCATTTCACATCCTTTGCTACCAAAACAAGTGAAATCCAAAATGGGCTGAAAATGTGCAAGAAACATTTTCAACGATTGTGCATTTGTGATCTTCCAAAAGCATCTTTAAGGCATCAGATTTCAAAAGTACCACGCCAGATAAGTGGATTGCTGTAAGCTGAAGAAACTGAGCCAGGTAAAAAAAAATTAACCATCCTTAGAGAAGGCAATTGATTTTGTTCCTTTGTTCTCGTTGAAGTAGTACATATTAGTCGTATTGCTCCAGAATTTAGTCCCACAAGGATTTATACTATGGGCCCAAACTGCATAGATGCTAGCAATGCAGGAACATTATAATCTGAGTATTCCAATGAAGATGCTTTGTGGGTTACATAATACACAATCAAGCAAGGTGGTTCCTAAAAACACAGTGGGGCCGATTCCGATCTCGGCCGGTAGAGCACCGAATCGGATTCGGCTTTACCGGATCCGATTCGGAGCCCTCTTTCCCGACCGATTCGAACGTGCGTCCGGGCGAGCGAACGCGAAATCGCCGACCGACTCATTCGCAGGACCCAACCGCTCCGACCAACTCGCACGGACACGACTCGCACCGCGCAATGGAGACGTTCCCCGGCCGGGCAAGTACGATGCGCGCCTCGAGCAGTCCGACCGCCTCGAGCAGTCCGGCTCCAAAGAGCTGTCAGAGCCGGACTTTGGGGGTCCGTGTCGGACCCCCCTGTACGCGTAGCCGCGCGAGTCGCACACAGGGGGGACCAATGGGTCCCCCCTACCTGTGCATGTATGGCGCGAGTCGCTTCGACGCGTACCCGCTGTAGGGGGCGCCCTTGTTCGCCTCGCACCCATGGAGTCAATGGGAGCCCGCGTACGCGTTGTACGACCGGCTCCCATTGACTTCAATGGGAGTCCGACCGAATCGAGTCCGATAGCATGCGTACGCATCGTACTCGTTCGGTCGGGCTGCTAGGGTCCGATTCGGTCGGAAATCTCTCCGGGTCCAGCTCGGTCGGAGTGATTTCCGGCCTGAATCGGAATCGGCCCCAGTGTAGATCTGGGAAGAGGCTTGTTAATGAGATTGTTTCATGTGTGTTTGGGATTCATAGGTAGCTAACAACCAGAGGTATAACTAGTGATCAAATCAAGTTGTGATTATAACATTTGAAAGGAAAGGTATTTTTCATCTCCCATTTCCAACATCTGTCTACTATATTTGAATGTACATGCCACCGTAATTTCTACAGTCATCACTCTAGTTATCACAAATGAAAACTTTTACTTGTTTTCCTCCAAACCCTCTGATCAATCCTGCTCTGTTTCATGGTGCTTTTGACTCTCTGATCCTAACCTCTTGTAAGCTGTTGGTCAAGTCTACTTTCTTGGTCCTCCTTTATTCTCCCTCTACACCACATCCCTTCAAAACGTTCTCTCTTCTTTTGGCTTCTCCTATCATTCATAAGCAGACAATGCACAAACTCTGATTGGCTCACAGTTAATTGTCACTTGATAACCACCCCTTTTATTACACTTACCTCTCCTCTAAGACTAAAATCATGCATTTTTTTTCAAACTCTAAACCCAAGCATTTTTAAAACTCATTTCACCCCAACACTTTCAGCTTGAAACCTTGGCATCCTGTTCAACTGAACTATGAACTTGGAATCCATTATCATAGCTAGGGCTGCCAGGTAAGTATTTAACACTTGAAAAATCCACCCCCACGTTGCCTTCCACACAAAGTATTACTCTCTGAGCTCGTCCTCAGCAAGTTAGATTACTGCAATAGTCTTCCTCAATACTCTTTACCTCCTATGGATAAGAGTTTAACTTTGCCCTCTCAACAAAGCTGTCGAGGCATAGTCATACACTGCACGGTTGTAACCAAAGCAGCTGGTTATTAACAAACAAACAGAATTATATACAAAACATTTATCCTGGTTTATAAATCCCCATATGATTCACCCCTACCTACGTATCACAAATGCTTATTAGGTAATTGTACAAATACTAATCACACAATCTTCGCTCAGCTAACCAAAACCTTTTTGTTGCTCCAAACCCCCTCATGTGCGGCATCATGATTCTGCTCATTCCAGTTACTTAGATCCTACCTCTGGAATAGACTGTAATCTGAATTATACTCTTTCTCCTTGTTTACCACCATCAAAACAAAAGCGTCGGGAAAGTAGTGTCACCTAGCCCTAATTCAACCACTCATGTACTCCCAATATATCTTTACCAATCAATAATGTGAATATGTTAAAATGTGTATACTCATTAGGATCACTAATCAGTATAGTATTTTTATATATACCTGTGTTTCTAGTTTGTTTGTTATCCATATCTACTACCAATATGCATCCACTTCCAAAGTCCTACCAGTCTACAACCCAAACTGTTTTTAGGACTGTATGTATTTTTGTTCCTGTGTACAGCATTTGTTGTTTAAGTGTTTTTACCTCGCTTCAATAAATATATATATGAGCAACATGTGCTCCCCATCCTGCCAATAAAACATCTGCAGATATCGAGTCAAACAGCTTCCACCTCAGCATGATTTTCCTCTGACACCAACAGAGAGGAATTGTAGTGCTGATGGAAGCAGCACTACAATGTTGGGGTTGTGCAACTCTTAGCTCTAAAAGTCAACCTAACAATTCTACTTTCCTTCACGGTACATTCCATGGCCTTTCCTAATATTCGGAACTATATCAGCATTAGAACATCAAGGTGCTCACTGGCGTAATGTTTGTCATCAATAGTTTTATAACATAGATCTCTTTTGAGTTTAGGGTGTATCGATTTCAACCTTTGCATGGATGCCCTCAGTTGTAATGACTTCAATGTTCACTGTCAAACCTCCTCCACCACATAAAAACAAGGAATGTGAGGCCATGGCTTCCTAAGATGGCCCTCATTATTTACAAGAATGGTTTGATGATGGTAAATGTCAGCCTCAGTATCAAGAGTCTCTTTGCTTAGTTCCAGCTGACCAGAGGCGATTGCCTCTGAATTCTTCAGCTGATTCAAGTTGCTATCTCAAATCATACTCTCTGGATACAAGTGTGTCTAGCCATAAGAGGAGAAGGGATGGGTCATTGAGAAGAACCAATCTCCTTCAAGTTTAAGACACTCTCTTCCATGTTTGCACACACCAGAAAGACGCAGCATAAAACTGATAAACGAGACAACTTTTACAATAGGTTTCTCCTCAAAGTGCCTTCCTCATAGAAGACCTACCGACTGTCACAGATACAATGATAATGGGGATTAAAAACTAAACATTTCTACTTGTGCTTTGAGACATCAATAATCTTTTAAACAACGCAGACTCAAGTCTTTCAGTCTGGCCATCTTCAGCCTACAAGAGACATTCATAGCTCTGACTGCAGCAAAATAATGCAGAGAAACACAAGAGACGTAAAACTCTGATTTAATTGGCTATTTCAGTGGCAGGATCCCACTTTGGGTTCCCTTTTCATTGCAAAAAGGAACCTTTCTTCTACTTCATCCTTGGACCCTCCAGATAACAAAGGCTGTTTCAGGCATACCATCAGAATAAAAATGTGTGGAACTCTAGCACTATGCAGAGGATTTCAGAACTTATGAACAGAAATGCCACATTTACAGAAATTCGTACAGCAAATTGCAGATTTTGTTGCCAGATATCAAAAAGAGGATCTTTGGCTCAGAGTATGGGAGGAGGTTTGATTTCACACGTGACTTGTGCTGCTGAGGCGGCAGAATATTTATCGGTCAATGATTATTGCCAAGCTTTGCTATGAGGTAAAATGTCAAAACTCTCCTATGATGGAAGCATGGCAAAACATCCTATTCCCATCTTTCTAAGGCAATTCTTTATTTAGGTCCCAGGCAGAGACAAATTGGATACAAATAAACAGAATTAAAAACCCTAAAATCTGAGGGTTTGGAACAAAAGTAAATCGATCTTTTGTTATACCAACATGTCCAATCACGTTAACAACAACAGTTGAATAAACGTCAGAAATGATTTTAATAGAATCAACAAGGGGAAGATCGGAGCGATGAACAATTTCTGAGAAACTGTTTGATGTTCAGAAAAGTGACGCACACTTGTCCTATTCACTCTTCAGTACACAAAACTGTCTTTTTTCAGAACTGGGTTTGATGCCCCCATCTGACTTCAGGACCAAATCTCATTTACAAGTTATTATAGACGTGCCCGGGATATGAAAGGCAATATATGCCATTTGGTGACAGAGACCTACCTGCTTAGTAACACTGAATTTTAATGGCATTTTTCAATTAAAAGCCAGGGAAACCTTGTTTACAATATGCTATCGATGTGTTGACGAGAAGAAGAATAGTTACAACTCTTATGTTATTGGTAGACAAACCTATGTAGATTTGAAATTGACACCAAATGTGAAACACACTTTTCTAAGGTTTTGGCTGATTTATGACGAAGTCTGGCAGCAGGGCAATAATAATACTAAATGCATCAACTCTATGGTTCCTACCAGGAGTCTTGAGTGTTTGGTGTGACTTATAACAGAAATTATTGAGAACATTTTGTAATCGAGGTGGTACTAGGTCAGTAGAGGCAGTAATATCTCTATGTTTTTAAGGGACTCCAAACTATAATATTAGTCATTTGGCTACAGTTCTGCAATTCGTTACTCATTAATTACAAAAGAAACTAACAAGTGGTAGTGTAGTAGTAGTATAACTTTATTTCAGTTACATAAAATATAACCATAAAGTACATTTAAAATCACAATTAAAACATTAACAGGAAAATTCCAATAAAATGACAGGTCAGTTATAAATATATGTAATAAAAATGCTAGTAGTGAATAAAGAGTAGCTCACCATATCCTAATTGAAAAAATTAGGGGATTGCCTCAAACGCTGAAAAATGTCGGATTTCATGTCACAATTTGTTCCAATAAAATATTAGAAACTACTAGGGAGGCTCATACTACCAGTCAACTCGCTTGAGTGCATCATCAGTATAAAAATCACAAGTAAAAAAAAAAAAAGCAAATTGCCCTTAAATCAGCATACACAAATGGTTTATCAGTGCCACATTATAGATCATACTTTACTAAGGCATGAAGTGCATATTAAAGTGAGTCGTGCTTTGTTTTCTATAAAGAGTATCTAGACAAAAAGGACAAGTGATCGAGATAAAAACATAATAATCAAGCAGTTCCCAGAGTACAATGGACTACTAAAAATACAACCACCATAGAAATCCAGAATTTACAATAGCATAAAATACATAATAAAATGACTCAGGCTTTGTCCTACATTATGGGAGAATGGGAAAACTCATAAGATTCTATTCTATTGTAAAGGTGTCAGATAATCAACCTATAAGTATCTAGGTGATGAACAACAGACCCTCCAAAGTCAAGGACATCACACTGTTGGCACCGCGCTCTCCTATGGTGATTAAAACAAGATGTAGGCATACTACTTAGCGCTACCAGCCCTTATATATCAGGCTCAATTAAAAAAAATTGAAAGTGCAAAAACCATTGGTTCATATGTGTCAGATCTAAGAATGCGTAACGCCTCCACACAGTAGATAACACCCAGTTGGTGGCAGATCGAAATGATCCACTTAGAGCGGGGAAAATGTACTTGGGATAAAAAAATAACAAATTGGCCTCAGTTTTGCTAACTAACTGGCAAAAGGAGCAATCCCCAGAATCACCTTTATTACCCTTCCATTTTGCAGTCAACTAATTTAGAGGAAGGGAACCAATTCTAAAATTATAGTACATGGTTTTAGCTAAATGGGGAGTAATCATATCTGTAAATGGTTCATATATGGGCATTCACTTGTATGTTAGAAACTTGTCTATCAAACCCTCCGCACGAGATTCGCCCCAACAGTTCCCAAGAGGGCTTGATCCCAGTATAACCTCTTGATCTGGGTACCCATATTACTGCTCAGATGTTCCAGGTGTTCACACACCTCCAACAGAAGTAAACTAAGGCAGAGCTCTTTTACTGCTTTAAGCCAAGGCATGGAACAATGTTTTATCAAGGGCGATCACTTCCTTCAGGGACATTCTAAATGACTCCAACTCAGGGGTGGTCCAGGGTCTGATCCAATACTTTAGGATCCCAAGATGGACAATATGAATATTTAAGTCCCATCTTAATGCTAACATAGGGGTACTACAAAGTAAATTAAGTAAAGACCTTAAAAATCTGTTTTCCGTTCATACTCACAGACTAGTGTCGCTGTATTCCCAAAGTTCAGAACCATTGATCCAGCGCAATATTAGCCAACAGCATTCATACACCATATACTCACTTGGGCCCATACATTCACACTACACTAATACTTACGCTGGGTGTCAGATATACTCTTTTATCCAAGTCCCTGCTACCAATTACCTTCTGATTGAAGAGTAATAACTTACCAATGGATCCTTTGCTAATTGGGAAGTTTAAAATGAGTGACATTCACTATAATACATAATCCTGAAATAACCACTGAGTCAGGAAGTTTTTAAAATGTTTATCTAAAATTTTAGCAGAGTAAAATACAGAAAACACGGTACTTGATTGAAAATACCCAAGAAAAAGCATAGAAATGATTTTGTTAATAAATGACGGTTTTTAAGGAAGAGGAGAAGATAGAGACAGCAGCGCAACTAAAGGTTGCAGTATAGTTACCTAAATGCGAGAACCAAGCCCCTTGGCCAAGGAGTTGGAAAAGATAGGACCCAGGAAGGATGAAGAGCAAAAGACCTCTTCCAGGATCAGGACAGGACCGGTAACCTCTCTACAACGACGCCTGCGTCGTTCCCCTCTCTGATACTCGACTTCTCTTGATTCTCCCGTCTAAAATGGACTCCGCCGCCCCCTCCTCAGGACCTCTTCCGGACAGGAATTCAGTCAGCAATCGATCAGCATGGCAGCCTGGAGCTCTTCTGTATGTTCTGAGAGTCTGTGCTAGCTAATTACTAACGCTATATTCTATTATACCCTTCTACGCCCATGTACCTCCCTTAATGTTGCTAACATTATGGGACCACTACTTCTGATTGGACAGGGACAGGGGGTGGATTCTCGCACCATGTCAATTTTGGCCTAAATTGTGAAGCCTATTGTTTTTAGCTTCCCGCCCCTTCAAATTAATACATTCACTTTATTTCCCACCCGTCTCACGACAAATGTTATACATTTTACAGGAGAAAAGTAACAATTTGTCCGCCGGAAACATTGAGTACATCATCTTCGGCCAATAGGTCGTGGTCTTGGGAGACGTCCAAGTTGACTTCACTTGGCAGGCAGACAGGACACATGCGCAGAACCATCTGTCTCTCGAGTTTCAAGACACCAACCCAGGCCCAAGTTTACGAATTACTAAAAGTGCAAGAAGAAAATATTAAAATCACAAATAAAAAGTTTCACTGTATACCCACTTTCCCTACTCTATTCCCATTTAATCATAATACTATCCTGCATTAGTAGCGTTAAGAAAACGACAATTTAATAATGACATGAGAGCAAGCTTAAGCATGTGAAAACATGTAGCGGCCATTTTAATGCACACTGCGCAGAAGCAGAAGTTTCTCACCAAGCAAAGAAAGACGTCACACCATGTGATCAGGTTGCGACATGCGCAATGAAGTCCTGCGCTTTAGCGGCCATCTTGGTTTATAGACAAGCGTTATTCATTAGTAAAACACATAGGCAAGCGTCTATCCCTTTTGTGTTTGTGAATGCAAAGATTAGTATTGACAGTACAAGTTTAATAAATTAATACTATGAGGAGGATTGCATACAAGCAAGTTTCATTTTTGAAACCTTGCTCCATCAATACCCTCTCTGATGGCGTTTCTGAGCCATCAAAAATACTACCCTCAATCAGATGCCAACTTCTAGCAATTCGTTTCATTCTCATTTTTACATTTCCTATTCTTACAGTCTCCTTTTAATTTCTTGTATAAATCACTTCTCCATTCTTCTAGTTCGATTTCATCTAGTTTTCTCTTCTTTCCTTTTCCTGTCACTTTATTTTTTTTATTTTTTTTATTTATTTAAACAGTTTTATATAGCGCTGGCTAGACCCAAAGGTATCAGAGCGCTTTACAAGGGTCGAGAGAGGGACCAATTGCAGTATAACATTTGTACAGAAAGGCAAAGTGTAAAATACTCAGAACAATATGCAAAAGGAAAACAATAGTGTAAGAATAAGAAATTAAGGAGAACCGTAAGGGCATAACCTGAGTTAGAAATTTGGGGTAACGTGGGTAGTCAGGGATGGAGGGGAGAGAGGATTGAGGAGGGGGGAGAACAGAGTGGGGAAATGAGAGAGGGGACAGCAAGCAGGAGAGGTCCGTAAATTATAAGAGAGCTCAAGGTGTGGAGGGGGGAAGTAAACGTAAGGAGGTGAGGAGGGGTGGTTGTAACTCCAGTATAGTATAGTGGGGACAAGACACTGTCACGGGCAGGTTGGGAGATCCGGGGAAGGTGGTAGGATTAAGGACCCCAGTATTTGTTGAGTAGGTGTCGTTTGAGATCATTTTTGAAGTTGAGGTAAGAGGGGGTGCAACGTAGATCTTTGGGGAGTGAGTTCCAGATAGTGGGCGCATTAGCGGAGAAAGAGCGTAACTGGGTAGATTTCTTGTGTACCAAGGGTGGTATTAGCATGAGAGTATTTGTGCTCCTCATTTCTCTTGAGCAGCCTGCTTTGTGGAGTTTGTCAGAGAGATAAACTGGGGTGTGATGGTGCAAGGCTTTGTGCGTAATGCAAGCGTTCTTGTATGTGGATCTGCCTTCGACGGGGAGCCATTTGAGCTCTTTGAGGATGGGGGAGATGTGGTCAAACCGCTTACAATCGGAGATAAGCCTGGCCGCGAGATTAAGGACTGATTTGATTGGGGCTAGGTGGATTTTTGGCGTTCCAGAAAGAATGGAATTACCATAATCCAATCTCGAAAGGACTAGTGATTGAACAACTAGTTTAAAGTCCTCAGCAGGAATGAAGGGTTTGATTTTCTTGAGGTGAAGTAGGGAGAAGAGGGCGCCTTTAGCTGCATTTTTTATGTGGGACGAAAGGCTGAGGTTCTGGTCAATGCTTATTCCAAGGGATTTAACTGAGTTAGAGGTTGACAAAGAGCAGTTGAGAGCTTTGAGGTCAGAGATCCAGTGTTGAATGGGGAGCCGGTTGTTTTTAGGAGCGAAGAGAATGACTTCCGTTTTTTAGGATTGAGTTTAAGGTGATTGTGATGGAACCATTGTTGGATTTTAGTTAAGGTATTGTTGAGGTGAAAAATGTCATCTTGAGTTTTGATCTTATAGTAAAGCTGGGTGTCATCAGCATAGAGGTGGTAGTTGATTCCTGCTTGCTTAAGAATGAGGGTGAGGGGTTCCATGAAGAGGTTAAATAGTGAGGGGGAGAGAATAGACCCCTGGGGAACACCCAGGGGAACAGGGATAGGTGTAGAGAGGCAATGGTTAATTTTAATTTGTTGGGTTCTGTGGCGAAGGAAGGAGGTAAACCATTCAAGAACAAGACCGCTAAAGCCGAACCGATTTTTGAGGGTGTTAAGTAAGGCGGAGTGGTTGACAGTATCGAAAGCGGCCGAGAGGTCAAGAAGGATGAGAAGGGAGGACTCCCCTTTATCGAGGGAGTGATGTATGTCATCAACAATGTTGAGCATGGCGGTTTCAGTACTGCAGCCCTTTCGAAAGCCAGATTGTAATGTGTCCAAAAGGCTGAAGGAGTCAATGTGCTTATCTAGCCCGGAGCAAGAAGCATTTTTCGAGGGCTTTGGATAGCAGTGGAAGATTAGAGATGGGGCGCAGATTGTTAAGGTCCGTGGGGTCAGCGGTGGCATTTTTGAGAATGGGAGTAATTTGGCCAAGTTGGAGAGAAGTAGGGACACACCCTGTGGCCAAGGAGGAGTTAATGATGGACGCCCAATAAGGTGCGATGATATGCTTCAGATCTTGGACAAGGTTAGCAGGGAGAGGGTCCAAGGTATGAGAGGAGGGTTTAAGCTTGGTTAGGATGTTGAGGACTTCACATTCTGTAACTGGGCTGAAATTAAGCCATGTTGCATTATTTTTTAGCTGAAGGTTAGTGAGGAAGTGATCCGGGGTAGCGACGGAGGAAGAGGGTGGAACAGCTTCAGGAGGGGTCGAAGGTGTGTAAGGAGACTTGGGTGGGGGGTCATGGGAGGATGATGAGCAGAGCGGTGGGAGGGTTACGGCAAAGGAGAGATCAATCTTAGCGATTTTTTCGGAAAAGAAGTTCGAAATTTCTTCACATCTTTCCGTAGATGCCGTCAGTTTGGGAGGGGCAGAAGCTGTTTGATTTTTGATTATGCTGAATAGTTCTCTGGGCCTATTTTTAGCTAGGTCTAATTGAGCGCGGAAAAGGAGGCCTTTTCATTGAGGATGTGTTTTTTGTAATTTGATCTAGCGGTTCTGAGGTGGGCAAGATTTGAGGGAGAGGATGATGTCTCCATGTGCGTTCCGATAGCCTAAGAGAGCGTCTCTCATTGTTAAGATCAGCATTAAACCAAGATTTGGCAGGGATGTTTTTTCGTGGTTTTAATTTGTTAGGGGCAATTTGGTCCAGGACCTCGATGATGGATTTGTTGTAGTGTTCTGTAAGGTCATTAGCATTTTGTGAGGGGGTGGAAGTTGAAGTTTAGCTTTAAGCTTAGTCTCTAGAACACCTGGTGGGATAAGGTGAAGATTTCTGGATAATATCTTATGTTTGATATTTTTGGGGGTAGGGGAGGTGCAGCATTATTGATCGTGAAGAGAATAAGGTGATGGTCAGACCAGTCAACGGGGACAATGTGGGAAAGGGAAGCCAGATTATTGCTAGTAATAATAGCATCAAGAGTAGCCCCTTTGGAATGTGTAGGCGAATGGCAAAGTTGATTCAAGTCAGTAACGTCAAGGAGGTCATTAAGGATGTCAACCGCGGGATCATCCTTAATGTTCCAATGAATATTAAAATCTCCGAGGAAGATGTTTTTGGAGTTGGAAATTGAGGCCTGGGTAAGCAGGTCAGAAAATTCCTCCACAAAGGGCAGAGGGTCACCAGGGGGATGGTAGATATTATGTAGCCGAATCGGAGGGGAGTCTAGAGCTTTAAGTTCCGCTCCAATGTATTCAAAAGTAGTTTGAACGGGGTTCTGGACAAGGGAGAGTTGGAGATCATCTTTATAGATTATTGCTAGGCCCCCTCCAATTTTGTCAAGCCTATCCTTTCTGAGGATGGAGTACCCCGGGGGGGCGAGAAGGTCAATGATTGGTGAAGAGTGAGCCTTGAGCCAAGTTTCCGTAAGAAATGCAATGTCTATAGCTTCACTCAGGAGGGTTTCCGAGATTTCAGTAGCATGTCGTGCGGCCGATCGACAATTGATCAGCATGCAGTTGAGGGGTTTAGCGTAGGTATTGGGGGACAACAGGAATGGATGGTGGTTAGTTGTTGAGGAGGTCGGGGTGAGTCAGGAGTGGTACGAATACGACTTCTCCCTAGGATCACCGGGATAGCGGAGTGAAGTGCAGGAGGATCAGTAGATATGGGGGTGGGGAGGTGGGGATTAGTTAAGTCCCGGGGGTCTGGGAAGGGGAGATGGAGTAGGTCTAGAGGTGGAATCAGAGGACGGTTACCGGGAGGTCCATCAGTGGAAATACCGAAAGGAGTGGTACTCCTTTGTTGAGGGAATGAAGTGTTAGGATGGACGGCGCCCAAAGTATGGGTATGGTTGGCAAGTTTGGTATCGGAAAGGGCATTAAAGTCTTTCCTGAGAGATGAAAGTTCCAGCGTCAGGATAGAGAGGTGGAGTTCAATATTAAAAAGTGATTGGGTTAAAAGCGTGGCAGGCGATAAGGTGAGTAAGTCAGGAGGAAGTGGGGCATGTTCCCCATTAGGAAGTGAGATAGGAAAAGGCGGTGGGCGTGGAGGGAACCCAGGTGGGGGAGGGGCGGAGAGTTCCAGGAGTTAGGCTGAGGATGAGTTGAGGAGCGAGAGTCATTGCCCCAAGGGGCCTGATGAGTGTAGTGAGAGGATGAGGGGGTTGGGGGCAAGCGAGGGGGGGTGTCATCTTGTCTGTGAAGATGGGGGTCACTAAGGTTGCAAGAGATTGGTGTCCTTGGTGGGTCAGAAGGGAGGTCGGTGCAAAGGGGTAAAGTGAGTAGGGGGATCAGAGTAGGGGGGTAAGTTTGAGGAGGCAGGGGGGAATGAGAGGTAGAAAGTGAGGGATTAGGGTTGGGTGGGAGAGAGTCAGGAAGAGGGGGGATGGGGTGAGTGTCTGAGTGGGATGATGGGATAACAGGGGAAGGTGGAGGGGAAGATGAGGCGAGGGAAGAGAGGGTTTGAGTGGTTAAGTGAGTTGTGGGAATGAAAAGCGAGGGAGATGATGCTAAGGAGACGGCTGGAACCAAGGTCTGAGATTGTGAAACTTCATAAGAAGTTGCAGAATCAGAGAGCGGTGGGGTTGGCGTCAAAAGGGGTGATGCCACGAGGACTTCCTGAGATTGAGAGGCTGCAGAGGTACAGGAAGGAGAAGATAGTAGTTCGTGAAGGGTGCAGAAATGGTGCTCGAAGATGGTGAGGTGATTTTCCGAGGCTTGTATTAGGATATTTCCAGATTTAAAGATAGAGATGTCGATTTCGCCTAGAAAGGTGGAGGAAGGTGTGGTGGACAGTTTCAAACCATATGGGATTTTGCAAGATTTCGTTATGGGGAGGTGGTGGAGGAAGATACTTTTCCATTTAGAGGGGCGTCTGGAGTAAAAGATATAGTTAGTTTTAACAATGGATGTGAGGCTGAGATACTTATCCACAAATAAGGTTTCTTGGTGACGTATTAATAGTTTGTGTTTCAAATTCTTCTTAGCATTTTTGGAGAGGTTGGGAGGGTAAAGGATGTTCCAAGAGTTGGGGCCATACCTCGTGATGAGCGGGTCCGGTGTTGTAAGGGTATGGTTGAGGGGGCATGATGTTTCAGCCAGGAAGAACAACTGAGTGGAAGGGGAATAGAGGGAAGCACTAGGGTGGGGAGAGAGGATGAGGGGGGGGGTGAGAGAAGAGTCCGTGAAAGTGGAATTAGCCTCAGAAACAGGTTAAGGGCCTTGTACTGAGGACGCATGAGATGGGGAGAAAGGAGAGGATGAGGTAATCGGAAGCCGGTTGGGGAGATCGTACCATAGGAAAGGATGGGAGGGAGAGATGGCAATCAGAAAAATACTGAGAGGTAAAGTGCACTTATTTGATTAATTGAGGAGTCGGTGATGCGACATTAAAGGTAATTAAAATTGAAATGAGGTAGATCAGTTAGGGAGCATGAAGAACACAAAATAAAGAACATCAAGTCACGATTCGTAAATCATATACAGATAAACAAAAATAAACAAAACAACTTTTGACATAAAAACCTCAAAAAGAGGAAAATAAATTTGGGAACACGTAGAGCAAAAGGTTAAAAATACAGATCGCTTTGCCACATGATACAAAATTTGTATGTACAGGTCGCAATGGGTAAAAAACATCAAGAGATGAGTCAATAGGGTCAAGGCGCTTTCTAAATGAGGTAAGAGTTGATTAGCAGCATTGGGCGTTTAATGTCATTAGTCGAGCAGCCAAATTAAGCCAAAAGGGTAGTGAATGGGGATCATGATCATCAGGGATATATTGTACACTGGGAAACGAGGGATAGCTGGAGCAGTGTTTTGTTTGCAGGATGAAGTATCAAGACCAGTATTTATGGGTTCAACTCCAAGATGGCTTCCAGTGGAACAATTTTTTTAATTTTTTTATCAGGGATCAGATCTAAAATCCATTTTGCGAGTGTGCTTGTTGTCCAATGGTGATGAATTAGCCGAGGGGCAAGGATGGAGTTGAGTGGGTAGTGCCTTAACCAGATGTGAGGGATAATGAGGATAAAGTGCACATACCAAGATGGCCACTCCAAGAGGAGGGTGGAAGAGGGTGGACCCTGCCCTTTTCTCTTTCGTTGCTCAGACCAGGAAAGTGGGATACTGTTAGGATGAGCACTTCAAGATGGCCACCAAAAAGTAGAGGGAGGAACCAGCCCCTTTCTATTTCTATGCCATCCGAGCAAAGAAGCAGGGGAGGGGGGGGCATCCTATTATATGCTCCAGAGTACAAAATGGGAGCCCGTGATCGGCAGCAATGAAAGGCACAAACAAAAACAAAATGGGCGACTCTCCAATTGAATCAACCAGAGTCAGGATTGTGTGCGATAGTTCCCCAGGAGACCCACCGGTCCAGTTCTCATTCCTTAAAAACGGGCAGGGACAGCTGTGTCATACGATCGGTGGGGGGGCAGAGTCTTTTCACTCGAACGCCAGTGGTTTACAGTAGATGGCATCCATGGGGGGGGGGATATGCACGGCAGCTCCCGGGATGATAATTGATGCCCGTTGTTGCGAATCTCGTCCCGACTGCACACCAGACATGCAGAGAGTCTCCGGTGAAATCCTGGGTGCGGACGCGCACGGCAGTTCACGTGACTCGGCCAGAGAGAGAGGCTGCGGCAGGAAGGTCGCTCCCGGGATGGGAGGCCTCTCTTCAGCAGGGCCGCAGAGCGAGCAGAGTGGGAACCCACGACAGGGCCAAGGCAGCGAGGAGGCGAGAGCTAGCCAGGGATCCGGCTCGAGCCCGATATAACACCCACTCTCTGGGGACTCGGCTCTGGTCCTCTGCGCCAACTTGCCAGTTCCCCTTGGGCAACACGCACGGGGGCCCAGGGCGGTGAGCAACAGGGGGACTCACCAGGCCTTCAGTCATGGGAGACCGGCGGACAAAGACCAGCAGCCCAAAGTCGTAGTCGAGTCCAAACCCTCTGTTGATGTCAGCCAGTCAAGGAGCAGCGCTCGGTGGGGACTCCGGGTCGTCGCCAGTCGGTCCGCCGAGGCGAGGAACCAGATGGGCTCAGCAATGGCCGACGGTCTCATGCAAGGTGAGAGGGGTCAGTGAAAGATAGTCGGTGCGGTGGGTCCGGCACTGCAGCATGATGATGGTGGTGGGCAGCAGGGCGATGGATGGCAGGGTATACAGGGATATAGACCGATTTGGTGATCCCTGACCCGGGAGCTCAGTGGAGGAGCTCCTGTCCGGTGGCCATCTTAGGTCATCACATCATATGTTCCATTCTTTCTACAGCATTTGCACCATATTGTTATTGACAAAATTATTATTGCTATCCCTGCTAAGGGTACTAATATTTGACCTATAAGTCCTTTTCCTACATTAGCAAACCAGGTTCCAATTGACGATATACTATTTGTCAATCTTTCCCATACACTATCAACTTCCAGTGGTTTAAGTTCCTTCTCAAGTTTAGTTATGTTCTGAATATACGTTCCAATTTCTGCACTCTTATCAGGAATATAAGTGCAACAATGTTTCGTCCTCAATAATTTACAGACTCCTCCCTCTTTTGCCAATAGAATGTCAAGAGCAAGTCTATTTTGCATCACCATAGATCTAATCGCAACCATTTCAGCATTAATCATTAGAAAACCTCCAGCAGTATCCGTTGATAAACGATCAACCACTGTAGACAATTTACATATTTTCCTTGAGTTCAGAATTATTCCCACTGAAGGTATCAATGCACCAAATATATCACCTACAATTTCTGAAAAACTAGCTCTTTTACTACGTATTAGTTCATTATAGTTTTCATTGCTTCCAGTGTTTCTTTTTACGTGGTATATTTTTGGAAAAACTATTCCAAAATAACAACTTCCATACCACCGTGCAGGAAGCCTAAAGTAAGCCTTATTCCCGCATACATAATAAATTCCAGGAAAAACTGAATCAGTTCCTCCTTTGAGTCCCCAACCTCCAAGAATTAAAAAATTGTGTTCACATTCACTGGTACCAATGAAAACATTGTTATAATCAGTCTTTATCCTATGAAGACAAATTTTCCCTGTCTTTACGAAATCCAGAGCCATTGCAGCTTGAGTTTTGCCAGGTGTATAACTCCCTTCTTTCTCCGCCCAAGGTGGCAACTGAGCCTTATGCTCTGAAGCTTTCTTTTGAAAATCATGTCTTCTATCTTCTACTAAATTCAAAAATATCTTTTCTTCTTCTAGTAAAGAACATGTTAGATTGTGTCTATGTGCATGTGTTATGTCTATCGATTTCATTGTTAAGAAAAACTCTCCCATAAACTGTGCGTCTTGACTACTAAGCACTGGGTTCATACTCTTGCGAATCGGAACCTCAGAAAATATCACATCTAAGCTTGAATAATAATATTGCAGTCTACCTGTTCTATAAAATAAACTTGTTAATACACTACATGAGATGCCATATGTCAGTGGTAAATGATGGTATGTTAATCCTTCTGCTACTGATTCAGGTAATTTCATACAGACATAACAATTACTAACTTCCATTGTGTCTACATACTGAAACAATAACTTTGTGAAAACATTTAAACTAGTGTCGTTTTCATCTACTTCATGATGAATTTCTGCCTCATCTTCTGCCATTAGTTCTACTCTATTACCCTTCATGTTTGCTGTCCTCCCTTTAGTTTCGTTATTAATCTTCTTATCTATTATCATAAGGTAAGGAACTGCTACAATCAGTACTAGCCATACTATAAGCACCAATACTAGACTACATATGCAAATTGCACAGCATCTCCTACAACAATTTCGTTTTGGTCTCCCAGTAACTCTATCATCAGGCATTTTTCGACAAGGAAGATTGCTCTTCTTATCTCTTCTTCTTTTCTTTAGAGGATTCTTTTGTTTAGTCAGGGTGGTCTTGTTTCTTCTTCGTATGTTAGTTCTGCACTTGTTCCTTCGCCACTACTGTCACTTGACTCTGTGTTTTCAAAATCTTCAAGAATAATAAAAGTCCAGTCAGGACCTTTGAATTTGTTATTCACAAGTCTCAGTCTTTTACTTTTTCTTTTTCCTGACTTTTTCTCTTGTTCAGTTTGACTTGTCACTTCAGGTACTTGTTCTGGATCTTCACTTCTGGTTGTTATGTGGTATTTTACTCTTTTGATGAAACTTGGCCAATGATCTCCTTTTCTTGTTTTCTTGGTTGGTACTGCTTCTCTGTTTACTTCTTCGGAAATCTCGTTATTTTCACCACTCAATACTGTTTTGTTTTCTTTGATTACTGCTTCTTTTGTTTGTTCTTTTTCAGGTCTGATTGGTTTCTCTTCTGTAGCTCCACACTGACTTTCAAGATGTTGACCTTGTTCCTTTTTTATTTCTTTATGTTCATTTGTATTAACCCCTTTTTCTTTAGTGAATTCTTCTTGATCTAACTGTTTCTGATCAGGGCTTATTGCACTGTGAAATTCTGCAGCCTGACCTGATTCTTCTAGACCTGTCTGTCCCTCTTCAAAGTTTATTAAATCTTCACTGTTTTTAGTCCAATTTTCTTTCCCTATCTTATTTAGTTCAGGATCTTTTACTGTCTTGTCTTCTTGATCCCGAACTGTTTCTTCTTCACCTATCTGATCTTCTTCAATTTCTTCCAATTTAGTTTGATTTCTCGTTCTGTGGTATACTTCAGGCACTTCTACCACTGGTATCCAATCCTGACTTGTGCTCGGTTGTTCTCCATCAGCTTCTCTCGAACCTCTAGCTTGAGATTCCTCAGCTGGGCAACCTTCAGCTTCTTCAGTGATTGGCGTTGTCTGTGGATTCTCTTCTTCAGGTTCTGGTACTCTCTTTGTGTGGCTTACGTGAATCCAATTAGGAAATCTTGCACACTTCACTGCTGTATTGGTGGTCAATATGACTTGACAAGGTCTGCTCCACCTGGGTGATAGACACGTTTCTCTGGTGTGATTCTTCACTACCACCCAATCACCAGGATTCAGATCATGTTCTAGTTCAGGCTGTCTGGAAACTGCGTCTTCTCCAACCTGATGAGAGACAGAACGCACGAGGTCAGCCAATCCTTTGCAATAATGCAGAACCAAATCATCAGATATATTTACTAATTTGTTTGTAGGAACATGTGTTTGTCTCATTGCTCTTCCCATCATTATTTCATGTGGGCTCAATCCTGTCGTTTTGTCCGGTATGCTTCTTATTCCCATCAGGACAAGT
Organism: Calotriton arnoldi; assembly: GCA_963921515.1. Taxonomy (NCBI): domain Eukaryota; kingdom Metazoa; phylum Chordata; class Amphibia; order Caudata; family Salamandridae; genus Calotriton; species Calotriton arnoldi. The sequence continues at coordinate 3,402,759 of CAWUFW010000644.1, read as the reverse complement.
GGCAATGCGTCTGGCCACTCTAATGATGTTGATGCACACATTTTTCCCAATCTTGACTTCATAGTGCCATTCAATTGTTCAACCACTCCAGAAGCCTCTGGGCGATATGCACAGTGCAATTTCTGTTTGATTTGAAATGCTTCACAGATTAGTTTGATTACTTCACTATTAAAGTGTTTTCCTCTATCTGATTCCAAAGATACTGGAAAACCAAATCTTGGTATGAGCTCTCGTAGCAACAGTTTTGCGACTGTAATGCTGTCATTTCTTCTAGTAGGGTAAGCCTCCACCCACTTTGAAAACAGGCACACTATGACTAGTACGTATTTCAGCCCTCTACATGGTGGTAACTGTATGAAGTCAAACTGGAGTCTTATAAATGGACCTTCTGCCTTTCCAATCTTTCCAAACCCAATTATCGTTTTCCTGCCTGGATTGTGCATTTGGCAAGTTAGACATCTCTGGCAAAGACTCTCTGCAACAGCCCTGAATTTGGGATTGTACCAATTTTGTCTGAACAGCCTAATCATTGCATCTCTCCCTATATGTGTGTCTCCATGATGCATTCTGGCCTTTTGTGAGAGTAAACAGTCTGGCATGACTGGTCTGCCATCTGCACTGATCCACACTTCATCATCTCCTCTTTGGGAACAACCTACTTTAATCCACAAATTCTTCTCACTTTCCTCAACCTCATCTTGCAATTTCTTTACTTCATTCCAAGTTTCTGGTGGCATATACAGCATAAGTTGGCAGCTGATTCCCATTCTTTCCACCCTCTTATTTACTGATGTTCTGGTTTTGGCACAATGTTGAGCCACCAGGTCTGCATATCTGTTGCCGACTACCACCCAGTCATCTCCTGACTGATGTGCGGCACATTTCACCACAGCCAATTCTTTTGGTGATTGTATTGCTTCTAGCAATTCCCTTACAAATTGTCCCTTTTAATAGGGGATCCTGAAGAAGTCATGAAATCCCTCTGCATCCACAGTTGGCCAAAATCATGCACAACCCCGTAACCATATTGACTATCTGTAAATATGGTCACTCTCTGATTCCTCCCAATTTTGCAAGCTTTTATCAAAGCAATCAATTCAGCTACTTGTGCAGATTTTACTCCTGGTAAATAGGATGCTTCGACTATTCCAGTTAATTCACATACTGCATAGGCAGCAGTTAGTTTACCATCTTCATGTCTTTGACATGATCCATCGACAAATAACTCCCTGTCTGGCTTTTTAAGAGGCTGTTCCTCAATGTCTGGGCGTGGTTTTGTACATAATTCTGTAATCTGTACACAATCATGTTCATCTTCTTCGTCATCTTTATTTGTTTCATGATATGGGTCTGGCAATAGATTTGCTGGATTTATTATCGTACACCTTACCATGGTCACATTTTCAGCACCCATTATTATTCTCTCATATTTAGTCAACCGACTAGGAGTAAGATGCTGAGTTCGGGTTCTTGTTAACAGAATCACAACTGCATGTGGAACATACACTTTTACAGGATGTCCCATTACAATTGATTCGCTTTGTTCAATGCTCAAACAAGTTGCTGCTACTGCTTTTAAGCATCCTGGCAACACGGCTGCTACTGGGTCCAATGTAGCAGAAAAATACGCTATAGGACGTCTGTCTAATCCATGTCTCTGAGTTAGGACAGAAAGTGCACAGTTTTCTCTCTCTTGACAGAATAATGCGAATTCTCTTTATAATCAGGCATGCCTAAGGCAGGTGCTGAACAAAGTGCGTTTCTCAATTTTACAAAAGCTTCTACACTTTCATCCTCCCACTCAACAGGGTCCTTTGCTTTCTTTTTCGTCATGTTAATTAAGGGCTTAGCTAACATGGAAAAATTTGGTATCCATTGTCGACAGTATCCTACTATTCCTAGGAACATTCGCACTTGTCTTTGGGTTACAGGCATTTGCATTCTCTTTATTAATTCTACTCTTTCAGAGGTTATTCTTCTTTTTCCCCTCTCAATTTGATGTCCCAGGTATTTAACAGCTGTCCTGCAAAACTGTAACTTTTCAGGTGAAACTTTATGCCCTTCCTCGGCCAACAGATTTAATAGTGCTATGGAATCAACAACACGATATATTGAACTAAAACTGATCTTCCTGGCATCACTAGTTTTTCAAGGCACTTTTTCAGTATCTGGTTGAAAATGGAAGGACTTTCTGTGTACCCCTGAGGAACACGATTCCACACATATACTTTATTCTCAAATTTGAATGAGAAAAGATACTGGCTGTCTGGATGCAATGGTATTGAAAAGAATGCTTGACACAAGTCAATTACTGTGAACCATCCTGCATTCCAAGGAATCTGATATAGTATTACTGCAGGATTTGGTACAATAGGACAACATGGTTCTACAATCTTATTTATTTTCCTCAGGTCCTGAACAATCCTATATTTTCCACTAGGTTTCTTTAGTCCCATGATTGGTGAATTGCATGGGCTACTCATTACTTCTTTTAGAATGTTTTGTTTTACCATTCGATTGATTTCTTCAATGACTCCTGCTTTTACTTCTGCACTCATTTTGTATTGTTTAGTATTTGGGAAAATAGGCACCTTCTTTTACAGTAATTTGAACTGGATCTATTTTTGCCATAAGTCCTGCTTCTTTTCCGGTGAAATCCCATACTATTTGGTTTACTGTACCTTTTAATTCTTCTGGCAACTCATCTTTTGTTATCAACGAAAACATTTCATCTATTTCTGTACCTTGTTTTGCAACCATAATTTTATATACATGGTCCTCATCTGGTGTCTGAACTGCCACACCATCCGGCGTGCAGAAAATTGTACAGTTCATTTTGCACAATAAGTCTCTACCTAATAAATTCACTGGGCTAGAATCGCAAACTACAAATTGGTGCATTTCTCTGAAGTTTCCAATTTTAACTTCCAATTGTTCGGTAAGAGGTGTTCTAATTCTTTGATTAGCTACCCCCACTACTTGGATATCTTCACCAGAGAGAGGAAGGTCTGGGATGTCTGCTGATCTCACAGTAGACCTGGTAGCACCAGTGTCCAAAAGGAAAGTAACATCATTACCTTTCACATTTCCTTCAACATATGGACCAGACTGATCTACCTGTAAGGATGCGCCAAGTATGCACTCCTTCTTCCCCTCTCCTTGGCACCGTCATGAGTAGGAGTCACTGAAATTGTCCTGCAAAAGAAATTGTGATGTCATATAATCATTCTTACCACTCCCTCCGGGGTATCCAATGTCTGTACCATGTTTTGCTCTGCTTATATTACCCTGAACAGGTGGAGGTGGTAATTGATTCTGGGGATTTACACCCTGCTGTGAATCATTCTGCATCTGTGGATTTAAGTTTTGATTTGGGCCATTATTATTCCGAATCTTTTACACTCATCCTTCCAATGCCCCAATTTTCCGCATCCATGACAAGGAAACTTCTTTTAGCTTCTTCTCTACTCATTCGTCCTCTAAATTTTCCACCATTTCCCGTATCACCACTCGTTCCAGACTCTTTTCCTGGATTTTCACTCGGATTTTCCAAATTAATTCCCTGTTTCTCAGCCATTTTCACCTGTGCCCACATCACTTTTTCCTGCAGTTTCTTATGTCTATCCTCAATATCGTCTCCACAATATTTCGCATATTTCAAAATTTCATCTATGGGCTTTCCCTGCCAACACAGCATGTGTTGTTTAATCATCTGGCAAATCTCTGGCTTCAGACCATAAACAAACCGATACACAAACTGACTCATATTCTTGTCTCCAATGTCCTCAAATCCACTATACTGTTTAAACACCTGTAATAGGCGCTCATAGTAAGAATGTACTGTTTCACTGGCTTCTTGGGTGGATCGATCTATTTTCACCCAATCTGTTTCTTTCGGGGTATTTTCCCTTTCAGGTAAGTTATCACCTGCTGATACTTTTTCATCACGTCACTTGACGGGGCACCTGTCTTTGGATCTCTGGGATACTCATCACTAGGCCAATCCACTGTGATCTTACAATCTGTCCATAAATCGGCAGGTACCACTATGTCAAACAGACCATCCAAATCCTTCAACAATACCTTTGACACCTTCACAAACCTTTCAACCTGTTTGTACCATTCAATTGGTTTTTCTCTCAGCTTTGGAAAATCATTCGTAAATGATAAAATATCCTGTCTGCTCCATGGGACATGTACATATCCTCCTCCCGCAACTTCTCGCATTGGATACATTTGATCTGCTTTTCCTGCTTCCTTCATCACATATTCAGATGCTGTTCTACTTGTTCGTGCTTCTTCCTTTTTCTTGGCCCACCTAGATCTCCATTTATCTAGATCTCCCCATTTTTGTAAAACTAACATTAATTCTCTTATTTGCAGTCTTCTTCCAGATGCATTCATATTTTCTAAATCTTTGTCTGAAAATTCTGCTCTATAGGGTTTCTGTAGTACTTTTGATCTCCCTATTTCAATTCCCATCTGTAGTGCTAGATTTGACAATTTTTCATGAAATACCCTCACATTTCTAGTGATACTTCTGCACAGGAACAATAATTCTTCTTCATCATAGGTATTCAAGCGTTCTACTCCTACATTTCCTGCTATTATTTCTTCTAATTCAACTTTTAATTTATGGATATCCAGTACTTTTGGAGGTGTGCACTGTTTAACTGACCCTTGTACCCATCTTTCTAGATCTTCAGGTGTTACTATGGTAGCACTTTTTGTTCCTGATGAAGTTTCTAAACTTACATCTTTTGAACCTCCTGGTACATCTCTTCTTGGAGTATTATTTACAGAACCTCGACTAGGTAAATCCATGAGTGATATTGTGGATTCACAGTCACTAAATTGATCCTCAATTATAACTGGAACTTCAGGTTTGGGGTTACTCACAGGAGTATTCATAGGAGTCGGTACAGGTATCAATGGAGGGCAGTTTCCTTGAGTACCATATAATGGAACTACTGGACCAATTGTTACAGGAATAGTCAATGAATCAGGATGTACTTTTATCTGAGTTATTTTCCGTACTAATTCTGCTCTAGTCTTTTCTAAAGCTTCCTTTTCTTTGTCATGAAGTATTCTAGTCGGGGTGAATTCATGCATTACCTTTGGTAACATTGGAGTTTGTGGTGGTGCACTAGGAGGGCATCCACTTGTCCCTTCCTGATATGGTCTTTCTCTTTCTCTTTATTCCACTTCTATAGCGCATGACTCACCCGGGGGCATCTCGGCGCTCGTGTTGAGACATACCAGAGGGACTGCCTAATGTCCTAGAACAGAAAGGCTTTCAGTTTTTTTCTGAAGGTGCTTTAGGAAGGGGTCTCACGGAGAGCCAGGGGCAACTTGTTCCAATATTTAGGAGCAAGGTGGGAAAAGGCTTTCCCCCCAGTACGCTTAAGGCGTATTCGGGGCACCTGTAAGAGGCCAAGTGAGCTAGATCTAAGAGTTCGACATGGAACATATTTTAAAAGTTTCCTCTGCAAGTACCGGGGCCCTTTGCCTCTGAGAGCGTTGTACGTGAGGCAACAGATTTTAAAAAAGTATCGCCTCTTTACCGGTAACCAATGTAGTTCTCTCAGCAGAGGGCCAGACGAGGAGCCTGTAGGGCGGTTTAAAATTAGCCTTGCGGCCGTGTTCTGGATCACTTGTAGTTTGGCAAGCGAGGACTCATCCGCCTCTGCCAGTAGGGCATTTCCGTAATCCATTTTGCTAATCACCATAGCTTGAACAAGGGTTCTACGGGAATTTATCGGTAAATAAGGAAAGATCCTACGTAAAAGGCGCAGGGCATGGAAGCAGGAGCTCTTAACATTTCTTCCATAAATTCGCCTTCTGAATCCTCATTTCTTATTAAATGTTTTGTCTTTTCCGTACATTTGCCTCCTGATTTTTCTCCCTCTGTGAATAATGGATACAGTCCCTCTGTAATCATTGCCCTTCTCCATTGTTTCATCTGACCCTCTCTTGACTCACGTAAATATCTGGGGTAAAATCCTGGGTAACTTCTATTACTTCTAGATCTATCCCGTTCAAATGCCTCGGTTTCCCATTCTTCTAGGGCTTCATACTGGGTTACTCTAGGTCTGGGTTCTAAATCATTCATCCTCAATCTCAAGTTTTGAAGAATTCGCCCATTGAACGTGCCATTTTCAGGAAATGCTAATACTCCATCATTTTTGGTATATTCTATCCAATTCTCCATCCATACACAAGTATGATAACCTCTCTCCATCATCATAAACGATGCTGGCGTTTTAGCTGGTGGAATAATAATTCTTCTCTTTAGTTTTGATTGGTTGTCCTTTTTAAAATAATTCTTAATCTTTTGTAAGAATGACATTTTTCTCCTTTCTCCGTACATTCTATCTAATCTTCGGTGTACAAAATTATATTCTGCAAAACCTAGGAATCTCCTATCCGGACGAGTTCCTGTTAAAGTTGGATCGCGTTTTAACATGCAATCCTTTCTCCACTAAGAATTTCGCTTCTAAAATTTTGTCCAATCAAATGTCTGCTACCTTTTATTTCCGAGCCAATCCTTGTGCGGCCTTTTGGTGACGTTTCTCTGTCAACCCCTCCTTTACAATCTGCTCTTTTCTGTTCTCGCTGGTTTAACCAATCCTAGCGCGGTACCTGTGACGTCAGTACTATTCCTGACTACTGACCCCTCCTTTACAAGAGTCTCTCCACACCCGCTATTTCAACCTATCACAGCGCGGCGTTTTGCGACGTCAGCTCCCTCTCCGGCAACTGACCCTCCCTTTACAAAATTACGCAAACTTATTTTCTCTATAAATCTTAATTAAATTTCAGTAACAACATAAAACATTCGCTATCGTGCCAGTTTCCACTAATTTCGAAAAAGATAGTTTCTTCTACACTTTAGTAAAACCCTTCCGTTTACTAATACATACACTACGAGTAAAACACTTCCGTCTACTCTTCACACAAGCTCCAGAAGTACCGGTTACTTCTTCAATGTTACCCTTAGGTGATATAACATCAAATTTTTATCAGCGTACCCTTTTTGCTATTACTCAGACGCATAGAGTCCCTAACAAGTACTTGAAGTCCTGCTTAACTTCTCAGTACTATTTCTGCCTGACAGATAACCTCACTGCAGTATGGCTTCCACTTGCCACCCACTATTCTTTTTACCTACCCCGGGGTATTCTGGACAACATATAACAAAACTCAAAATAAGCGGATGTTAGTTCATAAAAAATACAAATAAAATTCTCATTACCCAATTAACAAAGAGTAACAACAACCGTCCTCTGCTTACCAGAAAACTGATCCAGCGCAATATTAGCCAACAGCATTCATACACCATATACTCACTTGGGCCCATACATTCACACTACACTAATACTTACGCTGGGTGTCAGATATACTCTTTTATCAAAGTCCCTGCTACCAATTACCTTCTGATTGAAGAGTAATAACTTACCAATGGATCCTTTGCTAATTGGGAAGTTTAAAATGAGTGACATTCACTATAATACATAATCCTGAAATAACCACTGAGTCAGGAAGTTTTTAAAATGTTTATCTAAAATTTTAGCAGAGTAAAATACAGAAAACACAGTACTTGATTGAAAATACCGAAGAAAAAGCATAGAAATGATTTTGCTAATAAATGACGGTTTTTAAGGAAGAGGAGACGATAGAGACAGCAGCACAACTAAAGGTTGCAGTATAGTTACCTAAATGCGAGAACCAAGCCCCTTGGCCAAGGAGTTGGAAAAGATAGGACCCAGGAAGGATGAAGAGCAAAAGACCTCTTCCAGGATCAGGACAGGACCGGTAAACTCTCTACAACAACGCCTGCGTCGTTCCCCTCTCTGATACTCGACTTCTCTTGATTCTCCCGTCTAAAATGGACTCCGCCGCCCCCTTATGGCCATGAATTTAGTTTTTCCCACGTTAATTTTGAGGCCATTGTCTTCACAAACTTTTGGAATTCCCACAGCAAAGCTTGAAGGCCCATAGGGGTTCGAGATATGAGCAGTGTATTATCAGCAAACATTAGCATGGGAGTGCTAACTTTTGCTAGTTTTGGAGCACCGTGCTGGCAACTCTTCGTCTACTCCAGCAAGCCATTAATATACAAACATAACAGAGAAAAAACTAACATACATCCTGTCAAACCCCACAATTTATGGGGATCCTGTCAGTGAGATCTCCCTGACTGTTCCACCTAACTTAGGCAGTGGTAGAGTACTTGATGAAAACTGGTCACTGTCTTAAAAACATTGTGACTAACACCTTTAAAGTTTCTGCGCAAATTAGGGGCTTTGTATTGTTGAGCCTCGCTTCTTCTACACTCATTTTGTATTGTGGTCTTAAGTATTTGCTAATTGATATCTATAGGTTTTAGACTATTAACTACGCAAAAAATATTTTTTTAAAAGACGGACTGGGGAAAGCAATGGACAATGTGGGAAGAGAAGGAGTGGGAGACACAGAGTACATGGCTGAGGAAGGTATGTAGGACAGCACATAAAGGAGAGACCAAGAAAGGACAAGCACTCTCATGGAGTGCCGAAAGGATCAAAATGATGACAAAGAAGCAATGCTCCACGGTTGGAAAAACAAAAGAGGAAGGGAAAACATCTAATAAAAAGCAAGCAAATGAGACAGACAAAAAAGCCAGCCCAAGGTAAGCAACAGGCAAGCTCTAAGCGCACTATACGTTCTTGGTATAGTCCACAAAAGGCATTTTGCAAGTTGAAACATAAAACTAACTGTATAAAAGCAAGACAAGTGATGCACAAATCCAAAGTCCCAGTTCACTCCACAGTAATTTAAGCCATGTACCACTAAAACAAACACGCTGAAATAAGGCAAACAGAATACTGATTTTTTTAAAAATAGATTGTCTTTATTGCAGTATTTTTGGACCTAAAGGGCCATCAAATGTGATGAATTTAATACACGTGTGAACATAGTTTTACAAGTCCTCCTTTGTTTAGATAGCAGTTCTGTGGACGGTCTCTCTGGAATACCTGTTGTTTAAGCTGAATGCATTCACTTTATGCACTGAAGAGGCATTAAAAAAGTTGCATAGAAGAAATGTGTACATACTAGACACAGCTATTGGGGTTTTGGAGTGGGGGTCTATACATTTGCATAAGTCATCTTTTGTTGTAAATGCAGAGATTTAACAATTCATTTGTATTTGAAGACCGCAAAATTCAGAACAAAAAATAAAGTATCAAAAAGGATCCGCTGTGCATGTTGACCAATTTGTAGCTACTTTGGTTAAATCAATGGACTTGACTGTGACACTTTTATTTTGGAGATAGATTTGGATAAGTAAGTTGATCTGGACGCAGTCCCAAGAAGCAGTGATAAGAAACAATCTGCTTCTTCAAATCAAATAACATGGGTAACACAAGAACAAGGATCTTGCATATTATTTCTATAAATGTTTCTCAAGGATATAAACCGTGGTGTGGCTGAAGTTTTTCATCGTCAGTAGAATTAGTATCCGTGCAGATGGTACATTTGATCTCTGATGGAGCGCATCAAGCTGTCATATCCATTTCAAGTAGGATGAACAAAATTGCATACATTTTTCGCAAGAATGACACGTGCTCTGTGAATAAGGCCCAAACTCTCATCTGCATGGAAATCATACACAATGTAGTCCCTTGCAGTGCAAATATCACCGTAAAGACTGTTCAATGTATTTACCGTACAATTAGTGTTTTCAGGTGTTGAACATTGCACATGCAGCTCATCCCACAGGACATGTCCAGCTTGAACTAGTCTACCATGTTCAAAGGTTACGCAAAAGGCGAAGCATAAGAAAACAAATATTGTGCTAAAAAAATTGCTGTGCCCTAATTACGAGACGTACACTTGCTGTATCGAAGCACACATTTTTTGGAAGCATTGGTCTGAAATTTCTTAAACGGAGAAAGTATGGATAGAAAAATCTGGGTACTGGTTATTAATTCAATCAATGAGTGAATACACAATGTTCGAAAACAAATCAAGATTTTGTTAAGAGACCTGCACAACATCTTTGTGTTCAGAATCAATGTTGTGTATAATCTGCATATTGAAACTACTTTCACCTTAAATATAAATTTAGCTGCAAATAAATATAATGGTTACTAGCCACTTGCACTCCAGCATGAAAAATATTCTGCAATGTCAACTTGTTGGCTGAGGTAACAATGTATAGTTTTAATAACAAGGCTTGGAAGAGTATCTTATCTGATCTTTTTAAAAACAATTTATGGCTTTCTACACAATCACTTCCTCAGTCACAGGCCATTTTTTTCGACCAACCCTCCAGAAATATATGTCTGTCGGCCCCAAAGTAAGAATGTCTCTTTGATGGACTTTGCCCCTTTAGCCCTATCAGTATACTGTACTTTTGCATACTAAGCCACCTTTGTTTTCTCCTCATTATCATCTCGCTTAGGTCTTACTCTTCTCATCCTCCTAGTGAACATTTTTTTGAAATCTCCTGCCTCTTACTGCGTTTTTTTTTTTTTTAGAACTCCATTCACTATTATTGCAAATGTTTATATAATTTCCTTATTTCATTCCTGTTCGCAAACATCGCCATACGTCCCCCTGTAATACTTCCTCATTGTTATTGGGCAACTTACTTTTTAGTAATGTGCCTGTGGCTTTACACTTATCCATTCCTCTTACACAGATACCTTCATAATTGACATTTGTCTTCTGACTTCTGTCATTTTGACTAAAACATGTAGGTTATCACTTCCTTAGCCCTTTGCTAAAAGTAAACACTAGACAACTGCAGGGGTTTTGGAATGCAGGCTTCTACTGCATATATATAAGTACTATTTTGCTGTAAATAGTGGGTTCTACCACCCAGTCCTGCCAAGTACCACACTTCAAGTGTTAGACAAACGCATTTAGTGTGGTGCTCCGCATCACTGTACTGAAATGCATTGTCACACATTATAGGTGCCCATTGAATTGGTTCTGAGAGAGGGTTGGGGTCGGGCACACATAAGTGAGGAGTAGATCGCATCAATCTCACGCCTCCTAGCTGGCCTTTCAATTTCCCGAGGAGCGCGTGCATCGTGTGGAGCTCGTGCATCTGTGTGATGCACCAGCGGCCATCCTTCCACGCCCCGTTTTTTTTAGTCATTCCTCAAACTCCATTATTTGCCTTTGTAAAAGCGCAATCCTAATTTGGCGTACCGCTGAAGTCTAAAAGCTGAAGGGGGCGCTGGCAGCAGCTCTATTGGTGATGCTTTAAGTGCTTGTGTGCCCCTGATTCCAGGAGGGAAATTGTTGTATTACATACATTGTCCTCCAGATCATTTTTGGGTGCTGGCCATCAGTCTCAACCTTGACTTATTATCCTGTAATGCGCATTGTAATTGTAGTTTGAGGAACCAGAAGTGGTTAGGGCAGCCGCTCGAAAAGATGAGCTTGACCGCGGTGCCCGCTTGGACAGGTCGGCGCACTAGTTGTTCCTGCTCACAATCTTTAAAACATGCGCTGGCGCGACCGCGCAGCGTGTGACGTGTTTACTGCCACAGCAACGCTGCCTTGCCAGCCCGATCCGTAATAGCTAGAACGCTATATATTTGTGGTTAGCCTGCACTTTGCCAATTTTCTAATCTGTTTTAACTTGTTTTAATCTTTTTAACTTGCCTCGTGCTTAACCGCGGTGCCCGTATGAAAGAGCGGGCCCGCTTGGACAGGTCGGCGCACTAGTTGTTCCTGCTTACAATCTTTAAAACATGCGCCGGCGCGCCATAGGCAAGCCCGTCTGCACCCGTCGGTGCCCGGAGTGCGCCCAGCGCCAGGACCCCTGCCCGTTTCCCCCCCAAACCTACACAAGAGATCAGCTACTCAAGCTCAATACCGGTAAGTGTCACAACCCGACCATACTGATAGAGTATGCGAACAAAGAACCAATTAAATGCAACTCTTGTGGCCTTACAGCTATGTACTCACTTAGCAAACACTCATTTGGTAAAGATAACAATGGTACAGTCCCACCTCCTGCAACAAGAAGTAGTTATGACAGTGCTGAAGAGCTGTGAGCCACTCTAGCATTGCCAACTTACTTGGACACCAGCACAACGGATATCCGTACAGGTGGAAGCACCTCTCAGTGCTCTGCTGCAGATCCAATACAGTGTATTTTGCTGAACACTAGATCTGATATAAAGCATAGATACGAATTTGAATGTATGATGAACTCTTAAACCCAGATCTTGTTTTTCTAACAGAGACCTGGGCGAATGATACATCAGAACCCCATTGGAATATCGCCATACCTGCGGGTTATCAAGTAGCCTGTGCAGACAGGAAAGGGAAAAAAGGGGGGTGGGGAGGTATTGCCATAATATATCGGTCTCATTTTAATGTTAGGATTGAGCCTACTCGACAATTGGAAGTGGAGGCCGTGATTTTTAATATTAAATGTAACAATTCCCTGTCCTTCCCGTGTTTACTTCTTTACCGGCCGCCGGGGGTAAGGTCCACTTTTACCCACTCGCTCCAGACTCTTTTAGAATCTTGTCTAGAATCTCCTACTTTAACAATTCTAGGGGATTTTAATTTCCACCTAGAAGCTAATAACAATGTAGATACTGCCATGCTGCTGGACAATCTTGCAGGCTACGGTTTGACCCAGATTGTGTCTGAATCCACGCATAAGGCTGGCCGTACTCTGGATGGCATTTTTACTAACAATCCTAACATTGTGTTGGTTAATACTCTGCCCTTGCCGTGGACTGATCATAAAGCAGTATATTTTAACATACTAATCCCGAGGACAAACAGCTCCCATTTGAACAGATCACCTCTGGTCAAATCTCGACCCTGGAACAGAATTCAAAAAAGAGAATTGGAAGTAGTCCTTGCGAGGAACCCCCCCAAGGATGTCTCTGACACCAATAGGGCAGCTAGCAAATTTGATGACTGGATTAGGTCATCAGTAGATCAGCTAGCTCCGGAAATAACTAAGAAATTTCGAAGAAGCCATGCGTCTGCACCCTGGTATAACGCAGATCTCAGACTTATCAAATCCAAATGTAGGCGTTTCGAAAGGCTATGGAGGATAGATTACAGTAAGGAAGGCAAAGTGGCCTATAATCTAGTCCTGGAGGAATACAAGGCAGCTCTCAAAATAGCTAAAACTGTATTTTTCACAACAAAAATAGACGCGGCTAAAAACTCCTCTAAGGAGCTTTTTAAAACAGTTATGGTTCTATCTAAACGGCAGCAGGATAACCAATTTACACCTGATCAAAATTTCTGTGACAAGATTGCTACCTTCTTTCAAACCAAAGTACAGACAGTTTATATTGAACTCCTTAAGACGTTACCCAATTCTATTGAAAACAATGAAAACACCATGGAGGTTAAATCAACTCGCAGTAGCTTGTCGAGGTTCTCTACCCTAACGATAGAGAAAGTTAATGATCTGCTATTACTGACCAAGTCAGGTTCTCTTTCTGACCCATGTCCTCCTGCCATCTTGCATCTGGTCTCTGAAAAAATCAGCGCACATTTGGCCCCTCTCTTAAATGAAGTTATCAGTTCTGGGACTTTTCCGCAGTCATGGAAAAAGGCATGTATTAGGCCTATCCTGAAGAAACCCACCTTGGATCCTACTGAGGTGAAACACTATCGCCCAATATCGTGTCTACCAATACCAGCTAAAATTCTAGAAAAATCAATTAACATGGAACTCACCGACTACCTAGATTGCAACAACCTCTTAGATTCCACCCAACATGGCTTTAGATCTCGCCATTGCACAGAGTCAGCCCTGATTATGGCCACAGAGGAGATCCGTAGACAGATGGATGGGGGGGGGAAGAGCCGTCCTTATCCTGCTTGACCAATCAGCAGCATTTGATACCGTTAACCACGCGGTACTGATGCGGCGGCTGAAGGCAATAGGTATCAAAGAGACGGCCTTAACCTTACTATCATCTTTCATGGCATCCAGGGAGCAGATCTATTGGGATAATCTCAAATCAGAAAATTTCTGTCTCCCTTGTGGAGTACCTTAAGGCTCAGCTTTGTAACTAACGTTGTTCAATATATATGTCACCCCTTTGGCTAGAATAATCAAAGATTACGGTCTTACGCTGATCTCATACGCGGACGATACCCAGATAGTTGTATCTGTCACGCAGAGGGTGGACGCCACAGCCATCAGCTTTCATAACTGTCTAAATTCCATTATGGCCTGGGTGAATTTAAACTTTCTCAAGCTTAACACTGAGAAAACTGAGGTCATGGAGTTTGGGCAGGGTCCATCTGTATGGAGCCAATTGTGGTGGCCATCCGAGGCAGGTAACTGCCCCGTTCCATCTACTAAGGCAAGAAATCTTGGAATAATATTTGACAACGAACTAAATTTTTGCAAAACAAATCAATCATCTAACCTCCTCCTGCTTCTTTACATTGAAAATTTTGCGGAAAATCTTGCCGTTCATTCCAATGAACCTCAGGAAAATGGTAATAGAGCTATTGTCCTCTCGAAAATCGATTATGGTTATGCGCTATTCTTGGGAATTCACAAAGGTCAGACTGCCAAACTGCAGTCCTTGCAGAATGCGGCAGCGCGAGTACTACTTGATATTCCTAAATATCATCCCCCATCCGCCACTATCAGGCAACTTCATTGGCTCCCAGTCCAACAGCGAGTAGAATTCAAAGCTCTCTATCTTGTACATAAGGCACTATATGGTGGGGGAGCCACGGACATTCAGAAACTATTCTCCTGGTACTCCCCGCGGCGGAATCTTAGATCAGCCAACACAGGGCTAGTACAGGTTCCCAAAATTCAAAAATCCAGATGGGGAGTCAAAAGCCTTTTTCACTGAGCAGCCAAATTATGGAACAAGCTACCTACCACTATTAGACTACAGTCTAACAGGCTTCTCTTTAGGAAATTGGTTAAGACCTGGCTTTTCCCTCCGCAATAAACCTCGGTCGAGCCTGAGCAATGGCAACAAGTTACTCCTAGCGCCAAGACGCCTCGGCAATCGAGCGCTTTATAAATATGTCAGTCAGTCAGACTCCACTAGTTATAAGGAGTATGTATGTAAATGCTACAGCCGAAGATGTATACGTCAGGAACAGATTCATATTTGAATCCACGTTTATGCCTCACATGCAGAATTGACAAATGTATTTACATTTGAAATGTTCTTTGTCTATACTGGTGTTGGAAAGTGGGTTATTGGTAGGGGCAAATGTAGGTCTGCCACTGGCAATAAGGCCACTAACACATGATAGGACTCAGCATAGGTCTTTGAAAATTATTCCTATGCTCAACCCTTGGTAACGTGCTGCGAGCAGACAGGCTTAACTTCAAAGACAGGTATGTAAAGCATTTAAAAACACCATTTCAGTAAATAATTAAGACACCACACAAAATAAAAATCCAACACCAATTTATAAAAATAGGAAATATTTTTATCTTTAAAATGACACCAAAACGACAAAAATCTAATGTAGGGAACCGGAGATATATATTTTCAAAGATTTAATAAAATATAGCACTTAGAAGTTTATAGCACTATATTGGGATACCTGCTCGCGATAGACCGGGGCAAAGTCAAAGTTTCAGGCCGACCGCGATGGAGCCCTGGGCGGCTACAGCTTGCGGCAGGTCCCGGTCTCAGTTTCTACCTTCACACTTGGAAACTTTTCTGGAGCTTTTTCTCGCGAGGTCCCTCGAAGCTCCCAGCCAGTCCGGATCCGGTGAGGGTTCGCCGGCTTACCTTTTGACGAACTCCCGGTCAACTTCCCTGGAGCGGACTTAGAAACTTTTTCGTTATCGCTTCAGCAGGGCAACCCAGGAGCCCAGGCCGACACGTGATGGAAGACAGGCGGATTGGCTCTCGCGGTTGCTCCCGGTCGACTTTTCTACGAGCGGACTTAGAAACTTTTCTGGAGCTTTTTCTCGCGGGGTCTCTCGATGCTCCTCATGTAGCCGGATCCGGTGAGGGTTCGCCGGCTTCAGATTTTCTCTAGTCCCGGTCAATCTCTGGAAGTTGATGCGATGGAGCTTTTAGCGGGACGAACCTGGTTGGCTTGGCCGGCTCGCGGTTGAAGGCAGGCGGCTTGGCTGACCAGGTTGAGTCGGTCCCTCTATGGAGCTTTTTTTTCCAAAGTTCCTCCAAAGTTATCCAAACTTCTTGAACTTCTTCCTGAAGTTCCTCAAAGGGTCCCAAAGTGTCTCAAACTCACTCCAAGGGTCTGGAAGCTCCAAGATGGTCCTTGAAAGTTGAGGACTTCAGTTCCCACAATCCACTGGGACGTCACCCTTACAAATCCACTGATGGGTCTCCAAGGTGTAGATTTAGTTGGCGATGTTCCAGTTGAGCTCTTTTAACCTGTAGCTTTCAGGGAGTCCACTCTTTAGTTCTTTTCCAGCAAGGTAATCCACAGGGCTGCAGTTTCAGATGGTGCAATCTTCAGAGGTCAGGCCTTGGAATTCTTTGCACAGCAGAATCTTCTCAGCAGGGCACTTCTTGCTTCAGTAAGTTTCAAGCAGCAGATCTGGAGGGCTCTGCCCCTCTCAGATACTTATTCCATGTTCTCTGGGTCAGACAGGAGGTCACTCCTGACCAATGGGAGCAGGGTAACTCCTCAAACCTATGACCACTTCCTGTAGAGTGTGGCATTATTTTGTCCCAGAGTGCATCAAATCTTCCAAATCCATAATGGCAGAATTTCCAGCAAGGAGGCAGGAGCTGGCTAAACACACCCTTAGGATGGCTAATTTACTTAGACTCTCCCCCTGCATCTGTTCATACCTTCCTTAATCCCCCCATCTGCCTGAGGGATAAAGTTCAGAGTTGTAAACTGACACTGGGTTCTGCTTTTCCCTTTGAAGCCCATGGTTTACGACCCCTCCCCCTGGCCTGGCATTCCTGTGGACCAGCACACTGCCCTCCCAGCCCAGCTGCATAATCCCAGGGGCTCTTTATCACCTCTCCTGGCAGGCTGGCTAATCCACTTAACTCTGACCAATCAGGGCAGACCACTGGATTTGGACTTACAAACAAGAAAGTCTTATAACTTCTTGTATGTACACTTTAGGAGAAATTCAACAATATGATATTGTTGGATTTAGCATTACTATTCTGAGAAGTCTTTGAACGGTAGCTCTATCTCCTTCCTATCAGGAGTTATTATTTAATAACTTCCTGCAATGTTAACCTATGTAACTGGGGATTTGCAATGGGAAAAATGACTTGGGCCATTTTTCCAGCACCAGGATTTACAAAAACACATGTTATAAGTACTGGCCTTATATCTACAGGAACCCCACCCCATGTGCAACTAGGGGAGACTTTAGGGGTTCTGAATCTGCAAAAATATTGCAGATCCTCACTTCACACTGCTCCTGGCATCAAAGTCGAATTTGGGCAGCACTTTACCACAATGTGGGAGTGAAATGTGAAATTTCACTTTACCCAGCCATATAAAAACTCATTTTATAAGGGTGTACCTTATACATATCTGGCCCCCCACCCCTGGGATACCTAGGGGAGACCCTGGGGGTCCCTAATATGTCAAAACATTGTAGGTTATCCATTTTTAAGTGCCCCTACCACCAAAGTCGAGTGTGGGCACAATTTACTTTTTAAAAGCAGTCCTGGCACCCAGAGCTGCTTTTAAACTGACCTCAGGCTTCAGCAGTGCACACATGCAAGTGCAAAAGAGCTGCTGGCCTCTAAACTGCCATGCCCCAGGGTACTGGGGACTTCTAGGTAGTTTCAATCCCCTGCCCTATTATATACTAGGGGCTTATGGGGTAGGTCATACCAATTACAGGGGTACCCCACCATACCATAGTGTACCCTAGTGTATGTTAGGTGTTTTAACTGTATTCTAATGTGTTCCTTTCAGCTTGGCACTGGCCCTGGGCCTGGTTAGGCAGAGCCCAGGGTCAGTCAGAGTCAGTTACCACCAGTACCAGTCAGCATAAAGTTGGGGGTGCCCAGGGCACAGGATGACTTTGCAACATAGCCCCCCCAAACGAAAGGTGATGGGTTACTAACCTACACCCTGGTAGTCCTCATCAGCTAAGTGGAAAAACCTGGAAAGTCCATCTGCATTGGCATGGGCAACCCCAGGTCTGTGTTCCACTGTAAAGTCCATTCCCTGTAGGGAAATGGACCACCTTAACAGCTTGGGATTCTCCCCTCTCATCTGCATGAGCCATCTGAGAGGCCTGTGGTCAGTTTGAACACGAAAGTGAGTCCCAAACAAATATGGTCTCAACTTTTTCAGGGACCAAACCACAGCAAAAGCCTCTCTCTCAATGGCACTCCACTTCTGATCTCTGGGAAGAAGCCTCCTGCTAATAAAGGCAACTGGCTGATCAAGGCCCTCTTCATTTAGCTGTGACAACACTGCCCCAATCCCTTGCTCTGAAGCATTTGTCTGAACCACAACATCTTTTGTGTAGTCAGGGGCTAGTAGCACTGGTGCTGAACACATAGCAGCTTTCAGAGTGTCAAAAGCCTTCTGACACTCTGGGGTCCAAATCACCTTTTTGGGCCTCTTTTTAGAAGTGAGTTCTGTTAGGGGCCCCACAATGGTCCCATAATTTTGAACAAACCTTCTATAGTACCCTGTCAGTCCAAGGAATGCCCTGACCTGAGTCTGGGTAACAGGAGCTGTCCAATCCAAAATAGTTTGGAGAGGCTGTACATGGCCCCCACCTACCAGGTGGCCCAGGTACACCACAGAACTCTGCCCTATTTGGCACTTGCTTGCCTTAATAGTCAGGCCTGCCTGCTGCATGGCCTGAAGCACTTCCCTTAGGTGGCTTAAGTGATCCCTCCAGGTAGAACTGTATAAAGTTATATCATCCAGGTAAGCTGCACTGAACTGTTCCAACCCAGACAAGACCCTGTTCACCAACCTTTGGAAGGTGGCAGGTGCATTCTTTAATCCAAAGGGCATTACCTTGAACTGATAATGTCCCTCTGGTGTGGAGAATGCTGACCTCTCCTTTGCTCCATCAGTGAGGGCAATCTGCCAGTAACCTGAAGTCAAATCAAAAGTACTCAGGTACTTAGCAGCACCTAACCTGTCAATGAGCTCATCAGCTCTAGGTATAGGGTGAGCGTCAGTCTTTGTGACTGCATCCCCTGGTGCTGAATGGAAACCCGGGTTCTCACCCACTCATCAGCTGCTTCACCCAGCTCTTAGGGGTCTGCCAGCTTAGAGTCCACTAGATACTGGCGTAACTTCTCTTCTGCACAATGAGTCAAAATATATTCTTTCAAAAACAAATTATACAATCCCTCATATGTGTCAACTTTGTTACCAACAATCCAGCCTTCCAGTGCCTTCACTGAAACGTCCACAAAGTCTACCCAAGACTTTGAACTCAATTTCTGGGTGCTTCTAAACTTCACCCTGTACTACTCTGGAGTCAGACCAAACCTCTTGACTAAGCATGCCTTCATCTGCTGGTATGATTCTGTATCCTCTCCCTTCAGGGTCAGGAGCCTATCCCTCCCAGCTACTGGAATCAACTCCCACAGGAGTGCACCCCAATACCTAGAGTGGACCATACTCATTTTAAGGGCCCTCTCAAAAGCTGCTAGCCACTTGTCAATGTCATCCCCCTCAGTGTACTTGGGTACTATACCCTTGGGAAGTTTAGGTTCAAATGCACCACCCCTGGACATCTCAAAATCTTCATCATTTTCACTGCAATTATTTCTTCTCAACTCCTCCTCCCATCTCTTCTTAGCCAATTCAAACTTCTCCTGCTCTAAAGCTATCAAAGCTAATTGAGCCTGAAGCTGTCTCTGCAAGGGACGGTAGTGGTTCCTGAGTAAGGGACCCTTCCCCACTCCCACCACCACCTTGATTCAATTGGCTAACACTAGTTAAAATGGAAGAGGCATCATCCACAACCTCCTCTGGGAGGAGGTTAGGGGGGACACCCTCTATCCCCCCTTGACTTTCCTCAGCTGCCCTAGCCCAGGCTTTTAGGGACTCAAGCAACCCTCCTAAGCTTCCTGCAAGCAGGCAGCCCCCTAAGCCTACACTGTTCCCTAAGATCAGCCATCTTAAACTGGGACAGTTTAGCCAGGTCCAGCTCCATGGTTCCCTAGTTTTGGGTCACAAAAAACTAGGCCAAACAGACTTAGAACAATTTGGAAAAATCAAAACAATTTATTAAAAACAGTTTAGTCCAAATTCCAAAAATCAAACTCAAAAGTTTTGTTCTAAGGCAATTTAGAGGATTTTTATAATCTTAAATCATTCACTGAAAGGTGTACTTTTTAAACACAAGTCCTCATCCACACCGCTGAGCACCAAATGTTGGAAAGTGGGTTATTGGTAGGGGGCAAATGTAGGTCTGCCACTGGCAATAAGGCCACTAACACATGATAGGACTCAGCATAGGTCTTAGAAAATTATTCCTATGCTCAACCCTTGGTAACGTGGCTGCGAGCAGACAGGCTTAACTTCAAAGACAGGTATGTAAAGCATTTAAAAACACCATTTCAGTAAATAATTAAGACACCACACAAAATAAAAATCCAACACCAATTTATAAAAATAGGAACTATTTTTATCTTTAAAATGACACCAAAACGACAAAAAATCTAATGTAGGGAACCGGAGATATGAATTTTCAAAGATTTAATAAAATATAGCACTTAGAAGTTTATAGCACCATATTGGGATACCTGCTCGCGATAGACCGGGGCAAAGTCAAAGTTTCAGGCCGACCGTGATGGAGCCCTGGGCGGCTACAGCTTGCGGCAGGTCCCAGTCTCAGTTTCTACCTTCACACTTAGAAACTTTTCTGGAGCTTTTTCTCGCGAGGTCCCTCGAAGCTCCCAGCCAGTCCGGATCCGGTGAGGGTTCGCCGGCTTGCCTTTTGACGAACTCCCGGTCAACTTCCCTGGAGCGGACTTGGAAACTTTTTCGTTAGTGCTTCAGCGGGGCAACCCAGGAGCCCAGGCCGACACGCGATGGAAGACAGGCGGCTTGGCTCTCGCGGTTGCTACCGGTCGACTTTTCTACGAGCGGACTTAGAAACTTTTCTGGAGCTTTTTCTCGCGGGGTCTCTCGATGCTCCTCATGTAGCCGGATCCGGTGAGGTTTCGTCGGCTTCAGATTTTCTCTAGTCCCGGTCAATCTCTGGAAGTTGATGTGATGGAGCTTTTAGCGGCACGAACCTGGTTGGCTTGGCCGGCTCGCGGTTGAAGGCAGGCGGCTTGGCTGACCAGGTTGAGTCGGTCCCTCTATGGAGCTTTTTTTTTCAAAGTTCCTCCAAAGTTCTCCAAACGTCTTGAACTTCTTCCTGAAGTTCCTCAAAGGGACCCAAAGTGTCTCAAACTCACTCCAAGGGTCTGGAAGCTCCAAGATGGTCCTTGAAAGTTGAAGTCTTCAGTTCCCACAATCCACTGGGACGTCACCCTTACAAATCCACTGATGGGTCTCCAAGGTGTAGATTTAGTTGGTGATGTTCCAGTTGAGCTCTTTTAACCTGTAGCTTTCAGGGAGTCCACTCTTTAGTTCTTTTCCAGCAAGGTAATCCACAGGGCTGCAGTTTCAGATGGTGCAATCTTCAGAGGTCAGGCCTTTGAATTCTTTGCACAGCAAAATCTTCTCAGCAGGGCACTTCTTGCTTCAGTAAGTTTCAAGCAGCAGATCTGGAGGGCTCTGCCCCTCTCAGATACTTATTCCATGTTCTCTGGGTCAGACAGGAGGTCACTCCTGACCAATGGGAGCAGGGTAACTCCTCAAACCTATGACCACTTCCTGTAGAGTGTGGCAATATTTTGTCCCAGAGTGCATCAAATCTTCCAAATCCATAATGGCAGAATTTCCAGCAAGGAGGCAAGAGCTGGCTAAACACACCCTTAGGATGGCTAATTTACTTAGACTCTCCCCCCTGCATCTGCTCATACCTTCCCTAATCCCCCCATCTGCCTGAGGGATAAAGTTCAGAGTTGTAAACTGACACTGGGTTCTGCTTTTCCCTTTGAAGCCCATGGTTTACGACCCCTCCCCCTGGCCTGGCATTCCTGTGGACCAGCACACTGCCCTCCCAGCCCAGCTGCATAACCCCAGGGGCTCTTTATCACCTCTCCAGGCAGGCTGGCTAATCCACTTAACCCTGACCAATCAGGGAAGACCACTGGAAGGCTGGATTTGGCTTACAAACAAGAAAGTCTTATAACTTCTTGAATGTACACTTTAGGAGAAATTCAACAATATGATATTGTTGGATTTAGCATTACTATTCTGAGAAGTCTTTGAACGGTAGCTCTATCTCCTTCCTATCAGGAGTTATCATTTAATAACTTCCTGCAATGTTAACCTATGTAACTGGGGATTTGCAATGGGAAAAATGACTTGTGCCATTTTTTCCAGCACCAGGACTTACAAAAACACATTTTATAAGTACTGGCCTTATATCTACAGGAACCCCACCCCATGTGCAACTAGGGGAGACTTTAGGGGTTCTGAATCTTCAAAACTATTGCAGATCCTCACTTCACACTGCTCCTCGCATCAAAGTCGAATTTGGGCAGCACTTTACCACAATGTGGGAGTGAAATGTGAAATTTCACTTTACCCAGGCATATAAAAACTCATTTTATAAGGGTGTACCTTATAAATATCTGACCCCCCACCCCTGGGATACCTAGGGTAGACCCTGGGAGTCCCTAATATGCCAAAACATTGTAGGTTATCCATTTTTAAGTGCCCCTACCACCAAAGTCGAGTTTGGGCACAATTTACTTTTTAAAAGCAGTCCTGGCACTCAGAGCTGCTTTTAAACTGACCTCAGGCTTCAGCAGTGCACACATGCAAGTGCAAAAAGAGCTGCTGGCCTCTAAACTGCCATGCCCCAGGGTACTGGGGACTTCTAGGTAGTTTCAATCCCCTGCCCTATTATATACTAGGGGCTTATGGGGTAGGTCATGCCAATTACAGGGGTACCCCACCATACCATAGTGTACCCTAGTGTATGTTAGGTGTTTTAACTGTATTCTAATGTGTTCCTTTCAGCATGGCACTGGCCCTGGGCCTGGTTAGGCAGAGCCCAGGGTCAGTCAGAGTCAGTTACCACAAGTACCAGTCAGCAAAAAGTTGGGGGGTGCCCAGGGCACAGGATGACTTTGCAACAACTGGGCATTGAAGTACATCCTACCATTCGGAAAAAGATGAGGGCTTTTAAAAAAATAAGAGGAATGTAAATTCCCCATTTACTTTCATAGAAGTGCAGTAAGTTTGAATTGTAAGAAAACTAAAAGAAAGCATTTTTTTATTGCTTTAAAAAATCATGAGTCTCGCGCCTTAATCTGTAGTGGTATTTTTATGACAGCAACTTAATTGTAAGCCACAGAAAACCACCCCTGATTTTTTTAAATTACTTTTTAGATCCAGGATAATCAACACAATATTTTAAACTCTTTCGATTGACTTCTATTATGCGAGGGCGGTAGTTATCATGATCGCATAGAATGTGTCGATTTTATACGCACAATATGCAGCATTTAAACCCAATGTATCTGTTGTTCATTGTATTATCGACATTAATGGGGGAATGGCTGAACAGATTCCGCAGGTGTGTGCACCAGTTAAACTTGTTGTAACTTCACTTCAGAGCGTTTTCTCTGATTGGTTAGCTCATCCTCAGTGTCCAGCAGGGACCAATGACTCTGTGCTATTGTCATTCTGTACACCATCTGGCTAGAAAGAGCCACTCACAAGGCAATATTCAATGGGCATTAGTGTTTTTTCACTAGGTCAAAGTGAATTTCAGAAACAGGTGAGCCTTTCAACCCGAGACTGTGCTGGGGTTTTGTCCTTTCAGTGCTCTTATTAGACATCCCTCACATATTTATTAACAGGCCTCTTACAGCAGCGTGGCATTAATAATTCATTTTTCGGCAATCACATGAAAGCTTGCGGACGAATTGTACTGACGCAAATGTTTTAAAATAAATGATCAAAAATAAAACATATGAAGCCATGAACTCACTAACATTTGGAAGCCATGAATCCGGCATTGTTCTTGAAAGTGTGCGTCTGAACGACGATTAGACATTTAAAAGGTGGGGGCAATGAGTGTAACAGAGAGATACAAGCAAGCATGGCAGTGAGTAGCAAAAGCTGGAACAAGACCGTGGACAACAGGAGGATAAAACACACAGCCGAGAGTTGACATCAAACCTAGCAGAACAGCAGTAACTGCGCAAGCTTTTTCATCTCTCGAGGCAAAATAAAATCTTGACACCTGGAGTGCTCCCCATTCACAGACAAAAGACCAATAATTTGGCACCATCACTATGTTGTGCCCTAAAGTCCCACCTTGTCTTGTCACCCATGGACACTGACTCACTGGTCAGAGCCGGCAGCAGGCGCTGGTGGGCACAGAGAAGGGGGTTTATAGGCACTAGGTAAAGGAGTCACTGGCTCGCCCCGCTCTCTGCTCTCCCGACCCTCACAGATTTTACTTGCTTAGCCTACGTCAACTGCACAGCCTGTCTGCTGCTGCAGAAGCCCGATGCCCCCCCGTCCTGCCCACCCAAAGTAATTGGAAGACACTCTCAAGACAAGAGCTCATCTTGGGGCACACACTCCCCAGGCACTTCTGGACTGCAAGTCTAGTCAGGTGAGCCACACACACACACTCTCTCTCTCTCTGCGCTGAAGTTCGCTTGACTGATCTCTGCAGCATGTGCATTAACCTACTAGGCCACCCTTCCAATTAGTTACACTGATAGCCACAGACATGTTTTTCTTTATACTTCAGATGCAGTATTCCACACAGAGAATAAATGTGTGGTACACAAAGCGAAGTTGCCAGGCTTGCAAATAGAAAGCTTCTGTTTTCTTATATGTATAAAAAATAATTTTATAAATGTATTATGAAAACAGAAAGACGATTAAAGGACCACTTCTCTCCCCCTTGAATTAACATCCTAATTGTACCTTAGAGTTCATCTTTAATGTTTGTAAAGGGTGTGTGCTTTTACTCGCGAGAAAATATCATCCTCAAGTGTCACACATTTGGTCACTTAATGCCACTCGTAAGTGCCCTAAAATCATGGAAATGTCACACAAAAGCAACCCTAAAACTTGGCGGCAATGACCACCCATCTTTATGCGGAGTTAGCAGGAGACCAGAAGCAAATATTATCAAAAGGGGATCCGGTACAAAAAGTGAAGCAATCAATGGTTTGTTTTTTAAATAAGGATAGTTTCTGATCGCGTGGACAATCTTTGTCTTGAATAAGCTTTAAATAGGCAGATAATCAATATGCACTGAAAAAGACTGCTTTTTGAAAAAGGAAATATCATGGATAAAGACAGTTTCATCCCTTCATTTATGTCTTTCTCACTGTAGATTGGCACCTAGCCATGTAATTCATCCATACATTGCTGGATCAGAGCTCAATAAACAGCTATCAATGAATTACAAAAGCCACACTCTTATGTGTACATACTGTAGCAACTGCTAGATTTCCACATCAGCATCAACCTTCAGTTACACGATATTGTCTTTTATTTAAGTGCTTGCATACATCGAATTTGTTGTAAGCATTATATGAGGAGGGACTGATATGATCAAGCAGCTAATTTGGAAGTTTGGTACCAAAAAACGCAAATTTTCTTATCCAAGCTTCCCCATTTGCCAAAACGTGTGTCCTGCTAGAATAATCACACAGGCCTAATTCGCAAAGCTATAGTTCCACAATTGGCTGGATTTATTAAACTAAATTGACTTCCGGAATTCACAAAACATCATTTACATTTGTAAACTGAATTACTCACACGTAACACTACACTGACTCTGTGTCAAGGGCAGAGAGTGGCTATTCCATGGAAAGTTTGTGGCTGTTCAAAAACCTGTTCAGGCTCTTCCCAACCTGAGTGAGGTTGGAGATTTACTCCTGTCCGCGCGGGCATTAATCTGAATCCACCATGGGAACTGGAAGGAACAACTGCCGAACTGGTTGGGTGTGAGAGAAGCGGTTTCACCATGTGGGGAAATATTTTCCCTCTGAGGTAAAGAATAAAAAAGGTCAGCATGTGCAAGCGTACGTTTGCTGAGCATTTTCACATGCATAAATGTACATCGTGTACGTTGTGCATATATATATGTATGTTCCTTCCAAAACGGCCCACTTTTTGACTCCTGGGCGCTCAAAGGCGGTGCGATTGCGGTACGGCAGAGCCAAGCCGTCAACAAATCTCTCCACTTTCCCCCAAGGGGATTCCGCTCGCACTCACGATAAGGAAACCATCCAGGATGCAATTGTCACAATGCTATTTTATTTCAGCATGCCAGAAACATCTCTACGCGTTTCGGTCTCTTCAGAGACCTTGCTCACGAGAATAACAATTCAACAATTACTGTGCTTTTTTTCTTTTTTTAAAACATACAAGACCAATAATTACATCACTTCCTGCCGCCGCCAGCTAAGTATTCTGGGTCATGTAGTTCAGCCCCTCACCCCAATCCATAATGTACAGTGAAAAAGTGCAACCTATGTGAATAATTTTTTTAATTTTTTTTTTAAAAACGGATTTTTTTATATATATATACAAACTATATATGTTGCAGAGTAATGCTATTGAATTTATAAGGGCTACATACACTCCACGATCTATACAAGTGGACAGTGGTAAAGTGCTACACTGCTCGTTGTGTGATCACAGTGGATTAAATTTTAACCACTTGTGTCACTGCTAATTCCAAACCAGTTCCGCCTACAGTAATGGTTAAATCTCGCCCTCCAGTGGGCCAATTTGCACACTTGAACTCTTGCCCTAAAGTGGGCCTTAGATTATATATAGTGTCTGGCGGCCCCAACATATTGGTTGAAATTGTAGGGTACTAGTTCGAAACACATGTCCCTTACTGGAGTAATTCCCACTTATTCATTTCATCACCTGATTCGCCTATTATCCTATCTCTGCAACAAACTACTTTACATTACTAAATTCCAATTAAAATTTTTAGTACGTGTAAAAATGTGAGTGGTGAAAAATTAAAAATATTAAACTGTGTGTGATGACCCCTAAATTTCTATGTTCTAAAATTATAGTGTAATTAAAAAAATCTGAGGAGGCCACTATCTAATTAATACTATAATCTCATATTTAACAGGGAGCTATTTCAGATCAATTCACAGATGATAATGAAGCTCTTCGTCTTGATTCAATCCATTAGGAGTGAGAGTTCGAAAGTTCAAGATGTGTCGTGATTCTTTCTGCCTTAGAATTTTTTCTCTGTCTCCGCCTCTTGGATGTATTCCCACTGATTCCACGGCATAAAATTTCAGGTCTTTCCATTTGCCCCCATGTTCTTTTTCCATGTGTTTGGCAACTGCATTGCTCCTATCCAAATTGACCGTTGCACGTACGTGTTCCAAAATACGTTTTTTCAATTCACATATCATGCTGCCCACGTATTTTAAAGAACAGGGGCACTCAATTATGTATATGACAAATTGGCTTTTGCAGTAGATCAATTGTTGAATTTTCCAGACACGTTTTCCAGAAGCGGTTTCACCATGTGGGGAAATATTTTCCCTCTGAGGTAAAGAATAAAAAAGGTCAGCATGTGCAAGCGTACGTTTGCTGAGCATTTTCACATGCATAAATGTACATCGTGTACGTTGTGCATATATATATGTATGTGTGAATGCTTATTGAAAAGGCGATTCCTGGATAGCTTCGACAGCCACAGCTTCGAAGGAGTACTCATGGATTTGCTTTTAAACTTGCAGAAATATGTGCCCCAAACAATAGGAAAACGTTCGGAGTAGACCTACAAAGTTTTGGAAAAAATGGGCCATAATTTCCCCAACCAACTCTAGGCTCCCTCATCATAAAACACAAGTCCCATGAAATCCATGAGTCTTCTGCGTAACTGGATAGCAAGCCCTGCTCCCATTCCCTACATTTGACTTAAATGAGTAGCAGAAACCCACATTTGCTACATATTTTGTCTTCAGAGGTGCTTTCTCAAACCCTTCAGGATTAAAGGAATTGCTTTAATTAGAAAGAAAAGGAATAACAACTGCAGCATTATTGAAACAGAAGCACGTACATAAGAACATGAAGCAATCTTCAGAGTGTTTTTTTCTTGGCTACCAACCTTCCTGTCCCAGCCAAGAGTCAGAACAGCAGCTACAGCACAATGTAAAAACAAAGCATTGTTGATGGAGTTATGTAACACCGAACACAATGACACCTTCAGGGGGAGCCAGCAGAGCTTTGCTGAGAAGCTACTGAAGCAGAGATCCCGCAGAGTGAAAGAGCAAAAGCAAAGATGTAGGAGTGAGCACACGTCGAGCAGTATTATTAATGGTATTAAAGCTATAGCAGGACACCTGTCAATCACAGCTATGGCACAGTGCAGTACATCTCAAAAGTCCACAGGGGGCCTTCACTTGCCAAGAAAACTAGAAGAACTGCATTTAGTTGCTTCGGAGTCCATGGATTCAGTGCTATCTCGCTCTGTCCACGAGGCGTCATTAAGAAGTAGGTGCCACCATGCAACCTAGGCTATACGAAGGACTGACAAAAGGTGGAGTTAAATGTTCCCTGATCCGTACAGGGCGCTCTACTTGAAGGGTTATTCTTCAAGGTACTTGATAGCTGGTCTTCGATGCCAGCTAAATGTTTTTCACTATACTTCCCACCAAGCATCACAGTGACCTCCACTATTACATGGCATTGTGCTGTATCAGGCGTTTGTACAGTGAGTTTCTACCATTTCTGTGTCCCTAAAACATTGTGCAATGCTTGGCTAATTTGTTATTAGCCAGGACTTGAGCGCACAGTTACTTACATGGTGACAAAACTTGTGCTCAGATATTTGGGCCATCCTTTGCTTGGGTGCATGGAACTTACTTAAAGGAGCAGATCACAGATGCTCATAAACAAGGAAACAATTGTAACAACAGTACCAAAAGGTTTAGATTACCAGCCACATCATCAAATGGTGGCCAAGAACAGCGATTTTGCTTTCCTTGAGCTTAAAAATTAATCTTGGTAAAAAATCTTTAGCTCTCTTGGTCCAGCACAATGGCCCATCCTACCCTAAACTGAGAGGCTCTTCAATGATCTACGGAATGGGAATCACTTGCCTACCGAACGTTGATCTAAAACCCTTAAGCCAATGTACAGTATCCTCCACATGTTCCTTTCTGTTCTTTCGTTGGTTTTGCCAAGAAGACTCCGCTGGTTTGTGAATCTGTCTCCCATAATCCTGGTGTCTGCATGATTTTCTCAGCCACCTCTTCAAATGCACATTGCACCCCATCGCTGCTTTTGGCACTGGTCTCTGAAAAAGAGAAAATATCACACACATAAATGTATAAAGACAAAATGAAAAAAAAAAAAGTATAATAGTGTAAGTAAAAGATAATAGTACTATTGTGAATAAAACAGGTCGCTGAGCCAGCTCCCCTCCCTTACTGCCCGATCAGCAGGTCTCCCTGACTCTGCCGCTCAGGTCTCTCTCTGCTGCCCTGCTTGTTTCTGCCACATTGTAATTGTATCTGTTAACTTTATTGTCATTTCTCCTGCTGTTTAAATTTTATCCGTATTTCCTTATTAATCCTTTTGTGGTTTTTCTGTTTTTTAATTTTATTAGCCTTACTTCCTGTCGGTATTTTGTCCACTCTCCCGTTGTACCCCTGTATTTTCTTCTGTACTTCATGGTTTGTTGTCTGTGAGCAGGCCTGCTTTGCCACTTGCTTCCGAGCCCATTTTGCCGCTTCCACTTCCTGCCACCCAGCAGTCCCCCCCCCCTCATTTCAGGACCTACTTAATGGAGGCTGCAGGGCGACCATTGAGCAGGTCCCTCAGCCAGCTCCCCCCTTGCTACCCAATCAGCAGGTCTCCCGGACTCTTTCACTCTCCTTTGTACCCCTGTATTTTCTTCTGTATTTCGTGGTTTGTTGTCTGTGAGCTGGCCCGCCTCGCCACTCGAGTCCTGCCCGTTTCGCAGCTCCTGCTTCCAGCCACCCAGTGCCCCATCCTCACTCCCAGGACCTACTTAATGGAGGCTGCAGCGCAAAGGCAAACCTGACTGTGCCCGTCCACG
Source organism: Calotriton arnoldi (assembly GCA_963921515.1). Lineage (NCBI taxonomy): Eukaryota > Metazoa > Chordata > Amphibia > Caudata > Salamandridae > Calotriton > Calotriton arnoldi. Next base: position 3,372,653 of record CAWUFW010000644.1, on the reverse strand, counting down.
CCCAGCACCAGGAACCCTAGCTCTTGAGCTACACGTAGGTAAACTGTCGATGAGCTTTGATCTCTGGACCCCAGACTCCGTAACAACAGCTGCTGCGGCACTTCTCCATGATCAACGGCAGGACCTTTCTTTTGCCTGCACTGCCTCTTCTCCTGCAACACCAGGGCACCTGCATGCACGACAGGCACCAACTCGCTGACCACGCCAACCAGGACTGCCACAGAACAACTCCACTGCCTCCTGCTCACTGCATGATCTCCCTGCAAGCACGCCACTGAGATCTGAGACACGATCTCCTCCCTCCCCCCTGATGTCATCTTCCTCATTGAGACCTGGCTCAACCCCAGTTCAGACATTGCCGCATCAACCCCCGACGGCTACAAGATAGCACACCGGAACCGCATTAATAAACACGGAATCACCATCATCCACAAGGAAACCATCCACTGCACCACTACCACAGACTACACCACCCTAATCATGGAACACCTCAACTTCAAACTCCGAACTGACAGCAAAATCACCATCAGAGACACACACGCCTACAGACCTCCAGGACCACGCCCTAGTTTCTGCAACGCCATCCCAGACTTTATCATCCCGTTTGCCATTGACTCCAAACTCTACATCTTCCTCAAAGACCTCAATTTCCACCTCGACGACTTCAATGACACCAACACTGCCAACCTCCTCGAAAGCATGAACAACATCGGCCTCACCCAACTAGTCACCAACCCCACACACAAAGCAGGGTACATGCTTGACCCCATCTTCGCAGCACAACCTCCCCCTTCACCTCCAGACCTCATCTTCTCTTCTAGAATTCAGGAAAGGACTCAAACCCTGGCTGTTCAACTGAAACCACCAGAAGCAGCAAGGGCCTCAGCACCTGGATAACCTCGCGGGCGATTAGCTGGCTTTACAAATCCTGATTGATTGAATAGTCCATGTAAAACTCGAAAAGGGGGCTGTAGAGGTCAAAGGGGGAAAAACAGAGGACTTAGCCTCCTATTTGTAATATTGTAACCAAATGAGCCCGTCCGTCTTATAGAACTACCTTTCCACCCAGGTGTTTTTTAAATAACCCTCACCCACCAGGGTTCCCCCTTGGTGGCATGCTTCATCAGTGGGTTCCTCCAGTTCCGCTGCGGTAACCTCGGAGACATGGGGGGGCTATCTCCCAAAAGCAAGAGAGGAGCTTTGATGAATGTGTGACTATAGGCATCTCTTCCCCCTGTTTTGGGCTCATAAAGCCTCATTTTGGCTTCTAACATATCTTCTTTTACTTTTTCTAAAATAGAGTGCACTCAAAATTGAGTATTTCGACCGAAGTGGTATCAGGGAGTATTCCTTGGTCCTGAAGAAAAGTCTTAGGGTAGGGCTTGAAATATGTAGACCATTGAAAGTCATGAACAGAATTCCATGAGTTTCAAACTTTTCCCTATTTTTTAATCATACTGGATAGAGGCAAGAATTTGTTTTCCTACTAAGCCAGGTATTTTTAGTTCTTCCACAAATAAAACCCCCCACTCCTATTTGTCTCTTCATCCTTTATAGTGTACATTCAAAAGTGCTCCCACATAAACCGATCGGTCATAGCTCGCCCCGTTCCGCAGCGTAACGGGAAGAACCCAATGATGAAGCATGCCACCAAGGGGAAACCCTGGTGGGTGAGCGTTATTTAAAGAAAACTGTCTGTTTTCTATCCAACACCTGGAGTGGAAAGTTAGTCCTATAAGACAAATGGACTCCTTTTGGTTACTATTGTCTATGTAAAAGACAAGAAAGAATACATTAGTAATTAATTTGTTTGTGGTTTGTCTTTGTTTAAGGAACAGATTGCATTAAGTGCTTATAGTCTCTCCCTTCCTCCTGGTTTTGACATTATTCGTTGTGGTTCGTTCCTAGGTCCCATTACACTTCTTCTTAACTTATAAGATATTTTCACACTTCATATGACTTCAAACTTATGAGTAAATGTGTAGACAAACTATGGTCATGGAGTTGTAAGTGGACTGGATACTCAAAATCCACACAGCTTTTAAAGGGCCTCATTGCGGCTTCATCTGCCATATGCCAAACATCCATTTGTGGTGCACCCATAATCTACAACTGCCCACAAGTAGCACTTGAATGAGTTATCAAAACGACCTGATGACACTATGCACAGTGATGTGCTGAATATTAGCAACATAAAGGGTCAGTAGAAAGTACAAATAATACCCTTATCACAATGTCAATTAGTACAATTGAGATGTTAGCCACTACTCAGAATATTAAAATAAAATTAATCTTTTAAATTATCTTTAAGATTATTTAATGGTTTTGTTCATTTGTATGGTTAACAGAGTGAAATAAAGGGAAAGTTTTCCTATAAGGTATGCAATCTTTTATATGTACAGCAAGATGTGATGGAGACCTTGCTTGCAGATGTCAGGACACATGGTTGACTCACAGAGCAGCAATCATTAATGGGGCTTAGTCCTAGGGCTGTGATGCCTTAATAAGTATTTACCACACAAAGGTCATCATAGCTTGAAGACACTATTGATGTATAAAAGATTGTTTAAAGGAGAACAACTTGGTGATTGACTGGAGAGAGGTAGTTTCATAACCTCGGGCTGACTGATGAATACGATTTGCAATCCAGTTAGGTCAATTTTCAGAAGAACGATTTCCCTCTTGGCCAGGGGCGAAAGACACCCACATTAAAAGGTTGCAAGCCATGGTGAGAGTTATTAGACCCGGGAGCAGTCCAAGCTCTCGTCAATTTCAGAAGCACTGTATGTATCAAATGATTAGGAGGCTATGGGAGCAATTTCAATAAATAAAATGAGGATGAAAAATCAATATGCAGCTTTATGTTTGTCCATCCTCTTTAGAAAAATTCCTGTCAGATTCTGCTCAGATAACTTTTCAATTCCGAACCACCTCTATCTTTGTCGTATCCGGTCTTCCTGGGTTTGGGGTTCTCATACCAGAAAGGGGACCCAAAATTCCTTTAGGAATAAAGAGCATCCCCTCACAGGTCTGACTTTATTTAGCCACACAGGGGAGATGAATGGGACCTCAGGCTGCACGTTAAGAAGATAGAAGCTAACCCATTGAAAATAGAGTCCAAGGCAGGCCCTGGCTATGCCCGATCTCAGCCCACTACATCATACCAATCAGAAAACAGCTGTTCGACACTAATTTAAATGTATGTATATAATACAAGCTCTATGTGGATATCAAGCACAGTTCAAATAGCATCCACTGGGAAACCATATGCAAAGATATATATATATTTTTTTTTTAAAAGAACAAAAAATACCACCCACGGAAATGCCTGTTACCTTTACATGCATTGAAAGGGCTGGAGGGGCCGGTTCATTCACTGACACTGTAAAAGGTGGGAAAATTGGCCAGGGTGCAAACCACCAGCGCAAGCTCAGTTTTCACAACTAATTGTACCAGTGGTTGATACTGACCCTCCAAAACGGGGCTAGAGTGATGCTTTATTTGTGTAAAAGCACAGACTGAGCATAGACTCCCACATTATGTTGCTTCAAATGTTCAAAAACAGACATGCCTTCTAACAGGAGCGGCTCGTATTGGGGAAAAGAAGCGAGGCGGGGGAGAGGGTTGGGGGAAACGGGGGACGACGGAGACAAAAAAATAAAACGTACCTGCTGCCCTCCAGCATCCAGGGCCGGACTGGGAACCAAAACCGGCCCTGGCAAAATGCTCGGCCAGCCCCCCGGGGGGGGTTGGGGGTGTGACCGAGCTGTTTGCCAAGGCCGGTTTCGGCCGATTTTGTTACAGGGGGCGATATTGCAGCTATGCTGCAAAAACAGCCCTGTAACAAAAACGGACCCCTGGGGCCCAAAACCGGCCCCCACCCTGGTGGCCCACTGGGGAAATGCCCGGTGCCCGCTACGGCGAGTCCGGCCCTGCCAGCATCGCGTTGCGCTCTTCTGCTCCTCTCTGCCACTGCAGGCAGGCACAGGCTCCCAGCATGCATGAGAGCAGGTTCAGGATTGGCCTGAGCGTCGATGATGTGTGCTCGAGGACAGACTGGGAGTCTGTGCCTCCTCTCTCCAATCCCAAAAAATGCAGCTTGGGTTGGAGAGAGCTTCACTGCACATGTGGTTTTTGGCCAGCATGAGACGGCCTACCAAAAACCACATGCGCAGTTTAGGTAGAGCCCACCACTCCCCCTCCAGCTTACTATCACCCTGGCCCCACCACAAGCCCTGGCACAAGCTAAATAAAAGGGGTTTTAAACCTGTTTTATTTTTACATTTTTTAAAGTGCTGGCAGGGGGACGGGGGGGACGACGGGGTGACGACCCTCCACAATAGCAGAGGAGCTGCCGCTGTTTTTTAAGCCAAATCTTCCAAAAGGAATAGTGTAATGAAAACGAAACAAACAAATACAGATAGAAGGGTTAGAGAACTTGAGCAGGTTAGGAAATCTGTAGAAGGAGGATAGTAGGGTCCTCTGATGGCTATAGAGGAGATAAGGTTCTTCAAAACACTGTGGAGAAAATGCAGTACGAGAAAGATCCTTGTTTATTAAACCCCACAATGTAAGTCTAATCAACTCTTAGCTTTAAATTATGTGCTCTCCGCCGTCAATATGTCCATCGAAACATCTGTCCTGTGGCCTATCTTGACCAGGAAGGAGTGGCAGGAGCGTGATCAATGTGTATGTTTGCCTGTAAGAGGGACATGGCGCCAGTGAAAGAAAGATTTGGGTATAAAGGGGGTCTATAAATCAGAAAAAAGTATGGTTAATAACTTCGAGCTTAAGAAAAGAAAAAAGATCACTTCCTACCATCAGATTTTTAAAGTAACTTTTCGGGCAAAATCTGGAGACACAGAACAAGCACCTAAAGGAGGTCGGAAGTTTTCACCAGTGCAAGAGCTGCTTGCAACTCAGTCAGCCTTTGTGTATTCTAATTTTCGGACCCCACAGTCAAGGAAACCTGACACATTGAACATCTTACGTAGTTTTATGGACGAGAATGTTGAGAAATGGGAAGCACACACTAACGACTTCTGGAATTTGAATGCAAATTTATTTTTATTTGCCTTTGTCTTGAAACCCTCTGAGGATAACATGCAATTTGCACTTTCTTTTAACTCTTACGACCTGTTCTCTTTTTAGATTCATTTTAACATATACACTCGACGTAAAGCGTTCCCAAAGAGACATGGATTGAATATATTTAACTCCTGCAACGTGTCAGCCCTATTGCTGTGGACAGTGGGTATTGGATTTCCAGCCCCGAAAATGGATTTTTAAGGGAAATGGCTGTCCCGACTGTTTTTTTTCCTCTGCACATTTGTGCGAGGTCTGTTGTCCTCGGGCAGAATAATGTAATATTGCTGATCATAAATCCTCCCGTGTCTATGAATTACTTGGAGAAATAACCCCTGAGGTAGAACAAAAACATGTGAACACTACGGCGCGCGCTCCGCGGTGATTTGCAGCTCCTCGGCTGGCGGGAAGCTGTTATTTTCACAGCAGCTCGGTGGTAGAAGGTGCCGACGGGGTAACTGTTTTGTTATGAACTGTACTTTTTAAAAATAAACTAAGGCAGCGCAGCAGTGATCCGGAGAAAGCATTAGAAATGTTTAAAGAGTAAACCGCCAGGCTACTGCACTGCCACCATCCAGCCCCAGCAGCGTTTTCTCAGCCAGAAATGTAAAGTAAGGAGTTCGGCTCGGATTTGAAGTCCTGCGAAATTCAGAGCTATTTAACAGCCATGATAAATGCAGTTCGCCCGATATGGGGTGTTTACAGTGCGGACTAAATATATTCTATTAATTCGTTGATTTGCAGATGGGGAATGGCATTAGGCCTTAGTGAAATTTTATTAATGCCACCAAAATCCTCAAAATTGGCAATTTTTTGTATTAATCAAGATGTCTGTAATGTCCTGAAATGTAGCATTTTGTGACTTTGTATAATTTTTGACTGTGGGAGACGTTCAAGCAGACGTTACTTATCTTCGGTAACGCTCATTCGGAGGATGCCCTATCTAACCGCAGATTCCTCGACTTTAGAATATCCCCAAGCACCAGACAGGATTTTGAAACTTTTATACAGCAGTACTCTTGCGCGCCAGTAGGCGGCATCCCGCGGCTCTTCGTTGACATGGTTCCATCCTGAAGTGACCAAAAAAGCCACATATTAGTGCCACCCCTGCATGCTGATATCAGTTTCTTTCATGACTGCTCATGCCCTCAGACCCAGAGATGAAAAGCCAAATAAGTACCAGTGTGCAGATCTCTTTTTAGATGGGAAAAGAGACCATTCCGCAAAATGGGGAGGCAGAAGGGTAGTGAGGACTCTGGTTACATTGAATAACCATCTAAAAGAGTGTTACCAAATCTAATTAACTTGTCTTCTTGTGTTCTTCTGATGGACATTTTTAACCGCAGATTTCTCAACTTTAGAATAGATACCAATGCAGTACCTCCCAAGTTGATGGTCTGTGGAATAGGCTGTGACCAAAATGTCCTTCCCATTGGAGCTGGCTGGCAAGGCAGTAGTGCTTCGTGAACGTGTGCTTGGGCGCCCACATAATGCCCTGACAAATGTCAAAAACAGGCACTCCATGCGCCAGCGCAGTGGTAGCAGCCTTGGCCCTGGTGGAATGCACCCCCAGTGCTTCCGAATGCTGCTTCTTAGGCAACGCTTAGCAGATCTTGATGTAGAGGACCATCCACCTTGACAAAATCCTTTTCTGCATGCCTTACTTTTTTTTGCCCTAGAGAACGCCACAAAAAGGTGATGGTCCACCCAATGGTCCTTGGTGTGAACAAGTTAAAAGCTTAAAGCTATTTTAGGGTCCAACCTATAGTTTCGGCTCTTCTTTCGAGGGAAGAGGCAGGGCAAAGAATGTTGTGAAGATAATGGATTCCCTAATGTTAAAAGGAGTCATGACTTTTGGCAAAAAGGCCGCCATGGTCCCAGTTGTCCAGGAAAAAAAGTGGTGCAGTGCTGCTGCACTGAGAGAGCCTGAAGCTCACTCACATGATGTGCTAAAGTAAACACAAGGTCAAAGTCTTCAGAGTCAGCTGTGCATCGACTCGAAGAAGAACACATGAGGAATGTCTGGATCAAACTGAGATCCCTCTTTGGCATCACAAGGGTTTTAGGGGGAAACGCGTGTTAAACCTTTTAGGAAACATCATCACAACAGGTGATGTAAACAGGAACTGCTGGTCTGACAAGCACAAAAAGTTATAAAGGGATGACAAATAACCTTTAATGGTAGTCACTGCAAGTCCTTGCTGGGCCAAAGACAAAACAATAAGACATCCAACAGTTTGGCTTGTAACAGGTCTGTCTTCGGGACATCACATAAAGGCTACAAATTTGTCCCAGCGCCTGGCATAATTGGACTTTGTAAAGGTGCGCCATGCAGCAAGGACAACATTCACAACCTCAGGAGGAAGACTGAACGTAGTCAACTGCTGCTGCTCAATCTCTTTATGTGGAGGTGTAGAGCTGAGCAGTGCCGAATGCAGAACTCTGCCCTGCTGCTGCAACAGAAGATCCTTCCGCAGCGCTAACCTGATCGGATGCTTCTGCTTAGAAGTTCTGAGTACCACACTCTCCTGGCCCAATCCGGAGCCACTAGGATGACCTGAGCCCAGTTGTTTCTGATCTTCTTCAGAACTCCTGGCAGGAGAGGTAGTGGTGGGAAGGCATAGAGGAGTCCCATGTTCCCCTCTAGGAGAAATGCGTCTCCGAGACAGAGCCTTCTTGGCACCTCCATTGCGCAAAAATGTTGACACTGGGCGTTCTTGGCAGAGGTGGAGAGATTGAGCCAGGGTTCTCACCACGGCTGGATGATATCCTGAGCCACCACCAGATGCAACTGCCATTAATGATCCGCTAGGTATCGCTGGATGAGCACGTCCGCTCTAGCATTCAAAGATCCCACCAGGTGTTTCACAATCGGGGAGATGCCCTGACAATCCAAACAGTTCCAGAGGCACAATGCCTCCTAGCACAGGATTCAGGACCCTATCCTGCTCAGCTTGTTGCATTACAACATGGCAGTGGTGTTGTCCATGAGATCCTGCACTAGTTTCCTTTGATGTTGACAAGAAGATTTTCAATGCCATGTGAATCATCTGCAAATCCAGCAAACTGATGCAGAGGCAGGTCTCCACCAGATACTAGAATCCTGCTAGTAGGCCAAGAAACGTTATAGCCATCTTCACTGAGACCCAGGACCAAGGCTGAAATATCGGGATCATAGCCCGAATGTCCTGGACTTGTTTGTCCGAAGGGAAGGCCCGAAAGTGCACTATATCTAGGATGGCTCAAATAAAAGGAAGCCTCAGTGAAGGAGTCAGGTGTGACTTTGGCAGGCTGACTGAGAACCCCAGCAATGTCAGCATGTTTGCTGTCATCAGGAGGTGGTCCGCAACTGTAGCAAGCCCGCCTTTAACTGCCAGTCATTAAGGTAGGGGAAAATTGCCTGAAGATGAGCAGTGACCAGTGCCATCAATTTTGTGAGCACCTGACAGGCTCTGGAGATTCCGAAAGGGAGCACATCAAACTGAAAATGCTCACGGCCTAACTTGAACTGCATAGAGGTGAGGCAAACTTATCCCCATCACCCCATTATCGTCTCTTTACGGCTGGCTCTGGTCGGAGTCCAAGCGAAAAAGTTGGTGCAGTGTCTGTGTGCGACTGCACGTTTATGGTATTGTGTCTGAGTTAGAGAGACTGCATATTGGATGCTACATCGGGATCGGGTTGCAGCCTTGGTCGAGATGTACTTGGCTTGTAGTTGGACACCATAATCGGTTGTGAATCCTTCTCTAGTGCGGCGTTGACGACAAAGGATTCGGCACTGGAATAGAAGTTGACACTGGTACGGAACCCAAAAGGAATTTGAGGAGCATTAAAGGCACAGAGGACAGATCCGCTGGTGGCAACCTGACTAGAGGCTGCTGCGTACCCTTGGGGCCCAAAGGCACACCAGAGGGAGCCGGAAGCATGCTGAAGATGCACAGCATGGCCTCCCTAAGGGTTCTGATCTGCTGTGACTTCACCAACTGACCCAGAAATTTGGAATGCATCAGGACCAGGGTTGGAATTGCCTCCTTGGTAGAATGGGAGTGAAACCTAGAGGCATGGTGACACCCTTGCACCTCTTATGGATATCAAAAGCATCGGGAACAGGCGGAGAACTGCTTAGACTTCTTAGGTTTGTTTTTGGACTTACCTGAAGACTTCAACCGCGATTAAGATCTTTTGTGGGAATGACCTTGAGAATGGGAGCAGGTCCGCACTCTTGATTTCGACTGGGAGCAGGACCTGCGTAGAGTCTTGAGGGGTTTTGCCCTGCAGAGCTTCGCCTCATGTTCTCAGATGGTGCGGTCATAGCAGGCCTTGGGGTTGTGTGTCAAACACGAACAGTAGAGGCACACCTTTTGGAGATATGGCACAGGTATCGGTTTGCTCACTTGCACATTGGTAAAATTTTCAGGACAACAAAAGAAGCAGATCTCCGGATCTGCATCTGAAGGCGCAGAAAGAAAGGACCTGACATCACAAGAACTGCAGACGCTTAATTGGGGCTCTGCTTGTCATTACCGGAGCAGAACAAAGTCTGCATAAAGTTGCACAATACCACCTACCAGAGTGCAGTAGCCCTGCTTTTTGAGTTTCTGGCTCCAGTCTGGTGCCTGGATATGCACAAGATTAGGAATCTGTGGTTAAAAGTATCTATCAGAAAATATTTTAATCTAGAGAAATTTACTGCTCAAGCACTGTTCTATCACTATCTCACTTGACTTTTTTGAGCAAGTTATCCCCTTGTTGATATTTTCACTCGAGATACCAGGTAACCATATTTAGTGTGATTTCCCAAAAACTTAATGAGAAAGAAAAAAATTACAATTTCGCACACCTCTACATTACATATGAGTTCAAGTTTTACTGCACCAAATTTCTGATTTATCACATATTTACAGTACATTTCACCCCCATTAAATTGTGACAGGTGTTTTTGGGAATTATCTGCAACAGAAGAATTGTGAGAGCGTGGTAACTATTACATGCGGTAATAACACCACCCTTTTAAATACCACATAACTCGGAATTTCAGTTCTTGTGCCAACTCCCATTTGTGCACAGATTGGAATTTACCAACCTACTCAGGATTAGGTGTTGCACTTTACCATCGCTTTTTCGCTCCTCAAATAGAGACAGGAGTTGCAGGTACACAGTGCACACAGAAAGTGGGGGGTGGGGTTCAAAGAAAATAAGGCTTAGTTTCATCACAGAAGTATACCATCTATAAGTTGAAACATTCTGTTGAGTTAACTATTTAAATGATTAAACTTCTACAGCATAAACATTTGATAATTAACTCAGTTTCCCTTGTCCTTTTGTCACTGTGTCCCTGATCTTGATCACAAAGGAAAAAGCCGCAAATTTAAGGTGTCACACTCACACCTGAATAGTGCAATGTTGCGTCGGGGAGTGAACTGGCCACATTATAAAATGTGTGACATCCATTCGAATCCATATTCTCTTTAACTGCGATCACAAAAAAGCATGGAATTTTCTAAGGTTTACTCTTTTACATTAAACTCGAAGGAATATTTATTTCTGACTTTCACAATTGAATCTTTTAAGAAATACAAAGATGCCTTACAGCACTGAAACAAGAAAATAATTCAAAATGTAACTTAGAGAGAAAGTCTGGAGGTTAAAATCTATACCGTCTGAAGAATTAAGGGCCTATTGCAAAGCTATTTTCATACAGAATCTGCGTTGCGACCCAATATTATTTTAATGTGGAATATGTGCTAATCAATCGCAGTGCAAAATGCCTTTTCAGTAGGATTCTCAAAAAAATATTTATCATGTATATTAATTTGGCAGGATTCGCTCGGAAAGTCAACCCGAATTGCTGCAAATGCAGTGATGGATGCTTGTGAGGGACAGCAGATCTATATCACTGCATTCCAATTAGGTCATGATTACAGCCCTGTGCTAGCAATCAAAATACAACGCTGGAATGATGCAAACTGACATTTAGGAAGAACACACACAGGACCACTGTGTGCTCCCACCCCCGCACCAATGCTCACATTCATACTTTGGAAGCTGTTCTTCCATCCTTATAGCACTCACTTCGCCCGTTTTGATTGTATAGTAGCCTCTGCTAAAATAATACACTTAAAGATGGTGAAAAGGAAAGCAACTGACAAAACCTCCGAAACGGGAGGAGCCAGAAAAGTCCCCAGGCACTCAGCAGAAAACTGAAACAAGCATTTGCAATGCAATAGGTCTTGCATTTGTAAAAGTTAAAGCTATTGGTGTTATAAATTATATTTTTTATTTATATGTTTTGATTTGCAGTGAAGTGAGTATTTAACAGAAAAATCTGCATTTGACGGGCATGCCAAAGAAACGAAAGGCGCTCGCCCGCTATTCATGAAGAATAAGCATGCCGTGACATGAAACATATGCAAGAGATAAATAAACAAATCCACTTGCAGATGGATTTGCAGTTCAATTTTGAGCACAGAGAGCTGCATACTGACCAGAGCCAATGATGTCACAGCATACAGTGTGCTGTTGGTCCATATTGACCTATCTATGTAACCTATTCTCTTTCAGAAAAACATTTGGTTTGCGTTTTCTTCATTTCCAAATGTGGCAATTTCCTTTGTTTACCTTGAGCATGATGCAAAAGAATGGAACACAACATGCACCGAATTAAGATGATTATTCGCCCACCCATATGGGCCTGCATTACTGGCACTTTATTCACATGCTGCGAATTAAAGGTGTGCGAGCCACTGAAAGTTCGAGCCTGAAGCCTGGCTCTGGCTCAACTCGAGGTCATGTTGTAACCTCGAGCCCATGAACTTTTATGTGGCTTCAGCCCGCCACTTAGCTCTACCCAGAATGTTGCTTAATGGCCAAAAGCTGCCGACTTTGGAGCTGGGTAACCAGGTTGGAGTCTCGGCATTGGCTCAATATACTGCAATTCTGGGAAAATCACTTAATCTCCTCATGCCTGAAAAATTAATGTGACCTTGCGTAATGTAACTGGTGTTTATGTAAAGCGCTCCTATAGCTTCCGGACTAACTTGCTGCTTTATACAAGCTGCAGAAAAATGCACAGAGAGATATCACAAAGCATGACATAAAAAGGAGAGACAAATAGATACTCGTTTAGTGGCTGACTTGTATAGAGTGAAACCAAACAACCTGGATAAATTGTGTGATCTAGGGCAAATATGTTATTTCATCCAAATTATTTTTTCTTAATATTTGCGCATAAAAGCACTTAAAAAAATGTGAGTTTAGAATACCAGCTGCACAAAACATATATGCCTGCAAATTATTTTCCTCTCTCATTGTTTCCTCAGAAGGATCCAGCTGCTTATGCATGCATTGTTCATTTAAAGAATGTCTTTCTAGCATGCCTGTGTCTTTTGGCAAGGTGTGTTCATGTTAACCATTAACTGGGATCTTCAAGCAGTAGGGATCGAAGTCGTGATCATGGGAGGAAAGGTGGTCTGTAAGAACTGGGACGAGGAGGGTTAATGAGAGATCACTGCATGCTCAGGGTCACAGAGAGAGAGACAGGAACACCTGGACATAACACTATTGTGTCGGAGCCAAACAAATGAAACCACAAGTGCTGAAAGCTACAATGGAAAGCGAAAGCCCACAACAACTAGCCCACGATTTGTGTGAAGCGATCCATTGACAAATTCCAGATTTGTTTCATCACGGAAGCCCATGTATGTGTCACCACCATGCATGTGCGTGCCCATGCAAGGACACGGGTGGCATTTCTTCTTTTAATTTGAGTAACATGAAAGTGTTTTTTGGTAAGGGGGAGAGTTGGCAGCTATTTGCTGCCTCGTCCTCCCTCCCAGCCCCCGCCTAAAAAGAACAAGCATTTGCAATGCAATAGGTCTCGCATTTGCGAAATTTTAAGCTATTGGCATTGTAAATGACAATGCCTTTTATTTATCTATTTTCAAAACCAACACATAGATAAAAGGTTTGTCATTTACAATGCCAGTAGCTCAAAGTCTTGCAAATGCGAGACCTATTGCATTGCAAATGCTTGTTATAGACTACCACTTCTATAAAGTGCAGTGATATAATCAAATGTACTAAAACAAATTGGTTCTCTGTGTTGACAGCCTTTTTTTTTTTTTTAACAGTGCATCATTTTTAACCTGAATTTTGTTGCATGATTTACATGCCACATATTTTGACGACTCGGCTCTTGCTCTTAGAGCCAATCCAGAACGCCGGATTGGCTCCCTTTATTAATTGGCAGGCTTCCCCAGCTGGAGGCATATTTTGTCAGCCGGTGCTTTGTGTGTGTGACCCTCTGTGCCTTCTCACTCGCCCTGCCGTGGCCAGTAACTCACTGCGGCGTAACTAGCAATTACCACCACCACCCCGCGCTGACAAAGCCGAGCGGCGGGTAGGCCTGTGGCCAAACACTGCACATCTGGAGTGTAAGAAAACACCATCAGAGCTGGAGGGGCCTGCGGTTCTTTCCCGAGCACGCGTTTTATGGCTCAATCGATAGCCAGCCTCCTGGTCTCTGACTCCTAATACGTTCTGTTCTCATTTGTGAGGAGTCTGTCCAACAGCCCCTCCCTTTGGCGCGAAATATATTGAGAGCGTCGTGCTTCTGTCTGTCACCAGCACAACCCTATTTCAGTGTTTTATATCTTGTCCTCGTGCCCCCTCTTGGCCTCTGGGGGCGCCATGCATACAATCTGGTGAGGTGGAGTGGCCGCACCCCAGCCTACCTCTGAAGTTAGTATGGTCATGGGAAATGGAGCACAAAAAGCAGCTGTCTGCCCACTGTGCGTGTGTTAATCAGCGTGCACCTGAAGGAGAGAGAGGGGGCCTTAGCTTAAATATGGCGCACTCGCGCATTTCTTTTGTTGTTTTTAATTGAAATTGACAACAACGGCGCCTGTGTTGTCAATTTCAATAAAAAAAAAAAAACCACTTTGCGTGCCGAGTAGACAACAAAAGAGATGCACTTCAATTAAAGCGCGGCGGGAGGAGGCTGTGGGCGGCGGCCGCCACTGTGTCAATTTCAATAAAAACTAGCTGCTCTGGCAGCAGGACGTGATGTCTCGCCGCAGCGCCATGTCTCACACTTAAAGTGAAAGCGCGATGCTGAATGAATTTTTTTTTAGTGCTTACCGACTAGTTAAAGGAGACAGTGTAACGCCACAAGTAAAAGATCCAGTCCGGATGGGCGGGGCCAAAAAGAGACAGGGCGGTAACAAGGAGGGACTAAGAAGCCTCATTTACAATCGAAAGCCAGCGTTTAGCATGGACGATGACGCAAGTCAATGAAAACAAGGGGCGGGGCTTCAACTCCACTTGTAAACTCACCCTAATACAATATGCCTCGCAGAGCGAGTAGCGCATGCGCGCTACAACGCTAGGCGAGACCTAAAAAAAAAGGATTAGCTGGAGGAGTAGATGGGGAAGCATGGGGGAGTGGGCCGGTAAGGGGAAGGGAAAAGCAGCACATGAGGGAGCGAGTGAGACAGAGCACGCAGAGAAGCACACAAGAGTGGACCAGCAGCACAAAAGGGAAAGAGCAACACTTACACAGGACGGAAACAGGAAAAAGAGTACTCCCGAAAAATGTGATTAAGAATGCAAGCAGAAGGTAACTGTAGTTGGCCGGGACTCCTCTTCGAAAAACGGAAGTGAGGTATCGCTGCGTGAACCATTTAGGAAGCAGCAAAGAAGAGCAACACTACACTAAACCAATGGGAAGTCAGCAGGTGATAGCCAAGTCCTTTTTGACTACAGCAGGTCTCCCATACAGCACATGCGCGCTGCCTAGGCTCAACCTAAACAAGCATTTGCAATGCAATAGGTCTCGCATTTACGCGAGTTTAAGCTATTGGCATTGTAAATGACAATGCGTTTTATTTTTGTTTTAAAAACCAAAACATAAATAAAAGGCATTGTCATTTACAATGCCAATAGCTTAAACTCGCGTAAATGCGAGACCTATTGCAATGCAAGGCATCATGGACAACAGGAGGGCAGGACGGAGAGGGAGAAGGCACGGACAGCCGAATAAAGCGACATTTGCATGGGGCCCGAAAGGACGGACATTTAACAGCTGCGAGTAACAAAAAAGTACTGCACCAAAAGGTACGAGAGAACACCCTGCAGTCAGCCAGCAGGCAGTCCTGTTTTTATTAATTTATCTACATGACTTTGAAGAAATGGGTAAAAAACACCACCTGAAATTGGGCCGTTGAGATGCTTCCAAAATCACTTACTGAAATCTGCGATTATTTTTTTGTATAACGGGAATGCATATTTACAAGCCTGTTCTTATCAGATGAATAGGCAGCCGACTAGAAGAAAGGACTTGGTACAACCTCCACGAATGATCATTAATACTAAAACTAAGTCCCGTGTTTACAGCAAGGAGGCCTCTGTGACCCGGAGAGAGCGTCACAATAATGCTTGTCACATAAGAGTGTGCTGTGCACACAGGTTTTGGCTGATTTCCCTCTGCAATCCGCCGGCTGCTCTTTTTGTGGTTGAACACATTACATACCAAGTTCTCTTTTTAGTCTTTTCCTATTGCAAATAGAATGCAACAGAAAGACGTCGTGCACTTTCGTGAGACCGTTTATGGTACATGTGAAGTGACAAATGAAAATCAGCGGAATGGCTCGGTGTTACTTCAGAAGACCACTTCCTATGGCCACCGACATTACACTTGAAGTGTACTTTTTTCTAAATACATATAGTGCATATGGAATGCAGCTGAAGGACTTCCTGTCATTTGAAAGGACTGCCGTTACTGTCATGACATACAGGGGGTGGGGGGCGAGAAGGGAGAAGGCACGGACAACGGGGGTGGGGGAGGACGGGGAGGGAGAAGGCACTGACAACAGGGTTGGGGGGACGGGGAGGGAGAAGGCACGGACAACGGGAGGGGGAAGGCACAGACAACGGGAGGGGGGGGGTAAAGAAGGCACCAAAGCACGTCATGCCTGCAGTAAGAGAAACTGAATAAAGAAAATAGTGCTCACAGTTTAAATAACATGTACCGTGTAACAACCGAAGTAAAGGGGCCAGTCGCCATGGGAGGTGATAAATGAAGAGGAGGCGGTACTAAGGAGGGACTAACAAGCCTATTTTTGAATCAGAAGCCAGCATTTAGGACAGACAATGAAACAAGCCAATGGCAAATATGGGCAGAGAGTGGGTGGGGCTTCTATTCGCTACTCCACCACAACAAGTCTCGCAGAGCAGCGCATGCGCGCGGGCTCAGGCTCGACCTAAAAAGGGCCCGTCCCAGGGCAAGGGCGCCACGAAGAAGGGTATTAGGTCATTCCTTAGTAAACCGAAAATAGGACTACAACCCAGGAGGTCCCACAAAGGAAACTTGTACTATACCCCCAGTATCAGCACACCCACTCACCAGTCAGGACACGTCATGTAATGTAGGGGTAAGATGGCACCCAACAGGCGCCATCTCACACCACAGCCGTCCCTGATATTGAATGCTCTAATCGGTTTGCGGCTCTAGGTTACTTGAATGAAGCATTTGAATTAGGGCCATTTGCTGTGAAGGGAGCGACAAAACAACTGCCCAACTGAACTTATTAAGGAGTGAAATTTCCATTTTACATGACTGTGTGGGTATATTGGCACCTATGAATATGGATAAACTCTCAGCCCTGGTAGCAAATTTAAATACCAAACTATAAGGAAGCAAGAACAAGGCGGCCCACGCATACTCAAAACAAATTTCCTCATGATGTGCAGGCGCCCCCGAGGGGAATGAAGCCCATATAGAGAATGGTAACTATGTCAGAGCTACAGAGGAGCATACTGGTGAGAGTGTGATAGTCCCTCCGGATATCTTGAAGTATGATGCCCGCCCTCTGAAACCCACCCACTCCGACAGACCATGCACGCAAGCTCAGCATCGTACTGAACTCATCACTCACCATGAACCGCCAAATCAACGCATGCTCCAACACCCTTCGCATACTCTGCAAAACTTTCACATTGATACCCTCCAATTCCAGAAAACGGTTATGCACGCCCTCAGCACCAGCAGACTGGACTACGCCAATGCCCTCTATGCCGGAATCAACAAAAACTCCTCCGCAAGCTCCAGACCATCTAGAACGCCACAGTCAGACTATTTCTCGAAATCCCACTGCACAACCATATCACCCAGCACCTCTGCAACCTCCACTGGCTCCCCGTCGAAAGAAGAATAACTTTCAAGCTGCTCACGCACACCTACAAGGCCCTCTAGAACACCGGACCACTATTCCTCAACAACTGACTCTCCTTCCACGCACCCATGAGAAACCTCCGCTCTGCCGACCTCTCCCTAGCCACCGTCCAACGCTTCTACAGGAACAGAGCGGGTGGAGGATCTTTCTCCTACCTCGCAGCCAAGACCTGGAACAACCTCCCCCTTTACCTCCAGCAAAGCCCGACACTGCGCCAATTCAGAAAGGACCTTAAGACCTGGCATTTCGAATGACCCCAACGGAGCTGCACACACCCCCCTCCCAGCACCTTGAGACCCTAAAGGGTGAGTAGTGCGCTCTACAAACCCCTGATTGATTGATGCCCGTATTTGGGAGAGAGCCACACTCAGACAGCCATTACAGTCGAAAAGAAGGGCATTCTCAAAGGAATTAAAGAAAAACAGGGATGCCATGAATCACTCAACAACCAACATGCCGTTCTTAATTAATGTCCCAAAAATAACACAAGGCATTAGGGAAACACCTGAATCATTTGTAAAAAAATAAAGCCGTCCACTGGCTGAGACACTAGAGTTTGCAGATCCATCATTTAATAGGATATACTGTACGCCACACGATTTAGGAGTGCTCCCTCACCTAGTGACTCAATAGGGCTGTAGGGCTAAAATTGATAAACAATGGTCTAGCAGAAGGGCTAATTGCTTTAGAACTGAGGTTTAGGCAGCCCATGAAGTCTCAGATAAGCCACGAGCTATACAATCCAATTATATCTCTGCAATTCTAAGACTACAAAATGCCTGAGGCCCGAATCGCCATACCTCGAGATATCATTTGACAGGCACCTTGGGTGATCTCGCCAAAAATGACTGACTGAGTGGTATCCCGAGGGGCGATATTGTTCATTTGGCCAACACCAAGAGAGTAGCAGCCATCTCGTGGGGAGTATACATTTTTTAGACAATAGTGGAACTGGTGAACAAAATACTAATAAATACCTGAAAGTCCCAAATACTCCATCAGACCCACAAACATTGAATTATGATACATGGACACACAGGACTGGGAGTGAGGGGAACCAGGATGATTCTATTAGGCTTCTATCCTGAAATGTCGCAGGGATAAGGTTGAAACTTGCGGATCTAGAATGAGTGGCCTTTTTAGATTTTCATCATATTATACTATGCCACGAAACATGGATGACTGACCCAGTACACAGGTCCTGTTTTGTCACTTTCAATGTAAACGCAGTTTGTTCTCCAGTGGTGAAGGAAGTGACCTGATTAGGGTCACCCTGGTCACTCACGACCACCTCTCTGCCTTCCCAATAAATGAAGAGTCGGTCAGACAGTAGAGAATACAAACCAATTAGTTTAATACTGATACGCTGCAGCGGAGCCCAGACTGATCAGTCTCCTGAGATGACTGCAGAGGGACTGACTCCCTTCCACATGGTAACATAAAATATACATTTCCAACACCCAGAAAGTCCCGACCAAACTGGAATTTTCCAGCTCAGGCCATGGTGAAAAAAAAAGGCAAACAAGGATGAGCCGTGGCACAGGGCTGGGTACATGCTATATCGACCCCAAGGCCGCTCGGCCAGTGCCTACCATTCTAAGATGTGGGAACGGGTTTATCTAACAGCAAAGGTACGCAACAATAGATCGTACATTCATTAGTGCAGCGAAGCTTCAACCTTGAGAAGTACAAGCTGGAGGTGCAGAGACAGCCTGTCTGCTGGGGCAAGCATTATAAGACAGGAGCTCGATTTCAGTTGCAAAACAAGATGGCGCCATGAATGCGAACTTAATATGAAATAAAGTATAAGCATTGCAAAGGGAGCATTTCAAGTGCGTGCATCACGGGAATAATATTTCAAATCTAACAGACCCTCCTTTTAGCATTCATGCTAAGCTTTATTGGTGCCATCAGGTAAGGGTCTTTACAAGACTAAAACTGGGAAAAGAGAAACATTCGCACATACACTACCATTGCTAACCTATGGACAATCCACTGAAACGAATACTCTAAATGCTAGACACATATAATCAATATTCAAAAATACCCTCATCCATGTTTAACAAATCCTGAATTCCCTGCATCATCATAGCCGTTGTATTAGAATCACGCCTCGGGGTCCTGGGACGTGCCTTGAACATTGATACACAGCAGGCACAACAGGCAGGGAGGCAGTGTATACACAGACAGCATGTCAAAATAATACCTGCTATGGCGACCAGGAAAATAAGGATCTTCCAACCCCAAGTGGCGAACAGGCTCCAGAACCATCCCGTGAATGACCATGTACCATTCTCCTGGTGTATATCTGAGGCTATTTTATGCAGTTTCTGTACCGCAGCGTACACAGTGGGGGCGTGGTCAGGGATGTACACACAATAGCTACTGCCGATGACGCGACAGGCCCTCCCCCGATCAGCCAGGATAACGTCTAAGACCATACGATTTTGGAGGGCAACAAGTCTCGTAGCCTGAACCTCTACCGTGATATTTGTCAAAATTCCTGCAGTCGTATTAATGACTCCTTCCACCACCCTAGTGAGCCGGCTAATATTAAGACTATTTGCCATAGGACCCCAGAATGGTATGATGCCTTTCATTGCGTCCGTGAACTGCTGCAAGGTGGTGTCTGTCTGATCTATGTAATCAGTGCTAATCATTCTCTTAGACTGGGGCACATGGGCGCCTCTACGCTGCAGGCGGTGGTCCCTATGGTAATTAGGAGGGGCCATATACACAGGTGGCAAGAGGTAAGAAAGGTAACACCTTCCCGACCACCCTTTAGGAAGCCAAACATAACCATGAGCCCCACAGACAAAATAGACATTAGGTGGCGGGATCAGGGGTAGACTATTTGTCCCTCTCAAGCTATAAGTAGTGTTGCATCTGCTCTCTCCCACCTCTATTGCTCCAGCCCCCTGGACACAGAAAGGAGCCATGACATCCACCACTGACAAGGGTATCGGCTTATCCTCAGTAACATTGCGGGTCTGAAAGGACTGGTAGTTTTCGGATGCGTTGAATTGTAGGAAATTGTCCCTTTCCACTTGAGACCAATTTCCTTTCCTTACTCCCTTGTACGTATGCATGCAAGAACTCAAGAACAACCTGCCAAACGGCTCTGGGCCTGTGGGAGCACCAGGGGGTACTCTATGCTGAAAACGTACAGTTTGTGTCAGGGTGCGAGAACTAGTACTTTTTCGTTCTAATGTGTTAGTCTGGTGAAATGAACGGACCATACTAAGCAACGCAAACCATCCCTCACAACTACTAACATATGACAATGGCATGGATAGCAAGTTCTCACTTCTATGAGTTACTGAGGGCAGCAGCCCACATACCCAACATTTTGTCGTATTATAAGCAGTGTACGTTTGATGCAAGGTCTGAATGAACACATTATCTTTATAGGACTTCCTGTGCTCCTCCTTGTGAGGCGCCAGGGTAAAAAAGATATGCTCGGGGGGACAGGCGTAGTACCAATCAAAGTGTGCACAGGATATTTCTCCTCAAGAAAGTACGTTACCCCAAGTATCGATATTAAAGAAATCAAAATAATTGCTACGAACACAACTTTGCTTTTCACAGACCAGGAAGACCAGACACGCCCATCCCACTCAGGATGCGGAGCTGCGAAAGGCTGCTCTTCCTCCTGAATAGGGCGACCAAAGGGATACATTCTTTTAAAACAGCGGAAAAGACTTACACTTGGAGCCAAGCTGGAATAAAAGCAAGAAATTAAGGCAATATGTTGTTCATTAGAAGTAGGCGCTGTTGAGCACCGGCGGTGGAGCTGTTCGTCTAGCTCGGATCCAGATCCCACGTTGCAGGGCAAAACACCTTCTCCTCTGGAACACAGTTCATTTGCCCTGTTTGGTGACTGTCCGAATAACGCACCAATCTCCCTGTCCCTAAGCTATCGTTGGTACCACGGGCAGGGTACGTTTGCCCTATTCTTCAGCAATGCAGTACATCCCTACTAACCTGACTTTCCCTTTGGTGCACTGTTCTTCTTACGGGGGCACAAATTGTACCTCAACACTCAGGCACAGCGGAGTCAGAGAACAAAGGGTCAGGCTCAAGGGGGCAAAGGGTCGGACTCAGACAGGTCGGTGGATTGGGGCTCAACTGGACGTGACTCAATCACAGGTGGGCCAACAAGCTGGGGCTCCTGAATGGCCTTTATTTCAGGTGGCACTGCCTCATTCAGCACTGCATGACTCTCCTCCTCCGTCAGTGCCCATGTGAGCCGGGCATCCGAAAAAGGAATGAACCGTGGCACCTGCTCTGTCTCACAATCCCCAATCCCGTCCGCGACCCACTGGTCGTAGGGCAGCGGGAGGGGCACCCTCCTGCAATGAGTGCAGTGGATCCAATTCCTCCGACTGTCGACCTTCACCGCTGTCCTGGTGGCCAGAAGGACCTGCAGGGGTCCTTTCCAGCGTGGCTCCAAACCGCTCTTCCGCTGAAAACTTCGGACTAGAATCCAATCACCTGGCCGTATCTCGTGGCCCGGACCCTCTGGATGTTGCTGCAGTGTTTCAGCTATCTGTTGTTGAATAGAACGCAAATTTTTAGTCAACTCATAAAGATAGTCTATAAGCAAGGGGTATTCTATGTCAAAAAACCTACGCGGTCGCGGGATACTCCAGACATTTGCCGGGTGCCCAAACACGACCTCGTACGGGGACAATCCTGTTCTAGAGTGGGCTGTAACTCTCGTGGACATTAGTGCTAGGGGTAAAGCATCTGGCCACTGCAATCCTGTGCTCTCTTTGATCCTGGCCATTTTCAGCTTGAGAGTACCGTTGTAGTTCTCAACCAGGCCTGCTGATTGGGGGTGGTTCGCTGCATGAAACTTTTGCCTAATGTGCAACCCGTCGCACACCAATTGGAAGACCTTGGCATTGAAGTGGCTGCCATTGTCACTCCAAATCAAACGGGGCAAACCAAAACGCGGGAAGAACTCTTTCAAGAGTACCTTCGCCGTCACCATGGCGGTGTTCTCTTTAGTGGGATAGACCTCAATCCATTTACTGAATGCACAGACAACCACCAACACATATTTCAAGTTATGGACTCGTTCCATTTCGATGTAATCCATCTGGAGAACCTCGAAAGGGAAGGAAGGCGGTGCGAAACTGCCAACAGGAGTGTGGGTATCCTTCCTAGGATTGTGCATCAGGCAAACCATGCAGTACTTCACTAGGAGGGCAGCAACTTTGGGAATATTGTCATTCCCCCATACGGGGTCTAGCAGCTTACAAATCCCCTTTGCACTAATGTGGGCTGGCCCGTGCGCCATGGTAACCACAGGGAGGACATATGCATCCGGTAGCATCCATCTCTGCTTTCCGGATTTATCAATCCAGCACCCATCCTCATCCAAATTAGCCATGCTCTCCTGCCATATTGCTAACTCCTCAATTGTCGCCTCACTCTGAATCTCCTTAACATTTTCCAGTGTGTCCTCAAACATCCCATTTTCAGGCACCCATCTAGCTGGACCTGCCACAAACATCCTCTTCATTTTAGTTTGTGCTGTCTCCTTCGCTGTCTGATCTGCAAATGCGTTCCCCCTCCCAACATCATCAGTTATTGCCTTGTGAGCACTTCACTTCACTACTGCTAATTTCTTAGGGAGTGCCAGGGCTGACAAAAGTCTGTGTATTAATGGGCCGTTCTGAATTCTCATTCCATGGGACGTTAGAAACCCCCTCTCCGCCCAGAGCCACCCAAAATTATGAGCCACGCCGAACGCATACTGGCTGTCAGTATAAATATTGACAGCCAGTCCCTCACTCAACTCGCAGGCACGAAGAAGGGCCACCAACTCTGCAGGTTGCTCTGACTGATAGGGAACACGTGATGTCTCAACTACAGTACGTAGGGTGGTGATAGCATAGGCCGCTGTTGTCGTGCCATCTGGTAATTTAAAACAAGAGCCATCGACATATAGCTCCCCTTGGGGTTCAGATAGGGGAACATCAGTCTGGTCTACCCGTCCCTTTGTCTCTTCCTCCGTCCGGAAGATGCAATCATGCACGTCCGTCTCCTTACTCTCAGAAGGGAGGGGTAGTAACGTGGCTGGGTTCAGGGTGGCACATCTTTTGATGGTGACATGTGGTGCAAACAGGGTCAGCTCATAGCCAGTCAGACGTGCACTGGTAAGGTGCTGCGTCTTTGTTCTGTTCAAAAGTGTTTCCACAGCATGCGGGACCATGACTGTGAGATCAGTATCAAGGACGAGCCCTGCCGATTGTCGGATCGAGATGGCCACAGCCGCGAATGCTCTCAAACAACTCTGGAGGGCTCTAGCAACGTTGTCAAGCAGCGCAGAGAAATAGGCACACGGCCTCTGCTTACCTCCAAAGGCATGTGTTATGACACAGAGCGCGCAGCCAGCCGTTTCGTGTACATACAACACGAATGAATCTGATAGTCTGGAGTGCCAAGCACAGGTGCAGAGCGCTATTTTTAGTTGCTCAAAAGCATGCTGACAGTCATGTGTCCAGGGCAGGGGTTCATGCACATCTTTAGTAGTTAAGCGCAGCAAGGGCTTCGTTAGTAAAGCAAAGTTAGGGATCCAGTGGCGACAATACGAAGTAATACCTATAAAGGTTCGCACATCTCGTTGCGTCTTGGGGATGGGCATCTTAGTTATAGCAGCAATGCGCTCAGGTGTTAGTCTCCTTCCCCCCTTCGACAGTAGGTGACCTCCTGTCGACAATATTGAAATTTAGAAAGGGACACTTTATGTCCATGATGGGCCAAATGTAACAATAATTTAACTGTTGCATCCTTGCAACCCTTTTCAGTATCCGAAGCGATCAGGAGGTCATCCACGTACTGCAATAAGACATTACCTGAGGGAAGGACGAGGGAGTCCAATTGGCCTTTTAAAGCTTGGCTATAGATACTAGGGCTTTCAGTATAGCCCTGAGGAGCCCGACAGAATCTAAAGCTTCTGCCAGCCAGGGAGAACCCAAACAGATACTTGCTCTCTGGGTGTATGGGGATGCTAAAGAACTCATTCTTCAAATCAATGACAGAAAAGTATGTGGCAGAGGGAGGAATCATGGTCAGGAGAGCAGTGATGTCAGGGACAACAGGGAACTGGGTTACCACAACCTTATTCACCTCACGCAGGTCAATCACGAAGCGGTAGACATCGGTGTGATCATCTGAGGAACCCGATGGCGCCCTTTTTAAAATTGGAAGAATGGGGCTATTGCACACATTCGCAGTTGTCTCCTCAACAACCCCAGACGCAATCAAATCCTGTATAATCTGCAATAACGTCCGTTCCCCTGCCTTTGGTATCTTGTACTGGGGAAGACAAGGCAGAACAGCATTGTCCTTAACCCTGATGGAGACCGGAGGTATCTGCAACAACCCTACATCCGTATCACCTGTAGCCCACAATGTCGCCAGCACCTCTTAAAACTCAGCAGGAAGGGGCTGATCCTTTGACAAACATTGCTTGGAATTCACTACATTGGGTCCTATGGTCATATAGACGCCATCCGGGGAGCACGAAATAGTCGCATGTAACTTTTTCAACACGTCCAAACCCATTAAATTCTCTCCACAGTTAGATGTCAATAAGAATGGCGAATCTACAGTAAAAGGGCCAATAGTCGGGCCAGTGGCTCAGAGATGGGACTCACAACCGGTATACCTGAGAAGCCTACCAAAACGTTATTTTGGCCAGACAGGGCTGCCCCGGGGACCAGTAAACGAGAAACAGAGCTATTCATTGCGCCTGTGTCCACCAAGAATTTCTTCGTTGAGCCCTGCAGATCAGCAGTGACATAGGGTCCCCGCTGATCCACAGGGATCTGAACTGAACCCCCACCCTGCCCTTGGCTGTCCTAGCCGTGAGTAAGTCCCGTCACTTCATCCAAATCATAATCGTCATGGTAATACTGTCGCCCTCTTGGATCATCAAAATAGTTCTGATCAGACCGACTTGGCTGCTCCTCGGCCCCGTTCACTGGACCCCCATCCCCTCGGGGCTTCAACCCTTTGCAACAGCATCGGACACTCACTACGCCAGTGCCCCTCCTCCTTACAATAGGTGCACTGGTTTGGCCCCACGGGCATAGTATTCCTGCCAGTGCGGGGCAACTGCCGGGTCGGAACAATGCCCCGTCCTCTACCGTTCCCCAGGGACGCCTGTTGCATCAACACCTTCGTTTTCAGCTCCTTATTCTTCTTCTCCACCTTCTCCTTCTCTTCGTTCTCTCTGTGCTCATAATACTGTGCCATACTTAATATCACAGATGGAGAGGAGGTAGTCCAAGTGCTCTTTGAAGCCTGCAACCGAGTCACGATCTCAGGAAGCAGGTTCGTAACAAACCTGTTAACAAACAGCCGGACACCTCCCTCCATCGACAAATCCTGTCCACTGAAATCCCAAAACACCCCTTCAAACCTAGTGAAGAAGTAGGATACACTTTCATCTTTCTTCTGGCGACATGCTGTTAACTTATCCCAATCTACTCTTCTAGGTGGGATAAAGGAGTGCATATACATAATTATTCGGCCCGGCAGAGCTAGAATCTCAGCCTTAGGCTTCTCGCCAGGCTTCCTCTCTTTGTCCCATGCCCTGATCTCACCCCAAGTGCCACCCAACTCCACTACGTGGTCCTGCGTGTGCACCTGCCGCCAAATATCAACCAGCACCAGCAAACCGAAAAACATCTCGATGTCTGCCAACGTCATCACCGTCGATGATGCAGCCTCTGTCAACTCTTTGTAATAAGCAGTAGGATTTTTCCTAGGGTCGGGCAACTGAGTCCTTTTCCAAGGAGTTTAAACCTACGGTTCCTGGAAACGGGCCTCTGCACGCGGCCTGATAACTTGGTCCTGCCCATTTCGAAGCTCTGGTATTTCGGGGTGGTAGATGGGATGTACTTCCCTCATCGGTTACTGAGACACTGCAGTCGGGCTCCTTTGGATCAACCTGCCTCGGTATCCAACCAACGTGGCAACATTACTAAAAACGTCATTAGGGGCCATGCCAGCTGCATACACACTGTCCCGAATATCATAAATAATTTGGGGGGCAACACCATTAAAACACTGCTCCCACAGCCCAATCAAAGTAGCCGACATATGCTTAAGGGCATGCTGTTGCACAAACGGCTCATAATCTTTCAGTACACTCCACACATCCTCCACACTGTAAATCGGACTTTGGGCCCACTGGGAGGCCTGGTCAGCCACCATCTTCTTCTCTGCATCACCCACATCAGACCGAATCAACACTCGCCCCATTCTTTCCTTAGCAGCCGCCCACTCCCCATCATCCAGTTCCCGCACCGGTGTCCCAGCGCACAACAAGGGCGAGGAAAGGGAGTGAGGGGAGGACACACTCGCGGATGTTACGGGAACTAGAGACACCAATGTCTGTGTGGTGGGTGTAAGCAAGAGGGGTAGAGAAGAACTGGAGGTAATGGGCACAGTAGGTCGGCCTGTAGTCGCTGCAGCCTCGGCCGATGGAACCGAAGAGGAAACAAGGGGTGCTCCATCTGAAGCGGCCGAGTCAGGGGCAGGGGAGCAAGAGGCGGGAGCATGGGAGGCGAGGTGTTGGGTCGGCGGGGCTGCTGTATATATCCTCTGCGGGGCATAAGGAGGTGGTGGCCGTACATCTAACAGATCCTCCACAAAGGGATCGCCTTCTCCTTGTGCAACATAAGACTTATCGCATTGCAATGTAAACTTCCGGTCAGCACACTCTATACCCTTCTCTATCTTCTCCCTCTCGTACGCTATAGCCTTTTGTGTTACTGTCTGCATCTTCCCTCTCCGAGCCTCCTTCTCCGCTCTTATTCGTCTCTGCTTAGCTTCCTTTTGCCATACCTGAAGATAGTCAAACATCGACTGCCTACTTCTTTTTGCAAACAATTTATCCTGCAAGAAGTTCAATTTCTGTTCATCAAAGGTACCAGTCAAAGGCCACTGTAACTCAGCGTTGTCCCTCGTATATTTGTGCCATAATGTACTAAACATAATAGGGCCAAGGCCGTGCTTCACATACATATCGAAGTTTGGGGTGCCTTCCGGAGGCGCAGGCTGCCTCTCTTCCAATCGAGCATCAGCAGAATAACAGCGGCACCCCAAACAGCAGAGCTTGCTAAGGCAGGGCATCCTCAAGAATAAAGAGAAACAAATTCGCTACTTGTACCAAACAAGTGACTTACCAATTTCTTCCCACAGGTCCGTCCTCAGACCGTATCGAACGCTCAAAGACCAAAAACCAGTCCTCAGACTGCATCAACTTTCAAATCAGGCTCCACATCACAAGTCCCAAACACTAGTCAAACCCCAGGCGTTTTCAAGAAAAAGCCGAATTCACCAAGTCGCCTGGCAGAGAGTCCACAGACACCCTGTATCTCCAAAAACGGTCCGCAGACCTATCAAGTTCACAAACAAACCAAGAAATGGTCTCCAGACCACATCCAAAATTATTCAAGATGGCGCCATACTTACCAGAAATCAAGACAAACTCACCTGGTGCACACAGGTCGAACAAAGTTATTCTCCACTGCCGACTCTTCGGACCAAACAGTCAATTCCAAGGGTTTCGCCTTTCAGGACCCCAGACGGGATGACCACTAGACGAGGCGCCGCCCGATCAGACAGGCGGGGCAGCTGCGAGAACTAAGCTCGGTCATGTGGGGATCCCCGATCCGCCAGTCCGACCTGATGCGGCCCGTCCCCCACACCCGGTTGCGGGCGAGGATGGGACCCGGGCGCCAAATGAAGGAAATGACCTGATTAGGGGCACCCGGGTCACTCACGACCACCTCTCTGCCTTCCCAATAAATGAAGAGTCAGTCAGACAGTAGAGAATACAAACCAATTAGTTTATTACTGATACGCTGCAGCGGAGCCCAGTCTGATCAGTCTCCTGAGATGACTGCCGAGGGACTGACTCCGTTCCACATGGTAACATAAAATATACATTTCCAACACCTCGAAAGTCCCGCCCAAACTGGAATTTTCCAGCTCAGGCCATGTTGAACAAAGAAGGCAAACAAGGATGAGCCATGGCACAGGGCTGGGTACATGCTATCCCCACCCCAAGGCCGCTCGGCCAGTGCCTACCATTCTAAGATGTGGGAACGGGTTTATCTAACAGCAAAGGTATGCAACAATAGATCGTACATTCATTAGTGCAGCGAAGCTTCAACCTTGAGAAGTACAAGCTGGAGGCGCAGAGACAGCCTGTCTGCTGGGGCAAGCATTATGATACAGGAGCTCGATTTCAGTTGCAAAACAAGATGGCGCCAAGAAAGATGGCGCCATGAATGCTAACTTAATATGAAATAGAGTATAAGCATTGCAAAGGGAGCATTTCAAGTGCGTGCATCACAGGAATAATATTTCAAATTTAACAGAGGTTAGAGCCTCAGGTGGCTTATTGATATGGCTGAGGCTAAATCTGTTCCCCACAGTTAAAATGACTCCTTCACTAAGAAGGGACTTGCTGGGGCTCGAAATAAAAATAAAAGCACCATCAGGGACCCTAAATATTGCCATTACTAACGTCTACATAAGATATGTTGCCCCAAAAGTCAGAGTCCAATACAGTGGATCAACTATCACATATGCTGGCTCAATTCCATCAAAAGCCCATAAAATTGTAGCTGGAGACTGCAATACCTACCTAATGGATGAAAAGACGCTGGTCGACCATTCGATAAATCCATAAGAAAGTTTGTATAGCTTGAGGGCGCCCCAGATAGGAAGGAAAAAGTCATCTAGTGTGGCAGCATAGATTGAGGCTTTGGCTACAGTATATGGATTGAGAATAGCACATGGCAACACGAGATCTGATTGTCCACCCTGCCCAACCTTTAAAAGGGTACTACCAGTAACATAGATTATATACTTTAGGATCAAGCTTTGTGGCCATTCTTAATCGACATAGAGGTCGTCCCAAGACCAGACAGCGACCATCAGGCTTTGAGTGCCAAGTTTCTTTCTTTATTATTCTTGAACTCGAAATTGGAACTAGCCACAAATAATGTACCCATTGAGGCAACGAATAATAACAGGAATGTTAAATGGTCAGCTATTGTGGACAACACAATAATTCAGACACAGATCTATGAGCTATTTGTAGAAAAACTATCACCGCTTAATTCCATCGCTGTGATGGAGCTTAATTTTGTTAGCCTCCACTGCCAATTTATGGATCTTTTATGCAACTTCTTTGTGAAGGAAGACCGTAGGAGACATCGCCAAAAACCTGTGCCTAGTTGGTTGTCCAAAGAGTGCTGTCAAGCAAAAAACCTATTAATGGGTACTATAAAAAGGGGTGTTTGGCAGGATATAGGAGCTGCAAGAAAGAGTTACAAGGCAACTCAGAAGGAGGCCAAGAAGAAGTGGGAAACAGAGTAACGGTTACAACTAACAGATGCGCTCTACAGTGGGGATATAAGGGCATTTTGAAAAATTAATAACTGATGGAACATATGCAATAGATAACCACCTTGAAGCAGTGGTGCTACCAGAAAAGTGGCAGTAAGGCTCGAAAGCCTACCAGTTTTACAATGGATGAAACCGCTGAAGCCCTTAAACAAATTGAAAAAAGAAAAAGTTGCAAGGATAGATGGAATCCCAGGAGACTTGTATCTTTCTTAGCCCGAAGTTTGGGTGCCATATCTAAACGCCCTAAGTAACGCTATTATGAGGGATGAGGCTATTCCGCCATCTTGCAAGGAGCAACTATCATTCCGACATACAAAATGGGGAGTAGAGATGTGCCAGGACATTATAGGCCCATAAGTCTAATTGACAATACTCAAAAAATATTCTGCAGGTAGGTCCTGGGCAGATTACAAAATTGGTTACATGACAACTCCATTCTTCTAAATACCCAAGCGGGCTTTCGAAGAAGGTCAGTACCCTCGATCAGGTCTTGCGTTTTAAAGCGCTATGCTGGAAATATGTTACTTTGAATCAAGATCACCTCTATGTAGCGTTCATAGACCTTAGAGCAGCATTTGACCTCCTTCCGAGGGACAATCTATGGAGGGTTTTTAAAGCCTATAAAATTCCAGGGGATATTCTCTGGATCTTGAGAGCCTCCATGAAGACACTTATGCGAAAGTAAGATGGATTAGGGGTGGGGATCTTACAGATAAGATCTCTATAAAACGTGGAGTTAGGCAAGGATGCGTGCTTGCACCCACATTATTTAGCCTGTATATTAACGGAGCAGTGGAGTGGCTAAGTGGGTGCAGGCACGACGCCCCCAGGTCAGAGGGTGTCCCTGTTCCACTCCTCATGTTTGCTGACGACTCTCTCCTCATATCTAGAACCCCCATGGGATTACAAGTTGAATAAGATTCATTTGTAGACTTTTGCTCACACAGAGGGCTAAAAATAAATCCACACCATAGCTTTAGAGGCAGGATGACCATTGAGGGCGCCCATATAGAACAGGTCAAAACTTTCGCCTATCTGCGAGTCAGACTGTCCAACAACTTGTCTTGGGGCGAACAATTGACCAAAAGTTAAATCAACCTTTCTCAAAGGACAATGGTAATCGGGAAAAAGTTAAAGGCCACCTCAGGTGGATCTGTGTCCCCTGCCCTCAAGGTGTACAGCTCTGGCAGCAGCTTCCTATGGGGCAGAGATCTGGGGTTATGTAAATGTGGGTGCACTAACGAGAGCAGAAAACACATTTCTTAGGACTCTATTTAATCTGCCAGTAAGCACCCCTCTTTTCTTTATTGAGTTTTTAGTGCATTCACATTTTGCTGAAAGGTACATATGCCCACATTTAAAATAGTTAGGCCACTAAGGTAGATCTCGTGTTTCCAGATGGCAACCCATGGGTGCTTGATCAATGAATAAACATGATTCCCCCTTAAATCACCGTAACAGGCCACTACGTCGTGCTGGAGAATCCAAAAGTGTGCCTCTCGATGATGTTGGAGTGTGTAGTGTGTGAGCGGGCTATAAGTCAAACACAGCACCTCTTGCTATGAGTATTGGGGTTACTCAGAAGCTCTGCGTAGGTAGTCAGTTGTTCCCTGCAATATGTTAGGTCGTTCAGCCATTTCTTAAATTTGGGGGCCCGCCCTCAACTCCATCGCACGCTACCCTGCGTTTTGCCAGAAGCAGTCCCAGTGAGAAGATTTTCCAGTGTGTAGCCTGCAGTTCCTCTGTGTAGCCTAAGAGTGCCATGAACGGGGAGAGGGAAATGGGGACGCACACCATTCGGGACATAGCAGCTGCCACCTCCATCCAATACCTGTGTATTGCTCCACATTGCCACACTAGGTGTAGAAAGCTTGCACCCTCCTGGCCGCATCTATCGCAACGGTCAACAGGTCATAATTTACATCTATAGAGTCTCACCGGTGTGTAATACACACAATGTAAAAATCTAAAGTGTATAATGCGCAGCCGGCTACTGGCCGTTACCATGCCAGTTTGTTTGTAGCAATAGAGCCATTGCCCATCAGTGAGTGGTGTGTCCAGCTCCAGGTCCCAGCCTGTCCGCAAACCAGTCTGTGTTTCGGGTTGTCCTGTTAGGGCAGCACGATAAAGCCTGGAAACCACGTGAGCTGGTCCCGACACTTGTAGTAAGCTGTGTAGTATATCTAGTGTGGGGGGCTCATTGGGAAATGTTGAAGTGGCGATTGTGACATCATGCCTGATTCTTATGAATAAAAAATCTCCAGCGGTTTGATGGCCCCTTCATTCAGTAGTGTTTCTTGATCTTTAAATAAGCCCTCACGATAGAGATCTCCCCAGGTAACCTCTTAGGAAGCATTTTGTGACAGGAGGCCTCTTGAGTGACCGGGACCAGATGATGGTACAGAACGGACAGCATTGGGGAGTATAGAAGGAGTTTATCCAGTCTTCTGGCTATCCGCCACCACGCAATCGTTGGTACAGGCTATAGTGGAGTGAGTAGTGTCCTCTCCTGGAACCCTAGCCCCCAAAATGGAGGTAGTAGGCAGGGGAGCCATGTAGCCTTGCTCAATGGCTGGGCGGGGCATATAAGTTGGCGGCCTAAGCCAATAGGTCGTGTAGTGGGCCTGCGCACATAAATAATATAGCTCAATATCCGGGGCCTCAAAGCTCCCTCTCGAAAAAGGCTGAGTGAGTGTGGTCCATCGCGCCCTGGGTTGTTTGCCTCCTCATGTCAATCTAATCAGCGGAGTTTGGAGGATATGGAAAAAGGAGCGTCCCGGGGGATATGGTATGTTGAGGAAAAGGTATAGCAATTTAGGCAATAATGCCATTTTAAGCAGGGAGATCCAACCCGCTAATGATAAGGGCAGTGATACCCAGCGAGATATCAAGGTCGTAATCAAAGAGATGGGGGTGCAATAATTTGCTCGCAGCGTTTCCTACCTATCCCTAGAGATCACCACTCCCAAGTATTTTACCTCCGAGTCACACCACATTAGTGGGTAATCTAATGTGAATTGTGGGATATAAGGAGTAAGGGGGGATATCTGAGATTTGCTCCAGTTTATATTTACTGCAGACAATTCTCCAAAGCGGATGAATTCTCTGAGAATGGGGTTTAATCTAGTGTGTGGGTCTCGGATGTAAAGTTATGACGTCGGCATAAAGCGACACGAATAGATGCAGAGTAGGGTATCGCAGAGCGCATTCTCTGTGGTGCTGTTGGACTTTGGCGGCAAGTGGCTCAATCGCTAGCGCAAAGAGTAGTGGTGACCGGGGGCACGCCAGTAAGCACCCCTCTTTTAACACTGAGATTCGATTTAGCACTCAACAGTATTCATCTGGTAATTGCTTTAAAACCCTTATTGTACTGGGTGCGGCTTTGGTCAACCGCGGAGCTGGCTTCCTATAGGACGCTACTAGAGGAATTAATGCACAAGTTACTAACTTGTGTAACGATATATCTGTAAGAGACAGTAGTTAGTGACAGATTCCTTACCTTAGAATATCCCCAGGCGTCAGGCTGGATCCGGAAAGTTTTTGCGTAGCAGTACCCTTGCGCTGGCCGGTAGGCGGCGTCGTGCGGCTCCGCGTCCGTCGTCGGCGTCGTGATCGCCGGGATGACGTCGCGGGCAGTACTTAGACGCTGCCCCTGCAGCGCTGACGTCAGTTCTGTACACGACTTTCCGCGCCAGGAACGCAGAGCCATGCAAGAAGCTGACATAGGTGTCTGAAAAATACTAGGGCCCTGAAAGGGATGTCCTTAACCCTAGAAATCAGTTCACAGAACGGGAGGATGGGTGGAGCGGTAGGAATCTGTCACTAACTACTGTCTCTTACAGATATATCGTTACACAAGTTAGTAACTTGTGCATCTGAAAGAGACACGTTAGTGACAGATTCCTTACCTTAGAATAGATACCCCAGCAATACCAACCCCGGTGGTGGGTCTGCGAACAAAGATCAGACAAGGAAGTCCTGGAGGACAGAACGGCCAAAGAAGCCGTCCCTCCGGACCTGACTGTCAAGGCAGTAATGCTTTGTAAACGTGTGCAGCGAGGCCCACGTAGCTGCCTGACAAATAACCGGCAGCGGAACACCGCGGCCCAAGGCCGTGGTAGCAGCCGTTGCCCTTGTGGAATGGGCACGCAGCCCAACAGGAGGCTCCTTCTTCGCCAAAGAATAGCAGGTCTTGATGCACAAGGTAACCCAGCGGGAGATGGTCCTCTTGTGCACCGCCCGACCTTTTTGGCGCCCACGTAGCCAACAAAGAGCTGGTCATCCAACCGGAAGTGTTTTGTGCGGTCAATATAGAAGGAGAGCGCACGTTTTGGGTCCAGACGGTGGAGCCTCTCTTCCTCTCTGGAAGGATGCGGAGGCGGAAAGAAGGTGGGCAAAGTGATGGTCTGCCCAATATGGAAAGCAGTAACCACCTTTGGCAAGAAGGACGGACGCGTCCGAAGAACAACCTTGTCTGGATGAACAGACAGAAAGGGAGGTTTGCAAGATAGAGCCTGGAGCTCACTCACCCGCCGAGCGGAGGTGATGGCCACCAGAAAGGCTGTCTTCAGAGTCAGAAGACGAAGAGGACAGTTATGTAGAGGCTCAAAGGGAGCGCACATTAAAAGGTAAGAACCAAGTTCAAGTCCCACTGAGGCATCACAAACGGAACAGGAGGAAAGAGGTGAGTAATGCCTTTTAAGAACCTGTTAACAACAGGGGACTTGAAAAGGGAGGGCTGATCAGGGAGCCTGAGGAAGGCCGAGATAGCACAAAGATAACCCTTGATGGTACCCAGGGCAGAACCCTGTTGGGCCAGAGAGAGAAGGAACAGAAGGACCTCAGAAAGAGGGGCAGAAAGGGGATTCACAGCCTTTGCTGTGCACCATGCCACAAATTTGTTCCACCTGCAGGCGTATACCACCTTAGTGGAGGGACGCCTGGCTGCCAGAATCACATCACAAACTTCGGGAGGCAAGTCGAAAGGAATCAACTGCCGCCGCTCAATCTCCACGCAAGCAGGTGTAGACTGGACAGGTTCGGGTGGAGGACCGTCCCCTGCTGCTGCGACAGAAGATCCTCCCGAAGAGGCAGACGGATTGGGGGATCTACGCTCATATTGAGTAGCTCGGGATACCAAACTCTTCGAGCCCAGTCCGGAGCCACAAGAATGACTTGGGCCCGGTCGTGCCGAATCTTCTTCAACACTCTGGGTAGAAGTGGTATAGGCGGAAAGGCGTACAACAGACCGCAACTCCACTCGCGACGTAAAGGCGTCGCCGAGCGAGTGCCGCCTTGGAAATTCCAACGCGCAGAACTGATGACATTGCGCGTTCTCTTCGGTGGCGAATAGATCTAACCAAGGCTCTCCCCACTGTAGAAAGAGTCCTTGTGCCACTTCCGAGTGAAGACGCCATTCGTGATCCATCATGCACCTGCGGCTGAGTTCGTCCGCCCTGGCGTTCAGGGAACCTGCCAGGTGTTGAACCATCAGGAACATGCCCTGATGTTCCAGCCATGTCCAGAGGCGCAGAGCCTCCTGACAAAGGGTCCAAGACCCCACCCCGCCCTGTTTGTTGCAGTACCACATGGCGGTGGTGTTGTCTGTGAACACCTGCACTACCTTCCCTTTGACAGAGGGAAGGAATGCCTTGAGTGCAAGTCGGATCGCCCGGAGCTCCAGAATGTTGATATGGAGCCGGGACTCCGCCGGAGACCAGAGGCCTCTGATCTCCGCCTCTCCCATGTGACCGCCCCATCCGAGAAGGGACGCGTCCGTCACAACTGTGTGCTCTGGCTGGGGAAGGGAGAGGGATCTGCCCATGACCCATTGCCGGTTCGAGAGCCACCACTGCAACTGTCTTGCAGTCCCCTCCGAGATCTGGACGTGATCGGACAGGTTGCCCTGGTGCTGCGCCCACTGGAACATCAGGTCCCACTGCAGAGCCCGCATATGCCATCTGGCATGATTGACCAGCAGGATTCAGGAGGCCATGAGGCCCAGCAGCCTCAGGGTCATCCGTACCGAAACCAAGGATAAAGGCTGAAAGATCGGAATCATAGCCTGAATATCCCGGACTCGCCGTTCGGGAGGATAGGCCCGAAACTGCGTCGTGTCCAGAACCGCTCCGATGAAAAGGAGCTGTGGAGAAGGAATCAGATGCGACTTCGGCACATTGATGGAGAACCCCAGCGAGTGCAGGAGTTCGGCCGAAGTCTGGAGGTGGGAGACGACTGCCTGGGACGAGCCCGCCTTCAGCAGCCAGTCGTCGAGGTAGGGGAAGACTGAAACCCCTGCCCGGCGCAGATGAGCTGCGACCACCGCCATCACTTTCGTGAACTCCAGAAGGGCACTGGTAAGGCCAAAGGGGAGAACGGTGAACTGAAAATGCTCGGGGCCTACCGTGAACCGAAGGTAACGCCGGTGGGCCGGCAGGACGGGGATGTGGAAATATGCGTCCTGCAAGTCCAACGCTACCAACCAGTCTCCAGGGTCGAGGGCAGTCAAGACCTGAGCTAGGGTGAGCATCTTGAACTTCTCCTTCCGGAGGAAGCGATTGACGTTCCGGAGGTCCAAGATAGGACGCATGTCCTCCTTGTCCTTTTGGGCACCAGAAAGTAGTGGGAGTAGCAACCACGCCCTACTTCTGGGGTCGGAACACGCTCGATGGCCCTCTTGGTCAAGAGGGCCGCGACTTCCTTCTGTAGAAGCACCAAGTGATCCCCTGACATGCGGTGGAATTGAGGTGGCATGGCTGGGGGGGTGGTCTCGAAGGGGAGGGAGTAGCCCCTTCGGACAATGTCCAAGACCCACCTGTCCGAGGTGATGGTACGCCAGTGGGGAAGGTGATGGCGGACCCTGCCCCCTACTGGCGTGCTGTGCACCTGAAAAGAGGGACTAGGAGGGCTTGGAGGCCGCGGACGGGTTGGAGGTGGTGGCCTGACCCGCACGCTGGTTGCCCGATCCGCCACGGCGGAATCCACGTCCTCGGCCACGCGAAGACGCCTGCTGCGCGGGCCGGTGGCTGGGCTGCTGGCGTGAAGGGCGCCCCTACCGTGGCCACGATAGGGGCGAAAAGCAGAAGTCAGCGGAGGGCGTGTAGCAGAAAGGCCCAGGGACTTGGCAGTAGCCCGTGAGTCCTTAAAGCGCTCTAACGCATGGTCTGCTTTGGACCCAAAAAGACCGACTCCATCAAAGGGCATGTCCATGAGAGTATTCTGGACATCCCCTGAAAAACCAGTGGTTCTCAGCCAGGCGTGGCGTCTGAGTGCCACCGTCGTTGCAATAGACCTGCCCAGCGAGTCGGCGGTGTCAAGGCCACAACGTATGGTGTATTTAGCCGCATCCCTTCCTTCCGCAATGGCGCGGGAAAGCAGTGTCTGGACCTCCTCAGGACACTGGGGCAAAACATCCGCCACCGAATCCCACAGGGAGTGGGTATATCGGCCCAAAAGACAAGCGGTGTTAACGGACCGCAAGCCAGCACTGGAGGAAGAAAAACCCTTCTTCCCAAACTGATCCAGGCGTTTGGATTCCCTATCCGGAGGAGCGGTAGGGAAGGCGGTTTGGGAAGCGGAGGCTTGGACAACCAAGCTCTCAGGAGTGGGGTGGACAGAGAGAAACAGGGGGTCGCCCGGAGCTGGGCGATGGCGTCGTGACACGTTCCGATCCACAGGAGCCCCTGTGTTGGGCTTGGACCAGGCGCCCAAAAGAACGTCAGTGAGGGCGTCGTTAAACGGCAGCACAGTCTCCGCAGAGGAGGCTGCCGGCTGAAGCACCTCTGTCAAGATGTTAGGCTTGACCGTCAAAGTAGGAAGTTGGAGACGTAAGGCCCCAGCCGCCCTACGCAACACCGTACCAAAATTGGCTCCCTCCTCCGTAGCCACGGGAGGAGACAGCATGCCAGTGTCAGGGGAAGTATCCAGACCACTGGCCTCCCTAGACTCTCTGTCCAGTCCTGATCGTACTGACAGTGTCGTGTCAGAGGGTCATCAGACCCCTCCCAGTCCAACTGGTCCTCCTCTGGTTCAAAATAAGGAGGAGGAGGGACAGTTGGGACCCAAGGTCCCATCGGCGCCGGAGCCGGCGTCGAGCGACGTCGGTCCGGATCCATGTCCGGAGCCGGAAGGAACAGGGGGACGACGCCGCCCGGAGCCCAGGGCGGCGCCGAGAACGGCACCGGAGACATCGGGCGCCGGCGGAGGTGTCGTTAGGTCGACCGGCGTCGATGGGGGTTGTGGAGCCGGGATCGAGGCCGGGGCCGAAGCCGGAGCCGGGATCGAGGCTGGAGGCACGGGCGACGCCGGGGCCGGAGCCGCCGGCGACGCCGGAGCAACCCCATCAGGGCCCGCGGGGCCCGAAGGCGCACCGGAGGGGCCTGAAGGCCCGAAGAGGCGGGCCATGGCCGACAGGAATTCCTGTACTTTGGCCGGATCCGCCCCCGAACCCGGGAAGGGCGGGTATGGCGGGGGCGACTCCACAGGCATGTCCGGGGCCGCGGGGGCGGGGACGGTGCCGGGAGGGGCCTCAGCCGAGTCGCGAGACCGGCGAGGCGAAGTCCGAGAGCGATGATGCTTTTTGGACTTTTGTGCTTCGACTTACCGGACGAAGAAGACTTCGACGCCGACGACCGGTGTGGACTCCGCGATCGACCCCTGGACCTCTCACGCGACCGGGGCTTCCGCGGAGCCGAATGCCGGGCCTCGAGGAGCTTTCGAGACCGCTCTCGCAAAGCTTTCGGGTGGAGGGCCTGGCAGTCGGTACAAGACTCCGTGTCGTGGCCTCGGCCGAGGCAGAAGAGACACTCCCAATGCGGGTCGGTGACGGACATCATCCGCGCACAGGCGCCGCATCGCTTGAAGCCGGGCATCCCTACGACACCTTGAAAGATGGAAAAACAGTGAAAAAATTCACCAAAAAGTATGGTCAAAAAATGACCAGGGCACTGCTCTTTCCGGATCTGCGCTTGCTGGCGCGGAAAAGAAGAACTGACGTCAGCGCGCAGGGGCGGCGTCTAAGTACTGCCCGCGACGTCATCCCGGCGATCACGACGCCGACGACGGACGCGGAGCCGCACGACGCCGCCTACCGACGCGCAAGGGTACTGCTACGCAAAAACTTTCCGGATCCAGCCTGACGCCTGGGGATATTCTAAGGTAAGGAATCTGTCACTAACGTGTCTCTTTCAGATCTTGTGTGACAAACAAGTCTGCACCCCATGACTAAAATATGTCAAGAACCCATGTGGATTGTGGAATTGCCGAGTCAAAATAATTAAGGGTACGCCTCTGGAATGACCACCCAGAGTGGACATTAGCAGGGCAGTTTTTGTCGCATTAATGTTCACCTAGATTTGAGACATACATGGATAAAATCTACCCGTAACACAGGGAGATGGAGGCCCATTTACTCTTATTTTGGCCGGTGGATGCCTTGCTGTGCAAGAAATGGATTACGGCACTGCAACATAGGCATGAGGCAACACATCGATGCTGTAAGGATCTTAAAAAGTGATACGAGTGGGGGGCATGGCTTCGCCGGCACGCAAGATGGCGCCCTGAGTTCCGAGCTCCGCCGCACTCAGGACATACACTGACTTTTTCTGTCGTCTAGAGGTGGTGCACACGGCAGCCAGGAGAGGATGGGAGTAGTTGCTGGAACGCCTCGCCGGTAATTTATTTTGAAGTTACAAGCGGTATTATGCTCGGTTTTGCCGTCGCTGCCGTTTCTTCAGAAACTGCCGCCATTTTGGGATGCTGTAATTTTACCACTGCTCACCATTATAATAGTGGTATGAATTGAACTGTTTCACTTTCTTTTTTTTTAAATTATATTTTTATTTTTGGCAATCCCAAAACCTGGCAGGAATGTTTGTTTTATAAGTGAAGAAGACCTATATATTTTTGGCATGCCCTTTACCTGATGCTTGTGACACTTTTACCTCATATCAAATACTGGTCTCTTCCTTTATGGGCAAGTTGAAACGGCCACAATTTGTAATTGTGCCCAAAAAACAGCTGCCTACTACCTCAGGAAGTTCTTCTAGTACGGAAAGTACAGTGTTGAAAAACTCAACTTCCTTTGAAGAGATGGCCCTCTGCAGCGTCTCGCAATTACTCTCAGGAGTCCAACTTGAGTAAATCTCAGTCTCCTTCCTCAGCTTCTAAAAGACTGAAACAAGACCCTCCGTCACCTGAGAAAACTGCATCTTCAATTTCTCTGGAATTATTATTGGAGGAGATTAGGGCATTGTGTCCCTTTGTTGGGGAGACTAATAAGCGTATTCAAAACCTAGATGACAAAGGGACACTAATGGAGAATCGTGTCTCTATGGTGGAACAGCAGGTAGTGGATTTGCATGAGGAACAACTAAACTTCAGCATTTGGAGAAGGAGGTGGTCAACTTAAAAAAACAGGAGGAAGATTTGGAAAACAGAAATAGAAGGAATAACCTACGTATTTATGGTCTTCCGGAGGCACTTGAGGGAGGTGATCCTGTGTCCTTTTTTACATCCTTCCTTCCAAAATTGCTGGATATGTCACCTTCTACTTCGCTTAATATCCAGAGGGCTCATAGGCTGGGTCCTCGTCTCACCTCTTCCATGTCGCCTGCAAAACCAAGAAGAGTCATTAAACGGTTTCTGCAATTTACAGATTTGATGCTGGTTCTTGCTGCAGCCAGGGCTAAGTGGCAGGTGTCCTGGATGGCGCAAAGGATCTTCTTGTCTCAAGATGTTTCTAATACCCCCGTTGCCAGGAGAAAGGAGTTCCTAAGTCTTCGGCCTTCCTTAAAGGCTTTGGGTACGCGATATGATCTCTTTCATCCCTGCATTTTCAAAGTCACTTATCAAAACAAGGCTTTCACTTCTGAAGATTCAGCAGACCTTAATAAATTTATATAAACTCACACGTCATCGGACACCATGGATACGGGTGGTCCTTCTTCGCGTTGACTTCCCTTCTAACAGCATTTTGTCTAACTGATCTTTATATCCAATGGCTCGTGTGCTGGTTGTTGTAAGATGCGATAGATGTATTTATGCTTGTTTATTTGTTCAATGTGATTATTTAATATTCTAGTATATTTATTATGCTGTCCGTCTTCTTTGTTCATGTTGCAATATTGTCATATTTGGTAATATAACTTGTTGTTTTATCCCCTTCTTTTTTTCCACAGATTCATTCTATTCGTCTGCACAGTGCATCATTCCCCTTCCGTGTGTGTTGTCCGGATGTGGCGTGGACTCCTTCCCTCAGGTGTGTCATCTGTTTTTGTGTCCTCAACACCACAGTTCTTTTTTCTGTCCCCTTACAGGTATGTTTTTTTTTCAGTCGTCCTGTTTGGACTTGTAATGTTTTCTCTTCTTGCTCTTTGTTTTCCTTTCCTTCTTCCCCTCCTCCTCTTTTTCTGATCTCATTCCTACATTGCATTTTCCCTTCTTTGTATTATATGTTGGATTTTTCATATATGCATCTTTGCTCTCCAATAACTATTTTCT
The DNA here is from genome assembly GCA_963921515.1 of Calotriton arnoldi. Lineage (NCBI taxonomy): Eukaryota > Metazoa > Chordata > Amphibia > Caudata > Salamandridae > Calotriton > Calotriton arnoldi. The sequence continues at coordinate 3,331,395 of CAWUFW010000644.1, read as the reverse complement.
TCATTGTGTATAATTCAGAGTAATCACATGGAATATTAAAGGATCTCTTAATCCGATCAAACGACAGAGAGTGTTATTCCATCTAGGTAAATCTAATCCTGATTTGGTTCTTCTTCAGGAAACTCACCTTACACAACTTGAGGCTTTGAAATTTAAGCGAGCTTGGGTTGGTTATGTGTTTGTTTCCCATCGATGAATAAGAAGAATGGGGTTGTGATATTTGGTAAAAATCCCTTAATATTAATATGGTTTCTCAACAAATAGATGATATGGGTAGGTGGATTATAGTAAGTCTTGTTATAGATAATGTCCCACTCACTATTATGAATGTTTATGCCCCAACGCAACCTGATACTGCTTTTTGGCTCTCCATTGCACAAAAATGTACACAATTTCAGGACTCTTATTTTATTCTAGGAGGAGATTGTAATCAAAAAATTGACCTGTTTTTAGATAGGCAATCCTCATTTCATTTTACGTCCCATAAAATGCATAAGCAATTTCACTCTGTTATCCATAAAGGAGCCTTGGTGGACTATTGGAGATTGTCTAACCCAACTGCCCGGGAGCATACTTTTTACTCTGCTTCTCATGGTTCTCTTTCTCGATTGGATCACATATTTCTTTCTAAGTCCCTTGCACAGCTTATCATACAGCCACATATTTCTCCAATTGTGCTCTCTGAGCACGCTATGATTATTACTGACTTGGATTTGGTCCCCCTCGTCCTCCTTTGCAGCGATGGAAATTTAACAACTCTTTATTGCAAGACGTTCAATTCTCTAGTTCGTTTATTGCTTTTGCTTCTGATTTCTTTTCCCTTAATGATAGTATAGAAATCTCTCCTTCCTTGGTCTGGGATACATTCAAAGCCGCGGCAAGGGATTTCATTTTAAATTATGTTTCTAGGCAAAATAAGTCGCGGCTAGAAGAACATACTAGACTTATCTCATCGATTAAATCTTTAGAAAAGAAGTATTTCTCCTCCAGATTGTCCTCTGACCTTAATGCTCTGCTTAAAGCCGAATTGCAATTTAACTCTATTTTTACTGAAGAAGCCTCCTCTATACTTCTTTGGAAAAGTGTGCGTTATTAAGGACGGAGAAGTAAAGCTGGTAAGTTATTAGCGAATTATCTTAAGGGAAGAAAGGAGCGGCACATTATTGATTGAATTTACACATTGGCGGGTAAGCCTGCTACTAATCATAAGGCTATTTTAGAAAAATTTGTAAAGTTTTATAAATCTCTTTATTCGCCTGAATCAACTTTTCCTTCCTCTGCAATTGTAGGCTATTTACACCACACCACACCCCTCACTCCATCTCTCCTGATTTGGACTTTGATTCTTTAGAGAAGGGTCTTTCTTCTGATTAAATTACTGCAGCATTAAAGAGCGCTTAAATTAGGGAAAACACCTGGTCCAGATGGTTTCACAGTTGAGTTTTATCTTCATTTCTCTAACATCCTTCTTCCCTATTTATATCGCTTATTTAATCATTTTACGGCATCTTAATCTACTTATGGCACTTTCCAGGAAGCTATAATTTGTCTTATTCATAAAGATGGTAAAGATCCTCGTGAATGTAAAAATTAACTTTGCAGAACTTAGTATCAAAATTGATAAGATTCTCTTCTCTTGGAATCCTTTATTTTTATCATGGTGAGGCCGTCTGGATTCTATTAAAATGATGATTTCCCCCTTAATTTTATATCTTCTTTCTATGTTATCAGTTCGCATTCCTAAACACTTTTTTTTTTTTTTTAAATCAACACGTTACTTCTCAAATTTCTTTGGAAACACAAAAAGTCGAGAATAGCATTAGTTACTTTACAAAAACCGAAACTAGCTGGAGGGGTTAATTTTCCTCATTTTTATGGTTATCACAGGGCTTTTGCGTTATGCTAAGCAGCTCTTTGGACTCATGATTTATCCTCGTCCTTTTCTCCATTATGGCTAGATATTGAACGTACTTCCCATCTTCCCTTTACCTTTAAAGAAGTCTTATCTCTTTCTGCTACAACGTCGCTTCTTCATTCCCGTCTACTATGGAACACGGTATCGCTGCTCAAATCGACCTTTCTTCCACTTACACTGAATACGGCCTTGTTTTTTAAAATGCCGATGTGGTACAACTCCTAACTCAAGATCAATAATAGGCCTTTTTTTTGGTGTACTTGTAAGGATAAAGGCTTAATGTGGATATCTCAACTTTTTTTTATAACAACTCCTATCTCTTTTCCTCAATTTTGCCTTATTTATCACTGCCCTAAATCCTTTTATACTCACTTTTTATCACTGATGAATGTAGTTCAGGGATGTTTATTTTTCCTTACAGAATTCTTCGAAGAAGGTTCACTTCTCCTCTGGTATTACTGAATTTCTGAAAACGGGCCCTAGGCCTTCGGCTATTTATAAGTATTTCTCCCTCCCTGATCCCGCCAGAATCAAATCCAAGTCTTAGCTTCTATGGTAAAGTGATGTGGGAGTTTCTTAGACTACCCCTTTTTGGAATAAGGTATAGGCATGAATATATAAAATCTCGCTGTTTGCTGGTATTACAAAATCTCTATTTTTTGTTCATCATCGCCTATAATTTACTCCTTTTCAGTGCTCCAAATTCTCCTCTGATACCCCTGCTAAATGTTGGTCTTTTGATTTTTATGATGCAGATTTAATGCATATCCTATTTAATTGTCCTAATACTCATAATTTCTGGTACAAAATGTAGGCTCAAATTAAGAGGATTTTTAATTTTGATAGCCCCTTCAATTTTCTTTATCTTTTTCTTTGAACATTGTCCAATTCACCAATTCCCTCTTTCCCTAAAAATAAATTATTGGATGTTCTGTTAGCGATAGCTTTTCATCAGATCAGTTTGAATTGGAAAACATCAGATAAACTTGCCTATAAAGTATGGTGGGATTCGGTGAGTACCCATCATAAGTTAGATACTATGTATACTATACAATGTACATCTGCTCATAATGCGCAATTGTTATGGTTACCTCTTAGTCATTATCTCAACCAAGTTGATAGTGATGTATCAAGTATTGTATCAGTATCTTCTGAACATTTTCGTCCTCCATGAATTTTCTCTCTGTCCTCCTTTTATATTAAATTACATTTTATGATATATTTTTAGATATATTGTTTATTATATGAGGTTAATTTAGAGGCAAACTGTTGTTACTTCTGACAAATATTTGTGATTCGTCATAATGTTCTTTCCTTATTCCTCCCTTCCTTTCCCCTCCTCCCTTTTCTCTTCCCTTCCCCATAAAATTATAAAGACTTTTATGGTTTTCTTATTGATACCTAATACTGCATATTCGTTTTTGATTATTACTGTTAGATCTTTCTGTGTTGTATTGCAGTATATAATGAATTCAATAAAGTCTTTTAAACAAGAAAAAGTGATACGAGTGAACATATAGTTTTCGCGGTCTCCCAAAATCTGCAATGGGCTTGGAATATTAGAACAAAGGCGCTACTCTTGGCCTCTCCCTAACATAATGCTAGGTTCTTAGTTTAAACTGGCCCTCCCTTGTACCTTTTTGCAATCACTGAGTGCTATGAATACGAAGCTATCACACGAATACAATTATTAGTGATCTCAGTGAACCGATAGCAAGTGATTGAGGCTTTATTATTATTAACAACAGTATAGAATATATTATCCTTATATAAAACCATAATGCGTAGGCTGTTAGAAGCAGGGTTTAGCACTATGTACTTTACAAGCAACTGTGGAACATATATTTGATGCTGCTTTTAAATGTCCAATTATTGCGTATGGATACATTTTTAAAGCTTTATTTTTATTTTCTTGATTCTTTTTTTTACTACCAACCTTGCGATTATCGAGTGGCATGAATAAGATGTTTTTGCATGAATATAAATATATGCGATCCCAAGTGAAGAGGCTACATTGCCGATACCGGTATAGAACATATTATCTTTTAAAAATGTATAATGCTTGGCCGCTAGATAGCAGACGAAGTATAATGTTTCTTCGTGTGACTGAGGAATGTATATTTTAAGCTGTCTTACATGTTCAATTGTTATGTTTTGGACAAACTATGAAGCTGTGTATTTTAATATTTTACATAGTATGGTTGCTAAACTTTTAGGGCTGTTTCAGCCAAAATAAAGTGTTTATTGATTGAAGATTACCACCCTAGTATATATGAGTAGATGGGACGTGTTTAAGATGCATATACAAACTTTAGAATTTATTTTGCAGCACCAGTTCTTCCAAAAACAGTATGCCTGTGCGTTAAATTTTGCCCTGTTATGTGCAGCTTGTTAGACTGTCTGCTAGATCTCTTGTATAAAACATACAGAGAGTGGGCTCTGGTCCCATGATAGCCACTGTGTAACTATGTTTGTCTCACTTTTCAATTTTCCATTGAAAAGGCCTTTTTTAATTTGCTGGTAACTTTAGTGAGGTTTGAGAAAGCAAAAGGAACTCTGGCAAACAATTTGGTTTTGCACTGTAGCCACTAGTAAAACCATGCTCAACCATGTCTTCTCTTAAACTTTAGTTTTTTCTGGAAATTTCATTGATTTCTAAGGATGTATGTTGGATCTTATGGTACTGCTTTGATAACTGTCAAGTGTCCTGAGATCCATTGCCCCTAAATTTCGAAGACGGTGACAGCAGTACCCTCAAAGCATTGTGGGCCAAGAAGGACCAGGGCAGCTGAACATGCTCCAGCACCCTATTCAGGAGCCATGAGGGTGCTACTGCAGCTATCACAGGAACCCTTCACTCTCATTTTGTTGTCCATGTGGTATAGATGACAACTGTCCCGGTGCCTAGTTCACAATTGCAGGACAGCAATCACCCAAGGGAAATGTGGGGGAAAATAAATGTACTCTGCCTGCCTTTGGGCATAGCGGATGACTAACCCATAACACCACTGCCCTTGGTAAGGACCATGTCTACCCTACCCCCTCCTCCTTTTAGGAGCAGGCAGTACTAAAGTGGCTACACGTTTATGGAAGTTGCTTGAAGAGATGGGTTTTCAGCTCGGGAGAAGGTTGGACCCTGGTGATCTGGGCTTGGATTTGAGTCCTGAGTCTGCATATCATAACTATCCAGGTAGTGCTCAATCATCTACACCTGCTACTCCAGGAACTCTGCATAAGCATTAACACAAATGCCATAAATAATTACACAACCTGGTGGAAATCTGAAATAATTTCTGTTAGCATAGGCTGAAGCCATCTTGTTTGTGGCATCCATTTTGTTAGCTATGTAATTCTTCCGTCTTCACTGTTGCTTGCCCTTCTAATCTGCTTGTGTCATCAACTCTAGTTAACTCCTTCTGTACTGAGCTAAAAGCAATGTGCTGAGCAAAGGCCTGTAGCTGCTGGAATGCACCTGGCTAAAGATATAACTGTCAACTGTTTTCTGTTTCTACTGTTGTAAGCAGTTCTGATCTCCCTCCCACTTTGCTGACTAAGTGATCTCCCATCTGCCCATGTTTGTAGGTAGTTATTCCTGTGTATGCTTGTACCTTCTATTTGTAACTACATGCTTACTCTGCAACAAACTCTGTATATAAGCGCCATGTGCTCTGTGACTTCAGGGTACTACCTCAGGCAGCACTTGAGAGTGCTGTGTGGACGTAGTCCCACTCATGAGTGATTAATAAACTTGTTATTTGAATTCGAGCTTCAGTGCCAATCTCTATTTTGTTGGTCTATGGACCCGTGGACAAGAGAAGGGTGACCCCTGCACCGGTGTGCTCATTAAAAGGCACATTTCCACAGTTGGCGCCCGACACGTGGGTCCTCATCGGAGACGCGGCCGTCCAAAGGAGTGGTCTTGACGGAAGAATGGAATCTTACTGAGGAGACGTCCTGCATAAGAAGACCCTTGTCTTTGCAGCCGAAGTGATTTTTTCCGTTTTTTCGATTTGACCCTCCAGGTGGCGGCCGGTCCTGACTGAGGTATCCTTTGGCGTTATTTTTGCAGTGACCATTAGGTCGATCAAGAGATTGGCAGTTGGAGGTTGGAGACTCTTGTTTGGTAAGGTCGCTTCCTGTTTGCTTGGCCAAGATTCTGGTTTTGTTTGTTTGATTTATCCTTTGCAAAAGATAATGGCAGGTAATGTGGAGATTTTTCTCTACTTTTGAATATTTTGGAAAACTAATATTTTACAAAAACTTGGTAGCATGCCTGTTTCCAGCACACTCCGTAGGCTGTGTTGCTGTCTTGGTGGTACCAAAATGGATTTAGAAAGAAGTCAGCCGGCTCCCTTAGAGGGAACACCTAATAGACACATGTATATTAAATACGGTATTTCTTCCATAATGTATAGAACACTATGGAACAAATATACGAAAAAGGATCCTGATTTACGATGGCCTGTGAATGGGTCATTTGACTTTAAAAAGATTCAATATGTAGAACAGTGTTTATTCAAGAGAAAAAGTCGACAAGATATGTTTGATTCTGTACGAATGTGGGGGAAAGAAGTGCAAGAGAGAGTGAGGAAAGAAGAAGCTATAGCAGAAAAAGAACAGCGAAAAACGATATATCAAAAAGCGTTAGAATTAAAAAATAAAGAGATGAAGGCAATAAAAGAAAAAGAGGAAAGGGAGCGTCGTTTAGAGGTAACTGGCCAGTACCCTATTAGGCGCCCCATTTATCCCATACTTAATAAACCTCAGGATGATTCCATCTTATTAGATCGACCTCCGCCCCGTATAAATTTCCCTCTGCCCCTGAGAATGATCTTTCTGAAGAAGAACATCTTTCTTCAGACGATAAAGATATAGATAAGCAAGATGGGCGGCAGACTCGCTCTACTTTGACTGTTGACGAAAAAGCCACTATCAGATCCACTGCTCGCAAAGAAGCTCATGGGACTACTTCTGCCCCAGACCTTGTAGCAATGGTTCAGCAGTGGAAGGATTTAGAGCAGTTATATTTTGCAGAGAAGTTTACCTGGGAGGTAATACTTGGTTTTAGAAACGTTTCTAAAAACTTAGAGCCCACTGATATCAATTCTGATTATAAACAATTAAATGATGGAACTTTCCTTTTTTCAAATATACCCGATTTAATTAGGCGAGTAGTTAAATTAAGACATGATACACTATGTTTAAAAGCGGAGCAAAAATCAGCTAGTAAAGTTAAAACTGCACAAACAGTTCAGACCCTAGTGCAAAAAGAAGAAGTTTTGGGGACAGACAATGACCCTAGTGATACTGTGGTTACTGTGAAACCAATGCGTGAAGCTGCGCCTCTGTATGTTTCTCCGAAGGGTGCGGGAACAAGTGCCGATAAAGATTCAGATGATGCAAAGGGATATTTTGTTCATAATTGGGTCTATACTCCTTGGAGCAGAGCAGACGTTATGGCTCTTAAGGCTGCTTTGACCGATCCGCGGAAAAATCTGTCCGCTTTCTATGAAGAAGTGGAAGGAGCCATTAGTTCCTGCACTATGACCTTGCCAGATATCGATATGTTTTTTGGACTTATTTTGCCCCCTGATATGTGGAGAACAATTCGGAAGATAGATGATAATGTAGCATATGGTGATACTTGGGTGCATTTAGAAGAAATAGATGCGGCTAGGGAACCTGCGCAGAAACCACAACAAGAGATATTAGATCTTCCCAAAGCTATTGTGACTAAGTTGAAAACTCTCATACCCCTAAGAAAATAGATTGGACAACGCTAGCGTCTTGTAAACAGAAAGCGGATGAGTCAGTTTCTGATTTCTTTACACGATTTGAAGAGACATTTCATGAATTTAGTGGACAGTCATTGACAGATGACACGGGTAAGCATCTGTTCGTCGACAAATTTGTCACTAACATGTTGCCAGAAATAGCTAGTCGCCTAAAGGCCAGCGAGAGTTCATGGACTACGTCTTCCCCAGTCTCCCTTTTGACTATGGCCCAGTATTATGAGCGTCAGGAATTGGAAGCAAAAGGCAAAGAGGATAAGAAGGTAAAGGATTTAAAGACGAAAGTTATGTTGGCTCAAGTATATGGTCCACCATTCAGAGGTGGTGGAAGAGGCGGACGAGCAGTATATACACCTGGTGTACCCCCTTTCTCTCGATCAACTTTGTCTTCTGATCAGTGTGCTTATTGTAAAGAGATTGGGCATTGGCGTTCTGAGTGCCCCCTTTTGCGAGGTCAGCAGTATCAACGGGGTAGAGGAAGTAGGAGAGGACGCCCAGGGAATTCAGGAAATAGGGGAGGAATAGGAACTCGTCCCAGGTTTGAGGTAGTTGAACATGGGCCAAATTATTCTAATACTTTTGATAGACGAAATCAATATCAAATGTCGGATTATTCGGCTGATGGTCTTGGGGATTCTGATTATGCATAGGAATGCCTAGGATGGGGTAAGGAACCGGTTGAGGTCCCAGTAGATCAGAAAGGTCCTTATGTTGATCCAAATGTCTTGGGCTCTACTGATCGGTTTCTGGTTGATACAGGAGCTACTCGTAGTGCTCTGTCTAAAAAATTGGTTCCTGGGGCTCCCCTGTCTGGCGCAATGATAACATCGATAGGATTCGATGGACACTTACATCTAGCCCACTGTCACAGCCACTTGCCTTTAGTCTTGATAAATTCACTGCAGCATGTCCATTTTTGCTCTCCCCTACCACGCCGGATAATATTGTGGGTATTGATATGCTTAAACATTTTCGTGCTACAATACGTTGTTCCCCAGAAGGTGTGCGTGTTATCTTAAATGATAATTATCCAATGGTTGAGAGGTCTTGTCTCATTAAAGAAGATATCGCTTTGGCATCATTACCTAGTACTTTATGGGCTACATCAGATACCGATGTGGGACAAATGGTTATTCCACCAGTGCATATTCAAGTGAAGGAAGGTGCTTCATCGCCTCGATTGCCCCAATATAAAATATCTCGGGAAGGCGAAGAAGCATTGACGCACATTGTTCAGGATTTGATCAAGGGGGGTTGTGGAAGAAGTCCCTTATAACATTTGTAATAGCCCTATTCTTCCTATTTTGAAAAGAGACACTGACACTAAAATTTACAGATTCATTATTGATTTACGAGAGGTTAACAAAATTGTGGTGCCCCAATACCCGGTAGTCTCTGACATCACAACACTCCTTACTATGATTCCTCCTACTGCCACTACATTTAGTGTCATAGATTTGAAAAATGCAATTTTCAATACCTATTCACCCTGACAGCCGTTATTTGTTCGGCTTCACTTTGAATAATAGATCATACAGATTCTGTAGAGCTCCACAAGGGTATACAGAGAGTCCTAGCATTTATAGCCAGGCATTGAAAAGGCAGCTTGATTTTTTTCCTGTGCCGAAAGGGGTGGCTCTTATTCAATATGTCGATGACATCTTGTTGGCTGCCGATACCCCTGAACAGTGTAAAGAAGGAACACTGTCCTTATTATCATTTCTTGCCTCTCATCATCACAAAGTCTCTCGGAAGAAATTGCAATTTTGTAGACAGCAGGGTACCTATTTAGGTCACCTCCTGTCTAAGGAGGGACGTGGACTCACACCAGATCGCATTCAGACCATTTTAGACACACCTGTGCCCCGTACTCAGAAGGACGTCCGTGCATTGATTGGCCTTACTTCTTTCTGTAGGCAGTGGATCCCTAGCTTTTCATACATTATTAAACCCTTGTTGGCCCTTTTGACTAAAGACACTTCGATGCCTCTCCCATGGACTACTGAATGCCAGAATGCCTTCCAACAGCTACGTCAAGCTCTTTGTTCTGCACCTGTATTAGGAACTCCAGACTACACTAAGACTTTCACACTATGTACACGAGAGGGAAGGTTATGCCCTCTTGGTTTTAACACAGACACACGGTGATAAACAACGTCCTTGTGCATATTTCTCAGCTATCCTTGATCCAGTTGCTCGCGCGCTGCCTGGTTGTTTCCGAGCGGAAGCAGCAGCGGCTGTGTCCATATTTCAGAGTGAGGGAATAGTCTTGTCACATAGATTGTTTGTGTTAGTACCTCATTCAGTCGATGCCTTGCTAAATCAAACAAAGACACAGCATCTGACTAGTGCTCGCTTGACAGGATATGAATTGACTCTTTTGGCCCCTCATATCACGTTGAAAAGATGTTTGACTCTGAATCCTGCTACATTATTGCCACTTCCAGCTACTCAGTCTCAGTCACAAGAGTTACATGATTGTATATCCCTTACTGAAGAACACACAAAGGGTCGTGTTGACCTACAAGATACACCTTTTTCTAGTGTTGATGGGGAATTGTGGGTTAATGGGTCCTGCTTGAAGTTGCCTGATGGCACGACATCTGCTGCTTATGCAATTACAACACTTCAGACAGTAGTTGAGACAGCTCGTATCCCACAGAAGTCAGCTCAAGCAGCCGAGTTGATAGCACTGACAAGAGCATGTGAGCTTAGTACAGATTTGCTTGTTAACATTTACACTGATAGCCAATACGCCTTTGGCGTGGCTCATAACTTCGGGCAGCTATGGAAAGAGGCTTTCTCACTTCACATGGGACACAAATAGTGCATGGGGAATGGTTGTATGACTTTACAACGCATTCCGTTGTAACGCATGCCTTTACCACGCATGCGTTACAACGCGAATGCCATCACCACGCATATCCTTTACCACGAAAATGCCTTTTACACGCATACTTTTACAACGATTTTCGTTGTTAAAATATGCATGTTAATGGCATTTTCATGTTAAAGTATATCACCCTAAAAATGTACCCTTTAAATTTACCCCTGCGCGACACCACCCCCTCATTCCCCCTTACCTCTCCTCTCCTTGATCTTCCGAGGTGACGTTGCACGTCGTTAAGAGGAAGCGGAAGTGTCCTTCCGTTACCTCTAACAATGCCGATTGCCTCCACATCTTTTTCTTTAAACGACGGAAACAGGTGCGTTTTTTTAAAATTTTATTTTGGGGGGTGCCCCCCCCCCAGCCCCCGTTTTTAATCCCACGCTTTTTTGGGGGGGGGGGGGTGAGACACCCCCAAACCCCCCCTTTTTATTCTTTTAACTACGTATCTCGTAGTAAAGGTATGCGTGGTAAAGGCTATTCGTTGTAACCACGCATGCGTTGTAATGCATGCGTGGTTATGGTTATGTGTGGAAACGGCCGCGTTGTAGTGGCCGTTTCCCATGGGGAATTAGTACATAATCTCCTTACTGTATTGACCTACCCTAAGAAAGTGGCAATTGTTAAATGTAGCGCACATAAGAAAGTGACCGATAAAATAGGAGCAGGCAATGCCTTTGCGGATTACACAGCTCGGGAGACCGCAATGCAGCGAAGTACCACATCTATGTATGTAGTTAAATCACAGGCTGAACGTTGGCATGATGCCAGGCAAGAGGTCCTGGACATGCATATTGTTGCCTCTGTTGATGAATTAGACCAATGGTCCAAGGAGAAAGCATTGGATGATGAGGGCTGTTGGAGGAATAAAGAAATGACCAAATGGAAGTTACCCACAGCCTATTTACACCCTATGATTCACATGGCACATGGGCCGGCACATGTTGGAGCATCCTCAATAGCAAAGCAACTTATGCAAGTTTGGGATCATCCAGAGATTGTCGGTACGGCTAAGAAAATAGTCCAGTCCTGTCTGATCTGTCTCCAGTATAATCCTGGAAAGGGAACACAAGCTCCAACAGGAGGGTTTGCAATACCTACTGCACCTTTTGAGGTCCTGCAAATGGATTACATCCAGCTTGAGCGCTGTAACAACCTGAAGTATGTCTTGGTAGTGGTTTGTGCCTTTAGTAAATGGGTGGAGGCATACGCTACGAGAGATAATACAGCTCTTACTACAGCAAAGGTGCTCCTAAAGGAGTTCTTTCCCCGATTCGGCATTTGCCGAGTTCTGTGGAGTGACAACGGACCCCATTTTATTGGGCAAGTTGTTGAGTATCTCATGAAATGGTTGGGAATTAAGCAGAAGTTTCATGCTGCTTTTCACCCACAATCAGCCGGACTAGTGGAACGTTACAATTCTACCCTGAAACTAAAATTGGCTAAAATACAGGCTTCCACATCTTTGAAATGGCCTGATGCATTGCCCTTAGCATTGCCATCCATTAGATCGATACCACATACACGATCTGGCCTCACACCGTATGAGGTAGTTTTTGGAAGGCCAATGAATATTTGGGGGTTCATAAGCCACGCCCTATACATGATGTACCCTATGTATTGATGAATGACTATTTGTCTCAGTTGACTGACAGTGTCTTCTATTTATCAACAGGTTTGGGAGACTCTTCCAGACAGGTCGCAAGCGGAGGGCCATTGTTTACGGCCTGGTGACTTTGTGGTCGTAAAGTCATTCCAGAGGACCAGCTCCCTAGCACCGAGGTGGCGAGGACCGGAGCAGGTACTACTGGCTACCAGGACTGCAGTTCGAGTGACGAACCGGAAAAACTGGGTCCATGCGACACACTGCCGAAAAGTGTTGCAAGACCTAGTGAGCCCAGCTGTGTTGGCAGATCACCGAGACATCCTGGTTACAGAGAAAGGACGACCTGCGACACCTGAAGAATCTGAGGAAGTCTTCCCGGACCACACGATTCCTGGTACATCCCGATATCAGCTGCGACCCAGGAAGAAAGACACTTTGTTGCTGAAAAAGACTGTTTGAGCCACTGTCCTGGGTGGTTAAAGACTGACTTCAAAGGGGGGTAGTCTTTTAGTGACTACTCGTATCAATGCTAGTGAAGAAATCAACGCCTGCCCAGGACCTTAGGGCACCATCTGCTTTGTTATTTGTCGACGAAATGAATATGCCTAAGGAGAAGAAACCAACTGCTGCAAGAGTTTGTAGCAAAAGAACCATAATTGCAACTGGACTCACTTTGACTGTTGTTGTTGTTGCTATAATAACATGGGTTGTGGAGGAAGTAGCCCCTGTCCGAAATCTACTGACTGCTACTACTCCTGTCCCCATTGAACACCATTACTTTACTCTTCCTTATCATGAGCAGAAGCACAGAATGTCCTACCTCAATAACACTTTCATTCAGAAGTTGCATCATACCCACAATGCTACGAACGTTACCAACTGCTGGGTATGCGGAATGATGCCAGCTCATCAGAAAAAGGGAGGAACACCTTTTATTCCCTTGCCGTTTTCACATAATGGCTCTTGCAGAGCCTGGTTTGCATTGTTGTGGGTTTCTGAAGTTGCTAATATTACTTATGCTGATGTAGGAGGACTAAACGCTCAGTTGAATAAAGTTTATTACCCTGATGAGGAAGGAGATCCACAGGCTAAAGGAACTGTATGGGAAATGGAGGAGTATCGTCGAGGAAATTCCTCCGAGCGCTATGTTTTCCCTAACACTCGAACAACCAAGGGAAATGGACCTCCTGTTTTTGCTGTTACTAGAGCTCGAGCGGATCTCTGTGTGAGCAGTATTGGCAATATTTCCGTGGGAAAAAGTGACTGTACTTTAGTGTTAAATATTACTGGAATGAATAATAGCAGTTTTTTGTCCTCACAATATACTTATTTCATTTGCGGAAGTAAAGGTTATTATCATCTACCTATTGGTTGGTCCGGCATCTGCTATGTGTCCTTTTTGCTTCCACCTGTGTTTTTGGCACCTGCATCCTACCATAAAGACTATAAACTGTATAATGACATTTCCAAAACTAGATTCAAGAGGACAATAAACAATGATGAGGTGGATCAAACTGATACTGCATTGCAGCAGTATATTGACTTTAATTTGGGACTATTCTTCTTTGTTGGTGCGGCCTTAAATAGCAGAAAGATCAGGCGCTTGACACGTGTTGTAGAGGCTGTAACCAATCAGACAGCAATGGCGCTTGGAAATATCACAGAAGAACTACAAATTGCGAGAATTGTGGCGCTCCAAAATAGGATGGTACTTGATGTGATCCTAGCCGACCGTGGTGGAGCATGTCGTATTATTGGGAGCAGCTGCTGTGTATACATCCCTGACCACGCCACTTCTGTTTTTGATGCAATCTCTAAGATGCACAAAATAGCCACTGAAATCCACCAGGATTCAGGGACTTGGACTTTGACTGGATGGCTATGGAACATGTTTACTGTACGGGGCTGGAAATTATTGTCAGCCCTATGTATAATTTTTGCTATTCTTTTCACTTGTTGTCTATGTATTCAATGTCGCCCAATGCTTTGTTCCCTTTGTGTTTCTACTTGTACCTCGTGTATACCGACTAAACGAAATGTTAATGTAAATGCCCGAATAGCAAGTGATCAGGAAATTAATAAAATGATGCAGATAGATATAACTGATATTTTTCGTATTCCTTTGAAAGTATAAGAAAATGTCTTCAGCATATGCTAAACGGGTCGTCTGTGGAAATCTGAAATAATTTCTGTTAGCATAGGCTGAAGCCATCTTGTTTGTGGCATCCATTTTGTTAGCTATGTAATTCTTCCGTCTTCACTGTTGCTTGTCCTTCTATTCTGCTTGTGTCATCAACTCTAGTTAACTCCTTCTGTACTGAGCTAAAAGCAATGTGCTGAGCAAAGGCTTGTAGCTGCTAGAATGCACCTGGCTAAAGATATAACTGTCAACTGTTTTCTACTGTTGTAAGCAGTTCTGATCTCCCTCCCACTTTGCTGACTAAGTGATCTCCCATCTGCCCATGTTTGTAGGTAGTTATTCCTGTGTATGCTTGTACCTTCTATTTGTAACTACATGCTTACTCTGCAACAAACTCTGTATATAAGGCCTGTGCTCTGTGACTTCAGGGTACTACCTCAGGCAGCACTTGAGAGTGCTGTGTGGACGTAGTCCCACTCATGAGTGATTAATAAACTTGTTATTTGAATTCCAGCTTCAGTGCCAATCTCTATTTTGTTGGTCTATGGACCCGTGGACAAGAGAAGGGTGACCCCTGCACCGGTGTGCTCATTAAAAGGCACATTTCCACAACCTGTGAAGTGCCAATACCCAGTATATTTTCTGTATAACATACCTGCCTTCCCTTATCCTTCACAACCCACACGTCTACTTCTCCTTCAAATGCTAGCAAGCACCCCAACCTGCCTTCCGTTTTCACCTACTCTGCTCATTCTTTATATCCTTTACCAAACTTTTGTCATAGATTTCTGTTCTTCTGCCCTCCTGTTCTTCATTTGAGCTTGCACAAAGCTCACTGATGGCTTCTATGAAGATTACACCGTTTCAAGCGCTACATGACATCCATAATGATCTGGAGTTTATTGCACTTTGAATTCTCTCATTCCAATCAATCTGCCTCGTTTCCCGGGCTTCTCTATTTCAATCATGGCCCTTCATTTTCTCCACAATAAGTTTGTCGTGTTCAGGCCTTCATTTCTGCAGAAGATACATTACCTATGAAGAGCATAGAGTGTTTACGAGCAAACAGTAAACCTTCATTTCTGTCCACCTCACGGTCAGTCTGTACAAGAAATAAAAAGAGAGCCTTGGCAATAGGTTATGACCATTACAATTGAAAGCCTGAAGAATAATTTACTGCAAATTTGAACACAACAGCACAGTAAGCAAGTACTTAGCAATGTTTCTAAAGCTCACTAGTATCATTATGGTATCAGAAACCAGTGGCATTATACAAAATGATGGGGGAGGGAACATGCAAAGTATGTTGTGTGCCCCCCAGATTTCGGGCACCTACATCCTACCCAACCAGACACAATCTGCGACAAAAGACACTCGGTTTTAATGGACATGTAGATTTGGCCTGCTATCAGTGGCCCTCAGCTTTAATGAGATCAGGGGCTGTGAAGAACACGTTACTTACCTTCGGTAACGATATATCTGTAAGAAACATGGGTTAGTTATAGATTCCTTACCTTAGAATTACCCCCAGGTGTCAGACTGGATCCGGAAAGATTTTTTGTCAGCAGTACCCCTGCAAGTCAGAAGGTGTCGTCGATCGACTCCGCGTTCGTCGTCGGCGTAGTGGTCGCCGGGATAACGTCGCGGTAGCTACATAGACGCCGCCCTCGCGCGCTGACGTCAGTTCTGTACAAGACTTTACACGCCAGAAGCGCAGAGCCATGCAAGACACTGACCATTGGTGCACAAAACTAGGGCCCTGAAAGGATGTCCTTAACCCTAGAAGTCAGTTCGCAGAACGGGGAGGATGGGTGGGGCGGTAAGGAATCTATAACTAACCTATGTTTCTTACAGATATATCGTTACCGAAGGTAAGTAACTTGTTCATCTGAAATAAACAGTTAGTTATAGATTCCTTACCTTAGAATATATACCCCAGCAATACCAACCCCGGAGGTGGGTCTGCGAACTAAGTTCACACCAGAAAGTCCTGGAGAACAGAACGGCCAAAGAAGCCTTCTCTCCGGACTTGGCTGTCCAGGCAGTAGTGTTTGGTGAACGTGTGCAACGATGCCCACGTAGCTGCCTGACAGATGTCATTTAGGGGAACTCCTCGTCCCAAAGCAGTGGTAGCTGCCGTCGCCCTGGTGGAATGGGCGCCCAGTCCCACTGGAGGCTCCTTCTTTGCCGAAGAATAGCAGGCTTTGATACACAGAACGATCCACCTGGAGATGGTCCGTTTGTGCATGGCCCGACCTTTCTTAGCGCCCACGTAACCAACAAAGAGCTGGTCGTCCACCCGGAATTGTTTTGTGCGATCCAAGTAGAAGGAAAGCGCACGTTTTGGATCCAGACGGCGGAGCCTCTCTTCCTCTTTTGGAGGATGCGGAGGCGGAAAGAAGGTGGGCAAAGTGATGGTTTGGCCAATGTGGAAAGAAGTAACCACCTTGGGAAGAAAGGAAGGTCTAGTTCTTAGGACGACCTTGTCCGGATGAACAGCCAGAAAAGGAGGCTTGGAAGAAAGTGCTTGGAGCTCACTCACCCTGCGAGCAGAGGTGATGGCCACCAGAAAGGCAGTTTTTAAAGTGAGAAGTCTGAGAGGACAGTTAAGTAGTGGCTCAAAGGGAGCGCACATAAGGTAGGTAAGAACCAAGTTCAAGTCCCACTGGGGCATTACGAAGGGAACAGGAGGAAAAAGATGAGTAATGCCCTTAAGGAATCTATTTACAACAGGGGACTTGAAAAGAGATGGCTGATCAGGAAGCCTAAGAAAGGCTGAAATGGCCGAGAGGTAGCCCTTGATAGTGCCCAGAGCAGAGCCCTGCTGGGCCAAAGAAAGGAGGAACAAGAGGACCTCCGAAAGAGGGGCGGAAAGGGGATCCACAGCCTTTGCTGTGCACCATGCCACAAATTTGTTCCATCGGCAGGCGTATACCATCTTAGTGGAGGGACGCCTGGCTGCCAAGATAACATCGCAGACTTCGGGAGGCAGGTCAAAAGACGTCAACTGCGGCCGCTCAATCTCCACGCAAGGAGGTGGAGGCTGGACAGGTTCGGGTGGAGGACCGTCCCCTGCTGCTGCGACAGAAGATCCTCCCGAAGAGGCAGTCGGATCTGAGGATCGATGGCCATGTTGAGCAGCTCGGGATACCAGACTCTTCCTGCCCAATCCGGAGCCACAAGAATGACTTGGGCCCGGTCGCGCTTGATCTTCTTCAGCACTCTGGGCAGAAGTGGTATAAGCGGAAAGGCGTATAGAAGACCGCAACTACACTTGCGACGAAAAGCGTCGCCTAGCGAGTGCCGCCTTGGAAATTCCAACGCGCAGAACTGCTGACATTGCGCGTTCTCTTCGGTGGCGAATAGATCTAACCAAGGCTCTCCCCACTGCTGAAAGAGACCTTGCACCACCTCCAAGTGATGACGCCATTCGTGATCCATCATGCACCTGCGGCTGAGTTTGTCCGCCCTGGCGTTCAAGGAACCTGCCAGGTGTTGAACCACCAGGGAAATGCCCTGATGTTCCAGCCATGTCCAGAGGCGGAGGGCCTCCTGACATAGGGTCCACGACCCCACCCCGCCTTTTTTGTTGCAGTACCACATGGCGGTGGTGTTGTCCGTGAACACCTGCACTACTCTTCCCCGGACAGAGGGAAGGAATGCCTTGAGTGCAAGACGAATCGCCCAAAGCTCCAGAAGGTTGATGTGGAGCCCAGACTCCGCCGGAGACCAGAGGCCTCTTATCTCCACCTCCCCCATGTGGCCGCCCCATCCCAGAAGTGACGCATCGGTCACCACTGTGAACTCTGGTTGAGGAAGGGAGAGGGATCTGCCGTCGACCCAATCCTGGTTCGTTAGCCACCACTGCAATTGATGTGCAGTGCCCTCCGAGATCTGAACGCAATCGGACAGATTCCCCTGATGCTGCGCCCACTGGAACTTCAGGTCCCACTGCAGAGCCCGCATATGCCACCTGGCATGATCTACCAGCAGGATGCAGGAGGACATGAGGCCCAGCAGCCTCAGGGTCATCTGGACCGAAACCCGGGATAGAGGTTGAAAGATCGGAATCATAGCCCAAAATATCCCGAACTCGCTGTTCAGGAGGATAAACCCGAAACCGCGTCGTGTCCAGAACCGCTCCGATGAAGAGGAGCTTCTGAGAGGGGGTCAGGTGTAACTTCAGCATGTTGATGGAGAACCCCAGCGAATGCAGGAGGTCGGCCGTAGTCTGGAGGTGGGAGACGACAGCCTGGGGCGAGCCCGCCTTCAACAGCCAGTCGTCGAGATAGGGGAAGACTGGAACCCCTGATCTGCGCAGATGAGCTGCGACCACCGCCATCACTTTCGTGAACACCCGAGGGGCGCTGGTAAGGCCAAAGGGGAGCACGGTAAACTGAAAGTGCTCGTGGCCTACCGTGAACCGCAGGTAACGCCGGTGGGCCGGCAGGACGGGATGTTAAAGTAGGCGTCCTGCAAGTCCAACGCTACTATCCAGTCTCCAGGGTCGAGGGCAGACAAGACCTGAGCGAGCATCAACATCTTGAACTTCTCCTTCCGGAGGAAGCGGTTGACGTTCCTGAGATCCAAGATAGGACGCAGGCCTTTGTCCTTCTTGGGCACCAGAAAGTAGTGGGAATAACAACCTCGACCTACTTCTGGGGCAGGAACGCGCTCGATGGCACCCTTGGCCAAGAGTGCCGAAACTTCCTGTTGGAGAAGGGCCAAGTGATCCTCCGACATCCGATGGTAGTGAGGTGGCATGGATGGAGGGGTAGTCTCGAAGGGGAGGGAGTAGCCCCTTCAGACTATTTGCAAAACCCACCTGTCCGACGTGATGGTGCGACAGTGGGGGAGGTGATGGCGAATCCTGCCACCCACTGGCATTTGGTGGCTCTGAAAGGTCGGACTAGGAGGGTTTGGAGGCTGCTGCAGAGGGGGCTGTGGTGGACTGGCCCGCTCGCTGGCCCCCAGAACCACGCCGGTGGTTCCCACGTCCCCGGCCGCGCTGGGGCTGAACAGCTTGCGCCGGCCTGTGGCTCTGGGCGGGACGTAGCGGGGCACCCCTTCCGTAGCCACGAAAGGGGCGAAAGGCAGACTGCGCAGGGCGGGTGGTGGAGAGGCCCAAGGACCTGGCCGTAGCCAGAGAGTCCTTAAAGCGCTCTAGCGCGTTGTCAGCCTTGTCGCCGAAAAGGCGACGGCCATCAAAGGGCATGTCCATAAGTGTGGATTGGACATCCCCGGAAAAACCAGTCGAACGCAACCAGGCGTAGCGTCGAAGGGCTACTGACGTGGCAATCGTCCTGCCAAGTGCGTCGGCGGTATCCAGCCCCCAGCGGATGGTAAACTTAGCTGCGTCTCTCCCTTCAGCAACCGCTCGAGAGAGCACAGCCCGGGCCTCCTCCGGGCACTGAGGCAGCACTTGCGCAACTGTGTCCCACACGGAGTGGGTGTAACGACCCAATAGACATGCGGTGTTTACCGACCGCAGTCCCAAGCTGGAGGAAGAAAACATCTTCTTCCCAAGATGATCCAGCTTTTTGGATTCCCTGTCCAGGGGAGCGGTAGGGAATGCGCCCTTGGATGTGGAGGCTTGGAATACCAAGCTCTCAGGGGTGGGGTGTTGGGAGAGGAAAGTGGGGTTGCCCGGGCCGGGCGGTGGCGTTGTGCGATCATCCTAACCACAGGAGCCCCTGTGTTGGGCCTGGGCCAGGTGCCCAAAAGGATGTCTGTCAGGGCTTCATTATATGGCAGCGGGAGCTCCGAAGAACTCGCTGCCGGTTGAAGCACCTCTGTCAGGAGGTTAGTCCTGACTACCACCGTAGGAAGCTCGAGGTGGAGAGCCTCGGCCGCCCTACGCAACACCACTACGTATGACGCTCCCTCCTCCGTAACCACGGTAGGAGGAGACAACATGCCATGGTCTGGTGAGGTATCCAAACCACTGGCTTCCCCCAGTTCCTCTCTCCAGTCCTGCTCATACACCATCTGGTCTGTTAAAGGGCCTCCAGACCCCTTCCAGTCCTCCTCACCCTCCTCTGGCTACCAATCTGGTCTCAAAGAGCCTGGGTAGAACAGGGGCACAAAAGTACCCGTCGGTGTCGGATACGGCTTCGGTCAACGCCGGTCCGACTCCGTGTCTACCTCGAGGTGGAGGCCGGGGTCGACGTTGGCTAGGGACACAGCCGACGCCGGTGGCGGATGTGGTGCCAGTGGAATCGGCGCCGGGGGAGGCGTAACAAGGTCGACCGGCGCCGATCCGGCTCTAGGCCTGGATCCAAGGGGACCCAGCGACGCCGAAGCCGCCGCGGGGCCCGAAGGCACGCCGGCGGAGTCGGGCTGCCCAAAGATGGCATGCATCGCTTCGTAGAAACTCCGAAGCTGGGCAGGGGTCGCACCAGGTCCCGGAAAGGGGGGGGAAACCCGAAGTCAACCCAGCAGGCTCCGCACGCGGATCAGCGAGAGTGGCACCACCCGCATCCCTCGTCACGTCGGCCGACGGACGGGGAGAAGTCAAAGAGCGACGATGCTTCTTCGACTTCTTTTTGTGCTTCGACTTACCTGACCTTGAGTGCGAAGACTTCGACGAAGAATGGTGTTGGCTCTGCGACTGGTCCCTCGACCTCCTCCGTGACAGGGACCTTGAGCGGCGCGGAGCCGACTGCCGGGCCTCGAGTAGCTTTCAGGACCGCTCCCGCAAAGACTTCGGGGCCATGGTCCGGCAGTCGGAGCACAACTTGGGGTCGTGGTCGCGCTCCAGGCAGTAGAGGCACACGCGGTGCGGATCCGTCACCGACATCAGTCAGCTACAGGAACTGCAACCCTTGAAGCCAGGCATCCCTCGTGCATTAGGAGTTGTTACTCAAAAAACGTGTTGACAAAAGTCGAGAAAAAAGTCAGTCAAAAAGTGACTGGGGGTACCGCTCTCTCCGGATCTGCGCTTGCTGGCGCGGAAAAAGAAAGAACTGACGTCAGCGCGCGAGGGCGGCGTCTATGTAGCTACCGTGACGTCATCCCGGCGACCACGATGCCACCTTCCGACGCGCAGGGGTACTGCGGACAAAAAAACTTTCCGGATCCAGTCTGACGCCTGGGGGTAATTCTAAGGTAAGGAATCTATAACTAACTGATTCTTTCAGATGCTGCTTTCAGTATTTGGTACCCTCAGCTCTAATGACAACGTTAAATGTCCTGGTGACATGGATTGGGGTACCCCTGGCTGTGCTGCCACTGAGGTTTGAACTGCTACCAGTGCCTGATGCGCAGGAAGGGACTGTCAAGCAGTGTGGCCTGCACTGCAGGGAATGCCGGAGTGTGCATTATGACTCAGTAGAGAAAACATAAAACAACGAATATTATATGAAACAAATGTGCGTAAATAAGTACAATGCACAATGGTTTTGTGCCTGGAGAGCTTCAATTCTAAGATATATAAGCCCAGGACAATAGTCAGGAGAGTTTACAAGTATCAGGTTCCTAACTACTTGACATCAATGAAACTAAGATGCCCTCTTTCTATCAGTGTCAATTAAGGATTCACCAACACTACACAACAGTACTGCCTGTGGATGGTACACTCAAGGTTGATATGATGAATGATAGGTTTTCCACAAAAAACCCATCAGTTGCAATTCACTGTGATAAGAACTAAGTTAATGTAAGCTGAAGGCATGAATTCTGACCCTATACTTTGGGATCAGCAGTTCAATATTTTAGATATTCACATTATTAGATAAAGCCTAAACAGAAATGCGTTTTTGAAGAAAAGGTTAAAACCAATTCATTTTCTTGCCAATTGATCAAACAAAGTTAGATCCTGAAACGCCAATACCATCTTAAGAGACAACAAGTTGTGACAAAGACAGAAAACATCAAAGTAAAATGAGCACCTGCAAAGCCAATAGTTCTGGCTTCACTGATGTATAAGTTGCACCTATTGACTTTGCCAGTGCTTAAGCCTAAATAATGTAATCATCGAGATATGGAAAGGGAACAATATGGGCAGGCAGAGGCCAGAGTGAGATGCAGGTCGGAAGAAGTACAAGCAAGGAGAGGGGCGGACTGGGTGCAGGCTGGGAGAGGTGCGAAGAAAGAGAGGTGCGTGTTGGGAGAGATGCTCACAGCATAGAGGTGGGCGAGCCACTTAGGCTCGAGCCAGAGGCCTGGCTCTGGCTGAGATCGAGGTCCTCTTGGGCCCTCGAGCCCAAAAGGGGCCTGCCACCTATGCTCTACCATCATTCGCATAGAATTAAAAACAAAGCATAAACCTTTGGAGGTAAAAAGCAGAGTAGCTATCTAGTGGGGGAACTGAATGTGAAAAACTTGGGCCCATTCTGGCTACCCCGCTTGACCAAATTGTGTGATACTTGGCAAACATTTTATTATAGAGCGTCCTTATTCTTCGCTATCAGATATGAAAACCTTTCAGTACACGAGTTTATGGTGTGCGCTGTTCAAAAATAATATGATGTATTTAGGTGATATACTTCTGCATGCTAAAGAAATATAACTTTTTTGACTTTTAAAAACCCTATCATAATTTCACATGATGTTTGTTGCATGCTCTAGATTCCAACTGTTTTCACAGTACGATTCGTGCACGGGCTCTTGGAGCCAACTAGGCCCTTGGCTCGGTTCTCCCTTTTAATTTGTTGGCTCGCCCACCTCTAACACGGGAGGAATTGGGGAAGAGAGAGGTGTAAAGATGAAGGGTATGAGCAGAGAGAAGTGCGGATGAGAGAGATACTCTCTGGTTGAGGTACAGGCAAGGAAAGACGCGAGAAGGGAGAAGTTGCGAGCAGACCGGGGCAGAGAGAATTGTGTCTCGAAAAGGCAAGGGCTGGGAGAGGTAGTGTCTGCGTCCATGCCGCAAGAGGTGTGGGCGTGGAAAATTAGGGGCAGGGAAAAGTACGGACAGGAAGAGTTAAATGCCAGAAGAGGAGCAAGCAGTGAACGGTGTAGATGGAGAGAGGTGATGGTTGGGAAAGTGAGAGCCTGGGAGATCTATCGGCAGAGAGAGCTAGAGGCTGGAAGAGGTGCAGAAGTGTTACGGTTAGGAATAGGCATAGGCAGGGTGAGATATAGCTTGGAAGTGATTCAGGTTGGGAAAGAACAGGCTGGGTGCAGACAGAGGTGTGGGCACGGAGAGGTGCATGCAGAGGAAAGTATAGCTGGTCAACGTATGGGCATGGACAGGTACTATAAGACTTGGAGTGAAATGAGCAACTTTCCATAATCAAAAAAGAAACACCAATAATTAACAAGAACATTGCTGTCTAAAGTTGAAAAGCTCCACGTATGTACAGCATGACAATGGGCGCTGGTGTATTTTTCATAAAGACTATTTTCATGCTTGACTTGTTCTGTATCTCTGTTTTTTTAAATCATTGCCAAAAATATTTTTAGTTAAAAGAATTTCTGTTTACTCCATCCTGCACTCTGCGAGTTTTGTCTAATATCTGAAGGCGACTCACTCAATGAGTTAATGAAATGTAAATCAGGTTCACTCAAGGACCCATGCCCTCCCGAAATCTTCAGGATGATAGTGCACTATGTGAACCGTTTTCTTAACAAGGTCAGGGACACATCCTTGAAATATGGCACTTTCCCTGCCTCCTGGAAACAGGCGTTACTTCTTCCGCTTAAAAAAAAAACCTCAATGCGGGACCTTCGTGTGCTTAGTAATTTTAGCCCATTTTGATACTGCCGGTCCCTGCTAAGATCTTGGAGAAGCTGATGAACCACCAGCTTTCCTCCTTTGTAGAGGCTAATCGTCTGCTCCATGACCCTCATTCAGGCTTTCGAGCAGGATATACCACTGAAACAGCACTATTGGAAGTGTCAGAGTCTGAAACACTTGACAGAGGCTCTTCCGCGATGGTGATATTATTAAATTTGTCGGCAGTATTCGACACGGTGTCTCATACCACCCTACTGAATAGATTAAGCCAATTCGGCCTTCAGGGCACAGTTCTTTCCTGGCTGAAATCCTTCTTAGAAGAGTACTCACAGCAGGTCTTTCTCCATCCTATCTCTTCATCCCCCAATCAATCAATCAATCAGGAATTTGTAGAGCGCACTACTCACCCATGAGGGTCTCAAAGCGCTGGGGGTGGCCGGGGGGAGAGATTTCAGGCAGCTCCGGTCATTCGAAGAGCCAGGTCTTGAGGCTCTTCCTGAATGCTTGCAGTGTAGGGCTTCGTATGATTTTGAGGGGGGAGTTCGTTCCAGGTCTTGGCCGCAATGTAGGAGAAGGATCTGCTTCCCGTTCTGGCTCTGTGGATGCGGGGGATTTCGTCCAGGGCTAGGTCAGCGGATGAAGGGTTCTCTTGGGGGCGTAGAAGGACATTCGTTCGTTGAGGTATTGGGGTTCGGTGCTGGGAGGGCTTTGTAGGAGTGTGTGAGCAGCTTGAAGGTTACTCTTTTTTCAAAGGGGAACCAGTGGAGGTCTCGTAGGTGCTGGGTGATGTGGTCTTGTCATGGGATGCTGAGGAGGAGTCTGGCTGCGGCGTTCTGGACGGTCTGGAGTTGTGGAGTAGAGATTTGTTGATTACGGCGTAATAGACGTTTCTGTAGTCCAGCCTGCTGGTGATGAGTGCGTGGGTGATGGGGTTCCTGGATGCGGGGGGGGCGGGGGATCCATTTAAAGGTCTTGTGGAATATGCGGAGGGTGTTGAAGCATGTGGAGGATACGGCGTTGAGATGTCGGTTCCTGGTGAGGGAGGAGTCAAGTATGATGCCGAGGTTTCGGGCGTGGTCTGTGGGTGTGGGAGGGTTGCCGAGGGCGGGGCGGCCACCAGGTGTCGTTCCACGCAGAAGGGGTGGATCCGAGGATAAGGACTTCTGTTTTCTCCGAGATGAGCTTCAGGCAGCTGCTGCTCATCCAGGATGTGACGTCCTTTATTCCTTCCTGGAAGTTGTTCCTGGTTATGTCGGGATCATTGGTGAGGGAGAGGATGAGCTGGGTGTCATTGGCGTAGGATACTATGCCGAGCCCATGTTTTCTGACGATGGTTGCGAGGGGACCCATGTAGATGTTGAAGAGCGTGGGGCTGAGGGAGGATCCTTGGGGTACTCCGCATCTGATTTCTGTGGGTTCGGAGAGGAATCATTGAGTCCTTTGAGTTCGGCCGGCGTGGAAGGAGCGGATCCAGTCTAGGGCAGTTCCCTGTATGCCGGCGTCGTGGAGTCTGGAGGCTAGTGTGCGGTGGGAGACAGTGGTGAAGGCTGCTGAGAGGTCTAGTAGAATGAGGGCTGCAGTGTGGCCTTGGTCGAGGAGTGTGCGGATGTTGTCCGTGGCAGCTAGGAGGGCGGTCTCGGGCTGTGGTTGCTGCGGAAGCCGGATTGAGATGCGTCGAGGATGTCGTTGGTTTCTATGAAGTTCGTTAGCTGACTGTTGGCGATCTTCTCGGTGACTTTAGTGGCGAAGGGGAAGAGAGAGCTGGGCCTGTGGTTCTGGAGGTCCGTCGAGTCTGCGGAGGGCTTCTTGAGGAGGGGTTTGACTTCTGCGCGTTTCTAGTCATTGGGGAACGTGCCTGTTTCGAGGGTGCAGTTGATTGTCCGTCGTAGTTCTGGTGCGATTGTGGAGGCGGCCTTGTGGAAGATGTGCGGCAGGCAGGGGTCAGTGGGTGCTCCAGAGTGTATGCTCCTCCTGGTCTTTGCGGTGTCTTTTGTGGTGACAGGGGTCCAGGTGAGGATGGTCGGCTGAGTGGTGTTGCTGGTGGAAGGTGTTGGGTCGGTGCCTTGGTCGTGTTCATCAAAGTTGCCGTAGAGTGCCCTGATCTTGAGGTGGAAGAAGGAGCAGAGTTTATTGCAGAGGTCCTGAGAGTGGGGGGACATCAGAGGTTTCGCTGGGGGGTCTGATGAATTCTTCTATGATGTTGAAGAGTTCCTTGGAGCTGCGGGAGTTGGAGAGGATTCTGTCCTGGATTAAGTTCTCCTTCGTAGATCTGATGAGTTGGTGGTGTGCTGTAGTGACGGCCCTGTAGGCAGTGCGTACTTCTGGGGTTTTGGTGTTCCTTCATGCTTTCTCGAGTTGTTGGCACAAGCGCTTGGATTCTCGGAGGTCCGTGGTGAACTAGGTGGCTTTCGTGGTGTGTTGTCTGTCGGTGTTCTGGAGGGGTGCGAGCGTGTTGGCGCAGTCTGCGATCCATTTGTGGAGTTTGTTGGCTGCAGAGTTGGTATCACTCGTGTTGGGGGGAGGAGTGCGGCCGAGGGCAGAGGCGAAGTGCTCTTCGGGGATCTTGCTCCAGTTTCTGCACGGGGCGTGGTGTTGGCTTGTGTGCGGTGGGTTTCGAGAAGGAGAAGTGGACGCAGTGGTGGTCTGTCCAGAGGGGTTGCGTGGTGTGACTGAAGCGAATGTTGATTCCTCCAGGGAAGATGGGGTTGAGGGTGTGTCCCGCCTTGTGGGTAGGGTTGGTGACAAGTTGCTTCAGTCCGATGTTGGCAGTCCTTTGGTTTGCGTGGTGGCTTAGGGCTCTGCCCTGAGCCCGCTGCTTTTCAATCTATATTTGACCCCACTTGCCACCCTTCTCGAAAGCTGGGGGGTGAAGGTGGTTTCTTACGAGGATGACAAGTCACGGCTGTACTCTGTCCGGGAGCGCTCTAAAGCGGACTTCCTCAAATTCAAAGACTGCCTTAAAGGCGTAGCTAAATGGATGGAGTCCAATTTCTTAAAACTAAATGCGTACAAGCCAGAAGTTCTCTTCTTCAGCCAGAATGCCCCCCCACTCCCCCTCCAGACTCCTCCGGCAAATTTCCGGTAGCCAGAAGAACTCAACCCGTCTCCGTCACCTACTTAATTGGGAGGAATATGGGTATCTTGTTTGACTCCGACCTCTTCTTCACGACCCAAATTAGGCAGATACCCTCAAACTGCTTCCTGTAACTTAGATCTGTGAGGAAGCTGCTTCATCTGGTCCTGGAGGAGACCCGCCAAATTGTGGCCCATGCACTTGTGACATCATGCCCAGACAATGCAAAAAGCCTCCACCTGGGCTTGCCTGCCTTTCTGGCCCACAGATCCCAAATCATTCAGAATGCGGCGGCCAGTCTGATCCAGTGGGTTCCTTTTTGCCAACACATTTCACCTCACTTAAAGCAACTACACTGGCTACCCTTGGTGAAAAAGATAACATTTAAGGTCCTTACCTTGGCCTTTAGAGCCCTTGCAGGCAAAGACCGTCTCTATTTGAGGAACAGTCTAGGCCTGTATCAACAAGAGAGATCACTGCAGTCCAATAATCTCAGTTTAAGCGAATTCCTAAATATGCTAAAGTTCGGCATGGAGGTAGGTCATTCACGGTACTGACAGCAAAGCTTTGGAATTCCTTACCACTCAAACTTCACAATCTGCAGTCAGTTCACACCTTTAAAAAAAGCTAAAAACCTGGCTCTTTGACCAAGATTAGGCCTTGATGATACGGTATGTTCTCAGTCACTGCTTTGGGTGCCGGGACACTTCTGCCGAAGCAGTCGAGCACTATAAAAAGGCATCTGACTGATTGATGTTTTGACATTGTAAAGCACCTGCGGCACACAAAAAGAAGAAAGATAGGCTAACAATGTTGAGAAACAGAGAAAAACAAAAAAGGTGATGGTTAGAATGTGTGAATGGTAATTACTCATGCTGCATTCCAGTCCATTGTTTTTTGTCCACTATGTCACTCTAGACATAGATATGACATCCAAAACAGCCTTGGAACAGCTCCAATAGGACCAGTTCAGCCTGAACTGTCTGGCCAGGTCCCTTCAAAACATAAATACAAGCAACTTCAAACCACTATCAACTGTTTGGGCCTCATCAGCGAGGTGTGGCATGAGTCCAATGGTACAGTGAGATGTATGGGGCATCTCTGTGGCACGTAAGAAGCATTACTTGGAAAAAGAAGAAAGTGATGGGTGAAGTGCTTTTATTTATTGTAGCCAGTGGAAATTACTGGTGCCATATTCCAGTCCGAAGAAAGCCTGGCGGTCCCAAACAGTAAAAAAGAAAACTTTAGCCACAGCCTTGTAGAAAAGTACCCCTGTTGTAGGGTCATTAGCAAACTCCAGCTTTGGGAGTTTATTATTGAATAACAACAAAGTTTGCTGGGCAGCCACACAGAACATTGCGAGGCCGCTCGGGAAACTTTCAGAGCCTTCGGAGAAGCTACTCTGAAGGCACAGAGATTTCCGCAGGATCGGCAGAGATCTCAAAATACGGTGGGGGCATTAGTCCAGCCAGGGTGGCAGAGGTAATGTCTTCAGTCTCATTGACGGAGGGACGGCCGCATACCTAACTCTAAATTAGGCCCTATATGTTTAAGCTGTAAATACATCAAGGTGTGATCATGATGGCATCGTTGAACAAATCAGCCATCAAGGAATATAAGTGATTAGCATGTGTACATAATGGCTTTATCATCCAAATTAAAAGCCAATTATTTCTATAAATATAGTTCTTTCTATTGTATTAAGGAATTGATGACTTGAGGTATCTAAATAGCTGTCTGCAGCCAGACCTGAATACAAATGGGTCTGACACCGGAGAGCAAAAGTACAAACATGAACCACTCAAGACTGATTTTAAAGACACCTAGAGGCTGAAAAGAAATTATATAATCATAAAGTTAATTTTGAAAACTACCTATATCAAGCTGGATCAATGAACGAATGAACATTAAATTCTGTAGAGTGTAGTTGATACTCAAAGGACATTCAGGCGGTGAAGACAATGTCTAAAGGAGGGGAGGGGGTAGTTTTCTGAAGCCAAGACTTCTTATTTCACTACCGAGGGAGTGAGCAGGAATGCTCCGAATCCCTAGCTGGAGGGCAGTCCAAGCTTTCGTGGCCAGGTGTGAGAAACCTCGTCCACCATACTTGGAATGATTAACTCTCAGTTCTGACAGTAAAAGGAGTGATGCTGATCTAAGGGTTCAAATAGGATGGTTGTGCGTGAACCTGTTTTTAAGATACAGGCTTTGTGAGTAAGACAGAGGATTCAAAGAGCTTCATTTTTCAGACTTGAACAAAGCATAGGAAAGCAGAGGTCCACTAAGTCAATCAGCATACATGTGAAACCTTAAAATCTTAATCTCTCGTTTTCTCATTCAGCTGTGCTTCATCTATGCTTACCTTTGACCTTTTTCAGCCTGACTCTACCCTTGACACCACACTTGCATAAACATTAGGTCACGAATCTAAAGTTGAGACATTGTAGGCTGCGTAGACATGCAAAGTCAGCACAAAAGAACAGCTGATATCTGCACTGTGGGTTTCGTGTGTGTTTTAAACAACGGTAAAGCCTTAGATAAAGTTTGTTCAGATAAGCCTATCTTGTTGTGCAGCCTCAAAGACGCGACAGTTACACAAGGCACCGAGACTGTCGATTCTTGCCTTGCCTTATTTGTGTGTCCTTTCCAAAGTCCTATTTACCTCTGGGCGTTCCTAGTCTGTGATTTTCCCTATATAAACCCATGTAACAATCGTTTAAGTGTGCTTTATCCTTGGGTATCTTGATGGTACTTTATTGGATGGAGACCCATTCATGAATGATTAAACTATCCATGGTTTGTACTTCGCTCCACTGTTGATTCCTCCTTACTTGATAAGAACCCGTGGCGAAGTGGTGATCCCTGCACCAGCAGGTTATTAATTAATCTGCTCCACAAATTGGCGCCCAACGTGGGACCCCATCAAAGGCTTGCAGTCTGACCAGGGGAGGAGATCAGGTCGGTAAGACGAACTTCGCTGAGGAGCGCACCACCTGATGAGATTAGTGTTGCTCGTGGGCCAAGGTGATTTTTCAGCTCTCCAACTCTGATCTTCCTGGCGGCTGCTAGCCTTGACTGGGGCCTTCGGACGGTCATTTTTTTTGGATCAGGGAGGATCGACAGGTGGGAGTTGAAGACTACGCATGAGGTAAATCTGTATTGAACCGGTTCATTTGTTCATTTGGTTAGGATCTGTTTGATCTTTTCTTGACTTGGTATTTGTCTTGACTTGGTATTTGTTTGGTAATCCGTTCGGAATCTGCTTGGAATTTTGAAACCTAGGATCTGTTTGGTATTTTGAAACCTAAGCTTTGTTTTGAGACTTGCTATTTGTTTTGACTAACATTTTTTCTTACGGGTAAATATGAGAATATTTTTATTTCTCTCTGTTTATAAGTTTTTATATCTTATATAACATACCTGTACTTAGTACGCCTTGGAAGTTTTGTTGTTACTGCTGCAATAAGCAGAGCATTTTGGAAGCAAGTCAGCCGGCGCCACCAGAAGGTACGCCGAATTTTGAGATGTACATCAAATATGGTATTTGTCCCATCATGTATAATGTATTGTGGAACAAATATACAAAAGGGGATCCCCAGTTAAAATGGCCATTAGAGGGAACCATGGACCCTCACAAACTCGAGTATTTAGAGAAACAATTGTTTAAAAAAAAAAAAAAAAGAAGAAACAGGTTAAGCCAGCTATGTTTGACAGTTTGCGTATGTGGAGGAAAGAAGTGAAGGAGCGGCAGCTCAAGGCAGAGAAGGTACAAAGGAAACCGGAAAGGAAAACAGAGTATCAGAAGTATAAGGAATTTAAGGATAAGGAAGTTCAGGAGCAAAAAAAGAATGTTTAGATAGGGAGCATAGATTATTAACATCTAAGGAATATATAGTTAGACCAACTGTAGCAGTTCAGATCCACCAAGAAGATGTGGATTCAGATATTGATGGGTTGTTGATAGAACGACCCCCACCCCCATATGTACCTTTAACACCTCTTCCCCCAGGACCACCGAATGTTGCACCCCTGTCCCCCCTCCTTTGGCCGCGGTTGTCCAACTCCCTATTTTCCAACTAGTACCGGTACATTCTTTACCCCCTCCAACCCAGGCCACTGCACCCTCATCCCAGGCCACTGCACCTGAAATGACTGATGATCCCGTACTTCCTGTATCTATCTCCACCCCTCGAATTCTTCATTCTACTGTAACTTAGTTTCATCAGGACGCAATAAGGTTGACAGTACTGAAGTGGTTAAGTGATCTAGAAATGGAAGTAGAAGAAATGATAGATCAGATTCAGGATTTCTCTGAGGGCGAGCTTCTTTGTCTTATAAATAAGCTTTCTCATCAATTTATGGTTCAATGGGAGATGACTACAGGACAAAATGGCCCAGATGATGTTAGAGTTATTAATCGACAATGTCAGATAGGGGCCTTCCCTGTAAGTAGAGTTAATAATGCTATAGCAATGAAAATTGGATACCGTAATGAATTCTCTTCCTCTCCTCAAATAAGACCTATGAGGGAAGCTGCGCCACAGTTTATTCCTGGAAGAGGGAATGCAGATAATGATGACCCTAATAATCCCAATGCTAGAGCCCATTTTTTGTATAATTGGATATTTACGCCCTGGAAAAGGACGGATGTACTCACTTTAAAAGCTTCCATACCAGACATACGGAAAAATCCTAGAGGATTTTATGATGATGTACAGGCAGCCATTGATTCTTGTATCATGACTTTAGCAGATATTGATATATTTTTTGGTATGATCTTGCCACCAGATATGTGGCGACTCACCCGGAAATAGGATCATGTTGTTGAGTTAGGAGGAGATTGGACTGCCATAATAGCAGCTGATAGGGATAGGAAACCTGGTCAGAAACCTAATCAGCTCATACTGGACCTCCCTGGCAACGCACTAACTTATATAAAGACGATAATTCCAGCAAGGAAAATATATTGGACGCTCCTTACTGCTTGTAAGCAAAGACAGAGCGAGTCCGTCCCTGATTTCTTTACTCGCTTTGAGGAAGTTTCCTCTAATGTATCTAATAGCCCTATTCTTCCTGTCCTTAAAAGAGGGGATGGAATACAGGATAAAGGTTTATCAAATTTTGATTGATTTGAGAGGAAGTAACAAGATAATAGTCCCTCAATATCTTGTTGTTTCTCAGGTAAAGTTAATACACCTGTGGGATTTTCTGGCATCCCCGTTCAAAGCCCTATTTCACAACAACTGAATGTTAGTACAAGGGTCTCCAACATTTTCTGCAACAAAAGTCACCAGTGATGAAAAAGTGACCACCTCATCCAAGAGTATCAGTAATGATCACATCAGTGCATTAGCCAGGGTTTTCAGCAGTAAAAAAAAAAAAAAAAAAAAAAGAGGCGTTGACAATTTGAACTGAAATATTACATGGGTACTAGATACAAACAATAGCTGCAATATTCCCTTGCGCCAAGATATAATTATGAGTAATAAATATCTCCAACTGAAATAATAGCTGTAAGTACATTTTCAAAATGTCAATTATTTTTCTGTAGACATCAGTTTATGTGTTGTGAAAATACAAAAGAAATGTTGTCTTGAATGCATGAGTTTTGTTTTTTAAAATACAGGTTGGACTCGACACAGGAGAGCTACTCACAGGTACCTGGTGATCTACTGGTGGCTCACGAGCCACTCATTGGAGACATAGCAATGCAGCAGAAGGTTGCAAACAGGCTACAGTGAAATTATTGCATCACTTGGCCTCCTTGGGACAAAGTATCTCTTTTCCAATTACAGTATTGTTAACAGAAGGTTACCTATTTAGGTCTCCTCCTGTTGAAGTGGGTAAGACGCTACACCAACATAGGATATAATTGGTGCAGAATTTGCAGAAACCACTGACTCAATCTAATATCTGTGCGTTTAGTACCAAATTTTTCACTGATTACAAAACCCCTGCTTGCTTTAATATTAAAGCACGTATGCATGCTGCTTCCTTGGACTAATCAGTGTGAAGCTGTCTTTTTGTAATTGAAAAAAAATATGCTTTATGTAATGCTCCTGCTTTAGGTAAAACCTGATTATTACAAATTTGTGCATGTAAAAGATGGTTGCAGCTTGGTACGGTCCCATGTAGGAAGGAATAGGTCATGTGCATATTTCTCCTCCACATTGGACCCTACTGCGATAAAGCAATCTGAAATGTATATTTAAGGTCACAATTTGACAGTTATGGTACCACATTTAGTGGATATCTAAAAAAAAATTCAGACCCTGCACCTGACCAGTGCGATATTAACAGGGTATGAGTTGACACTTTTTGCTCCAAACATCACTCTGAAATGCTGAAACATTTTGAATCCAACCACAGTACTGCCCCTTTCTGAGTCCCAACAAGATGAGAAGCATGATTGCATATTTATTCCTGAGAAGGAGACTAAGGGACGGGTAGACCTGACAGATACCCCTATATCTGACCCACCAGGGGAACTGTCCGTGGATGGTGCATGTTACAAACTACCTGATGGCTCTAGTACAGCGGCCTATACAGTTACTCCCTTGAAATCTGTGGTTGAGTTATGTAAAATACAACAAATGTCAGAGCAATCTATGGAGCTGATAGCTTTGACTAGAACCTATGAATTAAGTAAAGATTTGACTGTAAATATCAATATATATGCCTTTGGAGTTGCCCACTCATTTGGACGACTCTAAAAACAAAAGGGGGCTTTTTTATTTTGCATAGTGATAAGATACAGTATGGGGAATGAATAGTAAAGATACTGGATACCTTGATGTTACCAAAAAGGGTTGCTATTGTTAAATGTTTTGTCCACAAGAAAATTATAGCTGAGGTAATACAGGGAAATATTTTTGCTGATGAAACAGCTAAACGATCAGCCTATTTAGAGTATAGTTTAATGTATATTGAAGGAACAGTTAGATGGACACCAGAAGTAACTATGTTTAATCAGACTCTAGATTGCATTAGGGAAGTACAGGAAGAAGCTACGGAGGAAGAGAAGGAACAGTGTAAAAGATATGGGTGTCAGGATGCGACAGGATGTTAGATAGATCTGTCAGGAAAGCAAAGATGAATGCTTCCAAATTATTATGTGAATGCTATTGTTACCATGGCCCACAGTTCAGCCCACATCAGTGCTAAAGGAATAGTGGCCATGTCAGATCATGTATGGTTCAATAATCTGATTCCCAGGGTGGCAAAGTTCTATGTCAAGAGGTGCATGATGTGCCATACTTATAGCACAGGAAAAGTTACCCCGTTTCAATAGGATATTTTGCACCCCCAGATCTGCCCTTTGAAGGTCTTGCAACTAGTTGAGATGATTATGGGGAGGCCAGCAAATGTATAGGGTGTACCAAGATTAAGGACAATCTGACATTGAATTTACCATTCTTGTTGATTATTGTGTTGACTAAAGATTTGCATTTGATCCATTCACAGGTGAAGGCCAGTCTCTCTCCCAGTCTTAAAGGTCCAGGTCACAAGCTGAGGCCTAGAGACGGTGTCTTTACCCAACAGTTTCAGAGGCCAGTGCAAGTTCTCTTCACCACCCAGACTGCTGTTAAGTGCACAGGGCACAGACAGTGAATTCATGCCAGTGATGTGGAGAAGGCAAGCGCCACTTCCGTTGCCATATGATCAGTGGATAACAAGAGGAATACCTAACTTTTAAA
The DNA here is from genome assembly GCA_963921515.1 of Calotriton arnoldi. NCBI lineage: Eukaryota > Metazoa > Chordata > Amphibia > Caudata > Salamandridae > Calotriton > Calotriton arnoldi. The sequence continues at coordinate 3,296,606 of CAWUFW010000644.1, read as the reverse complement.
GCGATCAGATCTCTCAGCAAGTGCCTTTTGGAGATGGTGATCTTTTGAAACATGGTGAAGTGGTGTCATTGGAACAATAACTTGCTGCCATCATGCCTGACCCAGATGAACAGATTCTGTTTGAACATCCTGACATTGTTCAGCCCTGATACAAAATGCGGCCAAGGGCCAAAAGAACTATGGACTTTGATTAAAGAAACTATCTCTGGAGAGGTAGCACCCATGCCAGTGGTCAAGACCGCCAACGTCCGGACCGGTACATAAGCTTGCCAGTGAAGCTTTGAAGCAAAAGACACTGGGGACTTAATGCTCTCTGATAGTGTAGTGAGGGAATTTAGGGCTCTGTTTCTGGCTGATCGTTACGCTACTCTTTGTTACCTTGGCAATCAAACAACAAATACTACAGTAAGAGGAAGGAAGGTTAAGAAACATACAGGTTGAATATAAAAGATCAGTATAGGGAATAGTGTTGGGTGTTCTCCTGAAATAGGTATTTGTATATAGATTAGGTTGAAATGGGTAGAGTTGTCGATCTGTCATTAAGGCCCTTTGGGAAGGTGTTTTTTGACCTATTAGGAGGAATAGAAGTACTTGCCCCGAATGCCCCCGCTAAAAGCTGACAATTTTGGATTAAAAAAGAAAAATAGGGATATTTGTATGTTTTCTATTGTTAATATTGGGACTTCACCTTGTCCTCTCTTAAGGATTCACACTGCCAAATATATAAGCACAATACATTTGTTCAATATTTGCATAAAAAGCCCTTAATGTTAATTGAGCCATCTTTCTAATTTGCTGCTGAGCATTCAATGTGCCCCTATGATATGCACCACTTGCATAAATATCTGTAGTAGTATTAAACCTTCCCCAGTCAATGTTCATGAATTGAATAGAGAAATGATTATGCACACTGAAATCCATGACCTAATGAATATTAATGTACATGATTAATACATATATCCCTTAGAATAGATTCAGCACAGCTGAAAAGGAAGGGCTGTGAAACCTTAAAATCTGAATCTCTCGTTTTCTCATTCAGCTGTGCTTCATCTATGCTTACCTTTGACCTGTTTTCAGCCTGACTCTACCCTTGACACCACACTTGCATAAACATTAGGTCACGAATCTAAAGTTGAGACATTGTAGGCTGCGTAGACATGCAAAGTCAGCACAAAAGAACAGCTGATGTCTGCACTGTGGGTTTCGTGTGTGTTTTAAACAATGGTAAAGCCTTAGATAAAGTTTGTTCAGATAAGCCTATCTTGTTGTGCAGCCTCAAAGACGCGACAGTTACACAAGGCACCGAGACTGTCGATTCTTGCCTTGCCTTATTTGTGTGTCCTTTCCAAAGTCCTATTTACCTCTGGGCGTTCCTAGTCTGTGATTTTCCCTATATAAACCCATGTAACCATCGTTTAAGTGTGATTTATCCTTGGGTATCTTGATGATACTTTATTGGATGGAGACCCATTCATGAATGATTAAACTATCCATGGTTTGTACTTCGCTCCACTGTTGATTCCTCCTTACTTGATAAGAACCCGTGGCGAAGTGGTGATCCCTGCACCAGCAGGTTATTAATTAATCTGCTCCACATACAGGCAATAAATTATCCCAAAGTAAGTTTGGGATCTGAAGGACGCCGTGGATTCAGTGCATTTCACCCACAAAATTTGGCTGATGAAATGTATGGGTGAAACTTGGTGTAAAAAAGGGGTGAATACTGGACTAATCATCTGCAGTATTCCACATTTCCCCCAATAATTTCCTAGTTCTCAATCTCCCCATTTCTGAGTTACTGATGTCAGGGGTATAGGAAACTCAGGAGGGTGAGGGCTGGGAGGGACCAGGGAATCCCGGGTCGATTAACAGCCATCTTGTATGGACCCCTAAGTATGTGCAGAAGTGTGTAGAGGTGCAATTTCTAGAAGTAAACAGCAATATTATTATCCAGAGCATCCCAGAATTATTATACATAGTGGAAAAATTGTTAACAGAGGCCAATTCTGTTTGATCTTTCCTGCTAAAAGGGAGAATTTATTTCAAGACATGTCCCACCTCATCAAAATCGTACACATCTCCACAGCAAATAAACTCTTTGAGGATGGGAATATAAAATGAAAAGTAAAGTTTGTGCCAGCTGGGACATTCCTAAGTGAAAAAGGTAAAACTGTCTAACCAGCCCTTTTCATGTGGTGTTTAATGATCTGCCAGTAATTGTAAGACTGTCCTCTTTCAGAAGGTCTTAACATTTCATCTTTCAAAATTATTTCACTGAAAACTATTGATCCTACCCTCTCCCTCTGTCTCCGCTGATCTAATTTATCTGTGTTCCTCCACATCTGTGCTGAATACACTTCCTGCTGTTACAGTGCAAGGGCTTCATGCAGCAGGGCTAAGATCGCAATAAATAAATACATGTGATGAATTACACGGAGTGACAGATAATATTAATCTGAATGATTAGCCAGTTTGCCAATCGATACCAGAATGAACGGTCCTCTGAAAATATTGGACAGATACATTTGTAATAAAATTCCATCTAAGGTTTCATAAAGCAATCTTTCTGCCAGTTATAACAAGAACTCTTGACTTGATTGTGAATGCCGACATAATAGAATTATCACATCAAGGTCTCGGTTTTAGTTAAATCTATTGGTTTTACTCATAGAGCTATGGCATTTAAAAAATAGTTATTTTCACACGCACTCAATTATTCTACAGCTATTTAAAACACTGCATGAGATCTCAAGAGCACACACTTAACAAACATAACACACTTAAATCCTACAAGGAAAAGGAAGTACATATTCCTAATCTACTACCTATTTACCTCTAACCTTGGGTTCCGGAGTAGCGTGCTATTCACCACAAAGAGTTTCAATGCCTCGTCAAGGGTAGTAAGCACTATATAAATACAATTTACAATTGCATGCTAACTACATGTCTGAATATGGACAATGCCCAGTGCTTTCCAACACTGCTCCGCAACAGTCTGATCCAGGGCACATATTTAGTTTAGCTACATTGGATAAATGCACATACTATGAATTTAAATACAAATCATTACCATAGCCAGTGCCCATCTTGAAGATCTTACCTTCTGGTCAAAGTTTTCAACCCCTTGTATCAGGCCTTCCATGGATTAACGTACAGGGCGTCATTACAAGATCTTAGTTAACTCTCCTGACAACTCTGTCACCAGAGTTCCCAAAACCGCAGGCATCGGTAACTCTTTAGGGGCAGAGTTACTGGGGATTACAAGTACGACCCAGGCGGTTCCTTTGGCAGCGAGTCATGCCTGGGACAAATCTTTCGGTCCGCCTGTAATTCCTCATGTCCCCCTGCTATTTCACCCAGAGGTTTGTCCTGCTTTCGTAGGTAATTCCAGTTCCTGGCCAAATCTAAATTACCGGGGACCAACTATTGAGGCCCACAGTGTGTGAGAGGCACAAGTAAAGCCCAGATTTGGCAGTGTGGTCTGAGGGGGGATGGGGGTTGGGCAGGGAGGCAGGGCAGGGAGAAAGAATCAAATTTACTTGTTGGAGTAGCTCTTCTCTGTTCAGGTGCACAACGTAACAAGGGGTGACATTCACCTGGAAAATATATGGAGAACAGCACACTTGAAATCACGCTGGGTAGGTAACACTGGTCTCAGCATAAACAGATGAACTGTTATAGAGTTTTAATGATTTTCTCTCAAACCATGTTAGTCAAATAAATAACAAATGCTGATTGTAATACAGATTGGACGGGCAGACCTGGTAGGATATGGAATATCGGTTTATAGTTCTGGGACAAGCAATGGCAAGTGCTGCATTCTAAAACATGCTGAGATAGCTGCACTCATCTCACCATATTAGTGCTTAAAACACTTTTACAGGTTATTTGAACAGCCTATCCCAATCGCATTTTGGAAACTTTTGGCCAATTTTGCTGGTTAAGGACATTTCTTTAATGATTCTATTCATCCTGCACTTACAAACCCACAATACCTTTTGCCATTTGCAAGATAGAATGTTAATACATAAAACAACTCTCTTAATGTCAAGGGGGAGGATGCCTCTTGTCCGGGCTCCCTAACATACTTGACCCAGGCGCAGCTGGCATAGGTAAGAGTGGTGGGGTGGGGGCGGGCAGTGGGGGCTGGATGGGAGTCGGCAGACGACAGAATACTTAAAATAAAATAAAAATTAAAAAAACACTTACCCTGTGCTCACCGCATCGCCGACTCGGTGATGCTGTGAGGTAAGTGGTTTTATTATTTTTTGTATTTAATTTTACCTATCCCGTTGTCTGTCGACTCCCCCCCCCCACCCCGCCCCGCCCCTCCCCTCCACCGCTCTTACCTGTGCCGGCCGAGCCTGACATGACCGCAAAATCAGAGATCATAAGGCGGAACAGATCAGAAATCCATCCTGTTAGAAGGGCCATAGAACATGGGGAGCAAAGCATCCACTGCCACTGAGCCAAAATCTTGAAGTTCTGTTGAACATCAACATGTTTTGTTACAACCCAAATCAACACTGTGGTAAAGATGCTGCCTTTCCCCTATTGTTCCCACAGGGTGTAACGGACAGGATCCTTGGCAAGACTGGGTTACTGTATCATAGTTTACACTGGGCTTCAAAAAACATTCGGCTACTGCACAATCATGCTGGAAGATTCTGCCCAAACCTTTGAAAGTCAGCACGAAAATCTCTTCACTGGTTGCCAGGGAAAGAGCAAATCAAGTTTAAAGTTTTACATATTGTACTCACATCTTAATGGGGCAATACAAAAACTCACCTCCTCTTCAACCCAATTCAATATTTTCTGTCAGCTACACTGCACCAATCACCCACCAAAGCTTCAAGAGACTAAAGCATGGAGGCATAAAACCGTGGAACACTCTGGACCTGTCCTGGAGAGCAGAACAGAACGATCTGCGTTTCAGGAAACTCCTAACACAACTGTTTAGACTAGCATTTGATGAATCTCAGAATTGTTGGCAGCCAAGGAGGAACTTCACTCCAAGAGCACTCATGCCTCTAAATTAAACAACAGGACTTACATCTGACGTCAGAGGCGTAGCTTCAGGAGGGGAGTTACACCCCCCGAATAAACGTATTATTTTATAAATAGTTGAGTACAGGAGCTTTCAGTCGGGTATGATAAGGTGGCTGTTGGATTTCACCTGGGGTTTTTAAATAGTCAATGTTAACTGGCCCTCGCTCCACATGTTCTAAAACTTTCAGGGTGGGGAACCATACCAAGGTCCCAGCCTTCCCCTATTTGGGGGTATTATTTGATGTAAACTTAAGCTGGAACCCCCTGGTTGAGGCTAAGACTTGTGATAAGGCCAAGACCACAGGGGTGGTTGCCAGCTTCGCACAGAGGCTGGGCTCAGTCTAAGTGTACTTCTAAGGTGTTATATGGCAGCGAAGTTTGGAGCTACAGGCGGGTGGATAAGATCCAAATGGCAGAACATACGTTTCTGAGGTGTATCCTGCAGGTCATTCCCCGGAACTCTGACTTCCTACCCAGAATTTCTCTCCCTCCTCACTTGGACAGTAGACCCTCTACTCCTCTGAACTCCTTGAATGGGAGCATTACTAATCCGGCTCCCCGCGTTCAACCTCTCCCCTCTCCTAATCCCACTGATTCCGTCCAATCCCCGACCCCTGTTCACTCTCCCTCCATAGGCCCAAGTCATTCTCGACCCCTGCCAGAAACCTTAAACTTTTTCAGCTCAATAACACAGCAACTGAACAGAATGGAGCAGAAAATTAACTCCCTTGCTGCCGATCTCCTACACTTACAACAAGACCTTCTCAACAGGACCAAGCCACCGTACTCCCTCTCGTCGGGTAGATTAGCTCAAACCCCCTCAATACCTCTCCCATGGCCCCACAGAGCACCCCCCGACCCTCCAGTCCGTCAACGAGTCAGGCACTTCGACCCAACCAGTATCGCCTCCCCCTTTCAGTATTGAAACCTGATGTGACCAACGACCCTTACCTCGCTCTGAGCCAGAAATCAGCCCCTTTCCCCATCCCTGTTATTGTTGGCACTAACAGAATCCCTAAAACTGTCCACTCGCCTAGACCTCCTGCTCAATACTCCTCTATCCACCTAGCTCCCCCCACCACCAAGGCTCCCCGCCCTCTCTCTTGCATGCTCCTAAACTGCAGATCAGCAGTACAACACGCCATAGACATTGCCGAAGCTCTACTCGCTGAAGAAATTGACATCGCTTTCCTCACAGAATCCTGGCTTAATGTCCACTCCACCCCCATTCTTGACATTCTCACCCCTTCAGGGTACAACATCATCAGACAAGACAGGCCAATCAAAACTGGGGGGGGACTAGCCATCATTCACAAAGCTGGAATACAGATCACCAAACTTAAACCTGCAGAATACCTATCGTTTGAATACCTGGGTGTCGAACTCACTGCCAAGGGCACCTCTCCCATCAAATTCCACACCATCTACCATCCTCCTGGAGAGCGTACCCTTTTCCCCGAAGAACTAACAGACCTAATAACACGTTTCTCCATGACAGACACAAAAGACGTGTTCCTGGGTGACCTCAACATCCACTGGAATGACCCAGAAGACTCCACTGTCCAGAACCTATCCAACCTACTTGAAATATACAATCTCAAACAACTCTGCAATGAACCAACTCACATCAAAGGTGCAACACTGGATGCGATCATTACCAAAAATGAACTGGTCTCTCTGAGAGCGATTTCTCCCATTGACTGGTCAGACCACCACCTCATTCTGTTCAAGATTGATGCACTTGTCAGACACCAACCTATTCGTGATGACAAACCTAAGCACTGGACCAGAAACATCAAAAAAGTCCCTTTACCCGAACTTGAATCCAGGATTCATGCCCATCTACAACCCCAACCCTCATCATGGACGGCCGATGACCTCACTACACACTTTAACTCTAAAATGACAGAGGTCTTAGACCAAGTAGCTCCACTCAAACTCAAACAAATGAGGCGAACAAAATCCAAACCCTGGTTCAATATGGATCTGAATAACGAAAGGCGTCAACTCAGACAAACGGAAAGGTGTTGGAGACTAAACCCCTCGACCTTGCACCTAACGCAACTCAGATCTGCTCGGCAGGCATACAAAAAACACATTTTCAGTGAAAAGGCGTCTTTCTTCCGCAACCAACTAGATCTGGTGAAAAACAGACTGAGAGAACTCTTCAACATTGTCAAAAGCCAAACAAACTGCACTCCTCTAACGAAATCATAGCCACCAACGAGCGATGTGAAGAAATTGCCACCTTCTTCTCTAATAAAGTCTCAAAATTGATCAATCCTTCCTCCAAACCGCAAACCCCCTTCCCTCTTAACCTGCCCCCTTTAACCGCCCCTTGACCAATCAGAAAGAGCTCTTACCAAGGACAATCAGGTCTGCCTCCAGCTAAAAAACAATGCGCATTGGTCCGACTTTGAGCTAATGTCGGAAAACGAGGTCTTCAATATAATCTCTACCCTAAAACCTTCCTCCCAAACTATGGACCCCCTCCCATCCACAATTATAAAAGAACTCAACCACACCATTTCCCCTTTCTGGACAAAAATCATCAATGCCTCTCTCATCTCAGGCTGTGTCCCGGACTCCCTTCAACTAGGACAAATCACACCCATTCTCAAGAAACCTGGGGCCGACCCTAATGATCTTAAGAACCTCAGACCGATCTCCAACCTCCCGTTCCTTGTGAAAACATTGGAGAAATGCGTTCTCCACCAACTCAACAAACACATTGATGAGTTCAACCTCCTCGACACCTTTCAATCAGGATTCAGGAAAGGCTGTAGCACTGAAACAGCTATGCTCAACATCTCTGACGATATTCACAAGGCTTTAGATGAAGGTGATGCCTGCATTCTCATCCTTATTGACCTATCTGCGGCATTCGACACTGTAAATCATCCAGCTCTTCTGGAGACCTTGTCGAAACGCTCCGGCATTAATGGCACAGTACTAAAATGGTTCACCTCCTTCCTTCAACACCGCTCGCAACAAATTAAAATCAACCTCTGTCTCTCGAAGCCAACAAAAGTCACACTTGGGGTCCCGCAAGGCTCGATCCTCTCCCCGTCCCTCTTCAATCTCTTCATGGAGCCCCTCACAATCATCTTGAAAAAAGCGGGAGTGAACTACCACCTCTACGCTGACGACACCCAAATATATTTCAAAATCAAGTCTCCCAACGACATCCGACACCTTAATGTCACTCTAACCGAGATCCAAACTTGGTTCAACACTAACCACTTAAAGCTCAACCCAGATAAAACGGAACTAATACTATTCTCTCCAAAAAGCAACCATCGACCAATCCAAGAGTGGCTCAAGAATCTGGTTGCCCTAAACTGCCCCCTCGTCCTATCCGACTCAGTGAAGTCGCTAGGCATCACCCTTGACAAGAACTTATCAATGGAGGCCCACATCAAAAACTCTGCAAAAGGTGCTCTTTTCTCACTAAAACACCTCAAGAAATTGAAACCTTTTCTTCCCCATGATGACCTCAAGACAGTAGTTCAATCCCTAGTTCTCTCTAAAATCGACTACGGGAACGCCATCCTAACAGGGACTCCAAAAGCTCACCTAGCCCCACTAAGGGCAGTGCTGAACATGGCCGCTCGTCTCATATCTGGAGTGAAAAGATTTGAACACATCACTCCAGCTCTCATCTCCCTCAACTGGCTTCCTATGGAAGGGAGGTGTATTTACAAGCTGGCCTGCATCACTCACAAAACCCTTCACTCTCCGGCCCCCAACTACCTGAACAACAAACTGGTAAGAGCAGGTCAATCCAGAACACTGAGAAGTTCTAACTCACTCCTTCTTATCCCTCCGAAACTGAAAAAGAAAACCACCCAATACCGATCGTTTTCTGGCAACGCTCCCAGGATATGGAACGCTCTCCCTAGAGTCCTCAGATGCAACTCCTCCTTCTCCTGTTTCAAAAGGGACCTGAAACTCCATCTCCTTAACAAATACTTTCCTGACCAACATCAACTAACCTAGACTTCAATATCCGAATTAACTCCTCTCTCTCTTGACATTCAAGGATAGTGGTGACCAGTCTGTGTTAACCACCTTCGTTTGTTCTCTCCCCCTCCGCTACACTGGTTATCTATTTTTCATGTTGCTCTGTTTTTGCTTCCCTACTGCCTTCCTACTAAGTAATGCAATTTCCTTTGGTTTTGTACAGTGTGTATGTAAAGCGCTCTGATACCCACGGGTCTAGCTAGCGCTATATAAAACTTTAAAAAAAAAAGGTCCCACAAAGTACCACGGCATTCTCGGTTCTGGAGGAGCTGGGTCTTAAATATATCAGCGATCTTATAGCTCTTAGGCCCCTGCTTTGCTGAGTTAAGATACGGACTGGGGATGGCCTACAGCTTAATGGGTTGATCCAGTTGGATTGTCTATCTCTTGATCACATGTATAAAGTCCTCTGGATAGCGTATGTGAAGGCAGCTCTGACTAGCCTAGGGAGGGTGGATATGCTTTACAATCATCATTCCCTGTACCCAGAGAAGAAAAGGCTAATGGATTTGTTTTTTCAATGTGCGTCTATGCAACGTGACCTGCTAGAACTTGGGAAACCCCTGGTCCAGGGCCATCTATTATTAAAATCTGTACAGGGCATGGAGCCATACCTTTCCCTGTTACCCAACGAAAGGGACAGATTTGTGGTGGCTGGATTTGGGTTAAATTTGTTACATCACCTCCTAGCCTCCCCGAGTGGCTGGTCCAGTTCAAGCTCCTTAGGGTCGTGTGGCTGTGACAATGTGTCTCCACAGGATACCCTACATTTTGTATAGTTGTGTAAATATTTTAATATTCCCAGGAAGCATTTTCTTCTTCCAATTTTGAAAGCTATGGCCTTTGCACAAGCTCACCCGGCGCTTATGTATCTGCAGGTACTGCTTAATGTGCATGTTCTTTTTGGGTTTCAAGTTTTTGCGTGCTGCTGTAAGATCTAGGCGCTCTAGGCTTGATTAATTATGCCTCAGTGCCTGATTTGTTATCTGTATTTTAATGCTGCTGTTTTTATCCCTTTTAAATTGACATATGATTGTATTTATGGTTCCAGGTTCTTTTATGATTGTATTTACAATCGAATAAAGATTTTCATGATGATGAAATACTCACTCAGACAAAAATACACACAATCAATCAATCAATCAATCACAGAATTTGTAGAGCGCACTACTTACCCGCGAGGGTCTCAAGGCGCTGGGGGGAGGGAAGGGGGGGGGGGATGCTGCTACTGGTCGAACAGCCAGGTCTTGAGTAGCCTCCTGAAGGTCAGCAGGTCTTGGGTCTTTCGTAGGCTTAGTGGAAGGGTGTTCCAGGTCTTGGCGGCGAGGTGTGAGAAGGATCTGCCGCCGGTGGTTGTTCTTCGAATGCGGGGGACGGTGGCGAGGGAGAGGCCGGCGGAGCGGAGCTGGCGGTTGGGGACGTAGAAGAAGAGTCGTCTGTTGAGGTAGGCTGGGCCAGTTTTGTGGAGTGCCTTGTGTGCGTGGGTGAGGAGTTTGAAGGTGATCCTCCTGTCGACGGGGAGCCAGTGCAGGTTCCTCAAGTGGGGGGTGATGTGGCTGTGGCGTGGTACGTCGAGGATCAGTCGTGCGGAGGCGTTTTGTATGCATTGCAGTCGCTTGATGAGCTTGGCCGGGGCTCCCGCGTAGAGGGCGTTCCCATAGTCTAGTCTGCTACTGACGAGGGCCTGGGTGACTGTTCTTCTTGTGTCTGTCGGGATCCACCTGTAGATCTTGCGAAGCATGCGGAGTGTGTTGAAGCAGGAGGAGGAGACTGCGTTGACTTGCTTGGTCATGGAGAGCGTTGAGTCGAGGATGGCTCCCAGGTTGCGTGCGTGGTCGGTGGGTGTCGGGGCTGCTCCCAGCGTCGTTGGCCACCAGGAGTCGTCCCAGGCTGAGGGGTTGGAGCCGAGGATGAGGACCTCCGTTTTGTCCGTGTTCAGCTTTAGTCGGCTGATCTTCATCCAATCGGCGACGGCCTTCATTCCGTCATGGAGTTTGGCTTTGGCGGCGAGGGGGTCCTTGGTGAGGGAGAGGATCAGTTGAGTGTCGTCGGCGTAGGGAGATAATGTTGAGGTCGTATTGTCTGGCGATGCGTGCGAGCGGGGCCATGTAGATGTTGAACAGTGTTGGGCTGAGGGACGATCCCTGGGGTACGCCGCAGATGATCTCGGAGGCTTCGGATCGGAAAGGTGGGAGGCGGACTCTCTGGGTTCTGCCGTCGAGGAAGGAGGTGGTCCATTCCAGGGCCTTGTCTCGGATCCCTGCGTCGTGGAGGCGTGCGCGTAGAGTGCGGTGGCAGACGGTGTCGAAGGCGGCGGAGAGGTCCAGCAGGATGCGGGCTGCGGTCTCACCATTGTCCAGCAGGATCCTGATGTCGCCGGTGGCGGCGATGAGGGCAGTCTCAGTGCTGTGGTTGCTGCGGAACCCTGATTGGGATGGGTCCAGGATGCTGTTTTCTTCGAGGTATCGGGTTAGCTGTTTGTTGACGATCTTCTTGATGACCTTGGCTGGGAACGGAAGCAGAGAGATGGGCCGGAAGTTCTTGAGGTCTCTCGGGTCCGCCTTGGGTTTTTGAGTAGGGCGTTGATCTCTGCGTGTTTCCAGCTCTCTGGGAAGGTCGCGGTCTCGAAGGAGAGGTTGATGATGTTGCACAGGTGGGGTGCGATGGAGCTGCTGGCTTTGTTGAAGATGTGGTGCGGGAAAGGGTCTGACGGGGAGCCGGAGTGTATTGTGCTCATGGTCTTGATGGTGTCCTCGATGTTCACGCTGGCCCAGGCTGGCAGGGGGTCGTGGTCGATGGTGTGCGGCGGGTCTGGTGTATCGATCTTAGTTGGGGTTGTCTGGGTGTTGAAGCTGTCGTGGATGTCGGCGATCTTGCGGTGAAAGAAGGTGGCGAGGAATCGCACAGGGGTTGCGACGGCGGGATGTCGTTGGTGTTGGAGCTGGGATTGGAGAGTTCCTTCACGATGTTGAAAAGCTCCTTGCTGTTGTGTGCGTTGTTGTCGAGGCGGTCTTTGAAGGAGATTCTCTTGGCGGACCTGATGAGGTGGTGGTGGTTACGGATGGCGTCTTTGTGGGCTGTGTGGGTTGTCCGGTGTCTTATCGCTGTGCCATTTCTTCTCTAGTTTCCGGCAGGTACGCTTGGAAGCTAGGAGTTCCGAGGTGAACCAGCTGGCTCTTATGGTGGTGTCGCTGTAGGTGAGCTTTTTCAGCGGGGCGAGGGTGTTGGCGCAGTCGTCCATCCATCGTCTGAGGTTGCAGGCAGCGTCGTCGGTGTTGGATGGGTCGGAGGGAGGGCTGAGAGCGAGGGTTGCCCGGAGTTGGTCTTCGGTGACTTTGCTCCAGCAGCGGCGTGGGATCTGTTGGGTGCGGTGGTGTGTGGTGGGTTTCTGGAAGGTGAAATGGATGCAGCGGTGGTCGGTCCAGAGGAGTTCCGTGGTGTGGCTGAAGGAGACGTGGGAGCTTGAGGAGAAGATGGGGTAAAGCGTGTGGCCGGCGGAGTGGGTCGGTGTTGTGACGAGCTGGCTCAGGCCGAGGTTGGCGAGGCTGTCGATCAGGGTGGTGGAGTTGCTGTCGTTGTTGTTCTCCAGGTGAAAGTTCAGGTCTCCGAGGAGGATGTAGTCGGTAGGGAAACCATATGGGAAACCACACACACACACGTACACACACACACACACTCGAGTCTCTGTTTGAAGGTCTTGAAACATGGTTATTGTACAAAGTACTGTGTTTAAGTACCCAGCACAAGTTTCCCTTTCCACTGGCCCTTAAGCCAGCCTCATGCGCTCATTCTTATAAAATGATTAGCATAATATACCAGCCAGCATAATAGTTGGAAAATCTGAAGCTCACACCCTCCCAGTCTTACTGACCAAGCTACGCCCCTGTCTGAGGTAGCCACAAGGTGGCGCACAGCGCTTTACAAAATACCTATATAAACGATCAATTATATTACATCTGTACTCTATTCTTGGCTCTGCTACTGACCCAGAGTGCTTTAGAAATATACTGTCCAGAAAAATGACAACCCATAAACCCTGATGGTGTACTCAGCTTCTATCAAATATTCTGAGCTGTGATTTACTTAGGCGCTACCATAACCTAAAATGCAGCACATTTGGAAAGATTAAATGAAAATGGGTGTACAAACAGACATGAAGTCCTGAAACTAGGCAGAAAGTGTGATTATCCAGGGTGCCCCCACAACACAGAACAGCTATCTAGACTTGAAACATACCCATGAATGTTGGCAGCAGAATCTTAAATAACAATACCCTGTGTAAAGGAGTTCCACAACAGCGCTTGAAGAATACCTTAGCTACATCTTAGGTCTAGCAGTAGTAGTATTAGTAGTAGCAGTAGCAAAAGCATAACAACATTCTTGGGAAATAATGGCAAAGCCATCCAAGGCTTTGAACAAATAGGAATGCTGGTCATGTGAGGAAACAGTGAGTTGCAGACATACTATGGTCTATTGTGAGGCAGCAGACAGGGACGTGGGTACAATAGATAGGCATGGCAATACTAATTCCAACGTCGTTAGAGTTTCAGAGGTAGAGTACTGGCTTGTCAGTGCAGGAACTATTTGCTTCCAAGACATGAAATGCCTGCAATTAATAAACGTTATTTCAAGCACTGCGCTTCCTGTCAACTGAACCTCCTTCCCACCCCTTATCACCTCGCTAAGCATGATGGTCTAAGTCCCCCAGAGTTTCTCCCTCGCATCATCCTTCCCTCTCCAGTCTGTGGTCATATAGCAAAATGTAAATATTAGGAAGCGGTGCATGACTGTACTGTGGAGACGATCAGAAGACTCCTCCTACCAGAGTCTCTCTGTGGGCAGCCCTTGTATTTGTTGAACAGCGCACCCTTTGCTCCCGCTGTATGTTGCTTCCTAGTATTTCTGCTTTTCCTTTTCCCACTAGCTGTTGGCCAGATAAATAATGCTAGTGGCCCATAAAGCTCCATTGCTCAGTCTGGTAAGACAGCAGTCCTGCCATCTGATTTCCTCTTATGCTGTCACGCTATCTTTCTATTCTAGCTGTCCTGCTTCTCATCATCCTCAGTGCTTTGAGGGGACATTATGACGGCTTAAAGAGATATACAAATAAGCAACATAACAGAGTAGGAGAACTTTCATTGTTCACAAATGGGATTTACTCTCTCCTCCTCTGAACCTCTCTTTCCAGGTTTTACAATGTCTCCCAAGGTCTTTCTCGCTCTGAGATATGCTCCAGGGTGGCCTATTCCAGCATCAGGGTGCAAAATATTCATAGGAGAAACGGAGCACAAATATGCCGCTTCTAATGGCCTTCCTGTCCGCTTATCCTCTCTCACACAGATGGTGCTAAACCGAATAAGCACCTTCAAGGGGTTTATTGATTACAACTCCCCATGAATCATAATTCATGACAGTGAGATCAGTCCTCAGACGTTTCTCTCATTAAGATTGTTTAAAGTGGGTAAATACAAAATATTTCCCTTGATGCAGCATTTTGACTTTCACTTGCAATCCAAGGAGACCAACTCTTACCTTATCTCAAGAAAAACGCTCAATGTTCTAGAGAGCTATAAGGGTGTTGTTTAGGTGCATGAATTGTATGGAAAGCACATGAGGGAACATGATGAAAGGTTGAATGCGCAGCAGAGGTGACATTGAGAGAGTAAGGATTTACATCGCTTAAAGACAAATGTAGATATGACATGGAGAATGTTGACCACTTGGTACACCATGTTTCGAAGAGGGGGAAGAGTAAACATAGAAGATCATGTAGGCCATTGAAGATGCTCCTGCCCAAGGTCACAAAGATCAATTAAGGCATTTGGGCTAGTAGAATATTATTTCAATTTTGTGCCACATTTCTCTGAAAAGACTGCACCGTTGCAAAAGATGTTGAAAATAAATCTGTGGACAAAGAGTTTCAGTCTTCCTTTGTACAGTTCAAAGTGAACATTGTTAGAGCCCAACCCCTGAAATCTTTCAACACCAGCAACACCATCATTTTGACTGATGCTAGCAGTCATGGGTTAGAGGCAGTGCTTCACCAGAGAAGAAAAGATGGTAGAGAAGAGATAATTGTATTCAATACCATGCCATTGCAGGGTGCAGAACCAATGTACTCCATAACTGAAAAAAAAAGCTCTGGCATAATGGTGGGGTGCGTAATATTTTAAAACTTATATTTAGTGATCACATTTTATACTGCAATCGGACTACAAACCCCTGTTGGATTCATTTAGTATCTTGGGAGGGTAAGAACTATGCCTAGAATTGCAATTTGCCAGTTTGTTTTCTACGAAAAACTGGAGCATCTGCAGGGGACGTGGCTACTACACGAGAAAATGGCCACCTCCGCTCCGGGCTCTGCAGCGAATTTCTGCTTTCCCCACTGCCTACCGGCATCGCTCCCAAACTCTGGACTAAGATTCTAAGGTTGGCACATGTACCTCATCAATCGTGCTATTTGCAGCCCTGATTTTCCACCCTCCTGTGGAGTTTCCCGATCAGCACGGGGCCGACCTGAGAGGATAACAAATGCCTCACCTCAAAATGACCGCCATGTGAACTAGGCCATTTATTACATGGTGAGCCATGCATAAAACCCATGCATTCGACATTACCAATCCTCCGAAATCCTGCTACATTACCCAATCACCCGAGCACCCTGCTCTATGAATGGAACATTCTACTTCTTATATCAGACGGGTGAATTAATATATAACCAGGATAAAGAATCTAATTACTCAACTCGGTCTGCCTGACTTCAACATGGAGGATCAGATGTTCAATCAATAATTTTGTGACATCAGTTATGCTCACGGTCTAGATCTCTCAACAAGGATAACAGTCTCCAACCACCAATAAAATCTCTTAACAATGATAACAGTCTCCATCCCACAAGATTGCCTTCTGCTACACCACTGCAACAGCGACGCTACTTTGCAATTGACAGTGCCTCTACGATGTAGACACATCGTCAAGGCTTTCTACCTTTCTTGCATGGAATGGAAGCCTTTTTTAGCTAGTGTTAGCTGGTGATTGATAGGGACACTGGTACTACTATCAATTATCCTTATAAACTATATCATTCCTTGTTTTACATACCGTTATGGCTGACAATAGAATACACAACCCTAAAGTCACAAGGACTTGAAACCTGGACAAAAAAATACAAACAGGAACCCCCTATTCCAGACTTCCCAATTAAATCTAAACAGGACTCTGGCCCTGCACTGGATCTTATAATGCAGAAGCATGAAACCCTTCATGTCCAGGGACAGTCTACAAAGTAAAGCACAGACATGATGCAAAATGATCTTATATGCATTAAGCAAGGTATCTATCTACAGCGAGAAAGAATGTCAGAAGCTGAATCATGGATAAGCACCTCGAGGATCAAAACAGAACTCATGCAAAGCTCAAACTGGTATCACTCATAGAATTTCACAACTAGAAAGGAAGATCACAGATCTGGAAGAACGTCACGGACGAAGAGACCTCCACATATTTGGACTTCCTGAAGGTTCTGAAGATCAATCTCTAGCTTGCTCTGCCTTTGTGGAAAAATGGATACCCTTAGTCCTGGGTATTAGCTTCCAAGGGGATTTTGAGATAACTCGTGCCCATAGAGTACCAACATATAAACCCCAAAACATCTCCTATACCAGAGCACTTACCTTCAGACCTTTTCGATACTCACATCCAGAACAGATTATCTCACACATGAAAAAAGTCCAGAAAATTGCTTGGCAAGGTGCCTCAATAGATATATCTCAATACTATTCTAAGGACACTGTAAGCATTCCTGGCTCCGAAGAAGACACTAAAAGACATTGTCATACAATTATCCTTCATTGGACCTGCATATCTAAAACCTTCCTTCAATGGCAAACAAACATCTTTGATGATCCTAAAGACTTGGACATGTCTACCTGATATTGACCTTGCAATGTCTGCTATAATTTCTCCATTCTCATACTTGCAGGACTCTCCTAACCAAGTAAGATACTAACCAAACACCTGCTAATCAACAACAGACAAGGTATGTTACGTTCTCTCAACACCTACTCCTTTAAAATAAAGATACAATTCACACCTTATAAACCACCGACTACACTTCTGATGATGATCATAGCATGGCTCAGACTAACGCATCATCACTAACTATATCCTCTGTACATAACTTATCGCCTTGTTAGGTCTGCCTGCTTTCTAAAGTCATTGACACGCCTGAAACATACCAATAGCGCTCGCTGCTTCCAACCATACCAATGTACTTATAATCAGGTCCAGTGGAATTATGCGGCAGAGGAGAACCAAATTATGGGCCAGGGTTGCACAATGCGGCAAGAAAAGGTTAATTATGTGGCACAATGCGGAACAGTTTAAAATAGTATTACGTCATAATTTTGTCATTTTTACACCTGGTTATAGTGTCTGGAAATAGAATGCACCTTATTAGTTACAATTTAACACCCAAATACAGCAATAAGCAACTTGAGGAGGACCAGTCAAACTTATCAAAAAGCGTTTAGAGTTGCTAAATTTTTTGTAAGCCCCGTGGTGAGGCCAGCTACAGCAATGGTAATTACAAAATGGCATAGATTGCACAGAGATGCAGTGGGGAAAAAAGGCTAACACCTGGTACTCCACTATGGGAAGGGACCAGACTGGGGCCGGTGGTGGCACAGCAAGGCTTTCGTTGATGGGATGATACTGGCCTCTCTACGTGGGCAGATGTCTGGGATGCAAATGGCATTGTCACATTTGAATATCTGATGAATGAATATCAGATGCTTGCAACACAGTGGTTGCGTTATGGCCAGCTGAGGCATGCGCTCCAAGGGTGCATCCAGGGTTGAGGAGACCGAAGAGGACTCCCTCATGGAGGGGAGACTGCTAAATGGACATGTTCGCAAAAAGCTCATCTCGCTGACCTACGGGACACTAATAAGGAACACTCAGGGACCACTGACAAGACTTCAGGATAGATGGGAACAGGGTCTGGGAGAACTGGACAAGGAGGACTGACAAACAGCGCTCAGCTTCCCAAAGGATGTGGAAAATCAAGGTGGGCTATTGTTTGGTCCAATTAAAAATCCTCCATAGAACGTACTACAATGCTATATTGGGAAGACGGGAAGCGCGCTGTGCCTATAGAAGTATAGGCTGGAAGGCAAACTTAGGCACACGATGTGGCTCTGCCCGAAAGCTGTGCCTCTATTGGGAGGCAGTCACCAAATCGTTGAAGGAGGCCATTGGGGTACAATGGTAGTAAAGTGGGATATTGCTCAGAAATGGGGCAGCAGGATTCCACCCCAGTTTCAAGACTAGGGGCCTGGCAAGGAACGCTGTAAACTTGTGGAGAGAGAGGTATATAAAAGGAGAGTTTGCCTGCGGAAGTTTGAGAAAATCTGGGGAAGATGAAGTTCGGACAATGTGCACTAGGGCTGGTTGGAAGGGGGGCGGGGGCATGCCTGTCAGGACAGGGGTGAAATTCAGCATGATTCAAGCAATCAGAGGATCAGGAGGAGGCACACATTCAACTGATGTGGGAGAAGAGGATCATAAACGGCACACCCCATGACAGGAACAGCAGAGATTTACTGGGGTTGGCTTTGCCCTTTATCAGTCGCTGCAGGTACAAGGTCCAATCGGTTTGCTGTGTATTTGTGTTATCACATGTTTGTACTGTTTTCTTGTTACTAAAAGATATTTAAAAAAATAATGGGACAATCTCATGCCTCTACCCATTATGGTCAATACTGCATCAATCTAATAGGTAACCATCATCTCCTCAAGAAAAATATCCCTTCCTGTACTCCAGGGCTAATCACTTACCTTTAAAGTTGAACCGAAGCATTGTAGTACCTAGATATTGACTGCTGTAACTCAGATTTTTATGCAAGTTCCTATATGTTACAACTCTCATTGGTTCAAACTTTTCTTTGTGAGTTTTATAACAGAACTCGTCTCACATTGTTTGCTGTAACTCACTGAGAATTCCCCTTATGCCCATTTACCCGTAAGATCTTTTCCAGTTCACTAATGCTGTCATTAATACCAGGGTAAATACTGTAATGTACCCACAACTCTCACGCGACATCAGTTTTGCTTTTTTACTCTCTGATCATAATGTTAGCTGAGGGTAAACTCCTATTACCAACTATTGTTAAAACTGTTCATGGTGGGATATGCTTCCTTTGAAATGGGTTTTTAATATTAGTTTTATTTTCTGTTTCTTCTATCCTTTCTTTCTCCTTCCCCCACTATCATCTTTCTCTTCCCAACTCCCTTTCACACTACCCAGGAGGACTTCCTCCCTTCCCCTCCCTCACAGTGTGGGCATCTCTCTCTCTCCTTCTAACAATCTTGCTTACATGACATTTTACATACACTACTATCAGCCTCCCTAAATACATAATCTAAAGATCTTATTCCTTAATGTGAAAGGATTAAACCACTCAACCAAGTACCAAAAAACCCTAGACTATCTATACAAATTGAAAGGAGACATAATACTCCTACAAGAAACAAATGTTGACCTTAAAGAAGCCTTTTTTACTACGCAAAAACTGGGTGAGCGATCTGACGTGCCCTGGCCAATAAGAAAAAAACAGTGTCATTACACTCCTTTCGAAAACCTTCAGACTACATATCATTTCCTCTGAAATGGACGCAGGAGGTAGATGGCTCCGGACTAGATTGTAAAAAGATGATACTGAATTTTATTTAGGAAATATATACAGCCCTAACAATGATCACACTGACTTCTGGATTCAACTTAACAAAATAATTTCACTCATTCCCACAAAATCTAGAATAACTTTAGGTGGGAATTTTAACCTGCCAGGAGACGGAACCCTCAACAGAAACTCCAGTTGTACCTTCAGACCCAACAGATCCCATAAACAAATTCTTAACCTATGCTACAGCTATAGACTGAAGGATATGTGGAGACGAGTAAAACCCACCAGTAAGGACTATACATTCTTTTCCTATCCTCACAATTTATTCTCACGTATCGACTACATCTTGGTGTACGGGTCACATGTACCGAATGCCACAGCCCATTCTCTAGAACCAATCCTTATCTCTGACCATGCTTGCATCTCAATCTCATATGACATTACACAATCAGTTGCTAAATAAAAATCCTGGAGAATGAATAATCTCCTTACCAAAGACCACACACTCAAAGAAGCAAACACGAAACCATACATTAGCTAGATTATAACAGAAACTCAAGCCCACGCCCCCAAATAATTTGGGATGCCGTTAAGGCTACCATTGGAGGCCACATGATCAAACTTATGTCTAGAAAAAACAAACAGTACAATCTACAGTTAGAGAACCTAGAACAGGAAATCAAAATTCTCGAGGGAAAGTAAAACATAACTCAGACAGAACACAACTCACTCATTTGATAAAAATAAAATATGAATATCATAAAATCTTAAGTAATAAAGTATATCTCATCGTCAACAGACATAAAAGTATCTCATTCTGTGGTCGCAATAAGTCTGGTAAATTACAAACATCTTTTCTCAAACTACCTGCGCCCGAAAATAAACTCTATTATTAACGACCAAGGATCTAACTCCACAAAAGAAGAAGATATTCTTGCCTCCTTTGATCGGTTTTATCAGAATCTATACTCTAAAAGCAATCGCACCCCATTAAAAGCATGCCTACAATACCTCAATAAACTTACTATATCTAAAATAGATGACACAATCAAAGTCTCACTCGATGAACCAATCTCTCAAGTAGAAATTGAAAAGGCTATAAAATCCCTCAAAACAGGTAGAGCTTGATAGGGGCGTGGCCTGGCGAGCCAGTATGGCGGACGCTAGTTAAGAGCGTTCTGTGCAGTCAGGCCGATATATCCGCCTTCACTCTGGCCACGGGTGCTCTCATCCACCATCCATGCACCTGGAGGAGTCCGGTGCCGACATTGCCCACCTGTGAAGGTTGCAGCCCTGTGGGGGCTGGCAACTGACGGTTAGACGGCCCTTGGCCATGTGGGCCTACAACGCGCTGGTTAGCGATCCACTGCGAGGTCCGGGTGGAAGTGGCGGCCCCGGGCGAGGTCGTCACCGGAGGGCCTGGTCGTTGCATCTGACGAGGTGTCGGCCCGGCATCACTGCCACGCCCGTGCTGTTCGCTGCCCCGGGTGAGACGTTACCTACGGGGCAGCAAGGAAGGATTTCCAGGGCCGACAAGGGGGTCAGGACGGGGCCGCAGGGGCCACCAGAGCAGGACCCACCGTGCGGTCTGCTAATCGCCCGGCGGGCAGTGATCTGGAATCCACGGAGTGAGATCGGGCTGGGGCTGGAGCCGTCAGGGGCTGCGCCTCGCGGTGCTGGCAGCGGGACTGGGCGTGGCACCTGCTCCGCGCAAAAGACTTCACTGGGCCGCAGACGGCCAAGGAGGAACCCGGACCACAACAAGGTAGGCCCACTCCAGTGCACAGTGATTTGCTGTTGCTGCAGAGGGCCAAAGCTGGCAGGCCTGTGTGCGACTATGTGGCTGGGCATGAGGCCCTCTGACTGAGACTGGTAGGGACGCTGAGGTCCGTCCTGAGACCAATAGAACTGAGGTCAGAAGGCAGGGCCTCGTGTGGATCAACCCAGATCCCCGGGGAGAAGAGTCGGGGACAAAGGGCCCCCCCACATTAGCCTGGTGGGTGCGCTGCGGGCTGGAGGTCCGGTGCGCCAGATCCCATTAGGGGGTCTGAGGTGAGGCCGTTCCTAGGGCGGTTGAAGCGGCTGGGCAAGGCCCCAGTGCGGCTTGCGTCTCACGACTGGTCTGATCCGTGAGGCCGGCTCGTGGCACATAGCACTCAGGGGTGCTGCTGAGTGAGGTAGTGGCCCCGAAGGGTGGTGCCGGAGAGACTGTAGACTTAGCCATGTGAGGGCCAAGGGCGAGGCACCATCACTGGTTCAGCCTGAGGGGACCCTACCAACATCATCATGACAAAGGATAAACCAACCGCCTCACAGACAAAGCAGAGCACTATGGACCACTACACAAATGCAAATATGGGTGCTACAGGTGGAGCTGACGCTGCCGGGCAGGTCCCGCAACCACAGGACGCGCTTGGTGCTAAGATCGGGGTGGTTGGGTCAGAAGTCTCCTTACTCCGACAAGACCTAGGTAAGGCAGTGGCCCGTATAACAGAGGTGGAGAACAGGGTGTCGACGGTTGAAGACTGTGGCGTAGCTTCAGCAGAAAGTTAATACCTTGACAGTAGGCATGCAAGTACTAGCAGCGCATGGAGGGCACGGAAGGCCACGCCCATCATAACAAACTGTGATTTGTGGGGCTTCCAGGGGGGTGTGAAGGTGTATCGATGGAGGAGTTCCTGTCACAATGGCTGCGTTCTATCATGCCCGAGGGGTCCCTGTGCTTCGTGGTTGAATTGGCTCACCGGACTCTTGTGAAGAAGCCCCTCTCCTAGGCGCCAGACTTCGGCCACTGATCACTAAGTTGCTGAAGTATTTGGACAGGGACGCCATCCTTAAATTTGCCCGGGGCCAAGAAAAGTTGACACAAGACTCGCATACAATTATGATTTTCCCGGACTACACCAGATTGGTTCAGCAACAGCACCAATGCTTTGTGGCGGCAAAGAAAAGATTGCGCTAACTGAACATTCAATACATGCTTTTATACCCTGCACGAATGCGGGTCATATACAAATCGCAGTCTTTATTCTTCAATACCCCCCAAAGCGGTCTTTCAATGGACAGATGAAACAGTGCGCCCCCGGCCGCACACACTGCCTCTACTGGAGTCTGACTCCTCCCAGGGTGACCGACGAAGCTGCTCAAAAAAGTCTACGTTGAAACGTCAGCACCGTTCTCGCTCTAATTGGCAAGCTCAACCACAGGGAGACGGTACACAACATGGATAAGATCTTGGATGACTGTGCTGGCTCTGGATGCCTTGGCCCTGTGCCTGGGCCATGACTCCGCATTGTCTTACCCCTGTGGGGTTTCCTTGGAAGTGCGTTTCTGAAGTTTCCAGAGACACATGTTTTGGGGTGTTGGAAGTTTGGGGCTCCATTGGCATGTGGTTCCCCTGGGCTCCCATTGAGGTTCCACGAGGGCCCCCTGCGCGACAAATACTTCTTGTTCGATGAGGTATTGGGTGGAAGGGGGTTTTGTTATCTATTGGTGTTTGTTATGTTCTCCCTGGGCACAGACACGGATACACTATGACCCACAGACACTCTGGCTCCACATGGTTTACTCCCTAAACATAGATGGCCGAGCACACATATGGTGATGTGGCCGGGACGGTCCGCGTCATGAGTTGGAATGTAAGGGGTCTCCTAGACATAATAAAACGGGGCGCAGTATTGCGACAGGCCAAAAGGCTCGAGATAGACATATTGCTGATCCAAGATGATGGGCTCAAAAGTGCCATGCTTGGCAGGGTTCGGGTTTGATCAGGCTTTCCACTCCGGGTTTGTTCGGGGTTTCCGGGGAACAGCAATTCTCATTCACTAAAGTGTGGACGGACCCGTGGGAGGTATACCATAGTGACGGGGCTACTGCATGGGGAGACGTTGACCCTCCCCTCCTCTGGGCCCAACATTTGTGGACATGATCATATAATTTTGGGGGGAGCTCCCGGCCGGGCTATCGGTGAGGGGGTGGGGTTGAACTGTTGTGATGGTATGGGGGGAGGGGGGAAGGACAGATGGCGTACGGCCGGACCCATTCAGATCTCCAGCGATTCCAAGCTGTGCCTAATTTGGCGTCCTCCTTTGGGTGGATGGCCCATCACCCTGCGGAGCTTGCCTATACCTTCTTCTCAGCGGTTCTTGGGTCCTTCTCTAGATTAGACTCTCTCTTTCTCCCCAGTCCCTACATCCACCGTGTCAGATCACTCTCCTGTGGCCCTCGCGCTTCATATTGGTCCCCACAGGTTCTCGTTCCGATGGCATATGTCACCCTGGCATTTAAATAACCCTGCGTATAGATCGACGTGGCATCGGTCACTCACTGAATACCTTTCCTTTAACAAGGATACAACTTCCTCTGGAGTGGTTTTATGAGAAGCCATGAAGTCCACATTACATGGGGTAGACATTAGGTTTTGTGACGGGGAGCAGCACCGTAGAACCGAGAGGGTGGTAGAGTTAGAAACCCAGCTACGGGCCCTAGAAGATGAGGTCAGGGGAGGTGGAGGGGCACAAGTCTGGCGCAAACTACACTTTTCTCAGTTGCAGCAGTTGCTTCTAGACGAGTCTTGGACGGCTTGGCAGGCGGCGCAAAATCAGATATACCAATGGGTTGACAAGTCTAGCAAAATTCTCCACCGCCTATATCAGATCGCGCAGAGGTCAGCGCCGGTAACGGTTATCAGCGATGCGGCTGGCCAGCTGCGTTGCGGTCCTCGGGAGGTGGCTCAGGCATTTGCGGAATACTATGGGACCCCCACAACCAAATTGTTGATTTTGTATGCACCCTGCCTCCCAGGTCTGTGTCGGATTCTGTGCGCAAGAAACTTGATGAACCGATCACAGTGGAGGAGCTGACAGGGGCACTGGCGAGTCTTCGCCCGGGTCGGGCTCCTAGACCAAACGGGTTTCCATGCGAATTTTTGAAGGCCCACATGCCCCAGTTAGGAATGCACTTGCTGAGGGCACTACAGGAGGCCACTGACATGCAGAAATAGTGGCTTTCCACAAACCGGGTCGAGTCTCCCCCCTCCCCCCCGAGGACCCGCCTTCATATCGACCGATCTCGTTATTAAATGTTGAAGTTAAATTGTCAGGCAAAGTACTGGCCGATCGCCTTCTACAACATATAACTGACCTGGTTCAGCCGGATCAGGCCGGCTTCATGCCGCAATGGTCCACCCATCATAATATTAGATGGGAAAATAATGCACTGGTCAACGCGCCAGACCTGGGGAAACCAGCGGCCATCTTATTAGCCGACATAGATAAAGCCTTCGACTTGATTAGCTGGGAATACCTCTTTATCCTTCTGCAAGCCCTCAACTTTGGCCCACGCTTCCTCACTTATATTCGTCTACTAAATATGGATTTGTCACCATCGGTCCATGTGGCCGGTGAGGTATCTGATCAGTTTCCCGTATGCAGAGGCACCAGACGTGTGTCCGCTGTCCCCCTTATTATTTGAGCTCGCTGTTGAGCCACTGGCCGCATGGGTGAGGTGTGACCCCCTGGTGTGGGGGTTTGGACTGTCAAGATATCTGACAGAATCGCCCTAAACACGGACAACATTCTGTTTTTTCTTACCGACCCAGCGTTCTCTGGTTCACGGATTCTGCAGATCTTGCGGGTCTTTAGGGAGACTTCAGGGCTGTATATGAACCTGACAAAGTCGATAATATTCCAGGTTTGCGGGATCCAGGGGAGATCGGCATGGGTCTCACAACTAACCCGAACTGTTGAGGGCTTTCAATATTTGGGGTCTACATCTCTTCTGACCTGGCTATCTCGTGGCAGCACAACATTGGTCCTTTGCTGTCTCGAGTTCGAGAACAAGTGAAAGCATGGCCCCCCCCAGCCCTTGTCGCTGCTGGGTCGTTCCGCCATCTTCAAGATGGCGTCCTTACCACAACTGCTGTATAGGCTCCAAAACTAGCCATACAACATCCCAGATTCATGGTTCTGACAAGTGAATACAGTCCTCAACTACTTCCTGTGGGGGGGGTGGTGCGATTCGATTGGCTCTTCGTACCTGTGTCCAATCCACTTTTTGTGGAGGAATTGCAGCAGCAGATGTACATTCCTTCTATACCGCTTCTCACTCCTTAGTATCAACAGCGGTCAGGCTGATCCCGCATATGCCTTAGAGAGATGGGCAATGGTCGCCTGGTCGGTCCTGGATTTCCTTTACAGTTGGGCGGCCGCCAGGGTGGTCATTCAACTGTGGCGGCAGACTGCTTGTCGCATGGGTTGGGGGGGGGCGAGGTCGATTGACAAGGGACACCCCGTTATGGCATGGGACTGTCCTGCATCAAGTGGCCGATTTGCCGGGGCTCCAAGAGTTGGATCTCATGGGCCCGTCCACATTGAGAGACGTCATGAAAGGTACCTTATTGAAGTCATTCCAATGCCTGCAAGAGGAATACCAGCTACATCGTAGTCAATTCTACAAATAAATACAATTCAGACATGCCTTGTCTACCTATATTCAGGGTCTAGCGGACCTGTCGGAGTTTAACCCATTGGAGGGTAGGTTGCCGCTGGCAGAAATAGGCTCCCACAAGATTCAACAAATATATCAAACTTTAGTAACACACATCCTTACTACTTTGCCGACGCTGCGGACGGCTTGGGAGTGAGATGTTGAGGACCTGAATGACGATGACTCGACTGAGGCCCTGGCGGCCCCCCTGGGGAGCAGCAATATTGTTGCGCTATCACCTGACCCATTTCAAATATCTACATAGAGCCTACTTCACCAGTTACCGCTTATGGTGGATAGGAGTGATACCCTCCCCCGCATGCATCCTCTGTGATGCTGCAGAGGGTACCTTTTTACACACAGTGTGGAGCTGCACAGCATTACAACCCTTTTGGTGTGGGGCGACCTCTTCCTTGGCCCGAGGATTAGCTTGGTAAATCCCTCTTGTACCTAAACTGGTCCTCCTTCATAGCACAGAGGAGATTGGAGGGAACCGATATAAACAGCATCTCCTGTTTCTGGGGCAAACATTGGCCAAGCACGACATCGCCCAGCACTGGAAGGCGGCATCCCCACCCTCGGTGGGGGCGGCGGGTGGAAGGCAGCCATGGACAGATGTATGGGGATAGAGGTTGCAGTCTTCCAGGCAAGAGGCTGCCCCCAGAAGCATGGGAAAATTTGGAGACGGTGGGCGGATTACCGGAGTATTCTGCAACCCCCTGTTCGATCTGCTGAAGCTATTATTGAGGGGGAGATACAATCGTATGGCTCTGAGAAACAGTAGAAGACCCACATCGGGGAGATATATGAAGCCATGGGTATCACTACTGACCAGGGTTCAAGGGGGTGGGGTTCTGTTTGTGCATGTTTTATGGGGTTATGTTACACTGGGATCATGGAGGCCTGCTGTGTTGATGTTTATACATTTATGCGAAGGTCTTCCAGGCCTTGATGTACTCAAAACTTAAATTAAATTTGTTTATAAAAAAAAAAAAAGGGAGAGCTCTAGGCCCCAATGGCTTCCCAGCCACTTTCTATCACACATTGGGCTTAGATCTAATTCATCCCCTTAAAGACCTCTTCACGCATTTTGCAAATTCTGGTGCAGTTAAAGGAATGGAATTGGAGGCTAGCATTATTGTCATCCCAAAAGATGGTAAAGATCACTCAGACCCTAAAAACTACTGCCCAAGCTCACTAATAAATACAAACTGCAAAATATATGCCAAAATTCTCACCCATATGGTGGAGCCTGTCCTTAAAACAATTATATATCCCTCTCAAACCACTTCCATTAAAGGTATATTCATCACAGACAATATTAGAACATTTAGCCATGCTATAGAGGCGACACACACTGTCACACAACCGGCTTGAGCAATAGCATTGGCCGCTGAAAAGACCTTTAATGAGGTCTCTTGGTCTTTCCTGCACGCTGCCTTTATGGCTTTTAACCTGGGTCCAAACTTCATCAAAATACCACTTGCTCTATACAATGACCCTAAAGCCAATACTAACATTAATAGGAACATTTCAAACAGCTTCAGTGTATAGCAAGGCAAAAGACAGGGTTGCCTTCTTTGTCTATTAGTATTTCTGCTATCTATGGAATCTTTACCCATCAGCATTAGAGAAAATGTTACAATTCTGGGAATCCCTTTTGCTGCCGGCCCACAAAAAGTTGGGGCATACGCGGATGATATAATTTTCACAGACCAAGCAGAAATGGCCATAGCTAACGTCATATCTACAATTAATGATTACACTGAAGTAATTGGTTACACCCTCAGTAAGGAAAAAACAGCAATTCTACCCCTCAATGTCCACTGCAATAGCTCAAATATTGGAACACTGGCCTTAAATGGGTACAAAAAGGTTTAAAATACTTCAGGATATGGTACAGTCTGGACCTAAAAGAGTCATTTGACCACAACAAAAAGGTGACCTTATCGAACATTAAAGACCTCCTAGAAAAATGGATGTTTAGATTAATTACATGGTGGGGTCGGAATTGAGACGATCAATATGACGATCTCTCCACTCATTAACTTCTTAATAAGTATATCCCCTATTCCTTTATCCGATGGCTTGTTCAAAGAGATCAATCACCTCCTTAACGACTTTCTCTAGTGCTCTAAAAAGCCAAGACTACTCAAAAACATTGAGCGGCCTAAAACATCCAGACTATCAAAGATATCAAACGGAGTACTTAGCAAGACAGGTACTTTTCTGTTTTAACTCGCTGTCTACTCTCTCACCAACCTGGCTCATAATTGAGCAAACTCTTGTACTCCCACTTATCCTTACCTCCATAATGAGAACCAAAAACATAGTAGCAAATCATCATTCTTTCTGGTATCTCAAAAGCCTTCCCAAAAAATTGATAATAAAGTGAAAAAAATGAGATACTCCACTCTGGCCTCTTTATGGCATAATAATAACATCAAAGAGGATGTAGAAACTATGTACTGTGA
Organism: Calotriton arnoldi; assembly: GCA_963921515.1. Taxonomy (NCBI): domain Eukaryota; kingdom Metazoa; phylum Chordata; class Amphibia; order Caudata; family Salamandridae; genus Calotriton; species Calotriton arnoldi. The sequence goes on along the minus strand of CAWUFW010000644.1, from coordinate 3,267,886 downwards.
AGACTGGGCAAAGAAAGGAATCCTCCACATCAAAGACCTAGGTACTACCTCAGACCCCCTACCCTTCTCCCACATTAAATGCAAATTCAATCTTGAAAACACAGATTTTTATAAATTTCTGAAAATTAAAGCCACTCTCTCTAAACATAAACCCCCAACATCATCGGACCTCCCAAATCTTCTGGCTAAATTGTTCAAAGGCCATCACATAGCTTCCAAACGTTATTCCATTTTATCACTCAAATCATCTGCCCCTGACCAGACCAATCCAAGAAAAATGGGAATCCATCTTCGACAATATATTTGACTTCCTCCATAGTAACCTAAACTGGCCTTCCATATGGTCCAACTTGCAGACCAATAAGGCACACTTTCTCTGGCACAATGCAAGCTCTGGACTGCATACATTTCTCACTGGACTCTCTCCAAACTCTTCAAACTTGGCTTCAGGGAAACAGATAGATGCTGGAGATGCGAATTGAATCAAGAGGCCTACAACATATGCTCCTCTACTGTAGATTCGATTCTCTAACAAGTTCTTGACTGAGATGATCTCACGGATTCTACATACTAGATGGTCCCCCGACCTAGCATTGATTGCTCTAGGATCTCCCCCCCCCTCCCAAAATCACCCATACTCTAAACAAAGAGAAATTTCTCCACTTAGATATACTAGTATTGATTGGCCTCAAATCCATTCTATCAGAATGGAACGACTTATCCAAATTAGAAAACCATACTTGGTAGGCGTGGACTCAATTTACCAGAGGAGCTGACAACTCCTGAAACACCTTTATGAACTCACCTCAGAGAAAAAGCAAAAAATCTGGGAAAAACTAGCTAAATATGCTTCTGACCTCATTTATTTTTACAAGTGGTTCTTTATTGACATTTTCCATTTCAGACATACATACAGTACTAGCATGTCAAGTGGGGAATACCCAGACTCCGAGTTGCTCAGAGGTAACAATCCACATACAACTTGGGGGTTCCATTGGTAGCTTCAACAACAATATAACTATACTCTTTTTCTGGCGTTGGATATATCCTGTGCCCCCGTGTAGTGCACGTCCCCCTAGAGCGGATCTAATGTCTTCATGCATCAATCGTCCAGAACCCTGTGTAGTGAGAGTGTAAAAGACCACCAAACTGGGGCATGAACTAGTAAACCATGTGTCTATGGAGGCAAATGAGCATCATCTGAAGTTTGAATGGCCATGTGTCGTATACTATGTAGCTATGTGGAGGGACCGGGGGTGGGATATAATGGCCAGCCCTAGATGTTGAGTTTGCATCTTCAGACCTAGGTCAAGAGGGGGGAGTGGGAAGGGGGAGTCAGGGGCAGTAGGTGGCAAGGATCAGAGGACGGACGCTGCAGGTATGTAGTAAGTGGACGAGACTACCAGTCTATGGTATACTTTTCCTATGTGTCAAAGAGGCCATGGAGTCCCTCATCTGTCTTAGCTGTCAATGTTTCCAGGCATGTGTCCTAGGCATCCCACTGCAGGGGGAGCCTGTAATGTTCTCCCCAAGAAGGAGATTGAGAGGGTGCCTTAGAATTGGTGTGCATGTTAAGAGAGGTGTGCAGTGTTTTCAATGGTGAATTGGAAGAGGGTGAGTGGAGGAAATGCTTAGAGAACAGCATAGCTTTAACTAGTGTCATGGACTGTGTTTCAAAGGTTTGACCTCCCATGAAAGGCTTGGACAATGATATTGCACCTACTGGACAAATATCTAGTGAACTGTCACGTCATGATGGATTTTGGGGCATACAGGTTTGTTGGCTCAAGGTGTAAGGTCAAAAGTGTCTCTCTCCCACAATGGCCACACTGAGATTAGTGTAAAGAAGAGGAGAGTGAGGCTACATTTTTGGTAGGGTAGAAAAGGCTGTGGACGGGTATGCCAGAGATTCTAACCAATGTGTGCTCAGTGATAAAACTTGGATATCCAATCTCACACCAGCCATACGTGCTGAAACATCAATGTTTGCCCTGGAATCCACTGGTTTTTGATATATCAAATTCTTTTTTAGTGTTAGGAGATACACCTATTTGCATTGGTACTTGTATATTACATGTCAAAGTGGCCAGAGGTGAAATTTATAGAGAGTGTCAATATATGCAGTGTGATTGAGCTCCTTCAAGAAGTATTTGGATGATGTTATCTCAGTGTGCTAGTGACTGACAATGGTACCCAATTGGTATATGAGGAAATTATTTTTAAAGGCACTGGTATCTAGCATGTGTGGGGCAGTTATGTACCATCCCAGAAGCAATAAGTTAGTAGAGCGCATCAATAGAATCACTAAAGATCAGTGGCAGCAAGCCTCAAATAACAGGGTAGAGTGTAAGAGTTGAACAGAAATGGAATAGAGAATGGATGGGACATGGAGAAGTGGATTTGCTCATGCTAGGCAATGTGGTGGACATAAGAGAAGATGTCTATGGCGTGAGCATACTGGTGTTTGGAACATAGTCCCAGGAAGAGTTAACAGATGGATGGATAAATGGAGAGGAGCTAAGAGGGATGGACTGAGAGCATGGAAGGTTGAAAAAGACTGATGGATGACAAATCGATCGATAGATGCGGAAAACACTGGATGGATGAATAGATAAAGAGAAGGATGGACAGGAAGAAGATTGGATTGGGAAAACTTTGGAGAGAAGGGTGGATGTGTGGAGGACAGGAAGCATTTAGAGAAGGATGATTGGAGGCAGGAATAGAGATGGATAGAGAGAAGGAAGGAAGGAAGGAAGAATGGAAAGATGGATTGGGATGAGCGACAGAGCAGGAAGGATGGTGAAAAGAATGAAGGAAGGATGAGTGGAGAGAAGAAAGGCAAGATGTATGGTGAAGAGAAGGAAAGGCGAATGAATGGTTAGAAGGAAGTAAAGATATATGCTTGTATGAATAGATGGGAGAATGGAGAGACCGATGGATGCTGGAAAGGGGAGAAAAGAGATCAATGAATGGAGAGAAAGAAGAAACATGGATGGATGAAGAGATGAAAGGAAGTAAGGAAAAAAGAGGAAGGATGGCAGAAGTATGGAAAGATGGATAAAAACAGAAAAAAGGAGAGATGGACAGTCGGAAAAAAGAAGGATGGATGAACTGATTGAGGAGTGGTCACGGAAGCCAGTGCTTTATGCATTTATTTCATGAGTAACCATACAGAAATACCTAGAAAGCATATACCTTTTTGGTCAAATTCTTTGAAAACTGAGGTGTAACATTTGTAACCATTTGACCACATAGTTTTCAAAATTTCTTTGGGGGTGTAAACACCTCAATGAGTGCTATGCTATAAGCCTCGCTCATTCACTACCATTTGGGATATGGTTTAATGTAAGGGGTATTTTATTTATCTGTCTACGTCCCTGCATAATCACGCCTTCAACTGGTGTCCTGCTTCAGGGCTGAGAACTGTAGATTATCATAGAGACTTGGAGAGTGATGAAAAGACAGTGTAGGAGCACAAATAAGTTGGTAGGGTCTAAAGGGGAACCCCCCCCCCCTAAGTGAAACAATGACCAAAGTCTACCTGGATATCAACAAACAAAGGTGGCTGTGGTATGCAAGAAGCAGCAGGGACAGTGTAGACACGATGAGGTGGCAGGGGATAGATGAGAAAGAGCAGGAGAGCACAGACAAAACATTACATATAACAGCCAACACATTATGTTTTCTGCCACAACTGAAAAAAGGAGCAGCAAACAAGGGGATTGGAAGGAATCTAAATAAGGAGGCAGTTCGGGAAAAATAAATCAGTAGTGGTACCATGGCCACTACACCTACAGCACACTGGCTGCCAGGCTGCCATGGAGAAGAGGTAGCGCAGACACCAGGGAGTAGTGGAAGTGAGGAATAATCCCAGAGAAAGAGTAGTTATGGCTACAGGTGGCCGCACAAGTGCTAGTCTTATATGGTTATATTAATAGGCACTCACCCTCTAATGGTCAAACTACTCTAAAACCATTGATACATTTAAACAGAAATAAAACACAAAAGGGAGTGCCTCAAGAGTCCAACAATTGTATTATAGTGCTTGTTCTCTTTTTTTCTTTCCTCCTTTCACAATAAACACATAGTTCAATGGTGTCAATCCCAATATACTCTTCTCCAATACCAAAATAACGTGGGAGCTGTTGTGTGAAGTCTCAAAAACAGTTCTATTTATTAATCTTCAATACATCAATGAAACAGCCCGGCCAACGCGTTTCATCCTAGGAGAGGACTTCATCAGGGTTTCTGTATTTCTTTGCAGTAGTATCAGATCAAAGTCTGAGTGCAAGGTGAATCAGTTCTCCCAGATAATTCGGTCTGGACTTACTGAACCCAATGGGGTGTGAATATTAAGCTACATTACCTTTCTCTGGCCTTCTGTTATTGCCCTACAATACTAAAGGAGCAATATGAGTGTTCGAAGAATTTATGTGAGAACTGATTCACCTTACACTTAGACTTCGATGTGATACTGCTGCAAAGAAATACAGAGACCCTGATGAAGTCCTCTTAGAGGACGAACCGCGTTGACCAGGCTGTTTCATTGATGTATTGAAGATTAATAAAGAGACCTGTTTTTGATAATTCACACAACAGCTGCCACGTTATTTCGGCATTGGAGAAAAGTATATTGGGATTGACACCATTGAACTATGTCTTTATCGTGAAAGGAGGAAAGAAAAAAAGAGAACAAGCTCTAGAATACAATTTTTGGACTCTTGAGGCACTCCCTTTTGTGTTTTTTCTCAGTAGTTGAAGTGGGGTTACATGGGTGCGGGGTATGGCTCCAGCTTATGCTATGGTTCTAGTTCTCTATAAAGCATCCTTCTCAGCTTTATACCAGTCTCTCATAGACCTACAGAATCGCGAAACCTAGCACCAAAAAGATACCTGCCAAGCCTCCCGATTCAGGCGGGAGACTACCGATGTCAAGGCTAGTCTCCCGCCTCCCGATTTTTACATGCAGAAACCCGATTCAGAGTTGTGTAAAACTGCCAAAAATAAAATGTTGATGCTTGTCACGCATGCTCCAAGCTCCCCCTCGATGTAATTACCTCTGACATCAAAGGTTAACACTTTGTTCTTAATTCTTGGAGGACGGGATTAGAGCATGTGACAGGCCTCTACATTTTATTTTTGGCAATTTCACACAGCACAAGCAAAAACAGAGTTTTGAACTCGATGTTATTAAAATGGCAAACATGAAATGCTGATTGTCACCATACATACCAATAGAACCGATTCGGGCTTCAATACAAGTCAGTAGGGAAAATACATTCTCCTGACTTTTTTTTTTTTTTTTAAACCTCCCACTTGCCTGCTCTAAAATGTTGGCATGTATACAAAAAAAAGCATCAGCCCAACAAAGGTATCTTCTTGAAAGACGGTACGTTTTATCTCTTTATATTTTATTTATTTCCTCACATGGCAAACACAATATTGCTACTATTTTCTTAATTCTGGCAGGCAGAGAAGAAAACAAGATCTAGCAGTGTTTTCACAGTAATCCGTTTGGCCTCAAACATATTTCAATTATTCAAAATGTTCTTGTGGGTAGCTCAGTCTGAGCAAATTAAGTTCATCGATAAGAAATACCGTGCTCGTGGCCATCTGTACACCCGATGTAGCAATTTTATTGTAGCCACTCCACAACGGTACCTTTGGAAGGAAACATTCCAGAAACAGGAACTGGAAACCTCAGCCTTTGCATTTCCGGACAGGGCAGAAAAAAACCTTTGATTCATAATCTATAGCATTAGTGCCTCATTTCATTCGGGTTATTAGGATGCGCTGAATTCAGAAAGGCAAAAATTGCTGTTTTCAATCACAACATTAATTCAATCAATATTTCAAAAAACCTATTAAGGGACAATTAAGCGCACCACGAACAAAGCGTGAATCATCCGCAGGGACCTTCAAGTTGGCTCTAGGTCCCCTATTCTACAAGGCCATCTGGTAAATTAAATCATTAGCGACAAGTGAAGTACCACTTAAGGGCAGACTTCAAGTGGCGCTGCCAACTCCAAATAAAAGGGCATTCAGCAACGATCAGCACATGAATTAGCAAGCATGGAGTGCATGAACAGAAACGGGTTCATTCAATGAAAAGGCAAAGCTCCCTGGGAGAGATCAAACCATGGGTTAGGAGGTCTACAGAAAGCTTTTAGACCGAGCGGCTTCATAAGCAATGCGTACCGCATGCATGGATTTCAGAAAGGGCTTTAATGTGAATACATGCAGTTTAAGTGCCTGCTGAGATCAAACCACCACTACCCTGCTGCTTGGTGAAAGTGCCCAGGGAAAAAGCAAAGCCAAATACATGATTAAACCTTGTTAACTGTACAAACCATCTGTAGTGGTTTGTTCATGGAAATAGAGGAAGGACAACTTTCACGTGGTCTTTAATCAAGAGTTATTTGATGAGGCTTCAAGGGAAGCTGCTATAAAGATTTAGGCTTTACAGTAAGTATTTGCCTTGACAATGAAATAGTGTACGTGCAATGCCACATAACACTGTAGCCTTATATATGTGTTTAATTCAGTAACCAGAAAAGAGATAAATGTCGAAGGTGAGCTGACGTCAGGAATGAAAAACCGTCAGTAACACTGCCCTCGTTCGCAACCACATCCAAAGGTTTATCCAAATCCCGAATTTCACTGCGTGACACACTCTTCAACTTAAAAACACTCACATTTAAATGTTATATATAATTTTACATAGAAAATCTTGCTTTACAGATGTTTATTTAATTTCAATTTTATATCAAATTCATTATATGTCTCATAAAATACTTTCGCAGCCTGGCTCTATATGGTAGCAAGAAAGTTGAATAATGAATGCTACACTGCTAGTATAATGCTTCAATTGGCAGTCAGAACGCACAAAGGTCATTGCATGCTCATCCAATTAAACCAGCTTATGGTGGAGGAGGACAGACTATCAAAGTGGCTATTAAAAATTGACATTATTTTGCACGAGTAAATTACCTCCGCCATTCACTTCACCAACTTTTAGATCTGTTTGTTTATTTGTTTTTATGTTATGTTTATTTTATTTATAAAGCACAAACGGCTGCAACACTCAACCTAACTGGAAGGCACCAAACATCAATGACAATACAAAGACATAAATAATATAGCAACACTAGAACAAAGATACAACATTTAGACAATAAAATCATTCATCATCAACAGAAACTGTACAATTAGATGTCGGGCTTCTGCTATGACTAGAGGCTTGCTAAACAACGGCTGTAAAATGACATGCCCCACACACTCAGTGCAGCCGATGCAACTTTAGACTGACCCCAGGGATCAAGTCAAGGTACTAGGCCAATAAATGTAAAATATGAACAATTGACATATTTTAAGGTTTCTATTGAAGTACAGACTGCCCAGTACAGGTGCCTATATGATTTAGGGCCTGATTTAGATGTTGGCGGTCTTCCCGCCAGCCTGCCATGGTGGCGGGCCTGAGTACTCTGTCAAGCTGACGGCATACCGGCCGTCATATTGAGATGTGTACGTGATACAATGAATACCGCCAAGTCGGCGGCATTCTGTGATGCCTCCACTGCCGTCGTACAGCGGGGCTCCGCCGAGCCAATTGAGATGTTCCCGTTGGGCTGGCAGGGGGCTACTGTGGTTATGGGGAGACAGGCAAGTCACATTTATTTGTTTACATAAAACATATATATATGTAGTGTAAGTGTACATATGTGTGTGTAGGATATGTGTAGTGATGTGAAAATGTACATACCTGCTGTAAACACAACCAACATACACACACCATGCAATGTATACCCACACACACCTCAAACACCTACCTTCGAATCTGTTAAAACAGGGTGCCGGTACGTTGCGGTCAGGGTGCAGCAGGACAGGGGGGACCAGGACAACGGCGAAGAGAAGGAAACCACATCCCGTACCCCCGAAAAGGTGAGCATTCACCCCCTTTCTTACCTTTCCGCTGACTCCAAGTAGGAGGGATTCCTGCTGGAATTCCTGTAGGAACAACCCAGATCCAGATCTGGAGGGCAGGAATCCTAGCTGGAGTCCCTCCGCCACATGTGGCAGCCCATCCATTGTATGGGCGGGGAACGAATTCCTGGCAGATTCGGGAGGACCGCGGCGGTCTTCTCTCCCACTGCCAGCCAACATTTAAATAGGGCGGGCGGACTGCCAGGTTGGCAGGTGGGAAGACCGCTAAAAAAGGCCACTCCGTTGCCGTCTCACCAACATCTAAATTAGGTCCTTAGTTATGGTATTCTGAAGTATGAAATTAATGACCACAGTATAAAAGTAAGTCACTGTGACCTTTGTGACTCACAATGCCGTCTGTCAGCCTGGAACATTGTTCTTCTTTATAGGTCAATGCAAATGAAACCACTGCAAGCTGGAGCAAAGTGTCAGAGAACCAGTGGACCGACGCCTTCAACACCTCCCACCCGGAAACCGCACCTAAACTAGAACAAGCTTTCAAGAACTTCACAACCTGGATCGACGGCTGCGCCATCCGAGTCCCCCCCCTCAAGCCCAGCAAATGCAAAAGATCCACCAAACAGGCCAGATGGTACGCCATGGAGTTGAAAACAGCGAAATGCTACTGCAAGGAACTAGAAAGAAAATGGCGCACCAGCAAGGAACCTGCAGACAGACCAACTTTTAAGACAGCCTTTAACCACTACCACCAGCTCCTGAAGAAAACGGAAAGGAACGCCCTGCCAGACCGCATCGACGCAAGCTCCAACCGCATTAAATAACTCTGCAACATCGTTGGAGAGTTCTCCAACCCCTCAACCACCAAAAACATCATCACCCCTTCCCAGGAACTTTGTGACACCCTGGCAGACTTTTCCCACAACAAGATGTCTATCATCTACAAGAACTTCATACCCCAGCACACCCCCTCCAACATATTCGGCCACTTCACTCCCACAGAAGCTAGCCCCTGACGCCTACTCACCACCTGGGTCCAACTGACCACACAGAACACTACAGCAATCATTAACTCTGTCCACTCCGGAGCCCCTACGGACCCCCGTCCTCACCACATTTTCAACCTCAGGAGCAAGAAGATCAGCAGCGAGATCACCACCCTCTTCAAAGCCTGCATCAACATGGCGATCTTCCTCAAAGAATAGAAACATGCAGGAATCAAATCCTTGCTATATAAATGAAGACAGTCTTTTACCTTGTTTTTGCTTTTTTGCACATCTTTATCTTCAGTCTGATGGTGTCTTGACTGCGGGTGTACATAGAGCCACTAGAGCTGGTGAGCTTGTTAGACAGGATAGCAAGCCCAGTTAGATAGCATGATACAGCTGGTTTAGAAGAGGGTGCTGGATGGAACAGAAGTCAGTGGAGTTCCATCAGGGTGGGGCTGATGTGGTTATCTTTATTCAAGCCAGGCCCTTGATGAGACATGTAGGAGAACAAGATGCATATAACGGTGATAAATGTGGAATTACAGAGGTCATGGAGATGATGCCCCATCTAGATACAAGAATAAGAGGGCTTAAATGGTAATTCTAAAGGCACTTTCTGGGAGGAATGTTTTCACTTTGTTCATAAGAGACAGCTGGAAGCAGGCTGTCCTGGTTTTCTTCCCAACATGTTCTGAGGGTGAGTTTGGTGTCCAGGGTGAATCCGAATGGCTTGGTACTAGCTGACAGAGCCAAAAATTAGTGGTTGCTTGTAGTTCTTAGTGAGCAGTACAAATTCTGTCTTGGTGGGTGATGGTGAGTAGGGGTGACAGAGCTTTGATGAAGGACAATGGTTAGGGGTCTTCTTCACAGTAGGTAACTTTAAGGAAATATGGTGAGGTCTGCAAGAGACAGAGGATTGAAGGATGAATATTGTGGGTTGTGGCGCAGGGAAGGGTGGGGGTGTCACAGGAGAAGGATGATTAGTGTTACTTGATGTGCCAACCTAGCTTATTTGTTTCATTGAGATAGAGGTTGATGGCATTGCACTCGTCTGTAGAGCATGGGATCAGTGAGTCAGGCAGGGGTAGATGCAATGTTTAGTTGTCTTAAATAGCAATCTGCTTCTGCTGGCATCTTCATTGATGGGGTCAGTATAGTACTTGGCAGTGGCTGATTTGATGAGTTGTATGCATGTTTTGTGAAAGTACTTCAGTAGTCTGAAGTCTTTGATGGTTCCTTTTTATTTAATTCTTTTCTTGTCTTTTGGAAGGAGCGTTTGTTGTCAGTAGGGTCTTTAGAAACCAGGGAGCTGAAGGATTTGGCTTGCACAGTGTGTTTTAGTTGGAGCAAAGGTGTTCATATGAGTTTTCAGAAATGCGCTGATGTCACTTATAAGAATACTGAGGTAGCATTTGGAGGCGGCAGGAAAAGAGAGAAGTTCAAACTTTAGGTTATTGATGGATACGTCTTTGAAGGATCTAACAGGTTTTGCTCTCCTTTAGGTCATCCTCTGTGTGCTGACAGGATACTGAGCAGGATGAAGTGGATCGCAAAATGATCAGACGTTCCAGTTGTAACAATACAAGCGAATCGGATGACGGACCCAAAGGAATCGCACCTCACTAATCACTGTGCCCCTCTTTGTATTACTTTAGTCGTGCACACTTCGACACTCGTCACCCTTCAGTGTCACTGTTTCACAGATTTAGCATATAGTACATTCAATTTGAAGGTGCACCGAAAAATAAAATATCACAATCTGGTGTTGGTTTGTTCTTCAACTTTTTTATGTAATCGTTACATACACGAATCTAAGGAACTGACGAACGGTCCGCTTACCGAGGTGGCCGGTCCTATATCGGGAAAACCCACTAATCCTGGGATTCCTTATGGTCATCCATCAAACTACACTTTTGATTTTATCTCATCTAAGCCCTGACGAAGTTCCACACACTGTGAAGTGGGAACGAAACGCGTTTGCTGTCTGTTGCAAAAGAAAAATAAAGAATAAAAAAGTTGAAGAACAAACCAACACCAGATTGTGATATTTTATTTTTCGGTGCACCTTCAAATTGAATGTACTAGACGTTCCAGTTGTATAGGAGTTGGTAAATGGTGATGTCAAGAAGACAAGGTTAAGGATGTGGCCTTTGGAGTGTGGTAGTTGAATGACGCGCTGTACAAGTTGAGTGTATTAATGAGGGAGTCTTGTTTTATCATGCTTGAAATGTCTGGGATGTTGCAGTCACAGAGAAAGGTATAGTGGGTGTGTCATGAAGAAAGAAGTAGTCCGAAAACCTGTGCTTGTTCAGTCCAGTCGACCTGTAGATGGGATGGCAGAAGTGGCATATCAGGAGCTCTATGGACTTTCACTTGCTTCCCTAGGATGCAGGATTAGGAGGACTTATGGATGATAGCCAGGCATACTCCTTTTTAGGTCTCGCCTGAGCCAGCGCTTAGCGCTGCTCTGGCCGAGACATTTAGTAAGTGGGTTTTTGAAGTGCTACCAGAGAGGCTTTTGCTGGCCTCCAGCTTGCGTTCACGATGGCGTGCACGCGCGCAGCTGCCATCTGGGTGTTCTCTAATGGCTCCTCTGCGCACACTACCCCCTCCCTTCTCAGAGGCGCCATCTGGCTTTCCTCTCGCTCGGACAATCGCTTTAATGCCCCCTCCCCCACCACAGATCACGTCACCATTGCATCTACATTTGCCTGTGTTTTGTCAGCAGACAAGGAGTTTTTACATTGCTCATTTTCTTTCTTTGCATCAGAGAAGCGCAATGGTGCAAAAGGCAATGTAGCTTTTGAATTAAAGGAACAGATCACGTCACCACTGCTTCTGCATTTGCCTGTGTTTTGTCAGCAGACGAGGAGTTTTTACATTGCTCATTTTCTTTCTTTGCATCAGAGAAGAGCAATGGTGCAAAAGGCAATGTATCTTTTGAATTAAAGGAACAGATCACGTCACAACTGCATCTGCATTTGCCTGTGTTTTGTCAGCAGACGAGGAGTTTTTACATTGCTCATTTTCTTTCTTTGCATTAGAGAAGCGCAATGGTGCAAAAGGCAATGTATCTTTTGAATTAAAGGAAGCCGAAGCAGAGTCTACACATGTTCCTGTTTTACAGACACTGCGCGCACTACCCCTCCCTTCTCAGAGGCGCCATCTGGCTTTCCTCTCGCTCGGACAAGCGCTTTATTGCCCCCTCCCCCACCACACATCACGTCACCACTGCATCTGCATTTGCCTGTGTTTTGTCAGCAGACGAGGAGGCCACCACGGACGCTTACAGCAAAGAGTTAAACAGTCAACAAGCCAATACAATGGGCTAGGTTTGTCTCTGCTTAAATGCATTAATTTTAAAGTCTCGCTAAGTACATAGTCTGTGAAACATCTTCCCCTTCTCGCTCAGCCTTGCACATGCTTGTCGCTGTGCAGAAGGCAGCATAATGCATATCTATCTGTGCCTAGAGTGTAATTATCTACACAGCGGGATGTACAGATTAAATTCAAAACTCGTCTAAGCATCACTCAGCACCACCACAGCATCACTCTGCACCACCACAGCATCACTCAGCACCACCACAGCATCACTCAGCACCACCACAAAATCACTAAGCACCACCTCAACACCACTAAACACCACCTCAGCATCACCAAGCACCACCACAACACAACTCAACACCACCTCACCATCAATAAGCACCACCACCACAGGATCACTAAGTACCACAACAGCATCACTAAGCACCACCACAACACCACTCAGCACCACCACAGCATCACTAAGCACAACCTCAACACCACCTCAGCATCACTAAGCACCACAACATCACTAAAGCACCACCACAGCATCACTCAGCACCACCTCAACACAACTCAACACAGCCTCAGCATCACTAAGCACCACAACATCACTAAAGCACCACCACAGCATCACTCAGCACCACCACAGAATCACTCAGCACCACCACAGAATCACTCAGCACCACCACAACACAACTCAACACCACCTCACCATCAATAAGCACCACCACCACAGCATCACTAAGTACCACAACAGCACCACTCAGCACCACCACAGCACCACTCAGCACCACCACACCACCACCGCATCACTCAGCACCACTAAACACGACCTCAGCATCACTAAGCACCAGCACCACTAAGTACCACAACAGCATCACTAAGGACCACCACAACACCACTCAGCACCACCACAGCATCACTAAGCACCTCCTCAACACCACTCAACACCACCTCAAGCATTAGCATAGCCAATAGGTCTTCCCTTTGGGGCCTTATAAGTGTTTAACCATGCAACAGTTAATGTTGTTGCACCAAGGATATTATGCTGCATAACTAAATACTTATAAGGTCCCAAAAGCGAGACCTATTGGCTATGCCAATGCTTGTTAATGTGTGCAGTCTGCACAATGAATGCAGTAGCCTGTGGGTATAAGGATATCTAGGATGTAAGGATGATGAAGGTTGTGTTAAGCTTGTGATAAGTGGGGGGTGGCCAAGCAACATGGCCGAAAGGACGTGAGCCTCCATAGCTCCCAGTCCGCTCGCACAAGAATCCTGTAGAAATCCTGATATAACTGGTCCTGATCAAGTATAGCAGCGGCGCACAGACCCCCTGAAGGTGCGGAATCAATCCTAAGCCCAAGAGGACCGGCCACGGGCTGCGGACTCTCGGGAGTGCAGGGCTGCGCTGCGGAGCGGCGGCCTGGGAGGGGCTGAGGCCTTGAGCAGACGCCGATTGAGGAGATGTTACGGCGGCTCAGGCCACGTAGTGGGGTTGGGCTCTGCGCTCTCCCCTCCCATCCTTCCTCCTACTGTCTGGCTCCTGGGCGGAGGCCGCGGCTTGCGGCTCCGGCGCGCCTTGTGGGTCGGGCCCGGTCTGTGGTGGTCTCCTTGGCAGTGAGGTGTGGAGGCAGCAGGAGGGGGGGGATGGGAAGGGGACTCCCCGAGCCGGAATCGCCAAATGAAGAGAGCAAAGTGAGGTGGCGTCGCGGCCCGTGTCGGGGCCCGGAGGACCTCCACCGCTTGAATTCCCAGGCAGGGACTACTGCGGCGACGGTGTTGGAGGTGTGGCAATCTGGCAGCGAGGCACGGATACCGCTGCACAGAGGCCTGGGTGCATCGCAGCACTGTGGTGCGCCCGAGGCAGGAGCTGCTTATCTCCCTGCTCTGACCAAGGCAAGGTGTATTGGTGGGCCGGCAGGACTGCAGCACATCAGGGCCCAGCGCAGGGCTAAATCGAGGCAGACCCCGCCCCCCCCAGGACAAAGACAAAGTATATGGCTGGGGAAGAACACACGCTGCAGTTGACAGGAGTCCCCCCGGCTCTGTTGTGGGGGTAGAGAGTGCAGAAGAGTAACACAGGCAGAGCTTAACCTGGCTCTGGAATTGGATTAAGCTATTATCCGGCCCGGGGTGGAGTACAGCTGAAGCTACCTGTCACCACGTAATTTCAGCACAGACACTCGCTTGCACAGGGATCAAAATGGTCAAAGATAAGGCACTGAAAGCGGCTGGTGCCAATACAATTGCCCAATACACAACCCCGAGGCACCCCCCTCAACGGCTGACCAGGCAAACAGGGGGTGCGGGTCCTGAAAAAGAAAGAGGGGATCCTGAGCCTTCTAGAGCGGATCTTATGGCCGCCATTCAGGGGTCCAGGAAGGCACTGGAGGACCGCATAGAGACTGTCTCTATTGATGTCAACTTGCTACGAGCCGACCTGCGGAAAGTGGCTGACAAGGTAACGACGGGCCGAGGCAGACGTAGTGGAACTGCGAGGGGACGTAGTGACACTCAAGCAGCAAGTCGCGCAAATGACAATGGCCACGAAGGTGCTGGATCGGCGCACGGAGGATGCAGAGGGGAGAGCTAGGCGCAGCAACATCTGCGTGCTGGGAATTCCCGAAAAAGCTGAACAAGGGTCGGCCGAGCAATTCCTAGAACATTGGATCTGTACACAACTCCGGCCTAAAGGTTTGTCTGAGTTATTCATGATTGAGAGGGCCCATAGGGCTCTAGTGCCTCCCCCACCCCCGGGAGCTCAGCCCTGTGCGCTGATAGCTAAAGTGCTTAACTACCGAGACAGGGACTGCATTTTGCGAGCGGCGAGGGAACAACACAATCTTCAGTATGAAAATAATAAAGTTTCTGTGTTTCCAGATAATACAAGGCAGGTGCAGGAACTTCGGAAATCCTGTCTGGGAGTCAAATGCAGGCTACAGGAGTTAAAGTTACAGTACATGTTACTGTACGCAGCCAAATTGAAGGTTCTCGTGGTGGGGAGGGCACACTTCTTCGACTTCCCGGAAGAGGTCTGGGAGTGGCTGGAGGTGCGGGGTGATGGTCTCTCGCCTCGAGAGCCTTGTGGGCAGAAGCGTGGATCGGGATCTCGTCCGAACAAAGTCCCTCGGCAATGAACAGTGAGATCTGGAACTCAGGAATCAGCTGAACAAACTGAGCATAGGATTACCGTAGAGGAAGATGGCTCTCTGCAGATGGATGTCACTGAGGCAGTCTGTGCTATGGACGCTCCGCAGGTGGACGCTCCTCCTGAACCGGAACAGAGGATTCAAGCATTGGGCCCGACGATAGACACTGTGCCTGAAACACTAATGGAAGAGGCCTCTGAACACGGGGGGGATTAGGGGATGGAAACTAGCTTCTACAATTGCAGACTTCGCTGGTATGCAGTGATATCAAATAGTATTTTGAGGTAATGTCAATTCGCTTGGTGTGAATGCAGGGGGGGGACAGCCCGACTACGGCGGTGATTGGGTATGTATGGGAGCTCCGTGAGATACACAAGGGCAGTCAGTGTGGGGACCCCGCTTATCTGCGGTACCACAGAATTAAAGTGCATCAGCTGAAATGTAATGGGTGGGCAGACTAGGGACGTATTGTTAAGTGTTGCCCCTATTGGGCTAATTCGGATGTTGTGCACGTCCTGGCACGAGCAAGAGGTGTGCAGTATCGACTGTGATGTTTGCAGAGTATTGTCCGTGGGTGGGTGGGGGAGGGGGTTGGTTTATGGAGTGTTATAAGTTATGTTAAATCAGTGGGTTGGATGGGACAGTTGACCAGTGACCATAGTGGCAAACTTGAGGAGAGAAAGTTAAAGGGATATAATGGCATGGGAGGTAACGTTTCTTAGCTGGAATGTCAGGGGGCTAGGCACCTGCACCAAACGTCATAGAGTCCTCTCCTTCCTCAAGAGACATAAGATAACATTTGCATGTCTGCAAGAAACTCATTTGGATAATGCAGGGGCTGAGAGAGTAGCAAAAAAGTGGCGTGGACAGGTATTCCATTCCTCTTATTCTACGTATGCTAGGGGCACGCTGATAAGGGTGGCCCCGGGTACCCCATTCAGGCTTCAGTACATGGAGGCAAACGTGGGAGGTAGATATGTGCTATTGAGAGGAAAACTGGATGGCAGTGACATAGCCGTTTTAAATACTTACGCCCCGAACATGGATGAGCCGGCCTTCTATTCAGCATTGCAGGATTTCATTACGGCAGAGCTGGATGCTCCACTCATATGGTTGGGAGATTTTAATTGTATCAAAGATCCTGATCTAGACCGGCATCCCCCCAGGGCAGGCACTAAGCAGCGTATGACTAAACAATTGCAGAATGTGATGGGGAATCTGGGGTTGCGCGATGTATGGGGGATGCAACATCCAATGCAGAGGTTATACACATGCTTTACACCCACACACAACACACACAGTAGACTAGATAGAATCTTAATGAGTGAATCGTCCACCTTTCTGGCCGTAGGAATAACTCACTTAGCTCGATTCTTGTCGGACCATGCACCGGTGTGCTGTGTAATACAGTGGAATGTCAAAGAGCAGGGACCCAGTTACTGGCGAATGCCACCCGATCTCCTAGAAGATCAGGAGGGCAGTGAATCGCTTTCTCTATCACTTGACGAGTACATGTCCCTTAACTGGAACACCACGGGCAGCAGAGGTACGGAATGGGAAGCTATGAAGGCGGTGGTCCGTGAGGCAGAGATGGGGTTAACGTACAGAGTGCGGAGGTAATTGCAGCAAGAGTTGCAAGACAGCGAAGATGCACTAGCTGCACTTCAGAGAGGTTCCTACGGATAGGCTGATGCCCAAAGGCGGGAATGCACGTTGCGTGAGCAGATAACTGACACTTGGGACAGATTAGATAAGTACACTCTCACCCGATATCGGCAGCGATTACATGCGGAGGGGGACAAGTCTGGCCGCCTACTGGCCTGGATTCTGCATAGGAAACAAGCACCCCCAACCATTACTTGTTTACAGACTGAGGCGGGGGCTCGGTGCACTCTAGAGCTAAAATTTTGGAACAATTTCGGCAGCACCTGCAGAGGGTGTACATGGCGGACCCGGCTGTTAGAGGGGAATGCTATACCTCATTCCTGGAGGGGCTCAAATGAGGAAGCTCCCCTTGGAAGCTCGACAAGAATTAGAGGAGCAATTAACGGCGGAGGTTATACTAGAGGCGATACCAGAAATACCTAAAGCTAAAGCACCGGGGGGGATGGATTCCCAATTGAATTTTATCAGGCTTACTCGAAATTGGTGCAACTTCTCCTGCAGACCTTTAGTGAGGCCTTTGAGAGGGTAGTATTGCCCCCGTCTTTGCGCGAGGGAGAAATCTGTATGCTCCTAAAGCCGGGTGGAAATGGTCAGGACCCTGCGGCGTATCACCCGCTTAGAATGATATATTACTGATGTCAAAATTCTATGCAAGATATTGGCCAAGCGTCTGGGCCCGCACATGAACTATCTCGCCCATGACAACCAATGTGGGTTCATACCATGTCGCAGCACGGCCATGAACATTCGACGCTTGGTGCACATTATGAAAGAGACGCAAGATGTTATGGAGGAGACGGCTCTGATATCCATTGATCTCAAAAAAGCGTTCGATACGGTGGATTGGGGCTACCTTCAGGAAGTGCTGAGAGCGGCGGGGTTCGGAGCGCGGTTCCGTAGGTGGGTCCACATCCTTTATACGAGGCAGAGTGTTCGGGCACGGCTGGTACAGAGCAGATCGGCTAAATGGGCACTGGAGCATGGCACCTGTCAAGGATGCCCCCTTTCGCCACTGCTGTTTGCCCTGGCCATTGAGCCTATGGCGATGAGGGCCAGGAGAGATCTTCTACCATGGGGAAAAGGGCTAGGGAATGATACCCACCTAGTATCTCTTTATGCGGATGATGCGATGTTTTATGTTGCGTCTCCCAGTACAACGGCCCCCAAACTTCTGCAGCTCCTAGACGAGTTTGCTTCCTATTCAGGGTTACGACTCATTAGGCATAAGTCATTAATCTTCCCTCTGGCAGGGCTGGTAGCGAAAAATCCAGAGGATCTACCAAGGCACGGGTACGATGGGAAACCAGTCACTTTAGATATTTGGGCATGCATGTGGTGCACGGGGACACACGAGTCCTACACCTGAATTTGAATAGTCATTGAATTCCTGATGAGTTCTGTGGCATTTTGGAATACGCTTCCGTTGTCCCTAATGGGGAGGATAACTGTGGCCAAAATGGTGGTATTACCTCGGTCTCTTTATGTCCTACAAAATTCGTTGTGCAGTATACCCATGACGGTCTTCAGACAACTGAACTCACTGTTGGTATCTTTATATTGGGCAGGGAGGTGCAGTAGGGTGGCATTGCAGGTCCTATCAAGGAGTTACGAGAAGGGAGGCCTGGAGGCACCCCGATAAGACTTATACTATTATGCGGCACAGCTGCAACATGCAGCTCAGTGGATAGACGAGGGTGATAATTGGGAGAAGCGGTAGCTCAATGGGCGGGTGCAGCCGGGAAGTCTTCCTGCAATTTTAATGGAGGGTGCGGGAGCCTCTGCGGACTTCCCATATATTGTTAAGCAGACAACGTTTATTTGGCAAAAGGTCGTGGAGCGCATGCTCAAACATGCGCCGTTTCACCGGGAATTAAGTTTTTGGATCTTAGCCCCAGTACGAAAAATAGTAGTAAACATGTCATTTCAGGCCTGGAGAGAAGGCGGCTGCCAGGTACTGGCAGATGTGTATATAAATGATACCTTTATCACTTTTGAACAAGCATGCGAGGGGTTTGGGCTGGGACAAGGGCAATATTTACAATATGCGGGCCTTACGGAACTGTTTAGAGCTACCTGGCCTGCGTTTCCACATGCCCCGAAATTGACTGAAACACTGGATATATTGCTCACATGTGGGAGCGGGCGACGCTTGGTGTCGCTGCTCTACAGGGCAATGAGGGCAGACACAACGACCCCTCCTCTTGAGGCGTGGGCAGTGCAGGCTCCCATGGCGTATAGGACATGGACGGGGGCTTGCTCCTTAACACGCAAGGTATCCTGTAACACCTGTCTAAAACTTAATACATTTTAATTTTCTGCAGCGGGTATATATGACTCCAGTGAGGCTACATCGTATTGACCCTAGTCGGTCTCATGGGTGCCCCAGATGTAGTGGGAAACGAGTAGGTTTCATGCATTTGGCATGGGAGTGTGCGGAGGTGTATCTGTATTGGGAACGTGTGGTTGAGAGAGTGCGTGCGGGTATTGGTATACGGGTAGAGGCTTGCCCCTCACGCTGTCTACTGGGCCAATTTCCAAGACGAAAAAAGAATAAAATAGCATATAAATTGCTACAGCTGACCATGGTATTGGCCAGACGGAGGGTAGCCATAGCCTGGATGAGTAATCGCGCCCCAACAATAGAGAGCTGGATGAGAGATGTGCGAGAGTGGTCTCTGGCAGAGGAGATTCATATGAAAGCGAACAGAAAGGATGAAAAATTAGAGGAAGATATTAGTAGTTGGAGAGAACTTTGCAGGGAACTGCTCAACCCAGTGGAAAGAGGGGATGTGCATAATGAATCTAACACTAGTGATAGCAAGACAAATAGTGAGGACCGTGCTACGCCGTAGTGTAACTGAGTGTACACCTTTATGGAACATTTTTATTGTGTAAGTGCATGAACATAATGTAAAACAGAAATGTTAATTATACCTGTGTCACTGGTATAGACAGTCGGATAATACACGTACAGATTATATGCTGTGATTATATGTGTCCACCCACACAGTTATTGTTTTAAAAAAAAAAAAAAAGAAAAGCTTGTGATAAGTGATGAAGCATGGAGTACTGTAGAGACTGCATTAATGAGCATGAGCTGGAGTGTGTGGTGGCTAGGGGGATGTGTATGATGCGGGCCTATGTGTTGGGAGGATGTGATGTGTGTCTGTGTGGACTAGAGTTAGGTGTGATTGTGGGGATGGATAGTGAGGGGCGCGGGGCTAGGTGCATGATGAGATCTGATCTGACATCGTAAGTACTTGTTGAGATTGCAGAGCAGCAAGGATTATGGCCCAAGGATGATCCTCAGCTTAACAGACCCAAACAAGCCCATGCAGGTAGTAACCTTGTCTGTGTCCACCTGGTGGGCTTGACATTCTGAGGAGATAAATGAAGGAGGGGAGACGAGAGGTTTCAAGGTGGTAACCAGTGATGTTCCTTCCTGAAAAAGATGAATGCTGGGAAATGAGTGTTACTTCCTGTAGGGTTGGATGCTGGTGAATGAGGCACTTTTGTCTGGCTTCTTCTTTTAGTGTCTTAAATACCAATCCTCCAAACACAATGCATCTTCTGGAATCCACCTGAAACTATTTGACAAGCAAACTATGAGAGCAGTGACACCTAGCAAAACCATGGCCAGGACATCACCTGAACCCTCGATTCCTTACAACTATTAAAGTATCTCCGTGGTTGAAATGTAAATCCGGAGCCATGACAGGCCCAGTGTTCTGTGAAATATGGCTTGCCATGTTCAAACGACATGCGCTGTAATTTGCGGTGTAAAAAAAGTCAGAATTCCCACAAGCTGGGATTTGTGCACTGCTATTAATGGAAAGGTAGCAGGAGAAGCGAGAAGGCTGGTAAAGACCTAAAACTGAGTATTCAGGAATGGGGCTGTGATGAATTGAATACATTAGCATTGAAACAACTTTGAAATATGCTTGAGTCAAGCTTGTCAAAAATCACCAATTTATTTGTCAACAATCACTTCTAATTTACTCAACATGCTGCACAGAGAGCACATTTAAGACAGATGGCATATGGGATCAAACCATTATTTTACTGCATTTAGTCTTGTGTCTTCAGGCTCAAGCAATCAACCAAGCTAGCAGTACTAGCATCAATTACCAGAGCTGTCAAAGTGCCGGATACTCTCGGTATATGCAGCTGAAAATCAGGGCAAGAACAAGGTCCAGTTCACTCCAGCAAATCAATCAAATTACAGTCGCACTGAGCGCCAAAAGTCCCACTGAGAACTCGCCACTCTGCCATATAATTTGTCTGATGATGCATTTTACAGCGAACATTTGATTCTTCTGAAAATCTGAACCATAATCGCAGCTACTTTTTCTTTTCCTTACCTTTTTTAAAACAACGCAATCTAGAATTTCAAGAACTTAACAGTGGCAGTCTAAACGGAGCAATAGTGCCCGCATTTTCAGCATCTACCAATGGTTTGATGTTCACAATCAATGTAATTGCTGAGAAAATAATATTTATTAACTTATATGATTGCATAAGTAATTGCCACCAAAGAATAATTATAGAATGCCAATTCATTGTGCGTTTAGCTTGAGGGTCGTTCAAAAATACACTTTTTCTAGGATACAAGTGCATCGAATCTAGATGTTGTTACAATGCAGAGCGTGATACATTATTTGCCCATTCACGCTGGCTGAAAGGAAGGGAAATGAGCAACTGTTATTAATCAACAGCACATGGGCGCTGAATATTAACACCCTAATTCCACACAAGACAAGCAGCATGAGCCCTAAACCATAACTCACTCCTTGACAGGGTGGCATGGATTTACAGAGCAGTCAAATCTCTACCATGTGTCAGCGTGCAGGACTTCAAACACAAGTGCAGTGCCTCAAATTCAAACACAAATCTAGACTACCAGAAGACCCCAAGTTGTTTTTAAAGACTGCTGTGCCACATGACCAATCACACCCGAGAAACGCCCAACTGAGAATGTTCAATTATAGGTGGATACAATAAAGATACAGTTATTTAACCAAACATTTTGTCATAAGTTCCACAAGGAACTGAATTTAGCAGAGCAGACAGAGGTGTCAGGCAGTGGAATGCATTTGTGTGGACACTTCCGCCACTGGAAATGCACTGCTCGTTTGTGTTGTTGCAATAAAAATGACTAAATTCACAATTTACCTAAATATCCTTGTTGGAAATGGCCCTTTTTGCAGGGTTATTCCCAAACTTTTCGCTTCTTCCTCCTATTTTTTCCTGACCTGTGTTTGTTGGCTATAGGACTCTGGGCACTTTACCACTGCTGATCATTGCTAAAGTGCATATGCTCTCTGTGTAAATTGTTATTGTGATAGGTTCTCCCTGATTGGCATATTTGTTTCACCAGTAGGTCCCTAGTAAAGTGCACTGAGTGTGCCAGGGCTGGTAAATCATATGCTACTGGGCTTGCAGCACTGTTTGTGCCACCCACATGAGTAGCCCTGAAAAGAGGTCTCAGGCCTGCCACCGCAGTGCCTGTGCACAGTTTGTTAACTGCCATGTCGACTTGGCAAGTGCAACCACTTGCCAGGCCCTAACCTTCCCTTTCCTTACATATAGGGCACCCCTATGGTAGGCCCAAGGTACCCCCCAGGGCAGGGTGCAGTGTATATGAAAGGTAGGACATGTACTGGTGTGTGTAACATGTCCTGATAGTGAAATACTGCCAATTTCGTTTTTCACTATTGAAAGGCTATCTTGCCCCATAGGACAGAATGGGGAATGCTTTGTAACATTTTACCAGCATATCTTTCCATAGGGATAAGATAGAAAAATGGAGTTTGGTATCCCTGAACTCAAGATTTAATAACACATCTTTTAGTAAAGATGGTTTTTAAATTGTGTGTTTGAAAATACCACTTTTAGAAAGTGGCTATTTTCTTGTTCAACAATCCTGTGTGCCTCTACCTGTTTGTGGATTGCCTGTCTGGCTTTGGAGTGACAGGGGCTGGGGAGGTGCAGTGGTTCCATGGGTCTGGATGAGTCAGCACTAGCTGAATAGGCCTGATCTGCATTTGGAGTGGTGGGAGGAGTAGCACCTGTACCTGAATAGGGCTGTGCCTGCCTTCCACAATGCTGGCTCCGCCCCCCTGTGGTGTGTCTAAAGCCAAGGCTCACACGGACAATGGATGTCGTTGTGCACTTGCAGAGTGCCCCCCAGAACTGGTTTGAACTGGGCTCAGAGCCCCTTGCACAAAGAGAACAAAGACATTTTGGGGATTTGAGTATCAGACCCAAAACCCCAGACTTTAGATCATTCCTGGAATTCAAGAGGAACCTTTGCCAAGGAGAAGTGCTGGAGATACTGAGGAGAAGTACAGCCTTTGCTGTGTGTCTGGGGTTGGCCTGCAGTTGCTGTTTCTGCCAAGGAAAGGAGAAGGACTTTGCTGTGTGCTGTGTCCCCTGCTTGAAGGAGATCTCCATGGGCCTGAAGTGTGCTGGTCTCCTGTTCTGAAGTCTCAGGGACACAAAGACTTCACCCCTTGCTCCCCTGAACTCTGCTGCTGTGAGTTCTAGCCTGCCAAGAGGTGCCTGTGCCAGTTTTGGGCCTCTGGAGGTTGTTGCTGCTGTTTGGGAGCTGGAAAGAAAGAAGAAACGTGAAGAACTGCTAAAATCGACACATCGCTCTTCTTGCGGCTGTTTTCTCGATGCATCTTTACGGCACGAGAAGAATTTCCACGCATCGCCGTGGCGCTGCAAAAACCGTCCTGACGCATCGAGGGATCGCGGCTGGAGAGGACCGACGCAGCGCCGCTCGACGCCGCCGCATCCCGGATTTCCACGCATCGTACCTGTGCGGCACACTTTCCCGACACATCACCTGCGAACCGGAACCGTCATGAAGAATCGACGCATCACTCCCCATACAGACCGGATTCGACACAACTCGTCCTCTGCATGTCGCAGAACTGTCGCATCGCCTCCCCAAGGTCTCAGTAGTGTCGCATCTCTTTGTTTTCCGACTCTGCAGCTGTTTGGCTTTTGGAACTTTGACGCATCTACAGGTACTTTGGTGAAAAGTCACGCATCCATAGTTTTCTATGGTACAAGTTCTTGAAACCTTTTTAAAGTCATATTTTTAACTGTGTATGTTGGATTTTTTGTCGTTTTGGTCTTGTTTAGTTTAGATAAAGATACTTTATTTTTCTAAACTGGTGTGGTGTCCTTTTGTGGTGTTTTCACTGTGTTACTGTGAGTGTTGATACAAATACTTTACACATTGCCTTTGGGATAAGCCTGTCTGCTCGTGCCAAGCTACCAAGGGGGTAAGCAGGGGTTATGTAAAGTGTGTATCCCCCTTACCCATACTAGAAGCAAGGGTCCCTATTTGGACAAAGGTAACTACCTCGGCCAACTAGAGACCCCATTTCTAGCAGTCCTATAATCAAATAACACTACATTTTCAGAGATGCAGGAATTGCACGTATTTATTTAATCCCAATTACCTTACAATGAAGTGATCACAAGTACAGATCTTCTGTACAAAAACAAACTGGGTGACCATCTCACTCCAAGTCATCATGGAAACTGGTTACAGTACTGAGGTTTTAACATGCAAGTCAGAGCTATGAGGTTTGATGGCATATCTAGGCCGATGACGCAAACCAAGACTACAATATCCAGCATGCACGCTGTTATAACATGGAAGCTAAAAACAGGAACAAATTTCTGTAGTTATGGTAATATTGATAGAATCGATGCTAATAATGATATATTCGCACATAAGAACCCCCAGATAAGCATATCGACACCACAATGGTCCAGGGAGATTGGCCCCAATAAAGCACAGAGAGGAGCGAGCGTTCCCAAAACACCCTAAAATCAGATGTTGCATGAAGTTAGGAACACACAGCCACTCAGGACACAGCAGACACAGTACATGTAGTGATCACGTGCCCTCCTGCATTTGTTATAAGGGGCCTTATTTATGACTCCACAGACAAGGTCTGCATTCGTTTACCAAAAAAGGATCCACGGAAGTACTTTATGATACCGAAAGAAATGTATAAAACCCTGTTCTGAATGATTATACTTTGAGACAGTCTCCAGACCCGCTTCTGTAACTGTGCTCTTGACTGAAGTGTTTAATTAAACCAACTGTTCCTGTTTTGCCAAACGCCTCTTTTCTTTTGTGTTTTTTAAGGTAAATTCATATTCGAGCAACAGTGACATTATGTGTGACGAGATGAGGTTGAGGAGGAAGTCTCTTGTTTTCTTTGCTCTTTTGTTGTTTGGGAGGATGACGCTGCCAAGAAGTGTGCTGCTGCTGTGTCGGACAGATGTGGTGGTGAGGAGATCTGAGAGTACATCTCTGATGTCTGTGTTTGTCTAACAGAAATGGAGAAGAGGTGAAAGATGGTAGACTAGGTGGTAGAGAGTGGGCAGTGGTATATGAGAAGATCCATGGAGTTGAGTGCTACTTGTATGTCTCGGCTGCAACCTTATTTATTTACTACTTATTTGAGCAACAAATAGTTTTTCAATAAAAAATTGCTATACATAGAACCAGGAACACTGTTATAAGATAAAAATACATTTCGGTGGGAAACATTCAGCAATGGTGAATATGAGGCATATATATGATGATTAACAAAGATGAAAAACTGAGTCGAAGGGGATGCAAGGAATGATTTCACTATGTTAAGTACTAGGAATATAGTGGCTGGGATTATTATAAAATATTCCTGGCACATGGTTGTGTAGAAGTACCCTCCGAGAGTTATGGCTGCCTGTGATGTATGTGTTAAGAATGTGAGGGGGTATAGTCTAGGGGTTGGTTGAGGAGCAGGCGCCAAGTTGATAGTGAGGTAGATAATTTCAGGCTTAGATAAATTGAGCATGGAGAAGGAGCAGGAACTAAATGACAAATAACTGTAAAGCTGCAGGAGAATCTGGATTAAAGACTTGGAGTGAAAGACTCCATGTTATGTTTTTCAAACACTATGGGGTCGATTCCGATTCGGGCCGGAAATTTCTCCGACCGAGCCGGACCCGGAGAGATTTCCGACCGAATCGGACCCGTGCAGTCCGACCGAACGAGTACGATGCGTCCGTATGTTATCGGACACGAGTCGGTCGGACTCCCATTGAACTCAATGGGAGCCGGTCGCACAACGCGTACGCGGGCTCCCATTGCCTCAATGGGTGCGAGGCGGACAAGGGCGCCCCTACAGCGAGTACGCCGCGAGCGCTCGCGGCGTACACACGCACAGGTAGGGGGACCCATGGGTCCCCCCTGTGTGCGCCTCGCACGGGTACGCGTGACAGGGGGTCCGACACGGACCCCCAAAGTACGGCTCCGACAGCGAGTTCGAGTCGGACGGCGCGAGTCGGTCGGAGCGGTCGAGGTGCGCATCGTACTTACCCGGCCGGAAAACGTCTCCATTGCGCGGTGCGAATCGGGTCCGAGCGAGTCGGTCGGAGCGGTACGATCCGGGTACGAGTCGGTCGGAGCGGTCGGGTCGCCCGGACGAGTCGGTCGGCGACTCGCATCGTACTCGCTCGGCCGGACCCGCGTACGGTTCGGTCGGGAAACAGGCTTTCGCATGGCTTTTTTCCCGACCGAATGGTATTGGGTGCGCCTCCGACCGAGATCGGAATCGGCCCCTATGTGTTTTCTCATGGTTAAAAAAAAAGCACAAAAACAGCATTTAATCTCTACTGTAAAGTGCAGTCTTAAGCCCCTAGCTTCCAGGCACTGTCAACTTCAGCTGGATGCATTAAATCAAGAAAGGTATTTAACACCCTTTAATTTAAGCTAGAGTTGGTTCATCCTGGCGCATAAATATTCTTATTTCACATAACTCTGCACTGACCTTGTCAATCTTGTTGCCAACCAACATCTTCACCATGTTGTCCTTCGTGCTGTAGGTATCTAACTCATTCATCCAGATAATCAGCTTCTGCAACGTTTCTCGCCTAGTGACATCATACACTGTGACAAAACAAGGCACCAAAAGACAAAGGCACATTTAGAGCAGGAGAGAAAACATTTATGCAGAATAGTGCACTGCAAAGATATGCTTAAAATGCAATCAGAGTATCTGTTTTTCTTGCGTGAAGGCATATTGCACACCTTTCTATCATGTGATTAATAAAAGGGCAGTATTGTCCAGAAAAGACCCATAGGTTCTATTATTTTCAGACTTTTACAACAGCGGTGAAAAAGTTCAGTAGCGTACCACAAAGATGGCTGTACAAATCTAGCACGAGATCCATCAAAAATTGGCAGAGGGCCTCATTTTTTAACTTTCCCTTCCTTGTTCAAAAGTGGGGGAAGCACTGTTTAAGGAAAGCTGTGCAATATTCCGAACTGTGTTATTGCTGTCCTTGACCACCATGTAAAACCATGTCAATGTTGGATGATGTTAGAACTGGGGGTCTCTAGTTGGCTGAGGTATGTACCTTAGTCCAAATAGGAACCCTTGCTTCTAGTCAGGGTAAGGAGGGACACACGCTTAGATAACCCCTGCTCATCCCCTGGTAGCTTGGCACGAGCAGCCAGGCTTATCTCCAAGGCAATGTGTAAAGTATTTGCAACCACACTCCCAGTAACACAGTGATAACACCACAAATGGACACCACACTGGTTTCATAAAAATAGCGGTATCTTTATAAAAGGAATACGATGAGACCAAACGATAGAAATCCAACATATGCGTATTCGTAATATTTCGCTTTGCCGGTTATTAGGCCAGCAATCACTTGTAGGTTCTTGCGGTATTAATGAGCAATTCACAATCTCTAATGCAGTCCTAATGCAATGCTATGCAGTTCGTAATGTAGTAATAAGACAGTCCTTAATGCAAGAATCAGGCAGTTCGTAATGCAAGAATAATGCAGTTCGTAATGCAAGAATCAGGCAGTTCGTAATGCAAGAATAATGCAGTTAACCAATCTGCGCGGTCAACTCGGGCACCACTAGGCCCCAACAACAGAGACAACGGTCGTAAGCTTACAGGGGCGCCCCGGTACTGCTGGGCAGGTACGGGCCGCTCGGGGACTCAGCGCGTCTAACGCGGTGCAGCGGGAGAGAGCTCGGAGCACTCCTGTACTCCTCCTGCACGCCTCCCCAGGCCACACACGCTTGCGGCTCCCGACCGGAGTCCAAGCCTTACCTGGGGGGGTAGGGGGTGTGCTGCCTCGCTCTCTCTCTCCGCTCGTCGGACGTCCTTCTGGGCGATCCCGATCACGTTGCAGCTCTGTTGCTAGGCGACGCTGTAGCCGGACGGGTTACGGCGCTGCTTTTTCCTTCGTTGACGATCTTGGGCAGATTCCTTTCGACGAACAATGATCACGATCCCTTTCACCTTGTAGCTTCCTTAGCTTCAAGAAATCCTTTAGCACGTTGCGGCTCGGGCCGGGAGCTGCGATCTTTACTCACAGCCTCAGTTACGATGACGGCTCGGGCCACAAACAGCAATGCAGCAGCGTGGACGATGTTTCACGCTGTGGGGGCAATGCGGTCACTGGGCACCTCGTAAACAGCACCACGGACCACACGGCAGTTTCAGGCGTGCAAAAAGCACACACACACAGCATCGCTGAGAGACACTTGGAAACTTTTATGTTCCTGAGATTCCACAACAGGGGACCAGCTCTCCTCGGGCCCTTGGAGACAAGCTTACTTCAGGACACATCACACAGCAAAGTCCTCTCAAGCAGGGGGACACAGCACACAGCAAAGTCCCTTGACCTCTCCTCAGTCAAATCAGCAAACTGCAGGCCAGCCCCAGAACACACAGCAAGGGCAGTCCTTCTCTTCAGTCTCTTCAGCTGTTCTTCTTTGGCAGAGGTTCCTCTTGATCACGAAGTAGTTTCAATCCTTTTTCAGTATGGATTTCAGTCTTGAGTTCAGGGGTTTCAGCTCTTACATTTGTACCCCTAAATGCCTTTGAAGTCTTTGTGTTCAGGGGGCTCTGACCCCGGTCCAAACCAGACCTGGGTGTCTTCCTGCCAGTGCACACCCTCTTCCTTTGATAGTCAGGGTCTGGGGCCCAGACGCTTAGCAGGAGGTGGAGCCATCCTCTGGGGGCAGCAACACAGCCCTCTTCACATGCAGGGGGCGACTCCTCCCCCCCCACATCAAACGCAGGCCAGCCTGTTGCTGTCTCACCTACTCCTCCCTGGGGTCAGGACACTTCCCAGACCCCGTCACATCCAAACCCAGACAGGCAATACACAACCAGGCAGAGGCACACAGGATGGTTTAAGACAAGAAACCAGCCACTTCTAAAAGCGTGGTTTCTAAACACACAATTCAAAAACCATCTTCACAAAAAGATGTGTTATTAAATTCTGAGTTCAGGCACACTAAACTCCATCTCTCCATCTTATGCCTATGGGAAGATATGCTGGAAACATGGGACTCAGCATTCCCCATTCTGTCCTATGGGCAAGAAGGCCTTGCAACAGTGAAAAACGAATTTGGCAGTATTTCACTTGCCAGGACATGGTACACACCTTAGTACATGTCCTACCTTTCACATACACTGTGGGTGCACTTGCCAGGACAACAAGGCAGTTAACAAACTGCGCGCAGGCACTGCAGTGGCAGGCCTGAGATCTCTTCTTAGGGCTACTTGTGTGGGTGGCACAATTAGTGCTGCAGGCCCACTAGTAGCATTTGCATTACCAGCCCTGGCACACATAGTGCACTTTACTAGGGACTTTACTAGTAAGGCAAACATACCAATTATGGACAACCAATTACCATAACAGTTTATACAGAGAGCATATGCACTTTAGCACTGATCAGCAGTAGTAAAGTGCCCAGAGTCCTAAAACCAACAAAAACAGGTCAGAAACAATACAGGAGGAAGGCAAAAAGTTCAGGGATGACCCTGCAAAAAGGGCCAAGTCCAACAGATGATAAAACATGTAACATCACGGTTAGCCCACTAAGATTTAATTGAAGGCTTCAGTATGTTAGATATCTGAAGTTGAGCAGCTGACACTTTAGCATGTGCGCCAATATCCAGTAATAGTGATAAATCTCTTTTCTCAATACCCAAGAAGTAATAACATTGAATCAAATTCCCAAAATCTGTTTTTAAAACCTGGTAGTCTGTTCATCATAAATTTTCTCTCAGGATTTAAGCTGATTTCCGACCTTTCAGGGATTAAAAAAAATACCAGACATGTTCATGGAAATCCACACAAGTAATAGATTTCCATGAGCACCTAGATGTTCAGCTGGTCTACACTTATGCTTAAGTGCAGAAAACATGCAGGGCTATTACACCCAACATTTTTTTCTAATGCTAGCAGTTTCTCACTTGAGAGCCTATAGGGTTCTAGCTTATAACATAATCATCTATATGCCACAAACAGCTTTCTGCTTTATAGCCAGTAGGGTTATAGTGTGAGCAGTTCTACAATTACATGTTAAGTTCTAAATATAATATTTTCAGTGTTTCTGGGAGGTAGACAGCCTGTTTGGCTACACAGCTCTGAGAGCTCAGAGAAGTAGAAGTGCATACAGAAAATGTTAGGTTCCTGCTGAACACACCTACTGTTCTACGAAAGAAGGCAGGGGGGCATAGCCATTTGGGTTTTGGCACACATTGTTGATTAATGCTTTGCCAATCTTGGCAAAATGTGTATTTGATAGCAATTTTACAACATGCAATAGATTAGAATGAGGTAGAAAATAGTAAGTATTTCCTCATCCATTGTTCTGTAATATTTACAGTGTTGTAGCTGAAGGATTATTGGAGAAATACTTTCCTTTACTTACTCACAAAATAAAGGGTGCACACACAATTTGCGCTTTTAAACCAATCTTTTTGATAGGAAGCATAAAGTGTATGTGAAAAACTGTGAATAATCTAAGATTTACGACTTTGTGAGCGTCCACTTCCTTCCAAATGCCCAACCCCCTGCCTCTCTGTCTGTGACCAATCAGGACTCTTCCCTTAAAATTAGTACTGTGAAAAATCACCATGTGGCAGATTCTCCATGGCAGGACAATCTATCCCTATTGCCAAGTCAGATGTAGAAAGTGATCTCACAGTTGGACATAAGAGTGCAACATTGTTGTCAATTAGGGCCATTATGTCAATACTACTAAGGGTATGTTATATACTACAGAACAAACACTGAGCATATAACTGATTGGAGTTATTACTTAGTCAAATAATACTCATTATATTGACCTAAGAAACATAACTCAGGCCAACTGGGATTCAAACCTGGGACCTACAGTATACATGCAATCTCAGAAGCAGGCACTTTACCAGCTGAGTTATTTTGCTGGCTGATTGATCACCTACTGCAAATTAACGAAACTATTGAATCCAGGCAATTAATCATGTAGCAATGTATATGAAACCATAGTCCAATTGATGAAAAACCTATTTTAAACTGACCGGAGTTCTATCTTTACTTTCAACCTCCTGAGTGTTTACCTTTTTAGATCTGGCCTTTGACTATTGTTTTTCCCAAAACATTATTCATATATGTATGCAGAGGGACTTTTGGTCAGTGGGCTTCAACCATTGATCTGTTAAATTGTCACTTAAATTTTGCTTCTTCCCACCACATCATACAGCATGGGGCACTGGATAAACTCAATGCGATACATAATTGTGCCTATTTTTTACAAAGTTATTTACAGAAATGCTATAGAAGAATAAACAGCCACACGGGTATTTGCATATTAGATGTACTCAGTGCGAGAGTTGTGCCTACAATCACATATGGCTCCTCAGAATTTGGTTCAAAACATGATGAAAACAAAATAATCCTCTCAGATGCGATAAGGAAAGTGTTTGGCTTACCCAGAAGCACATCAATCAGCCAACTAAGACTGGAGTTTGGACTTATTAACACCGCAACAAATAAGGATCTTTCACTTATTAAATACTGCTGTAGATCCAGAAACTTGCCAGCTGGGTCATTAAAAAACATGATCTGGAACGAACTTCTAGAACATCCCAAAGTTCACAACTATAATGGATTCCCTAATATAGACAGAATTTTAAAACAGATGCAATTAAATGAGTGCTGGGAAAATAAAATTGAATACAGCCTTTTCAAAACAAAATCCAAATTCGCAGCTAGGATCACCCCATTTAAGAAAACATTGAGGACTTTGAAAAGCATTCAACAGCACAGCTACTTCCATCATGTTTGGCGCTCACTCTACAAGCGTATCTTTCCATGAACATGAAACAATCATTAAGAACAAAATATACAAGACTGAGGTCCTTTTTATTGCCACTTAAAAATCTAGAACCCTGTACAAAAATCGACCCAGTTTTAAGTGCTGTAGAGGAAGTGGATACTACCTTAAATCTATGGCACACGTTATTCGTATTTGTCCCTATTTATTGATTCTTAGAAGGAACTTTTTACATTCATATTTTAGTAGGTTAGAAGTTAGGTCAATCAAGGCAGCTAGGGTTGTGTGTGCATGGGCTGGATCTGCAAACATGCAGTCGATTACTAAATATTTGGAACAAGCAAGATTAGAATTACAGAAATTGGAAAAAAGCCCTCCATGCCTTCTCCTGTTCACAGTATTTTAGTAGTCTGACTGATTCATAACTTAGCTGGTGATTATTGAATTGAAATGCTACTTGAACAAAAACAGAAACAGGTAGGAGGCAGAAGAGGAATGAGCATATCTGTACATTAAGGGAGCAGCAGTCAAGGCGAAGTTGGTTTGTAGATATCCAATTTTTTTCTACATCAACACAGAGAATTGATGAAGTAACCAGTACGGTCTTAAAATTTAATCATTGACAATTTTAACAATTCCTATTAATTGTAAATGTATTAGTATAGAAGCAGTAGCTGGGATACGTAAAGAATACACCCATTTTCACTCCAGTGGCCTTAGACAATCTGAAGATTACTAATTTTAAATGCTATTTGCCCAAAATCATAAGCCAGCACATAAAAACAATAAACAGATCAGTGCATCAAGTGAACAGTAGCCAAGATGAAGCTAGAAGGTAGGAACGTACAAAAATGTTCACATCAGTGCTCAATTAACTGCTATTGTCTTAAAGTTTAAGCATTGACGATTTTAATAATTGTATTGATTGTAAAATAATTAGTATATAATCCGTTTCAGGCACACACAAAGAATAATTATATCTGCGCAATAATAAGTTATAATTTAAGAACTTTTAGTCGGATAAATTGTACAAAATTTTTATTACTGTTTCCAAATTTCATTTGCACAAAACAAAACTCCTGGACATAAAAAGAACAAGCAAATGCGCATATTAATTGAGCATTAGTCAGGATGAACTTAGAGGGTCGATACCGACAAATACTTTTTACATTAAGACTTTGAATTGATGGAGTAAATTATATTGGTTTAAAGTTTAATCACTGACGATTTTAACAGTTTCTTCGATTGTAAATGAATTAATACAAAGTAGAATCTGGCACTGGCATAGAATAAGTAGATTTGTAATGTAGTGAGCAGCAATTAATAGATAGGTAGATGGATAACATGTTCAAAAATATTTACGGTGAGAGCATGCTATTTTGCACTAAAGAATAAGCACTAATGATTTTTAATATTTTGTTGGCTGTATTATATTTCATTGTAATGGTTTTAATTAACTGAACAATACATTTTCTTTAAGTCTGAACACTGGTCAGCCCACTTTGCCCATTGGCTATCTTCACTTTGAGTGACTGCACAAAGCCTATTCACATTGTTCATACCTACCTAAAATAGTAACTTTCTCTTCAGTTGCAAAGCTCGTTGCAAACCATATTCAAGGAGTGTTTTTATATGTCTTTTTTTAAAATATTTTTTATATCAACTTTGAAAGCTTATGTT
Source organism: Calotriton arnoldi (assembly GCA_963921515.1). Lineage (NCBI taxonomy): Eukaryota > Metazoa > Chordata > Amphibia > Caudata > Salamandridae > Calotriton > Calotriton arnoldi. The sequence continues at coordinate 3,233,999 of CAWUFW010000644.1, read as the reverse complement.
TTTCAGTGTTGAAGTGACAATATGACATTTCTATATCTTTTTGAAGTACACCTACCTGCTTGGAGTCGCCAGTACTGTTCCATTACAATAACACGCAATAGTTAGATCTTTCATTTAGGGCCAGATGTATGACGGGATTTTGTATGCGCAAACGGGTTTGCGACGCGTTTGCGTAAGCAAAATCCCTGTTGGCCATGTACTAACACTATTTTGCGAGTCGCAAAAAATTGCGACTCGCAAAATAGTGTTTAGCGACTCGCAATTAGGAAGGGGCGTTCCAAGGGCGTCCCTTCCTAATTGCGACTCGCAGCCCTATATATGAATGTTTTGCAACCGCAATTGCGGTCGCAAAAGACTCGCAATTTACCGCCCTCTTCAAGAGGGTGGTAATGCAGTCGCAATTGGGAAGGGGTCCCCAGCGGACCCCTTTCCCTTTGCAAATGCAGGGGAAAATATTTTTAAGAGGCAGGCAATGGTCCCAGGGACCACTACCTGCCCTTAAAAAATGAAACGAAAACGTTTCATTTTTTTAAATGCAAGGAAAACGGACTGCATTAAAAAAAAAAAACTGCTTTATTTAAAAGCAGTCCCAGACATGGAGGTCTGCTGAGCCCAGCAGGCCACCATACCTGGGTGTGCCTGCCATTTTCAATTGGGTCGCAAATTGCAAGTGCCTCATTAATATTCATGAGGCATGCAAATTGCGACCCCATTGAGAATCAGAAACAGTGTCTCAGACACTGTTGTACTTTGGAAATTGCGACTCACAATTTGCGACTCGCAATCGAGCGCAAATTGCGACTCGCAATTTCCAATGGCCATACATCTGGCCCAAAATGTTTATTTCATGCATGTGGCCTCCTCGTTGAGCTGCCATGTTTGCTTTTTTCGTTCTTTTTATTTTTGTGGCATATGCTTTCAACAAAACAAAAAACAAATCATTCCCAAGGACAGACTACTGCTTTGCCAATGCTTCTTTCAGTCTTGGGGAGAAGTGTCTAGGTCTTGATGGGTTGGGTGACTCCTGGAGAGTGAGAAAAAAAGTTCCAGGAACATAAATGATTTGTAGAAGCGCCGGAGTGTGCTGGTGTTTTCCCTGCGCTGACGGACGAGAAATCAGTTTGCAGAATCAGGACTAGTTGTTGTACTTCTAAAGGGTGAGAAAATTAAGCTGATATGATTAAATAGGTTTTGAAGTCGATGAAGAGCAGAAAATCAACTGGTTAGATCCTTAATTGGTATGGAGCTTACAGAGGGCATAACGAGCCAGTTGCAGAGTCCTGCTGGGTTTATAAAGGTGCTGAAGTGTGCTAGTATTTGTCCTGTAGCGAAGGCCAGGAAGATTTAATTGTGGAAAGGCTGGAGGGCAGGAATTGTAGCAATATAGAAAATAATAATGGGATATTTTATGAATCACTTAACCTGTAATATTACCAGTCTAAGCGGAGATGGGTAGGAAAAAGTTATTTAAAATGGTTTTACCATTTTTACATTTGGCTATCATTCTTTCACAATCGTTCCACCTTCCTGCAATCTCGCATCAACACTTTCACGTCACTCCTCTTCTTTATTCATCTATTGAATTGTTTAACACCTATTCTAAGTCCTCTTATACTTCATAGTCAACTTTCCTGACAAATATGCATTTTTTTACCATATGTACATTCTCAACCCTGAAAGCATGCTGCAGTAGGCTTGTCTCTGAAGAGCAATTCTTGTCAGAGATCCTGTACAATCCCTTCTCATCAAAAACCTCCTTCAATGATGGATGATATGAAAAAAATAGAAGATTGAAACTTCTAAACTAAACTCTACAACTTCCTAACTGTACACAGCACTGCCAAGAACTTCTTTGTAATGACTGTCAACTTTCACACCCTTCAAAGTCGAAAGGAATGCTGACCCAACAATCCCACACAATTTGTGAGAGACCAGCACGAATCCTACAAGAATTGTGTTTGCTTCAATGTTGATAACCTACCAGATTCCATGATAAACCACTTTAACTTAACAAAATTGCTAATACCGTCTTGATACTTCTGCAGTACTCTCTCAATGATCTCACACTACTTAAACATAAAAAAGAGGTGCTCGTGGTGACTGTCTTGCTTTGACAAACTTGACATAAAATTGACCAAATGTCTAAATAGAAGCACATATAAGCTGTAGCCCATTATCATTAATTGTATATTCCAAATACTTTATGGAGTTGTACTTACTCTTTCCTAAACCAATCATATATACTCCCAGCCTGTACATGACCTTTTGATTCCATCTGGCTATTTAGTCATTTATGACTGAGTGGAAAACAATTTGGAGGGGCTGCAATTGTCCACAGTTCTTGCCTGCAGTGCAAAAACCTACAGGCAAAAACCCAGGCAGCCCAGTTCCCCGGATTTAAATGCCTTTCTGCTGAGATGAAGACATTCGAACTGAAGCCCACAATATTCAACATCATCTACATTGCTCCTAGGAATAATCTTCTCTTCATCAAACTTCTCATTGATCTAATAGCTGAAAGTTCAAAGAACAACTCTGATAAAATAGTCCTAGGTGACTGAAACTTACATTGGGGTGCTAAATATGATTCAGAAGTCTTGCAACTCTCTTTTCAACAACATTTTCAGACAATTGTGTTGTACACCTATGCATGAGAAGGGATCTATCCTCAACCTCATGATTAGCAAAAAAGACCTCATTGAATACCAGCCCCCTGTCCTCCCCATTAGCAGTAGACTGGTCTTAACACTTTCTTGCTGTGCTCTCCTTGCTCTGCAACAAAACATTCACCTTCAGGCTAACTAAGAATCCGAGGACTGAGTAAAGGAACGTCAAAATTGACCAACCCCTACTAAGATCCCAAATAACCTCAAAGTTAATACCTTCACGGGATGATAAAGACACTACCCAATTTGTAGGGAACTACAACTCTATCAATGCACAAGTCATAAAGGATCTTTCCCCACTTAAACTAAAAAGCTCAAGAACAGTGTTTCATCACAATGGTTTTCCAAACAACTTCTAGAGGAATGGAAAATCCCCAGAGCTGTAGAACTCACCCGGCCCCAGAGCCTATTAAAGGATACTGTGGAAAATCTTTGAATCAAGTGTAGAGAATAAAATTGCCGTATCTTCAAGGTAAAAGCGGAATTCTACAGAAGAAATATCAGTATGGCTAAATATAAACCCAGGGAACTCATTGACATTGTCAAGACGTCCACCAACCATCTGCCTTCTCCCAGTCTCATAATTAACAAAGAAAGCTGTGAAACTCTCCAACTTCTTAATAGACAAAATAAAACAAATCAAGCTCTCTGTAATGTCTTAGTATTTGTCTGCTCTAGTAAGTTAGAATGTTGGCGTATGGAACCCTGTGCTCACGTCATTGTAATGTGAGAATCTTAGCGTTAAGAATGTTAAAGGGATTTTGTATGGGTGGCAGTTGGAAGCTTCTCTGGCACCGGCTCGGTGAATATATTCAACCTCCTATTTCAAACTTCAACCTGCGTCATTTATTCAAGGAGTACACACCATTTTACACTGGTGACGATCTTATGGTGTTGAGGAGGATTCACCTCAATGGTCAGCAGTTTATGGATGCGTGGAAGCGAACCTTCGTATCTACACGTCGAGGTGAAGAACTGCGGGCATGGAAAGCAGTGTGCTGTGCATCACCTCTACCGTGAATGGCATGACACGTCATCTTTTGGAGCAACTGTGACACAAAGGTGAAGAGAGCTGTTCGTCCAAACCCTCGGAGATTGCGTTGACATTCACAGTAAAACGACATACAGCAATCTACCATAGAAAGCATTGTGCAGTGTTTGACAGCCATCCTGAGTGAGTGGGTCAGGTGTCTGTCGGTTAAATAACACCTATCAGCTGTGGAAAGAGACACGATTGAGTCGCTGGCCATCTTGTGAGCAGTGATGCAGGCACTTTCCTGTGGAAAGGGTGGTGACAGTCCAATTTAAGCAAGTGCAGCAGGCATGTACGCCATTTTAGGAGTACGTTCACTGGTATTTCAGCACTTTATGTCGTTTAGTTATTCATAGCAGTTGTTTGTGGAGCAGTGATGCAAGTTCCATAATCATGCAGGTAATCAGCCAAGAGATTTTGGGGCTGATTACGATGTCGGGCAGAGTTTGCTCTGCCCGACATCGTCTCAGTCATGGGGCCGACCGACACCCGGTCGGCAGTCCCGACCGACTAATTAGGATGCGACGGAACACTGTTTGGTCACATTCCTATACTTTACAATGGGAGCATGTATCCGGCAGTAAACTGGCCGGAATGCATGCTCCCACTGTCAATCAACCAATCAGGGGATTTTAAAGCGAGCTACTCACCCGTGAGGGCCTTAAGGTGCTAGGGGGGAAAGGGGGCTTTTCCTGAAGGTGTGCAGGGTTGGGGAGCATCTGATGTTGACCAGGAGCTCGTTCCAGGCCTTAGCCACGATGCAGGAGAAGGCTCTTCCCCCCGCTCTGGTTCTGCGGATGCGTGGGGTTTCTGCTAGGGCGAGGTCGGCGGAGCGGAGGTCTCTTTTGGGTGCGTGGAAGGAGACTCTTTCGTTGAGGTATTTGGGTCCGGTGTTGTGGAGAGATTTGTAGGCGTGGGTGAGTAGCTTCAAGGTTACTCTCTTCTCGACGGGGAGCCAGTGGAGGTCTCGCAGGTGTTGGGTGATATGCTCATGTCGTGGGATGCCAAGGACGAGTCTGGCTGTGGTGTTTTGGATGGTTTGGAGTTTGCGTAGCAGGGATTTGTTGATTCCAGCGTAGAGAGCGTTTCCGTAGTCCAGTCTGCTTGTTATGAGTGCATGGGTGACGGTCCTTCTGCCTTCGGGGGCGATCCACTTGAAGGTCTTGCGAAGGATGTGGAGGGTGTTAAAGCAAGTGGAGGCGACGGCGTTGATCTGGTGGGTCATGGTGAGGGAGGAGTCGAGTATGATGCCGAGGTTCTGGGCGTGGTCTGTGCGGGTGGGCAGGTTGCCGAGGGCGGTGGCCCACCAGGTGTTGTCCCAAGCTGAGGGGCTGGGTCCGAGGACTTCTGTCTTCTCCGAGTTGAGCTTCAGGCAGCTGCTGCTCATCCAAGTTGCAACGTCGTTCATTCCTTCCTGGAAGCTGAGTCTGGTGGCTTCGGGGTCCTTCGTGAGGGAGAGGATGAGCTGGGTGTCGTCAGCATAGGAAACTATGCTGGGTCCATGCTGTCTGACGATGGCGGCGAGGGGGGCCATGTAGATGTTAAAGAGCGTGGGACTGAGTGATGATCCTTGGGGTACTCCGCAGTTGATCTCTGTGGGTTCGGAGAGGAAAGGCGGGTGTCTGATCCTTGGGGTTCTGCCAGCGAGGAAGGAGCAGAGCCAGTCGAGGGCGGTTCCCTGTATGCCGGCGTTGTGGAGTCTGGCTGCGAGGGTGCGGTGGGAAAAGGTGTCAAAGGCCTATTGTAAAATAGGAGGTGCAGTTCATCCCTGCACCCCGTGGCAGGCACTTCAAGGTGCCTGCCACAGGGTGCAGGGATCAACAGGCAGGGGCACAATAGGTGCCCCCTTGGCCCCCAATTGGAGGCCGTGCACCCAAGGGGGCCCTGCTGGGGGCCCCCAAAGTCGAGTTTTGACAGCCTTTCTGTGTCAGAAAGACCGACACAGATTCCTGCTGAAACCAGACATTGTAATCCCACAGGAGGAAAGAGCTGCCCTTGGGATTACTGGCCGCATTCCGACTGGCGGACAGGCTCTCCGAGCCTGTCGGAAGCCAGTCGGAATGACCGTTCGGATTCCTTTCCAACTGCCTCCATCATAATGAGGCGGTCGGAAAGGAATCCGACTGGCATATTACGATGCAGTCGGAAAGGCTCCAACCGCATCGTAATTGGCCCCTTTGTTGTGGTGAAACACAATTTACCTTGTACTGAGCTTCATTTGTGTGTAGTGTCTGTTACCCGGTGACAAGCACACCTTCTCTGGAACACAGAGTTTGTAAATGTTGTTTGACTCTCTGTGACAGGCACACCAGTTATGTGCACTGGATAGAGCTTTAAAGCACAGTTTGTAAACACATGTTCTTTACATTGGTTTAGTGTTTTTTTATTTTGGATTGTTATTTTAGTTTTTTGTTGTGGGTGTGTTTGTGCACGAGTAAGAGTCTACTTCTGTTTCAAGATTAATTTTATGCATTTTACACATATGTTTTCATATAAACATTTAAGTTGCAATGAGCATTTTGGTTTAAATGGTTAAACCTCTGTTAGTGACAAAGTGTTTCTGAAAGTTTACAGGTGTAAGTGTAAAAGTTGTAAGTGACAGTACATATAGAGAAAGAAGATGAAAAACATTACACCACCACAATTTTTCTTGATCGGTCCTGGCAATCCACCTATGAAGTGGAGTAAATGGAAAAAAATGTTTATAAACTATGCAAACGTATGTGGGATGAATCTAAGCACAGAACTGAAGTATTGCTTCTTATTGCATTGCCTTCGAGGTGAGGGTCAGGAAGTCCTAGAGAATTTAACTGATCTGACTGCAGATGAACAAATAAATATGAATAAATATGAGTCCTGTATTTGGAAATTAGATTGCCAATATCTTCCAAGAGTCAGCACCATTATGGAGAGGTATCATTTTGATCTTAGGGAACAAGGCAAGGATGAGTCAGTTGAAAATTTGTCACAAGTCTGAGGATATTAGCCTCTACATGGGAGAGCTGTGGAGGAGAGGATAAGAGACAATTTTGTTTTTAAAATGCAGCAAAGATAAAATAAGGGAGAAGTCATGGTTGAAAGATGAACCACCTCTTGAGGAAGTAATTGGTATAGCAAGAGAGCGTGGAACATATGGTGAGTTGTGTGAAGGAATTAAGTAGTTTGCATAGGCTAAACATACAACAAGGAAAAACTGTAGAAACTGTTTATGTCGTGATCAAAAACCAGATTTCTTAGAAGAGGTGAAGAGCAAATTTAAGGGGAATGTTTTCGTTGAGACAGACAAGGTCACAGAGCCAATGCTAGTGATTGTCCTGTGCTTCCTGTTAATTTCAGCGTATGCAGAAAGAGAGGTCATTTTTGGAAGCAAAAATGTGAAAGTCAAGAGGAGAGAGGGTCAAGAGGATAACCCAGAGGTTAACCCTGAGATTATTTTTCAGGTTATAGATGTAAGTTGCGATACAAAGAATGATACTGGTGATTGTTTATGTGAAAGTGTGAATAGGAGTTCCAGACATGAACATCCTTCTGAGGTAGTAAAGATAAACTTGTTGAATGTACTCATGAGGTTCGACTCGTGCTCACATTTACTCATTATATCAAAAGATATTCAATGCTAATTTAGAAGTGTGTAGCTGTAAGATCAGAGTAAAAGTGTGTCGATCAAAGAAGATAATTAAATTGGTTGGTCGCATCAAAAGCTATTGGGGGTGAAATTCGATCCCAAGTCAGTTCCACAAGTGCAAATACAAGAGTTCAACCAGAGAGAGCAGAAATTGTATTTGAATTTAAACATTTGTTTGGTGAACATTTAGGATGTTTGTAAAGATACAAACATCACATCAAGCTTAAGAGTAATGATGTACCAAGAAAAGTAGAAGTCGGGTGTATTCTGTTGAGCATGCAACACAGTGTGCAAGTTGAACTGCAAAAGTTGATTGATATGAATGCAATTGAGGCAGTGGAAGAAACAGAATGATTGAAACCCATTGTGGTAGCCAGGAAGATGAATGGAGATATTTGTTTGTGCATAGATTTGAGGTCACTTAATCGTGAGTTGATCATTGACAGGTTTCCCTTACCCAATATTGATGAGTAGATCGCTACTCTTGCAGAGGAAAATATATTTTACTACACTTGATCTGACTTCAGCTTACGATCAGGTGGAGTTGGATAGTGTTTCTCAGGAACTGACAGTTTTTGTCACACCTACGGGGTCTTAAACGTTTAAGGGAATGCCTTATAGACTGATCTCAACTGCATCTATTTTTCAAAGGGTACTGTCATAGATTTTGCTAGGTTTGCAAGGAGTACATTGCTATCAAGATTATCTGTTGGTGTATGGTAATAATATGGAGGATCTTGACAAAAGAGTAAGACGTTTTAAGGAGACTGACTGATGCAGGTTTGCTGCTGAAGGACAAATGTAACTTTCTGAATCAAGCATTAAACCAAAAAAGGAGCTTGTTGATGTCACAATGAAGTTAAAGGAACCTACAAACAAGGAGAATATTATAGTAAGTTCATCAGGAATTATGCAGACAAAACTGTGGAGATAAGAAAGTTAGTCTGTAAAAGAGCAGAATTTCTGTGGAGTGATGTGTGTAGTAAAGAATTTCAGTCTCTCAAACAAGATTTAAGTACTGCTCCTAGTTGATAAGCTTTTTTACCTGGGGAAGAGACAATTTCAGTCACTGAAACAAGTTCAGAAGGGTTAGGAACCGCGATTTTTCAAAGGAGAGAGGGTATTGAGCAACTGATTGCTTGTGTAGCATCACGCTGTCTTAAGGGTTCAGAGACAAACTACTCTAAAATAGAGAGGGAGGTATCAGCCATAGTGGGGGCACTGAGAAAGTTTCGAAACTTTGTGTGGGGTTTTTCTTTCAAAGTTCGCTCAGATCACAAACTGTCAAAGGAGGTATTCATGAAAAAAATATTAGACTCAATTTCCTAAATGATACGGAGATTGATAATTGCTTTTCAAGAGTTTGACTTTGTGGTGGAAGTATTCCAGGTGTGTGGAATTATTCTGCAGATTATGTGTCACGGTTGGTTGAGATGTACAAAGTCCATTCCACATCAGAAGATGTGGAGGATGATTTTACTGAAATACATTCAAGAGTATGTGAGATCACACTTGGTGCGGTAACAGATGAATGGATAGCTGAGATGGCGAAAGATAGTGTTTTATGTGCTGTTGCTGATTCCATTAAATCTGGAAAGACTGTTTCTCTGGGAAGACTTTGGGTTATGGTGAAAGATGAACTAGCAGTTGATGAAGGTGTACTTTTCAGAGGCACACACCTTGTACCTCCAACAGCCTAAAGGAGCAAGTTGATATCATTGTCTCATGAAGGTCACATGGGAATTGTGAAAACAAAAGAAAGATTAAGATACAACTTCTGGTGGCCTGGTATGGACAGTGAAATTGAGTGCTGTGTACGAGAATGTGGACTTTGCAACAATAGTGACAACATTCTTGTCTCAAGACTAATTCCCAAGGTGGTAGGAAGCTTCCCATTCATCCTTGGGATGAGGTTGCCATGGACATTGTGGGCTCGTTGAGAGGAGAACACCAGTCACCCTATCTTATTGTTTTACTGGATCTGTATTCAAGGTGGGTGGAAGTTAGATGTGTCTGTAATATCTCTTCTCACAATATTAATAGGTTTCTAGGAGATGTATTAAAAAAGGAAAGTTATCCTAATTCTATTCTTACTGACAACGCACCTAAATTTTGCTCGAATGAGTTTGAGCATTTTCTAAAAGATTGTGGCATAATGCATAAGAAATGCTCAATATACCATTCTTAAACCAATATTGAGAGATTAAACAAAACATTGAAGGAAAGTGTTCAACTAGCGAGAGCAACAACGTATGTCTCCGCATGCTTCCACTTTAAAAACACCATTTTAACTTTTTAAGTGTCGAGCTCCCAGTACTTTACTCTATCCCGGTTAGATGAAATGCAACAAAGAAGTGAAGTACAATGGTTTAGACAAATGGCGTACAAAGGAGTTTAAACAACAAACAAAGAGGAAATGTTATTTTGATGAAAATAAAAATGTAAAACGGAATGTAGTCTAAACTGGCAATAAGGTACAAATTAAAGCACATGCTGGGAGAATACCATGGTCAAAGTTTACCCGGAGTTTCAAGATTATAAAACTTTTCAAAAATGCAATAAAAACAGATGATGGGAGGATATGGTATTTAATTTGGGTGGTGAGAGTAACTGCAGATTCTGGTGGAGACTACAGGACAATTCTAGGGTATGATATCGATTCATAGGTTATGGTAGAATTATGGAAGTGTTCCAGAATACATAAATGTCCAGGTTACTTGAAAGACTATGTGAGTTACTTAACTACATATTGTTCCTTTTGCTGTTTGCTGAAAGGTTGAACATCTACATACATACACATATTATTTCAATCGTTGATGTAATATTCTGATGTTATTCAATTAAAAATGTTTAAGTGGTAGTACTTTAGTTTTTAAATAAGAAGGGAGTAGTGTGCTGTCTTGGTATTTGTCTGCTCTAGTAAGCTAGAATGTTGGGAGTATGGTACCCTATGCTCACGTCATTGTAATGTAAGAATCTTAGCAATAAGCATGTTAAGGAGATTTTGTACTGGTGGCAGTTGGAAGTTGCTCTGGCACCAGCTGTGGTGAATATATTTAACCTCCTATTTCAAACTTCAACCTGTATCATTTATTCATGGAGTAGACACCATTGTGCACTCTCTCTCCTAAAGAATATTCCTATTCCCCAGTGAATATTCTATCTTGGCAATCTACAGAGGAGTGTTCCTCCTTTGAACATTTAACTGAATCTACACTGAGAAACTCACTCTCAGCAATTAGGCCAGCCTCCTATTTCACTGGCCCTATTCCAGCCACTACGGTCAAGAACAAAACTTCATTCCTCGTTCCCTACTTCACTCAACTAATCAACTCCCTCCTCAACGAGGGTGTAGTACCCAACTGCCTATAAAGAAGCCAAGTTATCCCTTTTCTTCAGAAATCAGATGCTCACCACGCCTACATCAACAACTTCCACCTAATTTACAACTTGCCCTTTCTAGCAAAGCTGCTGAAAAGTTGTGTTGCAAAACAGCTAAACAAATACGTAAAGGAAAACAACCTCCTCAAAGACCACCAATCTGGTTTTAGAGCGGACTGCAGCACTGAGACTGTAATGCTACAAGCGTGGATGATGTTCTGCATATCATGGACAATGGAGAATCCTGTCTTCTTTGATTTCTTGGCTTTTCCTCAGAATCTGACACAGTCAATCGTTCTTTTCTTCCAAGAATTCTAGAAGTTTGGATGGGAATTAAAGGCACAGTTCTCTGCTAGTTCAAGTCCTATCAATTCACTCACAACAGGCACCCTCCATCCTTCTGCTATGCATCAAGGAGTACCCAAGACTCTATCTTCTCTCCTACACTATTCCATCTGTACATGGAATCCCTTTGCTTCTTCTTTGAAGATTCTACAGTTTCTTTTCATCGCTATTCACAAGACACTAAGGGGTCGATTCCGATTCGGGCCGGAAAAAGCACCGACCGACTCGGATCCGGAAAAAATACCGACCGACACGTACCAGTGGCGCCCGACACGCCAAGTACGATGCAAGCCGCGATAAATCCGACCGACACGTCAGGAAACCAAGCCGACCGACCGAGCCGCTCGGAAAATAGCAATCCGGCCGGAAAAACACGCGAATCCAACCGACCGACACGCACCCGGAACAAATCCGACCGAATCGTACCCGCCAACTCCAACCCGCAAAGTACGATGCAAGGCGCGAAAAACACGACCGAGTCGGACGGAGGACAAGCCGTACGACCGACACGCATACAAAACCGAGCCGAAGCAACACAATACACCGCGACCGACGCGTACGCAGCATACAAAACTGCACAAACACAGCGTGAACGAAACGGAAAACACCGTACGAGACCAATGCAGGGTCCGACTCGGTCACAAGAACGTTTCCAACATACACAAACAGCACAAAGGAAAAATCAACCAAAAAAAGGCCAAACAAGCAATTACCAAGCCAATAAATACTGGGGGTGGGGACAGAGAACAAAGACACACCCACAACTCCACCTATATAAAGGACACAAATCACTACCATGAGCCTTTGCAAATGCCATTTCACTGCCAGCACCCAAGAGAAAGCAACCACACACCCACAGCTCATCCCTCACACAAGCCACACACCATCAGCACACCAACAAATACCTACCTCACATACACCCAGCAAAACACACACTCACACACCCTCACCTGCACACCAACACACACATCACTCACCATCACCACCCATCACCATGCCCCCCAAGAAGAATCCCAAGTTCCTAGATTGTGAATTGGAAGTCCTGGTAGACGAGATCCTCAGGGTGGAGCCACAGCTGTTTGGCACTCTGGTCCAACAGACCCCCATGTCGCAGAAAACCAAGATGTGGGAGAGGATCATCAACAGGGTGAACGCCCAATCATCATGTCGGCGCACAAAGACGGACATCCAGAACAGGTGGTATGACGTGCGCAGGAGGGTACGGGACCTGCTGAAGATAGACTACATCAACAGCCAACAGACCGGCAGTGGCCCTCCTGCCAAGCCAATATACCTCAGGCCCTGGGAGGAGAAGGTGCGGGCCATCCTTCCGCCAGTGAGCGTATATGGACTAGAGAACATCCCAGAGCCTGGTGAGTACACAACAAATGTACACAATAAACTGCCACAAAACACACACATCACTGTCAAGGGGAGAGTCAAACCATGCACACATAGCAATTACACAGCAACTAGAACAGAATCATCCCAAAATGGGTATGTCAGTCAGATAAACACAACACATGCCATCAAAAAAGTCACATCCAACTGTGCCAACACATGTACAAACACAACCACAACTACAGCTAGGCAGTGGCACAAATAGAACTAACACACACATCCACACATGTAGCCACCACAACAACACCAACACACAGTGAAGACCACTCAAAGGAAGGAATTCTGTGTATGCTGGCCAAGTCAGTGTAGCCAATAGCATCATGGGAGTCGCAGTCACACATATTGCCCCCCCCACAACTGTCCCATCAACACCACCCTGAACCATGCTCACATCAAAGGGAGTGGAGAAGGACTCACAAGATGGCTGACACTGGCTACTGCTGTGGGGAGCACAAGGCCCTGCTGGCAACTGTGCACCAACAAACAGCAGGACACCACTGACTGACATCCTGAGAGACAACTTACACTCCCTGCAATGCAAGCACGTTCCATGGTGGGCTATCTGGCTGGCTGGGTGGGAAGGGGGACTTGCAGCACTGACTATAGTCACCAGCACCTCCCCTCACACCCCCCCCAACACAAACTCCACAGTACCCACCTGGTAGAATGCAATGCCCTCCATCCTAACACAAGATCCCACAAAGCACCACCACCCTGGGTTATGTTGTGTGAAGCACAGGGACACTCTTGGGACTCTTAGCCAAACAACTGCCAGGACAACACTCCCAGCCATCCTGTCAGCACAGCCAGCCCACCCCACAGGGAAGCAGAGTCAAAAGGAAGGAAGCATGGGCATGCTGGGAAGGGGGTGGAGGCAATAGCATGATGGGAGTCGTAGTCACAGACATTGCTCAGCCTCACAACTGGCCCATCAACACCACCCTGAACCATGCTCACATCACAGGGAGTGGAGAAGGACTCACAAGATGGCTGACACTGGCTACTGCTGTGGGGAGCACAAGGCCCTGCTGCCAACTGTGCACCAACAAACAGCAGGACACCACTGACTGACATCCTGAGAGACAACTTACACTCCCTGCAATGCAAGCACGTTCCATGGTGGGCTATCTGGCTGGCTGGGTGGGAAGGGGGACTTGCAGCACTGACTATAGTCACCAGCACCTCCCCTCACACCCCCCCAACACAAACTCCACAGTACCCACCTGGTAGAATGCAATGCCCTCCATCCTAACACAAGATCCCACAAAGCACCACCACCCTGGGTTATGTTGTGTGAAGCACAGGGACACTCTTGGGACTCTTAGCCAAACAACTGCCAGGACAACACTCCCAGCCATCCTGTCAGCACAGCCAGCCCACCCCACAGGGAAGCAGAGTCAAAAGGAAGGAAGCATGGGCATGCTGGGAAGGGGGTGGAGGCAATAGCATGATGGGAGTCGTAGTCACAGACATTGCTCAGCCTCACAACTGGCCCATCAACACCACCCTGAACCATGCTCACATCACAGGGAGTGGAGAAGGACTCACAAGATGGCTGACACTGGCTACTGCTGTGGGGAGCACAAGGCCCTGCTGCCAACTGTGCACCAACAAACAGCAGGACACCACTGACTGACATCCTGAGAGACAACTTACACTCCCTGCAATGCAAGCACGTTCCATGGTGGGCTATCTGGCTGGCTGGGTGGGAAGGGGGACTTGCAGCACTGACTATAGTCACCAGCACCTCCCCTCACACCCCCCCCACACAAACTCCACAGTACCCACCTGGTAGAATGCAATGCCCTCCATCCTAACACAAGATCCCACAAAGCACCACCACCCTGGGTTATGTTGTGTGAAGCACAGGGACACTCTTGGGACTCTTAGCCAAACAACTGCCAGGACAACACTCCCAGCCATCCTGTCAGCACAGCCAGCCCACCCCACAGGGAAGCAGAGTCAAAAGGAAGGAAGCATGGGCATGCTGGGAAGGGGGTGGAGGCAATAGCATGATGGGAGTCGTAGTCACAGACATAGCTCACCCCCACAACTGTCCCATCAACACCACCCTGAACCATGCTCACATCACAGGGAGTGGAGAAGGACTCACAAGATGGCTGACACTGGCTACTGCTGTGGGGAGCACAAGGCCCTGCTGCCAACTGTGCACCAACAAACAGCAGGACACCACTGACTGACATCCTGAGAGACAACTTACACTCCCTGCAATGCAAGCACGTTCCATGGTGGGCTATCTGGCTGGCTGGGTGGGAAGGGGGACTTGCAGCACTGACTATAGTCACCAGCACCTCCCCTCACACCCCCCCCAACACAAACTCCACAGTACCCACCTGGTAGAATGCAATGCCCTCCATCCTAACACAAGATCCCACAAAGCACCACCACCCTGGGTTATGTTGTGTGAAGCACAGGGACACTCTTGGGACTCTTAGCCAAACAACTGCCAGGACAACACTCCCAGCCATCCTGTCAGCACAGCCAGCCCACCCCACAGGGAAGCAGAGTCAAAAGGAAGGAAGCATGGGCATGCTGGGAAGGGGGTGGAGGCAATAGCATGATGGGAGTCGTAGTCACAGACATTGCTCAGCCTCACAACTGGCCCATCAACACCACCCTGAACCATGCTCACATCACAGGGAGTGGAGAAGGACTCACAAGATGGCTGACACTGGCTACTGCTGTGGGGAGCACAAGGCCCTGCTGCCAACTGTGCACCAACAAACAGCAGGACACCACTGACTGACATCCTGAGAGACAACTTACACTCCCTGCAATGCAAGCACGTTCCATGGTGGGATAACTGACTGGGTGGGTGGGTGGGTGGGAAGGAGGTCTGGCTGTCAACCAAACACAATCAATGCAGACCATGTTCACACCCCAGAGAATACATAGAAATGCCCAAATAATGCAGGACAATGTGCCACACCAATATCAACCCCTGACTGTGACGACTTAGGACAATACAATGTACAGGCCCGCACCCCGAGGCACAGTCACAACTGTCAGGTGTGTCAACCACTGATGCCTGCAGAAACATGACATACATTGTTTGTGTCTCCCAAAAACAGGTGATGATAGGGACACAGCAGCAGACGCTGAGGAGTCCCAGTCCCAGGCTCAAGAGGATGCCGAGCTCACTGGCGTCGTACAGCCTCTGTCCTCCTCGGACGATGAACAACCTGGCACATCCGGTGCAAGTCAACATGCTGCACCAGCAGGACCACCAGCTGCAGCACCAGCAGGTCCACCAGCTGCACCCCCTGCACCCACCCCTCCAACGACTGTCACCACGAATACCATCCCTGCCGACATGGACAGAATAAGGAACAACACCAGCGCAGTGACCCTGGACCAACCTGGGGCCATGGACACCACCACCACCACCAACCCCCAAGGTGGACCAGGGTTATCTGTGCGTGCAACTGCACACACTGCACATGTCAGCAGGGGTGGTGGGAGGGGTGGGAGACAGAGGTCGCTGCTTGCAGACGTTGCTGGTGTGCATGAAGACCCACAACTGGTACGCATAGCTGATGCGTACCAGTCCAGCACCGGAGAGCTCAGCCAGGTAGTGGGGCTCCTCAGAGACATTAAACAGCAGCAGGCTGCCCATCATGCCCGCTTGGACTCCCACATGTCCCAAGTGGAGTCACACATGTCACGTGTGGACTCCCACATGTCACGTGTGGACTCCCACATGACCCGCGTGGAGTCCAAGTGGGATGTACTACATGAGATGACGGCGGTGCACAGGGACATTTTACAATGCCTCCGCCAGATGAACAGCAACCAGTCCACACCTCCCTGTGTGACAACAACATCTGGTACCGAACAAACTGCAACTGCCACAGGGAGGGAGGAGGACTCTGGCGGAGAGTCCCCTGCACCGCAGCAGCCTGCACTTGAGGGCCCCCCCCCAAGAAGAGGGGTCGTCCGAGGAGGGGAAAGTGAGAGGCTGATGGCCAAGCGCAACTCCCAGGAAGCCTGAACCTGTTCTGGATTTTCGCCTTTGTGCACAGACTGTTCACCCTGTTGATGGCAACACTACTCCCACACATTGCATGGGGAGTATAAGTTGGAACAATGTGTCAGACAACAGTGGCCCCGATACTGGGGATCCTGTCTACCTGGACTTTCTATTCATCTAGGAACTTGGGATTGCAAGATTCATGTACAGCACAATCCATCCTATGCACTATTATCACAATAAACACACTAATACACCATACTTGCCTCTGTCGTGATTCCAACGTGGGTGCTGTTATGGGGATGATGAACTGCAAAATTACACAGTGTATGCGAACTGCAACAGCAAGGACAACACAGGCATGTGAGTACAGGCAACGTGACACATATGAGGGAGACACACCACCAGGGCTACACAACACATACACACCTAGGCCATCTGACTCATTGCCTACACTGATGTTGCCAGGGAAGACGGTGCAATGCACAGACACCACACCCATTCCCAGTTGTAGTCAAGTAGCCCACAGGTGCAGTAAGCAAATGGCAGTCAAATGTGTGACCACAGACAACGCACATCACTAAGTGAAGCACAGGTTTATTACACAGTAGCAACATGCCGTAACCACTACAGATGCAAGGTAACCCCACCTGGTAGCGGGCACACAGTCAACAACTGTAGACAGAAGGAAGTCCATGGGTGTGGCGCTCATCACCTGTAGGGACACAACAGCTACCAGCCTGGATGTGCAATCACGTCGTCGGTGGACACAGTTGACCAAACGAATCTGAAAGTACCCTGTGAAGGACAGAAATGACAAACAGTCAAAAGCAATGCAGTACAGGACAGAACAGCAAAACTCATGCACAATACATGTTACAAGATACCCACCCAGAACCAAGTTAGCATGTCAACACTGTTGGGGAGTACAGCCCACCTGTCACCACACATCGCAACACACATCCTGTCAAGTAGCCCATGGACACACTCCAACAGCACCAGAGCACCACCCACACATCATGCCAACTCACATCATTCACATGACACCTCAGGATACTCACATTCAGCTAAAGAAGTTGGTGATGAGCTGTGTGCGGACATCACCATCACCATCATCATCATCATCGTCACTGGCATCGTGGTCCAGGCCAGGATCCTCCACAGGTGGCGGATGTTGGTCATCGTCATCCTGGATGAGAGGCAACTCCTTCCGCACTGCCAGGTTGTGGAGCATGCAGCAGACGATGATAATCTTGCACACTTTCGCAGGGGCATATGGGAGGGACCCTCCGGTCTTGTCCAGGCAGCGGAAGCGGCTCTTCAGGAGACCAAAGGTCCGCTCAATCACTCTCCTGGTCCGACCATGTGCCTCATTGTAGCGCATCTGGGCAGGTGTCACAGGGTTCCTGAGGGGTGTCAGCAACCACGGCATGTTGGGGTATCCCGAGTCACCTACGGACAGACAAGTGCACATCAGCTGACTTGGAAAAGTGGGCGGAATACTACAGATCAGATCACACACAATGGCACAAAGTCAGTACACACCGACAAGCCAGGCACGCTGGTTCTGCATCTGTGCCATCAACCTGGGGATGCGACTACTCCTCATCACAAAGGCATCGTGTGCTGAACCAGGGAAACGGGCACACACGTGTGTGATGGTCATGTCTGCAAGACACACCACCAGTGCATTGACCGAGTGGTAGTGCTTGCGGTTCCTGTAGGCCTGCTCCTGGGCCTGTGGTGGTACCAAAGCCACATGTGTCCCATCAATGGAGCCAATGACATGCGGCATCCTCCCCAGGGCATAAAAGTCACTCTTCACGTCAGTGAGTCGTCGCAGTCTAGGGAAATAGATGTACCGGTTCAGGAAGAGCAACATTGCCGCCAAAACATCGCGGAGCACACGGCTGAACATGGTCTGTGACATCTCACCAGCAGACGCCACAGTATGTTGGAAGGTACCGGTGGCAAAGAAGTGTAGGGCTGCCATCACCTTCACCTTGGGGGTCAGCGCTGTAGGATACGGCCGGCCAGGCTGCAAATGTGGGGACAACTGCACTGCCAAATCCTCAATCAGCTGCCTGGTGAAGCGGTACCGTCGGATGCTGTCCCGTTCCACCATCGTTGCCAGGTCTGGGAATGGCCGATGGACAGCAGGAGCCCTGCAGTGCAGAGGAGAAGTAAGCAAGATCGTCAGTCACCCCACATATGCGGCATTGAACACACTCAAGATCCCAACATACATCATCATGAGGCACAACTACATGAAGTGTGCAGTACCGGAACGACATTTATGGTACATACATGGCCAACATCTGTCAACACGGTCCTACAGGTGGCATCAATTTGTCCCTGTTTGGCCCATTGGATATCATGATTCTGTGTCACAGTCACCCCCCAGTGACATGTGAGGACAGATGTGCCCCAGGCACCACAGCTCAACGACAGGCACATTCCCAGGGACCCTGTAATGCCACATGGACACTGGCATCACCTGGAGTATCATGTGTACACCACAACAAAACAAACATGACCCCCACAGGTAGTGGCCACACTTGCCATGGCAGGAGAGCCATGGACGTCTGTGACACACACGCACAACATCAGAGTCCATGCACACACAACGTGGATGTGGAGACTGTCTCCCATTGTGCACATGAAATCAGAGACATTGTAAACACTACATGCACAAAGACTGTGGAGGGCCATCACTATTGTGCCACTGGGACACCCTGGCTCAAACATACCGTCCCACATGGGACTCACGGGGTATGTGACATGACATACACAAACACCACTGTGAAATGTGACCATGGCACATGCACAGATATGAACAGTTGCACATCACAGTGGTCACGTACACGTAACACCCATGATCCTGTCCCCATGAACACGTGCACAGCCTGGGGGTGGCTGCCCACAGGTGACACCCACAGGACAACATGTACACCAACATACACACAATAGGAAATGCAGCCTTACATGCCTTATGATAAGGTTTGGACAGGCTGTTGTGATGTAGGTGTGCCCCTCACTCCCTGGGAGCTATCTGTGGCTGGCATATGTCCATCTGAGACAGGCATGCTGACATATGCCAGTCACATGTACAGTGATGCGTTGTACTGCAATGGACCGATCGGTGCCTCCGGCCGGCCCATTGCATTCAATGTGTGCGGGTACGCGTTGTACCCCTGTGCGCGTTGAACAGCAATGGACCGATCGGTGCCTCCGGCCGGCCCATTGCTTTCAATGTGCGGGTACGCGTTGTACCCCTGTGCGCGTTGAACAGCAATGGACCGATCGGTGCCTCCGGCCGGCCCATTGCATTCAATGTGTGCGGGTACGCGTTGTACCCCTGTGCGCGTTGAACAGCAATGGACCGATCGGTGCCTCCGGCCGGCCCATTGCATTCAATGTGTGCGGGTACGCGTTGTACCCCTGTGCGCGTTGAACAGCAATGGACCGATCGGTGCCTCCGGCCGGCCCATTGCTTTCAATGTGTGCGGGTACGCGTTGTACCCCTGTGCGCGTTGAACAGCAATGGACCGATCGGTGCCTCCGGCCGGCCCATTGCATTCAATGTGTGCGGGTACGCGTTGTACCCCTGTGCGCGTTGAACAGCAATGGATCGATCGGTGCCTCCGGCCGGCCCATTGCATTCAATGTGTGCGGGTACGCGTTGTACCCCTGTGCGCGTTGAACAGCAATGGACCGATCGGTGCCTCCGGCCGGCCCATTGCATTCAATGTGTGCGGGTACGCGTTGTACCCCTGTGCGCGTTGAACAGCAATGGACCGATCGGTGCCTCCGGCCGGCCCATTGCATTCAATGTGTGCGGGTACGCGTTGTACCCCTGTGCGCGTTGAACAGCAATGGACCGATCGGTGCCTCCGGCCGGCCCATTGCTTTCAATGTGTGCGGGTACGCGTTGTACCCCTGTGCGCGTTGAACAGCAATGGACCGATCGGTGCCTCCGGCCGGCCCATTGCATTCAATGTGTGCGGGTACGCGTTGTACCCCTGTGCGCGTTGAACAGCAATGGACCGATCGGTGCGCACCCATTGACAATGGGCTTGCCTGGCAACGGACGCGTTTTTGAATGTTCGAACGAGTCGGTTGCTGGAAAATCAGTTGGTCACCCACAACAATGTTGCAAAATCATGTATGTCATGAAGTTGAAGATTTGAAGGATGCTGTGGGCGTGTTTTGGTGCTGCTATTCCATGGATTGGCCAGATTCAGAAGATGCAAACGACTTGGACCTATCACTTTGGACACAAGGGACAGTATCTGCCTCTCCAGCACATATATATTGCTGCATGTTCCCCTGAGAGCCCACTTGCCTGCACTACATGCTCCAGGACGACATCTGCCACTGCACTGCTGCTGTCTCTGCCCCTCTGGACCCTGCAATGGCACGTACTGTGGAGAGAGCCCCAGCCTTCAGCCTTGAAGAGAACCAGGCCCTGCTGGACAGCCTACTTCCACAGTACAGCAAGCTGTATGGGACACCAGGGGAGCAGGTGAGTGTTCTGTGCACTGCCTTTCTGAATGTGCATTTTGTCTGACTAGCAAGGCTGAGAGTCAGCACACCACTGGCTAGCAGGCTCACTGAGTAGTTGTCACCCCCCATAGTGTGTAGTGACTTGCACTGGACAGGTATGGTGCAGTGACAGTGCTTCTGAACAGGGTTTTACTCCCCATGCTATGATACCATGTAGTGACTTCTGGAAAACTGTCCATGGGCAGCCGTGCACTGCCTGGGTACACCATGTGCCCCTGTGATTGCGACATGTATATGCAACTGTGTCATGCACGGATATGTTGCATGTGTAGTAATGTCCTTATCACTTTGTCATCCTGACAGGCTTCTGCCCATCGGAAGCATGAGATCTGGAAGGACATCGTCCGGGCTGTCCGGTCCGTGGGGGTCTACAAGCGCCGGATCCGCAACTGCCAAAAGAGGTGGCAGGACCTTCGGGGCTGGACCCGGAGGATTGCACGGGTCCAGCTGAAGCTGTCGCCTCCTCGCAGGAGGGGCGGAACACGGACCCTGACCCCCCACATGCTCAGGATCCTGGCGGTGGTCTTTCCAGACCTGGATGGGCAGCTGAAGGCCAGAGAGCAGCAAGGAGGGGGTGAGTCAAAGACTGCACTGTGTACTCTGTCTAACATGTTATGTGCCCTCCTCGGGCCAGGTTGAACTGCCACAGTACAGCAGTCATGTTGTCCAGGAGCCATGTCCCTCTATTGTGCACTGCCCACTCCTCATCTGATACCCAGGTGTGGCCCTTACATGCAGGGAATTCTGTCACTTAGGACTGTGTCCTTGCAGTTTGCTTGACTCAAGGTGGGAGACAGCATCTGTTTCCCTGACTCTGTGGTGGGCATCATGGGTGGGTCCATTGCTTACACAATGCCTGTATTCTGACATGTATTCAGCGTGTTACTTTGATCTGTGGTCCAATTGCTGAGCTGATCCACCACATGTGGCTGGGGTACCTGGCACACACCCATGCTGCGGGTGGGAACAATGTTTGGGCCCCAGGAGTATGTATATGACGTGTGTCACACATACTTAGCCAGCTGCCTACAGTCCAGGGCTCATCCCTCATTCATGTGGGGCTGGACAGTCATGCCTACTCCAGGCCATACAATACACTCTGTACTCCCACTCCCGTGTATCAGAGGACACATTGTGCACAGTGATTTGCCCCTCAGGTGTCTGCCTCTGTGTCAGTGTGCTGTGGATTAGTCGCCAGGACTGCTGTGGAGTTTCTTGGTAGGGGCTCAGCATGCCACTGGAGATGTGACCATAGGAGACGATACTTGTGTGACACATAGGTGTCTGATCAGCTGCCCATGCAGACTGGGGCATGTAAATGTGAAGTTCAGGCAGCTGTTCCCCATGCACAGCAGAGTGTGAGGGGCTCAGGTTCAGAGGGTAGTGTCACAGGTCTCCCATATGTCCAATAGGTATGACCTGGACAGATGAGGGTTAAGAGGATGTGTTGTGGGGGGATGTACATGTGCACTTGTGCAGCTCCAGGACTTGCATTCCCCATGACCTACTATTGTGACACAGTGCAGAGTGTTGTTGTCTGGCTGCAAAGTCATACATCACTGAGACAGTGATGTATGACTTTGCAGTCATGCCTCCGCCATGGCATGTGTCTACTGATTGGTGATCCTGCAGGGGAGTGACATGTGCTACATGCACACCATAGTGGCGCTGGCTATCAGGACATGGGTGCATCATGGTGTCTGTCGCTGGTATGCATCACATGCATTTCCTATTTGACTCTGGGCATCCCTTACATCCGTAAACCTGTACTGACTCAGTGGCAAGAGCTGTGATGTGTCCACACCGTGTCCTCTGCACTGTCCAACTACTGTGTACTTGGTGCATGTGTCAACACTGGGGTGTTGCAATCCAACAGACACCAGACAGATGGGTGCAAGGCCATGTGGGATGTGAGTGCCATGCTTGGCATCAGACTGACAATTGACTTCTCCTGTTCAATTAGTGCACTTTTAGCAATGTACAACTAATGATGCCAGGGCTTGCTCTGTGATGTGCTGTGCTCACAGTGGTGTGTGCGTTATGTGCAGGTGACTGATGTCTGTCTGTTTCCCCATTGTTTGCAGATACATCCACGGCCACGGAAGGGGACAGCTCCACGGACCAGGAGGAGCCGGAGAGCCAGACTGGGTCAGCAGCCGAGGAGTGGTCGGAGGGACCCAGTGGCACGGAGGGCGAGGGGAGCCACACCGAGGAGTCCTCAGCAGCATCCACCTCAGCTGAGGACCAGAGCAACTCGGAGGATGACTCCCTTGTGGAGGTGGGTGTCAGCAGCCACCACACCCCAGCTAGTGTTGCTGTCCCCGCCACCACCAGCACCACCACCGCCCTCCCATCGGCTCCCATTCCCCAGGTCCGTGGAGGCTCCCATGTCCGGGAGCGTGTCTCCTTTGGGCCAGGCACCGCACCCCCTGCCCCTGTGTCCCCTGCTGCCCTGAGTGAGGAGTCTGTGTACCTCCTTCGCCAGCTCCATGTAGGGCAGACAGCCATGCTGAGTGTCCTCCATGCGCACACCGCGCTGTTGACTCAGCTGGTGTCGTTCATGGAGGGCATCTCATCGGGCATGTCTGACCTACAGAGGGGCAATAGGTCCATGGACTCCTCCCTGACGGCAGCAGTGTCCCTCCTCAAACGGTCCCTCACCCCTCCTGCCTCTGCTCCATCCACACTCCCCAGCACCTTACCCATCCCAGGCACACACACACTGGCACACACCAGCACACACACATCCAGCACACTGACACACACGCCAATGACAAAACGCACACGCAAGCACATTCAGGGGACTGAAGCCAGACTCACAGGGGATGGGGCCCTGGAACACACACACGCATCCACATGCACTGCGCAGTCCTCAGTTCCCTCTCCCTCCAAAGCACCCTCCCTTGCCTCACCTGCAACCCCAAAGTCACAGCAGCTCTTCCTCTGTGACCTCGGCCTCTTCCCCACCGATGAAGCTGCTCCAGCATCCCGGGGGAAGAGGAAGCCCACCCACACGGAGCAGAGTGCCCCTCGCCCCCGGACACCCTCCCCCAGGCGCAGACGGACTGAGGCCCCCACCCGCAAGTCCCCCGGAGTGCTAAGAGCAAGACCCCGCCACCGCCCTGCAGCTCAGGCACAAGGTCTCCGTCCTCCATCCCTCAGGCCCCCACTGCACAGGTTCCCCCACCACACCCTGCCCCAGGTTCCCCCACCCACAGATATACCATCCCCAAGATGCTCCGGCCTTCTCCCCCTGCCACTTGCTCTCCCAGCACCACACCCCCGCTGCGCTTGTCTGTGCCACTGATGTGGTGAGGGTGTCCCCCCCTCTGTCCAACCCACCTTGCCTGTTCCCCATTCTCCTCCCCTGGAGGTAGGCACTGCAGTGGAGTCCACTACCGCCCTGTCTGACTTGGGCACTGCAGTGGCGGACCTGTCCACCCCATCTGCAGGGTCCACTGCAGTTGTGCCGGCACCCACGACATCTGTGTCATGCCCCCCAGTTGTGCCGGCACACACCATGTCAGACACCTCCACTGCAGTTGTCAGTGGCTCTCCAGCACCCACCACCCCTTCCCTGACTCCCCTGGTGAGCCCTGATCCTGTCCCTGCGGTGCCTGGCCTGCCCTCCGGTTGCCCCTCCTAGTGGATTGTCCCTGGTTTTGTGCAGGCATGCGTAGGGTGACATCTGCCAGTGTCACCCTGTTTGAACTTTGACAATGGACTGGCCATTGGCCTTTGCTCTTTTTTCAGGACTTCGTTTGGCCTCAACACATATGCTGAATAAAGCAACTTTCTTTTCTCTAGTGCTCATGCTTCAGATGTACATGTTGTTGGTGCAGCTAACCATGCCCTTGCTGCAGTGATGGTGATATCTGGTCTCATGATTATGAAGTGTTACTGTGCAGGAACCCATGTGGTCCAGGGGGAATGTGTCCTATCATGTGGTGTATCCATGTCATCAATAGCAGCATCTGAGGGTGTCATGTGTTCAGTATTTGGCAATGGGTTTCCTACTTACATTGGCAATTTCACATCTGTGGCTTCCACCCCTGCACATCTGTTGTGCCTGCCATCGTTGCATTTGTCTACTTCCCTGACCGTGTTGCCATCTCCAGTGGACATGCAGGTTTGGGCATCAATGGGGAGGGACTCATCCGTGTAGTCAGTGCAACATTGCTATACAAGTGTGTTGGATCTGTGCTGATGATTCCGTTGGCACATCCATGACCAGGCTGATGTGACGGGAGCCCTCATTTGGTGCTAATTGTTGATTGTGTGACCAAGTGCTCAGCTGACATGATGGGGCCCTACTGAGGCAACATATGGCACAGCTTTCCTCACACAGGAGTGGAGTCCCCTCATGGCAGTGTGTACACGTGTGACATTGCCTGCGCCCAAGGTGTGTGTTGTATGTGCATGTCTGTGTGTTCACTTCCATTCATCTGCGCATGCTGTGATCCCTAGTGTTGTACCTGTTTGTGATGCTTGCTGACTTGAGCTATGTTCCCCCAAAGTCTTCTCCCTGTGTTCTCTGTGATGTGGGTGCATGGCACATTACTGGTCATCAGGGTGTCACCCATAGGTGTGTTTGCTGTCAGGGCAGAGTTTGTGTGCTGACGCAGATGGGTCACAGTCAGGTTTCCCTTTGGCACTTGTTGTTTGCCCCTGTCATGTGATTTCCAGTTTGTGTTATCTTTCAGTGATTGTGACACGTTGTGTGTGTGACTGCTGGCACTCCTTAGGGTCCGGGCTGCAATGTTGGTTGTTGTCTATGTGTGTTCTTTGTGGGTGACCTTGGCTTCTTCATTGGTGTCTGACTGTGGCTGGGATCCCATTGGTCGGTGTGGTATTGCCGTCATGTCCATGTACAGCGTAGTGTGCAGTGTGTCAGACATTCAGGAGTCTTGTTGAGTGTCCATGTGTGATGTGTTTCTACACCTTGGTTCCCACCCACCACCCTGGAATAGTAATGGGTGCATGTGCAATGTCACCAGTGCATGTGTACTTCACTGCTGCACATTGTTGGAGGTCGAGGGGTGTGGTGTTGAGTGTGTGCAGATGAGAGTTGTTGCCCGGCTAGTCCCCTGCCTCCATGTTGGCCTTGGCTTACTGGCCATGCTGATTGATTTGTGCTTGTGTAGGTGTGATGGTAGTTAGTTGCTCAGGACACCTGACTGTGGTTCACAGTGTGAACGACATTTAGCTTTGTCATCACAGTGGTATTTTTCTTCAGCCCAGGGTCACCACATTGTGGGGGCCCTGGGGGTGGTGCTGTGGTGTGTCTGTGACTTGCTGTGTCAGTTGTTGTTCCTACGTGCCTGTGTGACATGTGTGTTTTGTGCTCCCTCTCACCTGTCAATGCCTGCTTGCCCACATAGGGGATTTGGATCCATGAGTTACCTTAGTGTGGCAGTGTATGCACATCTGTATGATTGGTATTCAGCTCTCCTCATGTGTTGTGTTGTTGCCTGGGGACAATGGCACCCCCACCCCTCACCTGCTGTGTATGATGACAGTGTTGGTCTGCCTGTTTGTGTTTGTGCATCTGCACCACTGCATTGGCATATCTTGGGTGTGCCATTGGCTGTATGTTGTTTGGTGTGTTTCCCCTGCTGTCCCTGGGACTCCTAGGTCATCGGTCAGCACAGTGATCATGGTTTGTGTGTCCCATTGCTGCCATGGTATGGTATCTGTTCACCTCACATCTGCTGTCTCCACAGGGTATCTGCATTTGTGTGCCCATTGGTGCAAATATGTGGTTCTGCATTCTGATGGTCACTTCTGTCATTGTGTCATTGATGACTGTTGACGGTCTCAGCCACCATGGGTGTTGTTTGTCTGCACATGGCCAAAGGAATGTTTCATTTGCACTGCAGTATTTGGCTCCCCCAATTTATGTTGCAATGGGACACATACACTACTTTGCCACAGATGAGTTTTTGGTTCTGTGACCAGGAATGATCCATGCAGTTTGGCAGTTGCAGCTCTTTCTTTGTCAACAATTACCTTTTGGTCACTGTGATGATGAGGGTGTAGACCCCATTGCCACAATGGTCAAAATGTGCTTCAGCTATGGACCCCACACTTGCCTTTTGGTCACTGTGATGATGGGGGTTTAGACCCCATTGCCACAATGGTCAAACTGTGCTTCAGCTATGGACCCCACACTTACCTTTTGGTCACTGTGATGATGGGGGTTTAGACCCCATTGCCACAATGGTCAAAATGTGCTTCAGCTATGGACCCCACACTTGCCTTTTGGTTACTGTGATGATGGGGGTTTAGACCCCATTGCCACAATGGTCAAAATGTGCTTCAGCTATGGACCCCACACTTGCCTTTTGGTCACTGTGATGATGGGGGTTTAGGCCCCATTGCCACAATGGTCATGGGCTGCTTGCATTGTGGGTGCCACACACATATATGTGTGGCACATGTGCTAGGGGGTCACATTGTATGTTCAATGTCATGTTCGGTGTTGTAGGCATTTGACACAGCCTGCTCACACGCTTGTCATGGTGGTGGGGGGATGTCTTAATCTTGCATTCCCTAGGTTGTGGTGTGCTTGTTGTGTCATGCATTGTCCATCCTATGAGTGGGGGTGGTAGTAGTGGTAGGCATCCAGCCCCCCTGGCTAAGGGTGGTAGTAGTGGTGGGCATCCTGCCCCCCTGGGTGGGGGTGGTAGTAGTGGTAGGCATCCTGCCCCCCTGGGTGGGGGTGGTAGTAGTGGTAGGCATCCAGCCCCCCTGGCTAAGGGTGGTGGTAGGCATCCAGCCCGCCCTGGGTGAGGGTGGTAGTAGTGGTAGGCATCCAGCCCCCCTGGCTAAGGGTGGTAGTGGTGGTGGGCATCTGGCACCCCCTGGCTAAGGGTGGTAGTAGTGGTGGGCATCCTGCCCCCCTGGGTGAGGGTGGTAGTAGTGGTAGGCATCCTGCCCCCCTGGTTGAGGGTGGTAGTAGTGGTAGGCATCCAGCCCCCCTGGCTAAGGGTGGTGGTAGGCATCCAGCCCCCCTGGCTAAGGGTGGTAGTAGTGGTGGGCATCCTGCCCCCCTGGCTAAGGGTGGTAGTAGTGGTGGGCATCCTGCCCCCCTGGGTGAGGGTGGTAGTAGTGGTAGGCATCCAGCCCCCCCTGGGTGAGGGTGGTAGTAGTGGTAGGCATCCAGCCCCCCCTGGCTAAGGGTGGTAGTGGTGGTGGGCATCTGGCACCCCCCTGGCTAAGGGTGGTAGTAGTGGTGGGCATCCTGCCCCCTGGGTGAGGGTGGTAGTAGTGGTAGGCATCCTGCCCCCTGGGTGGGGTGGTAGTAGTGGTAGGCATCCTGCCCCCCTGGGTGGGGGTGGTAGTAGTGGTAGGCATCCAGCCCCCCTGGCTAAGGGTGGTGGTAGGCATCCAGCCCCCCTGGCTAAGGGTGGTAGTAGTGGTGGGCATCCTGCCCCCTGGCTAAGGGTGGTAGTGGTGGGCATCTGGCACCCCCTGGCTAAGGGTGGTAGTAGTGGTGGGCATCCTGCCCCCCTGGGTGAGGGTGGTAGTAGTGGTAGGCATCCTGCCCCCCTGGTTGAGGGTGGTAGTAGTGGTAGGCATCCAGCCCCCCATGGCTAAGGGTGGTGGTAGGCATCCAGCCCCCCTGGCTAAGGGTGGTAGTAGTGGTGGGCATCCTGCCCCCCTGGGTGAGGGTGGTAGTAGTGGTAGGCATCCTGCCCCCCTGGTTGAGGGTGGTAGTAGTGGTAGGCATCCAGCCCCCTGGCTAAGGGTGGTAGTAGTGGTAGGCATCCAGCCCCCTGGCTAAGGGTGGTAGTAGTGGTGGGCATCCTGCCCCCTGGGTGAGGGTGGTAGTAGTGGTGGGCATCCTGCCCCCTGGGTGAGGGTGGTAGTAGTGGTAGGCATCCTGCCCCCTGGTTGAGGGTGGTAGTAGTGGTAGGCATCCAGCCCCCCTGGCTAAGGGTGGTAGTAGTGGTGGGCATCCTGCCCCCCTGGGTGAGGGTGGTAGTAGTGGTAGGCATCCTGCCCCCCTGGGTGGGGGTGGTAGTAGTGGTAGGCATCCAGCCCCCCTGGCTAAGGGTGGTGGTAGGCATCCAGCCCCCCTGGCTAAGGGTGGTAGTAGTGGTGGGCATCCTGCCCCCTGGCTAAGGGTGGTAGTGGTGGGCATCTGGCACCCCCTGGCTAAGGGTGGTAGTAGTGGTGGGCATCCTGCCCCCCTGGGTGAGGGTGGTAGTAGTGGTAGGCATCCTGCCCCCCTGGTTGAGGGTGGTAGTAGTGGTAGGCATCCAGCCCCCCTGGCTAAGGGTGGTGGTAGGCATCCAGCCCCCCTGGCTAAGGGTGGTAGTAGTGGTGGGCATCCTGCCCCCCTGGGTGAGGGTGGTAGTAGTGGTAGGCATCCTGCCCCCCTGGTTGAGGGTGGTAGTAGTGGTAGGCATCCAGCCCCCCTGGCTAAGGGTGGTAGTAGTGGTAGGCATCCAGCCCCCTGGCTA
Source organism: Calotriton arnoldi (assembly GCA_963921515.1). Taxonomy (NCBI): domain Eukaryota; kingdom Metazoa; phylum Chordata; class Amphibia; order Caudata; family Salamandridae; genus Calotriton; species Calotriton arnoldi. The sequence continues at coordinate 3,204,523 of CAWUFW010000644.1, read as the reverse complement.
AGGGTGGTAGTAGTGGTGGGCATCCTGCCCCCTGGGTGAGGGTGGTAGTAGTGGTGGGCATCCTGCCCCCCTGGGTGAGGGTGGTAGTAGTGGTAGGCATCCTGCCCCCCTGGGTGGGGGTGGTAGTAGTGGTAGGCATCCAGCCCCCCCTGGCTAAGGGTGGTGGTAGGCATCCAGCCCCCCCTGGCTAAGGGTGGTAGTAGTGGTGGGAATCCTGCCCCCCTGGGTGAGGGTGGTAGTAGTGGTAGGCATCCTGCCCCCCCTGGTTGAGGGTGGTTGTGGTGGTTGGCATCCAGCCCCCCCTGGGTTGGGGTGGTGGCGCGCATTCAGGCCCCTGTGTGCATATGTGGCATTGGTGATGGGCATCCCGCCCCTATGGTGCTGCTGTTGCTGGTGTGAGTATATTCAGATTCCCAGTGTATGTGTGTGATGTGTCGTGTACGTGTTGTATGTGTTTTGTGGTTGGTGTCTGACTTACCTTCTGCGCCGTACGCGTCCGTGCCTGTTCCGGTAGTAGATGTAGAATATTGGTATGATCGGGACGAAGGGATTCATGGTTGGTTCGTGTCGTTCGTCCTTCTCGTTGCTTCGCGTCGTCCTCGTTGCTTGGCTTCGTCCTCGTCGCTTCGCGTCGTCCTCGTCGGTGCTGTGTTCGTCTCGTAGCCGTGGATCGTGTTGTGGCGCGATTCGGAGCTTATGTGCGCCTCTCCCGGATGCTTTGACGTGCCGTGCGTAGCGACGGGTTCGGCGCGTACGGAAAGCGCATCGTACTTGTCCGGCCGGACGGGGCTGCATTTTCCCTTCCGTGCGACTCGATTCGGCGTTTCCGGATTCGCCTCGGTCGGAGAACAGGACCTGGTTTGGGTGAGTACGGCTCGGCCGGGATTTTTGCTGTTGTGCGCATCGTACTTGCTCGTTCGGTGTGCTGTACGGATCGGTCGGGAAACTGGCTTTCGCATGGCTTTTTTCCCGACCGAATAGTATTGGGTGCGCCTCCGACCGAGATCGGAATCGGCCCCTAAGCTGTATTAGAAAGTTTTGTATCCTGTGGATGTAGCAAACCTGTCAAAAACTCTTAGTGATCTTAAATGCTGGAGGTCACTCCATAAACCCAAACAGAATACAAACAAAATAGAGTTACTTCCAGCCACGTACTTTACTGCAAATAGTCCACTGTAGAAAATGTAAAACCCTGGGTTTTGCACGAGATGAAAACCGCATTCTACACATCCACGATAATGCAGTAGCTAGATAAAAAAATTATTTGGTTAAATAATTAACCATAAAAGATATAAAACATGATAAAAATACAATAAAAGCAAGTAACTAAAAACATAACTTCTTATGCAGAATACTTTAAAAACTGGTCGGGCCATCCACAAATACTGCTTTACAATGCATAGTAGATAAAAAAACGGCTCCGACTTTCAACAGATGCCACTTAATCTGGGACAAAGAGATATCAGCAAAAACAAAGACATTCGTCAAGAAAAGCCATTACGTTATGGCCAAGCACCTCGTAACTTTACCACACATCTTAACCAGTGCCGCATTCATACACATGTATGGACGTACCCCAACATAGCAAGGAAAAGCATTGCTGGCCTCACTTGAGTGAATCTGGCCTCCTTCAGAATCAGCCTCAGATACGTTTTGCTTGGTAAAGATAGTAACTACAAAACATAACAACATACAGTAGCTAACAGCACTTAACACCAAATCAGACTCCTCAGGGGGATGAAACTGCTAATTCCAGCAAACTTCTTCAAAACGGTAGTTCAATCTATAGTCCTCTCTAAATTAGACTATGGCAACTCACTACTAATTGCCAATCCCAGAATATACCTAACCTCATTGAAGGCAGTCCGTATTGCTGCATCCCACTAAGTCACATATGCTAGATCTAGAAGATACGAGCAAATAACTCCTATTCTGATTACACTCAACTGGCTTCCTATTAAAACAAGGAGCACATACAAGCTACCATGCATAACTCACAGGGCTTTGTACAAGGGCTTGACCACATACTTGAGAAACAATTTAATCATCTCAGGAGACTCATGTTCCCTCCAAAGTACTGACTCTCTGTGACTGAAAATCCTAGCCCTCAAAAACAAAAAGGAGCTCCAACGCAAGTCTTCTCTGGGAATGGTCCCAAACGTTTGAACACTATCCTACCTGCTATACGGGCCAACCCCTCTCATGAGCCCATCAAAAGAGACCTAAAAATCCTTAGCTTCAACATCAACTCATATCATAAGGAACGCTTGCCCACTAACCAGTCACTAGTGAGGACTTGCACTTTATACCCCCTTTGGAAAACTAACAAAGTAGGTCCTGATTTGAACAGGCTTTCCTCAACAGTCACCCAGTACAAAATCATATTTGAATAGTAAGAATTTGCATTGAATTTGACTTCTAAATGAGCTACATTTAAAATTGAGAATGTCAATCTCTGATATTAATGTTTAAACTAAAGAAGAGGGACGCTTGAGGGACATCATTACATGTGAATTACTTTTATTAAAAGAAGAGATGCTGATGGTGCACACAGTGCAATAAGAGCAGTCTTTGAGGTATAGCAACCTCATTCATGGAAACGTCTTCGTTTTGGTCTGTCTTGAATATTGGATGGACTTTTATTCATCTTTTATCTAGAAATAGCATATCATAGGAGAGTGTTAATTTTTTTCAAGCGGATAAGCATGTTACACTTTGTAAGCGGTTTAGGGGAGGGTTGTCAGAGTTTTTCTAAGATTACATTAAAGATTCGAAGTGACCATCTAGGTATAAGGACTTTACTATTATGCTTTGAGATCCACTGACATTCCTAGGCACTTCTAAATGGCTAGACCTCACCTGTGGGATAACTTGCCTCATCACATGCATAGCTCCAAGAAGCTCTAGGTAGTATAAAAAAAAAAAATCTTTCTATTGTGATCTTAGACCCTGTGGGGCAGATTCACCTCGCACTAGTGCCTAAAAGTAATTCAGTAATGCATTGCACATTATTCAAAATGTATATTTAAAACAAATAAATGAAATTAACAATGTTGAGGATTGACTTCTATGAAAAAGAAAAAGACAAAGTAGCATATACTAGGAAGTAAATACCTGAAAATATATTTTTCATTTTTCAAAATAAGTAAATTATATTTTAGATACTCAACCCCAGGAAAAGTCATGTGTTTTCTGGAAATCGGATATTAAATGCAGCACTCAACACTGCTTTAGTTTGGTTTTTGTTCTGTCTGTTTCCAGTGGAATGGATCTCGCAAACTTACAGAATAAACATTCCTTAGTAGGAGCTGTAGTATTTAAGGTTTTAAACAGTTTATGACTTGGAGTCGTAATGGAACGGCAATACTCTAAGGACATGTCTATTTTCTGCTGATACTAACATTTAAAATGTATTTGTTAGCCAGGCCATAGGTATTTTGGAAAGCAAATGGTCATGATCAAAAAGTTGGCCTATGGTGAGAATATCGCTATCGAATTCATGAGTTCCAACATACAGCAGGGTTGCCAATATTAATGTCTTTGTGGAAGCAGATGAACAAGCTACTTACCTTTGATAATGATCTTTCAGGTGGATACTCTATTTAACCGCAGATTACTTACCATAGAATATTCACCACGTGCCGATCTGGAGATATTTTGTAGCAGTGCTCCAGCGCGCCGCTGTTGTATTCCGCTTTAGGTGTTCGTATATAGGTTTTCCTGAAACATGTCCTTATATAGGCACAATTTGCGTTGCCCTTATATAGGCATAAGATCCCAGTCCTTATTTAGGCATTAGCCATGCTATCCAAATACAGGCATGGTCACTTACATCCGTCCACCCTAACGTCACAACGAGTTCTTAGAAACCAGACCCTTAAGCTCGTGGGAGTTCCCCTAGCACAGGATTATTGATTTCTCCAAGAACTCATTTATTATGCATGAACCGCTATACCTTAAGGGTTCATTCCTGACGTCTTCCTCTGCCCGACTTTATGTCAATGCTAACATTCCAAGGCACCTACCAGGTATAAATATACCTTCCCTTGCCCAAGCAAGTAGGAGGAGACCTCGACTTTAGAGGAGCCCATGTCCCGGCCTGACGCACTGACAAGAGACGCTGTCATCCCTGCTCGCAGAGAATCCAGCTTCCAGTGTTCTGACTCCCTTCGCGGGGTGTTAGAGTTCGAGACCCGGAAAGAGATTCCCACCTCTCTCATTCTCAAGGTATGGAGCTGACTAGAACCTAGAGGGACTCTTGGCATACTAGACTTGGCATACTAGACTATAGCATACCATACTATAGAATACTTCACCTACTTCTTACCTTGCCCTACACCTAGGTTAGGTTAGGTACACTGGGGTAGAACTAGCTTAGAGAAGCATCTTATGAGTACTCGCATTTTTAGCTTATGTTATTTATGTATATGAATATATGTGTCATAGCTGAAAGATAATGCTAGCGCAGTATTATTTCTTCCTACTGCTTACGCTGTACATTATATATCTCGCCTACTGTCTTGTGATCATAACAGCTCATATCTCTTACACGAGAAACAAGACTGTTCAATAAATCCTTTTATTGAAACGCCCGTCTATTCTTTCTGTGTAACTCTGAAGAAACTAAGCATGCACGATTAGCTGAGTGAAACTGTTATCTATTGTTTACACGATTCTGAGAGTGTTCCGATTCTAAAGGGAAACAAAGTTGTCATGTTTATGCGGTTGCCAGAAACTACTCCCTTCTTGTTTACAAGGAGTTTCTAGTGGCCTCTGAGTTAGCTGGCACAAAGTAATTAAGTTTAATATACTCGATAGGGACATACTGACCTCAGTCCTATGTCGAATCTATAGGGTATATTATTCCAATGCGCAGAGCCTATTAGGGAAATAGGAACTACACTACACCGCTAGGAGGCTCTGCAATGGCTCCATACTGTTCCAGAAGTGACGGAGCAGCGCCACATGTAAAGGCCATCTCTGCATGCTGACATCAATTTCTTGTCTTTTACTTTTCTGCACCCTGAGAGACAGAGCGTGAACAAATGTTGGTAACAGTGTAGTGAATACTAACTTGGGAACTTCTTCAATGGTAAAGAGACCCCTGCACACAAAAAGGAGGTGGAAGCACAGTGAGTTATCTGTATAAGAGTATTACCAAAGGTAAGTAACTCATCCTTCTCTATGTATGCTTCTAATTGCAGATTCCTCACCTAAGAGGAGAGACTAAAGCAGCACCTCCTCCAAGTGGAATGTTTTTGGAGTTGATTCAAACCAAAATGTCTTGCAGAACCAAGTGGGCATAGTGCCCTTCCCGCTGGACCAGACTTTCAAAGCAGTAGTGCTTTGTGAACGTTTGAACCCATGCCCATGCAGCCTTGCTGATATCAAGGACATGCACTTCTTGCACCAAGGCAGTGATAGCCGTAGCCCTAGCGAGGTGGGTTCTCAGACCTTCTGGGCGTGCTTATTGGCCACTGCGCAGCAAATCTTATTGGAGATGACTATCCACCTCAACATGGTCCTCTTTTGCATAGCCTTCCATTTCTTTGCTCCAGAGAATCTGACAAAAAGCTGAGTGTCCACACAAAGATCCTTAGTATGATCTAAGTGAAAGCTTTAGGCCATCTTGGGTTGGAGGGCGGGGGGGGGGGAGAGAAGAGTGAGGGTGAATGGGAGCAAAGAATGTTGTGAGAGTGCTGGACTGTCCAATATGGAAACATTTAGGTAAGACAGCTGCCCGAGTCCTCAGCACCCATTTGTCGGGGAAAAAGTGGTACAACGCAATTCCACTGAAAAAGTCTGTAGTTCATGCACACAACAAGCTGACGTAATAGCAATGATGAAGACATTCTTCATGGTCAAGAGATGCAGTGAGCAGCTAAGCATCAGCTTGAAGGGTATACACATGAGGAATGTCAAGGCCAAGTTAAGGTCCCAAAGTGGCATCACAAACAGCAAACGGCTTGGGAGGAAAAGTCTCAAACCTGTAATAAATGTAATCGCAGCTATAGTAAGACCTATATAGCTAACGAATAACATTTTACAGTGCCTTCTGCAAAGCCTTGCTGGGTAAAGACAAAACAAACAAAACTACATCCGAAATCATTGCCTGTAATGGGTCAGTATTCTGGGTACTGCACCAGGTTACAAATGTGTTCCAGCGCCTAGTATAAATGGATTTCGTGGAGGGGAGACTAGCAGTGAGAATGACATCCACCACATCAGACAGCAAATAGAACACAGTCTATTGCCACCACTCAATCTCCAGTCATGGAGATGTAAATTTCATAGATTAGGGTGGAGGACCCTGCCCTGTTGCTTAGACTGAAGGTACTCTGTGAGTGGGCGTCTGATCAGAGGACAAATGCTCATGCTCAAGTTCCCAGTCTGGGGCCATCAGGATGACTTGGGCCTGGCCATTCTTGATTTTTTTCAGAGCTCAGGGTAGGAGACAAAGTGTGGGGAAAGCATACAGCAGTCCCTTGTTAAATTCCAGCCAGAATGCGTCTCTTAAAGAGGACTCTTGCAGAAACTCCAGTGTGCAAATATTTGACACCGCGCATTCTCAACAGTGGTGAAAAGATCTAGTCAAGACTCCCCTCATTCGCAAAAGATGCCCTGTGCCATCTCGAGATGTAAGCACCACTTGTGACAAGCCAGACAACTTCTGCTCAGTCCGTCCTGTCTGGCATTCAGGGACGCTGCCAGGTGGTTGCCGACCAAAATAAACCCCTACAACTCCAGCCACGTCCAGGGGCACAAGTCTCCTGGCCCACAGCCGATGACTACACTGCTTGTTGCAGTACCATGAGGCTGTAGTGCTGTCTTTGCGAACCTGCACCAGCCTCACCTTGATGGGCCAGACGAATGGCCCACAGTTCCATAAGACTGATGTAAAACCAGCCCTCCACTGGTGGCCAGAGTCTTCTGATCTCCACCTGCCCCAGGTGAGCCCCCCCCCAACCACAAGTGATGCGTCCGCTACAACTGATGGACCACGGTGGCAGGATATCCAGGAGGTCAGATCACCAATTCCAGCTTGTACTTGCACACTCACATCATGCTATAATGATGTTCCCTTGCCAGAATGAGAAATAATATGCAAGGCCTAGATTTACTAAGCCCAGACCTACATGTTTTTCCAGACTCTGGACACGTTTCAGTGCACAGATTCGCTCTGTAAAAAAGCATGGGGAATCTGTGCATGGAAATACAGAAGACGACACTGGATGCACATTCTCACTAAGTGCAACTTGTTATAATGCAAGGAGTATTGCCCACGGAGAGCCACTATTTCCAAATCATGATCAGGACCATATTTTCATAGTCTCCTAAAGGCCAGTTCAAAGTTTATTGCTTCTAGAATTCTTAGCAAAGACAACAACGGTACTAAAATGGCTGAAATTACAAGAGGATAATCTGATTTTGACAAAACCCTGTTAGTTTGGTCTCGACAAACTTAGGCAGATCATTTTCGGATCAAAAGCTACGATCACATGAATCTTCAGTCTACAATGATGAGAGAAATCTAGATTCTTTTTATTTTTGGAAAACAATATTGCTATTAGTATTTGTATCCTACAACCGATCAGGTAGGGTCCATGTTTTAACGGAACGATAGGATGGACTACAATCACAATGTATACATGGAATGGTAACTACCCCGCTATACTAATTATTCACCATACAATACACAAATATTTTGTGCATGTAGTGTTAATTCACAATCACATTTCATCACCCTTCTGCTTTTTTTCAAAATATTTATCTCATTTGCACGAGCGAGAGCACAAACTCTCCCTTTTTGTCTCTCCCTTAAGACCATGCCATTGACCTCCGCTCGGCCCATCGCAGCTAAAAGGAACTGGGACAGGGTCACCCCTGAAACTCTAGGCCCTGTATTAGCCGGCACTAGGCCCCCCCTCTCGGATAACCCCGAACAGGATGCCGCAAGCTTTAATTTATGGCTGACAAACACGCTAGATAATCTCGCCCCTCTGAAAACGGTTAGCCTAGCTAGATCTACCCCTTTTGCCTCATGGTTTACAGAGGAATTTAGACGTGAAAAGAGTAAGTGCAAAAGATTCGAACGAGAATGGAAAAAGTCCTACTCCCTAGACGCCAAAAACACCTACAAAATTGCCTTGAAAGAGTACCACAAATTTCTCAACTCCAAGAGAAGGGATTTCCTGGCAAATAGTATTACAAACGCTATAAACTCCTCCAGGGAGGTCTTCAGGACAGTGAAATCTTTCACTAATCCCGTAGCTCTCGAACACGGTTTCTGCCCATCTCAAGACCTCTGCACTAGCCTCTCGAACTTCTTTGAAGAAAATATCACCCAGCTCTACTCTTTTTCCTCTACGGCTGAGCCTAAAGCAAAGGGAGATAACCCCAGCCCCCTTAATAATCAGCCCGTCTTTACCGCCTTTCTCCCGATACCCGCTGACATTTCGCTGGCGGAACTGCGGAAATGTAAATCGGGGTCTCCAGGTGACCGCTGTTGGGCACGACAGTTCAGGCTTCTGGCCGGATGGCTAAACCTGGTGTTAAATCACATCTAGAATACCCCTTTTAAAGAAGCTCAACGCTGACCCAGAGGTACCCAGTAAATTCAAGCCTATCTCCCTACTATCGGCTCCTGTAAGACTCTGGAGAAACAGGCCCAGTTACAGTTAGCTAACTTTGTGGAAGCCAATGAGCTGCTTCATGACTCCCAATCGGGCTTCTGCACAGGATACAGCATGGAAACAGCACTGCTTGAAGTGGTTGACTCCATCCGGCTAACCCAGGATAGTGGCTCATCGGCTATGCTGGTGCTTTTAGATCTGTCCGCAGCATTTGATACTGTTTCTCACACGATATTGCTGCTCAGACTGAAGCAGATAGGCGTGCAGGGGACCGCACTAGAGTGGGTTGCTTCCTATCTGGCTGACCGAGGACAACAAGTCCTTCTTCGTCCGTTCATCTCCTCAGTGAAACCACTCAAATGCGGAGTGCCCCAGGGCTCAGCCTTGAGCCCGTTGCTCTTCAATATTTACATGACTCCCCTGGCAGCTCTCATTGCTAGGAGAGCGGTCAAGGAGATCTCTTATGCGGACGACACCCAGTTGATGTTTTCCTTCAATGATCACTCTGCTGCAGCGTTTGACTCATTCAAAGAGTATTTACAAGATATAGCAGGCTGGATGAACGAAAATCGCTTAAAACTAAATGCCTGTAAGACGGAGTTTTTTTTTTTTTAAATCTAGCCTCCCCCCCTCCTTCCGGCCTATGGTGGCCAGGTGAACTCGGCGCCCCTCCTGTACCGAAAGAAACAATTAAAAACCTGGGAGTCAGGTGGGACAAAGACTTAGCCCTCTCAGCCCGAATCAGGCAAGTTTCGGCAGCCTGCTTTGGGAAGATGAGAACCATCAGAAAATTTCTGGGCTTTCTGCCGGAAGAAAGCAGAAAGACCACGGTCCATGCCCTGGTGACTTCTCATCTCGATTATGCAAATGGCCTCTACCTTGGCCTTGATCGATTTTTGATCAAGAGGCTCCAAATGGTACAGAACGCAGCTGCCAGGCTAATCTGCAAAGTCCCTCTGCGCCAGCATATTTCCCCGCACCTCAAACAACTCAACTGGCTCCTGGTTGCCAAGAGGATTGAATATAATATGATATATCTTGTTTTTTTAGGTCTTCTCAGGACAGGACCTGGTGTAAACACTTTATAATTAAGGCATCTTTGGCTCTGCTGATTAATAAGACCTTGGTGAGTGCAGGATTTTGATAAGGACTGGGAGGTTGTTCAAATAAAAATCGATCTGTTCGCTAAGGTTATTGCACTTTTAGCCAAAAGATGTAGGATTTTGGGGCGAAGAACTTGTGGTTGAACTTGGGCTGTGTCTTCACACACCAAAGCATCCCAAGAAGTCGGTAAATCGAGTGTATTGTCTACCTGCAGGAAGCATCTCTTCATTGATTTGTTGGAGCCACGTTTGTTGTTCCCTTTATTCATTATATGTGAATTTGTATAGCACACTGCTGCTACTATCATGCTGTGTAGCGCTGCGTAGTCCAGGTCCAATTTGGTGTAAGCCATCGTTTGCATGAATGGTTGCACACTCCAGTGCGGTGGGAGCCAGAGATACCTTCTCTAATCTGTTGCAAGCTAATCACAGCATAAGCGGTTGTCTTGTCCGAGTTTGATACACGAGAGGACATTCCTTGTTGAGTTAAAATTTTAGCTTTAACAGCTCCCTGAAAGTATGGTCATTGTTTGTTTCAATTTGTTTTCAAGAGTTTCATTTTTTCCAAACAAATCCTTAGTGGTCTTATTAGAAATCCTTTGGCAAGCTCCTCCCTGAGCCCCACCCTCTTCAGGAACCACAGACTCAACATAGTCTCCTACGCTGACAAGACCCAGCTGATTCTCTCCCTCACCAACTAACCGACAGTAGCCAAGAACAACTTCCACGACGGAATGAAGGCTGTCGCCACTTGGATGAAGTACAGCTGCCTCAAGCTCAACTCAGAAGACCAAAGTCCTCATCCTGGGCACCACCCCCTCCGCTTGGGACGACTCCTGGTGGACCGCAGCACTTGGAACCCCCCTTCCCCACAGACCACGCATAAAACCTTGGCATCATCATGGACTTCTCGCTCACCATGAGCCGCCAGACCAACGGTGTCTCATCATCTTGCTTTCACGTGGTACGCCTGCACTGAAAGATGGATCCCCACCGAGTCCAGAAAGACGGTCACCCATGCACTCATCAGCAGCAGAATCTACTACGGCAATGCACTCTACGCCACCATCACCCAGAAACTCCTCAAGAAACTGCAGAACATTCAGAACGCCTTCGTCAGACTCATCCTCAACATCCCCCGCGGCAGACACATCACTGGCCACCTGAGAGACCTCCACTGGCTCCCAAACAACAGAATCACCTTCAAGCTCCTCACACACGTCGTACACGACGCAGGACCTTCGTACCTTAACCACTGCCTCGCATTCCACGCACCCACCAGAGAGACCTCCCCTCCGCCCAACTGGCTCTGGCCACCATCGCTCATATCCACAAGACCACGGCCGGAGGAAGATCCTTCCTTCCCCCGTGCCTGGAGACCCTTACGGGTGAGTAGTTGTACTTTACAAGACACTTGATTGATAGCTTGTAGTGACAGTGAAAATGATAATTTCTCTTATTAGGGTGGCACTGTGTATATTACAAACCAAGAGCTTTATAGAGTTCTACAGAACCTTATTAGCACTATTCTCTAATACTTTTTACTGATTAGTTTAAACTGCTTTGCTAAGCATCAGCTTGTGGACCTAAAAGTCATGTTGAGTGTCCAAAATAACTGAGGTAGGTATAGAGGTGATTACTGCAAGTGGCTCGATTTCAACTGAGGTTATACAACGACATGGGGGCCCCAGGTTTACAAATGAAACTTAAAACTAGTATAAATGACACTCTGCATAAGTAAGGAAAGTTTTCCTAGGTAAAAGCTAACAACAGAGGCCAGGGCACTCAGTAACCCACTACCAGTGAATACTCTATCCTAGAATATTTGTTGATAGAATTTTGTAGCAGCACGAGCTGGGGCTTATGCCTTAATGAGAGAGTGGAACTTTTCAAAAGCTAATCAAGAATTCTTGGCAAATCTCTGATCCCTTGTCTACATCATGATTTATTGGGAGAATCTGGTCAGGTTAATTGTATTATGAAATAGAATATCAGCACCAATATTTATGTTAACTGTTGCTGACCGAAGAGCACGACAAACTCATATGGTTTGTAATTTCCTTAATTCTTTGCTTCAAATGTGTGCTTCTTGGATGGAGGAGGTAAATTACACTCTCCACAATTGAGGATATGGATACAACTTTGTTTTTCCTTTTTTGCTTACGGTTATCTAAAGTCATACAGGTATCACCATTGGGTGTTACTTTTTCCTCGCAAAGCATTAGAGTTAACGTTTTTATTTTCCTTCTTGCTGTTTCTTTTATTATTTTGCTTCCTCTCCTGCTAAGGTATATCTCAATTCATACTGGTATCAACATTAGGTGTTACTTTATTTACTTTTTCTCTTTAACCCGTTCGCTGCTTCTGTCGGCCAACGGCCGTCGCGAGCACTACCTCCGTAGTGCTGCGCACGTCCGTTGGCCGACGCGGCCCTGTCCACTCTTCGAAGCCGCCGCACCGCGGCGGAATTTCAGCCGCGGTAAAGGGGTTAAACAACTAAGTTAACATTTTTATTTTCGTACTTGTTGTTTCTTTTATTATTTTGCTCTCATGCTTAGAGCTTTCTAAATTCATTTTAACATTAGGTGTTACTTTAACTGATTTTTCTCTCCAAGGGCTGGTTATTTTTTTATTTCCCTATTTGTTGTTCCGTTTATTATTTTGCTCTCCTGAAGATCGACTCCCTTTTGTGACCACCCCTCGAAAGTTCCTTTCCAGCCCTTCCTTAGGTTCAACATACACACAAGAATCCATACTAAAATCACTATAACCTAATCTTTCACCACCACTCACGGCAACAATTGAGGCATTATAAAACTGCAGTGACTCCTTAAGAACGACCTTCCTTTCCTCGCTTAATTGCTCTCCCATCATTTTATTCTCATCTGGTTGATCTCTACAAATCACGCTATAATCTCGCTTTTTCTTAGAGGGCACACAAACGACTTAAGTTTTTACAAGATCTTGCAGATTATTCTTCCTGCTAGAACACAACGCTTCTCTTTGCGCCCTTTCCCCAGCACGTTCTAAATATTTATCAGGGTAAACTACACAAGTTCAGGCTGACCACAATGGATCTACAGAGACCCAGGTAGGCCCGCTGAACAACAGTACCTTAAATCCTGGTTGCAGAGTGTTGCGAGCCCCCATGGCGAGGGGGCGTCCGCAGCCGAGGAGATGCGTCGGGTCGGAGGCGCGGTGGAGCTGCAATGCAGGGTCTAGAGTCATCGTCGTTGAGGATCCTGTCGACGAGGGTTTGTGGTGCATAGTCCGGCATCAAGGATGCATTGCGCAGCTGAGGTGATGCATCTGTTCCGAAGAGCTGTGGGGCTATGATGCAAGAACCTGCGTCGTCATTGAGGCTGCCGCCGACAAGAGATTAGGGATGCGAGGGCCTGCGTCAGCAAAGCTTCACAGAGTGGCGGTTTCGATACAGGCTGCAAGGTCTATGTGTAGTCCTTGCGCTGTGAGAACCCTCGCAGCAGAATTGAAGCGTTAGATCTCCTTGGGATTGCTCTGTGCAGTAGAGGTGATGTGTCGGTTCTGCTGGGCCCACAGACTGGCTGGCAGAGCACCTTCAGGCCCACTTCTAAGGGTCCAGGACTGGGGTGGCACCACTTGGCAGGGTTGGACTCACAGTTGGCAAAGTCCAGGCGCTAGATTCAAGGTTGTTGGAGTCTGCTGTTCCTAAACTGTAGTAAGGAGGCCAGCCAACTAGCCATTGGAGTCACTTTGGGGTTGCTGGGTTCAACAGATACAGACTGTAGTGTAGCTCCTATTTCCCTAATAGGCTCTGCGCATTGGAATAATATACCCTATAGGCTTGACATAGGACTGAGGTCGGTATGTCCCTATCGAGTATATTAAACTTAATTACTTGTGCCAGCTAGCTCAGAGGCCACTAGAAACTCCTTGGATAACAAGAAGGAGTAGTTTCTGGCAGCCGCAAAACATGACCACTTTGTTTCCCTTTAGAATCAGAACATGTCCCAGAGTCGTGGAAACAATAGATAAACGTTTCACTCAGCTCAATCTTGCATGCTTAGTTTTCCTCAAAGTTACACAGAAAGAATAGACGGGCGTTTCAATAAAAGATTTATTGAACAGTCTTGTTTCTCGTGTAAGTAATATGTGCTGTTACGATCACAAGACAGTATGCAAGATAAATAATGTACAGCGTAAGCAGTAGAAATAAATAATACTGCGCTAGCATGATCTTTAGTATATATTCATTCACATAAATAACACAGACTAAAAATGCGAGTACTCATACGATGCGTTTCTAAGCTAGTTATACCCCAATGTACCTAACCTAACCTAGGTGTAGGGAGAGGTATGAAGTAGGTGGAGTATTCCTTACTATGGTATACTAAGAGTATGTTACGCCTAGTATGCCAAGAGTCCCTCTAGGTTCTAGTCAGCTCCATACCTTAAGAATGAGAGAGGTGGGAATCTCTTGCCAGACTCGAACTCCAACACCCCGCAAGGGAAGTCAGATCACTGGAAGCTGGACTCTCTGCGTGCAGGGATGACAGCGTCTTCTCAGTGCGTCAGGCCGGGAAACGGGCTCCTCTGAAGTCGAGGTCTCCTCTGATTTACAAGGGCTAGGGAAGGTATATTTATACCTGAGAGGTACCTCAGAATGTTAGCATTGACGTGAATCGGACAGCGGAAGACGTCATGAATGAACCCTTAAGGTATAACGGTTCATGCATAATAGACGAGTCCTTGAAGAAATCAATAGTCCTGTGCTAGGGAAACTCCCGAAGCCTAAGGGTCTGTTCTTCAAGAACTCGTTGTGACGTTAGGGTGGACGGATGTCGGAGACCATGCCTGTATTTGGAGTGCACGGTTTAATGCCTAAATAAGGAATGGGATTTTATGCCTAGATAAGGGCAGGGCGAATTGTGCCTATATAAGGACATGATACAGGAAAACCTATATACGGACACCCTAAGATGAATACAACACCCACTCCACTTTCGTGTGTACGATAATAATATAAATGCTAAACATTTAAAATGCTAAACATAAAATGGAGTACCGCATATTGCTAAAAATATTTCTTAAAAGCATTAAAAGGCATTTAAAAAACCTATTAGAATGCAAAAAGTACTGTACATTTTAAGCATTGCTTTTCATTTCAGGCATATATTCGAAAATAAAAAATGCAATTTGAATGAAATAAGCAGTAATATTTACATGTGACAGAAAAATGATCGATAAGTTTGTTCAAAATCAAAGTCATTTCATGTCATGGAAATTAATGACCTTTTTAGACTAACAAGATGACAAAGTGTCTGAGGAAGTACCGCGAAGTCCGTACTATAAGAATAGTTCTACTTCAAGCAGATTGTTTTGCCATTTGATTTGAAAAAACGGAAAAAAGTTCAATATGGGAAGAGTTCCAAGTTTTTGAAATATGAAGGCCAAATTGTTATTGCATCTCTGGAACACTGGGCTGAATCAGAGTCAGTGTACGGGTCTGGTGTAAACATGAGATCATCAATTTCTGTAGACAAAATATCGACCACTGTAGTTGGTGACATTCGGAACACCTCGTGTAGTAGATTAATTGCACAGAGATGTGAAGCATCGCTTTCAGCATAGGATGCCGCAGCAATGTTCGCGACCGTTGTTACCTGTGTGCCTGTAGATCCATCTCGTACCTCAGTAGCAGCCGGAAGCGTCTGTGAGATCTCAATGAATGCCGTCATCAGGATTGGTAGCCTCTGGGGACAACACAGAGCATGGGCCGTTATCGGGTCCAGCAGAGTATCGATATCCGTTGGCGTAGCTGATGGAAATGTTAGACAGGTGTCCAACACGCATTCTTCACCGCATAGCAGGCATCGTAGAACAGGTAAGATGCAATCTTGCCAGATTGGTCTGAACGACAGGAACCACGTGGTATTAAGTTCCCGTAGAAGATTCATGCCCAAAAGCTGTACTATTCGCTCACAGCACTTTGGTTCAAGGAGAGCTTTCTCCACTTCGCTCGGAGTGATGTCTGCGAATAGGCTGGCCATAGCGTAATAGCAGGAAGAGAAATAGAATTCCGGCAACAAGTGCTAGAATTAATGGTATGCCACCAAACACCGAATGTGCAAAGTTTGGGATTATTCCGAGTATTGCCTGGAAAGGTGTTAACAGACCGGAACAGATGCTCTTAAATACATGTACAATTCCGCTTGTATCATACATGTTAAAGACACGTCCTATCATTTCCACGAAATGTATAGGGCAGTTTGTACGTATTAAAGTCTGTATCTCAGCCGAAGTTCTTGCGACTTGTAGATCATAGGTTTCTTTGGCCGAGGTCAAAGGCACTGTTTGTTGTAAAAGCATGGCTTTCATTCTGCTTAAAGTATCAAATCTTATAAAAGAAACATTCAGCGAAGGCCACAAAGGCGACTCCCCGACTGTGTCTATTGGGGCAAACAATACTTGCATACAGCAAGTGACCCTGGAGTTGACCGTTACTAGATATGGGATGCCTGGCAACATGCCGCAGCAACTCTGATCATTCAACATGAGGTAACTCCCATTAGAAAGTTGTCCAAACGTTGGATTAATCACAGCAGCTGGTGTACCCTGCTGGTGGCAAGACAAATTTGCCGCAGAACCATTACAAGCCCCGTGTAAAGAAATGTCCTGACATATTAGTGAACCGCTCAGTGCATTTTTACAGTGTGTACCGCTCAGAAACACTTCACGATCCCCACTCCAACATCTATATGTGTATGGTAAAGACCAAGATGTCTTAATGTATTCCTTACCCAACCTTTCATATTTGCCTGCTTGCATTTGTTTAAGGCAATACTGAAACTGAAAAGTAGTCACAGGTAGTGTGATTTTGCCATGAATAAGCCATTCTGTAGCTGGTTTTTCTGCCACTGTGAATGGTAACTTTTCCAGTTTTTCAATGCCCAGCACTGTATACTTTGCTCCTCTTTGTGCCAGTTCGATCTGTTTATCAGTTAGATTGTATTCTGCAAACAGAATGGACGTGTTGATAAACGCCAAGGCACATAGCCCGCATGCAAAGATTGCAGCGTCCAGCTTAATAACACAATAGAACGTAATTGAGATTGGCCTTGTTGTAACATCGCCAAATCTTGTTCCAGTATGTCGATAGCAGAGGATACAATGCCGTCCAGTGAATATATTCTGGAGGACAAAGTTGTTAACCCATTGTCGACCACAGAGAGAGTTTCTCTAAATTAATACGATCAAGTTCACGTATTCGTTCTGCGGCCTCCATCTGTGACACTTTCCATGCTTCATTATAGGCAGCATAAATGCCGGCATATATGAAACGTTTTTGACGCGGTTTTCTTGGTCCAAGCAAGAATTTCCTAAGGTCTGCGTCTTCTTTAAGTAAGGATAAGTGTTGTTTCACATCCTGTAGTGTAGATTTCTGCAGCCAATCGAGGCATAATTTACCTACACTGTATGTTGTTACTACCCCCGGATGCTGTCTTTGGGCGTATCTTGGGTCTGGCCTATGAATAGTAAAGCCCTGAGTTTTATTCAGGAATCTTTCCTGACATTTGTTCGTGTCTGTGGGCCAGATCAACTTTTTCTCCAATCAGGATTAGATCTGTTGAGTTGTAGTATTTTGTCAACTGTAACCGCTGCCTGTGCATTGTTATCACTTGCAGGTGTTGGTACAGAAGGTGTTTTCATCTCTTTGATCTTGGCTAGACCAAGACAAGATGTTTGTTGGATAGTTTCATTCAAAAACATGATTTGTTCAGGGATGATGCAGGCTCTAAATAAAGCTTCTATCCCCTGCACTTGCCAATCTTTAGTACCCCAGACAGTTTTTGTGTCTATTGTGTCTTTCCAAAAGTCGAAACCCTGTCTAGACAGTTGGGCAATAAATGCTGCAGAATAAATTTGTTTTGTATTTGTTAACATAATTTTCAGTCCTGTTTTGTTTACATTCTTATAGTAAAACGTTTCTGGATCAGATGTATTGTAACCTGAAAAATACGGAAACTTATTAACAAATGTTTTTGAACTACCTTTTGGTGGTGTAGGACAATGCTCCCATTGGTTAAACAAACACATTTCTAGGGTATGCAGATTTATGCAAATAATGATGACCATAATGGTTATAGCAATACAGCTGTTCATAGTCTGATGAACCCTCTAAATATTCACTTTTAGAAAATGCAGCAGATTTTTCTAGGTCAAACATTATGTCGTTAACAGTCTCAAAGTCCCAATCATCAGAATAGGTACTAGACTAAATGAGATCACTTAGTGAAATTTTAAACAAATGTGGAATGTTCAATTGTTCCGTCGGACCGAATATATCAAAATCTGTTTTGTCCCACACTATACCATCCTGTATAGGAACGGCTGTGATGTTCACTGTTGACAAGTCTCTTGCTTCACGATGGGTACTGCCTTTGTGCAGTTGGTTCATGTTTCAGATGTATTTTATGGTGAGGTGAGTCCTCATCCCATCCTACATGATTTTTAGGTCTCGCGCCTAGCGTTGCAGTGCGCCGCCCTGCTTGCGCAGCGCGAGACCTCTTGAATGGGCTTCAGAAAGCTAACCACACGCTCGTGCATGTGGTTTTGCTTTGTGAAGCCCACATTGGCTGTAGCGTGTTTTTTTTTTTTAAATACCGGCACGCAATTGGGCGAAGGCGGGCGCATGTCCCGCCTTCGCTCCGCCCATTCCCGTCTGTGTCTAGGACGCGCATCAGCGCGCGGCACAGACGGCAGGCTCCCTCGCCCCCTCCCGCTCCTCTGTGGTGCGCGCGCGCGCCACTGGTTATATGTCCTGCAGCGATCAACCGATATGGGCATCCTGAGACATTTTGACTGACCTTATGATGGCCACCACCAAACAGAAACCACATAAGCCCAGCAGGCAAGGTTAATTCTAAAACACGTATGTATAAGTACATGACGGAGAGTATTCCACCCCTTCCCTCCTATTTCCAAACGTCATCCCTGACAAGTATTTTTTTGAAATAACGGAATTAAACATCACCGTCTAGCCTCTATAAATGATTTCTGGGACAAGAACGCAAGCGATGAAAGCGCCTACAAATATGACAACACGTAAAAATGTACGGGAGGTGGGGCGCATGTCTCAGTTGTGTACTGCGCCCTTCTCGGCGAGACCAACGCGAGGCGAGGTACCCGTGACGAAGGTGCTGAGAAAGGTGGCGAGTTTAAGGTTCCCACGCTGCGCTCGTGCCTTTACACACAGTGCGGGGAGGGGCCGGAAGAAGGAGGGAGGGAACGCGGCGGCTGTCACAGAGGGGAAGCGAAGGCCTCTGCGCCAGAGGAAGAAGGGGGAACTTGCGCGCGCACAGAGCGTGAGTCACTTCCCTCCGTCGCCTAACCATTGATTCCTCCGCCCCCAGCCCCTTCAACCTCCGGGCTCAGCAACGAAACACGGAGCAGCGACGCCTCGGACCGGCAGCATCAGCGGCCTAGCGTGCGGTGAGTTGTTCCGCTAAGCACGTCCTTGCGCCTCTTTAGGGAGACCGACTTCCAGGCACATACTCTCCCATCAGTTCTTGAGGGAGTTGTGGCGGGGGGATATGTTTGTTGACCACGCTGTTGTGCAGTCTTCTTTATGCAGTTCATCTTGTTTTATTTTTATTTCTGCGCAGTTGAAGGCCCATTTTCCTGGTATAAGCTGCTTACTCAATGACTCCCGAGGGCTCCCCCCGCAACCCCTTTAGGAGGAGCTTAGAGCTTGGGCGTTCAGTGTGACTTGTTTGAATGCGACAGAATGCAACTGTGTGACAGTTTGAATGCGAAAGGGTGGTCAGTCTTTGGAGGAAAGCAATCGGGGTGGGGGTTTGTGTACACGGTACGTGGTCGGGAAGTAAACGGTGTTTTAGTGGAAAACAGAGCATTTATTTCTTCTCCCTTCAGGGAAGTGGGAGGATGGGCCGTACTGTCCCGGCCTCAGCAGCTCAGTGTGGGCTGTTTTCCACATCCTCAAAGTTGCTCACGGATGTAGCGCCGAAAGGCGGACCAGTTTAACACATTACTACACTAGCGAGGGAGCGGCAAACTCGACTCATCGGATTATATAGTCTTTAGGTCTGGTTAATTGGTACACTGAGCCATCTGATCTTGATTAGGCACCATTCTCCGCTGTAGTTATTGACAACCGATCTGCATCACTTTGTTTTATGTGTATTATCTATAAAACTAGAACAAATATATTGTGTAAGTTAGTAAACCATTTTCTGTCGCAGTCTTCTAAAGTAAGTTATTTATGAATACTACTAGAACATGCAATAGAATGGTGAGACTGCAGTGGCCAATATTCTGGCTCAGAAAGAGGCCAATAACTGGAAGTAATGCCCTGCTTTCGAAATATATGAATCGTGATGGATAGTGGTCTCCCGCCAATCCATAGTGTGATCATCACTATTTTTCGGTTGCTCTTTATTCGTTATGAAGGAATTCATTTGTACTGCTACACAGTTAATGTCCTTTAACTGTAGGGTGGTGGCGACAGAGCTGTTTTAGTAGTGTACGGATGATGTTGCTGACCTTGGAGCCAGTCATTAACAGTATCTGTTGCCCCCTAACCTTCATATACATTGGGCGATGGCCAACTAACGTTTTTGACTTTTTGGTCACTGTACTGCATCATTGACAAATTGAGAGCGGTGATAAGTGTGAGGGTAATTATGCATCAGCTTCACAGGGCTATGGCGCACGACTCAGGCCTTTGTAAATGACTAGTAAGAACATGAGCATCATTTTGTGAGATGGGCAGAGCCTCTTCATAATCTGGTGATGAACTGTTTCATCCGTCAGTTTAGGTACATCTTTTGAATGATGGGGCATTATTATGTTTAAGTACTTTGCTGTTGTTGGTTTGACTATATTTACTCTGTGTTAATGTAGTTACTACAGATTGTGCCATACTTTCTGAATGCAGGAGCCAGAATCAAAATTTGGTTCTTGATTGGTTGGAAAATTAAAATGAATGGTGAAAAACAAAAATTCCACAAAGTAATACAAATTCAAATTTCCAGTGGGAATGATAAAAGAGACAATCAGTTATAACCTAAAAACACATTTGTTTTTGTTTTAGGTGTAAGAAAATATTCTTGGTAGGCCTTGAACATTTGGGCACCACAGTTTCTCAACCAACAAAAACGCTACTGTGGTCTTTCTACTAGAACCACAGGATTATGTCATGTACTGAAGAAGTGTTTTGTTGCTTTTCAGAATTAACTGAAGTGGTTCCTCCTAGGATTTGACTTCCCGAAAAATGCAGTGAACTCTCGATTTCACCAGGTGGCATGTTTAATCATTGAGTCTGCTCCTCACTTTGGATAGATGTCCTCAGTGAGCTCACCTTGAGCTCTTGGGATGTTATCTTACAGTTTCTTTCAATTCATGATCTAGTCATGTAGGATCATAATAATGCTTTTATCCTTCATGGGACCAGAGGAGTGTTTTGCAAACCCTTCACAAGTGCTCTTACTTCCTTAATGATTTTTTTGCTATCTGTGCAACGATTTACAGAGTTCCCATTATCTTATTTAGCAATCAACAATACTGCACCAAAAATCCTTGATCTCGGGGGGGATTGCCAAACAGTCTGTATGAAAGGGGCCTTTTAACAATCCGTCTTTATGGCTATTTCATATAAGCACATCTGAATCTTGAGATAATAAACTCTGAAGCATCTAAAGGCATACCAATCTAAATTCTGCTCTTACTGTAATTTCTAGGACGCATGAGTGAGCCCACGTCATGTTCTCATCTGTGCCTAAGGTACTCCAGTGTGTTGTGGACTTTATTTAGTAATGATTTGTAGGTAAGAGAAAGCACCTACTTGGCATAGGTTCAGAATGCCTATTCTGTAGGAATATGCAATTTGTACAGTCTATACTTTGGTGCAGGGAAAGTCAGAGATGCAGGTATTAAAGCATACAGTAGAGCTTACATAATGTGTCTTGCACAGTTCCTCTAATATTTTCCTTCTAGAGGCACCCTATATGTGTCCTGCCTTAGTAAACCCAATCTTTTTCCATTCTGTGAACACTTCCAATGTCTTCCAATCTAGGTCTCTTCCCATCCTTCAGCATTTCATGGTTTACTATTCCTTCCACCCAGGCAACTTCCTAGTCAGTTGCTCCGCTTTAACAGCTGAATCTTTTGACCCAGGAGTACCCCTTGATGCTTCTCTGCCTTACAACATATATGTATGCTTATCTCCCTTAGCTTGCCTATCTCAAGAAAGTGTTCTTTTGAGGGGAGAAGGTTATTTGTTTTAAGCTGTGGGTCTCTGTAATACCTTCACACATGTTGGAATGAGACGCCCCTTTTACACACTCCTGCTTAGCTTGTGCAAGAATATTCTGGGTAGGTCATCAGTTGCAAAACAATGACCTTACAGGGGTGTGGAATTTAATAAAATATCTACGTGTCCATGGGGCAGGTTGCCTCATAAATCTACTTGTCCTGTAACAAAATCCACTTGCCCCTTTTGTGCCTTGTAATGCAGCGACAAATTATGGCAGCAGTCTCATTATATAAGGGATCCTCTATAGCCTCTCTGATTATGCCAGTGCTCATACCATAGTAGGGTTTTAATACTAGCAATTCCCACGTTTCCGCAGAGCTACATACTGGGTCTGAAGACAGTGGTAAGCAATAGTTCCAGGGTATGAATACCCTTTGAGTCTATGCAAACCTACTAACTTGCACGTTTTAACGGTTTTCACCAACTCTTCTCTAATCTTTTCCCATACTGAGAAAGGTTGGAAATTTACTCCTGACAATGGCAGATGTAAAAGTTCCTCCAGGGCTGGGAAAAAAATGGTTGGAGGGAAAGTGAACTTGCAAACACTCAAGAGATTTTCACATGAGGAAATCTACACATGCATATTTGCTCATGCTTAAATGCAGTTGACAAATATTTTCTAGGAGCACTATTACTTGGCCTACTTCTGTAAATTCTTGTTTTTGCTGGAAGTGGGCTCAGTATCTATTCCCAAATGTGAGATTTATTGAAGGAGGGTTGAGGTCAAGGGAGAGCCAGCCTGGAACAGAGAGCTCAGGTTTGGTGGCAGGCACAGAGTTGTGATGAAGAATAGGGGGCCTGTGTTGTGAATAGCAGTGGGTGCTATGCACATTGCTTTGAATGAGTGATTCGTCTAGCCGCAGGAAGCCACTGCAGAGACTTTAGGAGCAGGTGAAATGTGACAACTAATATTAATGTTAAGTTGTTTTTTTTGCAGCTGCGCTCTGAATTATAATTTCCGAGTCACATTGAGAGGGGCTCCAAAGCTTATGCCATTGAACAAGTGATTTTTTTATATATTAAATAGCTGGCCATTGATTAGTAAAAGGAAAACATATTTGGTGCGATTCACTGAGATTTTTGTTAATTGAAGGGGCCGAATCAGATTCAGCAAGCATTTTCACCAACATTATGTGAATTTAATGAGCTGATTTCATGTTGCAATGTTTGTATGATATGAAAAACTACATATAATATAATGCAGCAGCAAGGCATGGGCTGCAATGGTATAAAGGTAAAAACAAATGTAGGACCACCAGCCGTGATCAAAACTGAATAGTCAAAACGCATTGGCTTGGTATCCATGTGAACAGTGAAAAAAAGACTGTTATAAAACCACTTTGAAGTGCCTCTTTTCCTTGTTAAAACAAGCAATTGCAATGCGAAAGGTCTCGCATTATTAAAGTTTGAGCTATTGGTGTTGCATTATTTAGCAATGCCAATAGCTCAAACTTTAATAATGCGAGACCTATTGCATTGCAAATGCTTGTTATATAATGCTGGGGCCTGGGCTACTGCCCATTTCCTGGCATAAGTATATTTTAGATGAATTGGAATATGGTTAGAGAAGGCAGGCATAATAATGTCCTCGCCATGTGGGCACTCCCTGACAAATTGTGGTGGCCAGTCTTTTTCTGCTAGAAGTATGTCATAGCCCCTTGAAAGTTTTTCCCAAAAGAGTGCTTTCACCTGTCTAGGTATGTCTCCCTCCATTCGGAGTGTTATTTCATATAACCTTTGTGGAGTACTAACCCTGGTGTCTACAGTCTCAACTGTAATGTACTCATTCAAGTCCACTATCTCCAGAAGTTCCTTCAGGTTCTGGCGAACTATTGTGACTTCATCTGCACTGTCCAGCATTGTCTGGGCCCATTCTCCGTTCTTGAGTTGTGTTCTCAGTATTCTCGGCATGTCTGATCTTCAGACCTGCTACTTTCTTTTTGGAGAATTGAGGTTTTGTTTTATTTTTTGAGCGTGTTTATCTTCCTTGGATTTCACGCGTTCTTCTCTATTTTCTGACCGTCCTCTTCTTTCCGAAGTCCGTGACGAGATCTGAAAGGTACGAGAGGAACGTGTATCAGTATCTTGATACCTGTCAGGTTTTCTCAAATTATCCCTATTCCTGAGGTTATACCTCCTTTCAGAGGGCTCCTTTTGAGGAGACCTACCTCGGGATTGAGAACGTTTCTCGTTTGAGTTTTGTTTAGTAGTTTCCCACTTCTTTTTAGAAGATGTAGGAGTTTGTTTAATAGAGTCCTTCTCAGGACTTTCAGATAGTTTTGGTTTCACTGGTCTTCCACCCAAACTATCTCTGCCTAATTCTGCATATGATTGTTCAATTATTCTGAGTAGCTCAGTTTGATGTTCTGTAACATCGAATTCCCTTAATCGTTGGCGGATCGCCACTGCTGCTGCCTCCCCTTTAATATTAGATAATATTATTGTTGAGACCTGGTCGAAATTTTTCAGTAATTTCATACCTAAATTCAGAGCAGGCTTTGCCCCGTATTCATTTTGAATTTGTTTCAGGACATCTGGTATTACCGCAATTGATGGAATACCATGTGTTTTAGTATAGATGGCAGCAAAGACTGAGCCCCAAGTGGTACAGTCTTCCAGTTGTGGTGTGATCCCCATTGGTAAACTGATTGTTAGTATTCTGTGTTTCTCATACGGGCTAGTATTTGGAAATACTGCTTCGATTTGAGTAATTTTTTGAGCTATCCAGAATGGAATTTGCTCACGTTTTGTGGGCATTTTACCCATGACTGCGTATAGAGTCTGTAGTGTAATTTTTAGTGTAGTCCCCGATTGAGGGGTCTGATTTGGAATGGTTAATGGTGGTTGGACTGTGAAAGTCCGCATGACATATTGGACCAATTGTCTGTAGATTTTTATTAACTCTGTAAGTTGAGTAAGTAATTCCTCGTCTGACATCTCTTCAATGTCAGGACGAGGTGTGTAGCCGGCTAGAATCGGCCATGTTGCTCCTGGTCTACCTAGTGGACCGAGCCTGGTAATGTTTTTGTGATGTTTTAGGGCGCCTTTAAACCAGAGCTGATGCTCCTGGTATGTTAGTGGAATTTCAATATCCTCGAAAGGAATATATTCCTCTGGTGGATCATCTTCTTTGTAGAAGTGAAACATGTGTGTTACTGGATTGGATTCAGGAAATATTACCCATGAATAGAATACCTCTGTCTGAAAGGATTCGTGTGCCTCTATCACGAAAACTGCTCTACCGCCTCTTGGTGGTAGGCCGTGTTTTATGAGTTTTAGAGTGATGGCTCTTCTTAAGTTTGGAGGGATGTCTATAACACCCTCCTCGGTTTCATTTAAACCTGTAATGTTAAAAGCTGTTAAAGCTGGTTGACCCGCAACGTCACCGTTGTCGGAGTCAGGCATTTTGTTTTTTGAAAAATGTAGAACAAGTTTCAAGGAAACAAAGATAAGGTGCACAATATTTTGGAACACTGTATCCTTCAACGTTGAGCAAACCAAACAGCTAATATATAGGGTGTTTCCCTATGTAGCCGTTGTGGATACTTAACCCTGCCCACTCCAGACGTCTTTTGGAGTATATGGGTAGGGGTCTCTGAGAGAAAAAGCACCGCTGAGTTACTCAGTATCTAACGTTAAATTACCGCCTTACGAAACCGTTGGGCGCCATGTAGTGTAGCTCCTATTTCCCTAATAGGCTCTGCGCATTGGAATAATATACCCTATAGGCTTGACATAGGACTGAGGTCGGTATGTCCCTATCGAGTATATTAAACTTAATTACTTGTGCCAGCTAGCTCAGAGGCCACTAGAAACTCCTTGGATAACAAGAAGGAGTAGTTTCTGGCAGCCGCAAAACATGACCACTTTGTTTCCCTTTAGAATCAGAACGTGTCCCAGAGTCGTGGAAACAATAGATAACCGTTTCACTCAGCTCAATCGTGCATGCTTAGTTTTCCTCAAAGTTACACAGAAAGAATAGACGGGCGTTTCAATAAAAGATTTATTGAACAGTCTTGTTTCTCGTGTAAGTAATATGTGCTGTTACGATCACAAGACAGAATGCAAGATAAATAATGTACAGCGTAAGCAGTAGAAATAAATAATACTGCGCTAGCATGATCTTTAGTAGATATTCATTCACATAAATAACACAGACTAAAAATGCGAGTACTCATACGATGCGTTTCTAAGCTAGTTCTACCCCAATGTACTTAACCTAACCTAGGTGTAGGGAGAGGTATGAAGTAGGTGGAGTATTCCTTACTATGGTATACTAAGAGTATGTTACGCCTAGTATGCCTAGTATGCCAAGAGTCCCTCTAGGTTCTAGTCAGCTCCATACCTTAAGAATGAGAGAGGTGGGAATCTCTTGCCAGACTCGAACTCAAACACCCCGCAAGGGAAGTCAGATCACTGGAAGCTGGACTCTCTGCGTGCAGGGATGACAGCGTCTTCTCAGTGCGTTAGGCCGGGAAACGGGCTCCTCTGAAGTCGAGGTCTCCTCTGATTTACAAGGGCTAGGGAAGGTATATTTATACCTGAGAGGTACCTCAGAATGTTAGCATTGACGTGAATCGGACAGCGGAAGACGTCATGAATGAACCCTTAAGGTATAACGGTTCATGCATAATAGATGAGTCCTTGAAGAAATCAATAGTCCTGTGCTAGGAAACTCCCGAAGCCTAAGGGTCTGTTCTTCAAGAACTCGTTGTGACGTTAGGGTGGACGGATGTCGGAGACCATGCCTGTATTTGGAGTGCACGGTTTAATGCCTAAATAAGGACTGGGATTTTATGCCTATATAAGGGCAGGGCGAATTGTGCCTATATAAGGACATGATACAGGAAAACCTATATACGGACACCCTAAGAGGAATACAACAAGACAAGAGGGCAGCAGCCAGCAGGTCAGCAGTCCTTCAGAGCAGCAGTCTAGCACAGTGGCAGTCCTTTCAGCAGCCCTTTTTCTTGTCAGAGTATCCACAGGTGCAGAAGTGTATTGAAGAGTTGGTGTCTGGGGTCCAATATTTATATCTGGGCTTTCCTTTGAAGTGGGAGAAGCTTCTAGAGGTTTTACTTTGAAGTCAACAGGCATCATGCCTTCCATGTCCTGGCTCCAGACCAACTACAGGGGTATACACGCCTTTGTGTGGAGGCAGGACATAGCCTATTCAAGTGCAAGTAGGGCTGTAACCAGCTCCGCCCTCCCATCCTGTCAGCGGTGGCCCATCCAGGAACAAATAAGCTCTCTATTGTGTGTGGCTGTCTATGAGGAAATCACAAAGCCCAACTGTCAGCTATATGCAGTCATGTGACCCATAGACAGGCTACTGGCACAAAATGGGTTGGAAGGAAAATTCCAACTTTATAAAAGTGGCATTTTCAAAATTGTAATTTACAATCTGACTTCACCATGAGAGAGGACTTTTGATTACAATTCCGAAGACACGAAACATGAACTGGCTACCTGCTCCCATTTAGAAATGATCATTTATTGATGTAATATGGTAACTCAAATGTTAGCCTATGGGATGGGCAGGCCTTGCAGCAGTGAAAAACAAACTTCAGAGTTCTTCACTACCAGAACATGTAAAACTTAAAAGTACATGCCCAACTGTTTTAAATACACTGTACTCTGCCCTCTGGGCTGTCCAGGGCCTACCCTAAGGGGTGACTTAGTAGTATTAAAAAGGAAGGTTTGGGCCTGGCAAAAGGTTTATTTTGCCAAATCGAAATGGCAGTTTAAAACTGCACAAAAAGGCTGCAATGGCATGAGACATGTGTAAAGGACTACTTAAGTGGGTGGCACAATCAGTGCTGCAGGCCCACGGTAGCATTTAATTTATAGGCCCTGGGCACATGTAGTACCACTTTACTAGGGACTTACAAGTAAATTTAATATGCCAATTGGGTATTAAATGGCACATTTAATTTATTTAGCAAACACAAGGAGATGATGGATGGAGTGCTGAAACTTTTCAGACACTCACCCCCAGTCACAGATCTGGGTTGAATCCATCATCATTCTTTAGCTCACTTCACCACCACAGTTTGG
The DNA here is from genome assembly GCA_963921515.1 of Calotriton arnoldi. NCBI lineage: Eukaryota > Metazoa > Chordata > Amphibia > Caudata > Salamandridae > Calotriton > Calotriton arnoldi. The sequence continues at coordinate 3,176,417 of CAWUFW010000644.1, read as the reverse complement.
ACCCAGCCATATTCAAATCAGTCTTTACCCTGTGCCTCATAAGAACAGTCCAGACCGAACTGTAAGGTGGGAAGTCCTCTTTGAGCCAGTGGAAGGCCAGCTGCCGCTGGGCCACCTATCTCTGTACACAGTGGGTCCAGCAGTTTTCTTTGGTGAACGCTGGTGTCAGTCTTTGATGACCAATCTGGTGACCAACCTAGACTTAGACAACACTCCTGGGTCCAGCAGAGGCAGGTGCAATGTTTGGTCTTCGAGGATTGGTTTCTTTGTTATCCTGACGGTGGTCAGCAGCGAGTCGAGGATTGTGGCTACTGACTTGGCAGAGTGGCTACTTCAGCTATGATAGCCCTGATGCTGGTTCCAGGGGGTCAGCCGACTGACCTTTTGAGTCACTTCTTTGGTCTGGCGCTCGGAGAAACTTTTCCACGAGCCAGGAGCCATAGTCACAGTCCCAAGGTGCTGCAGGTGCAGTCTAGCAGTCAGTGCAGCTTATCTTGCCAGGTCCAGGGGTCAGCAGGGCAGTCCTTCTTTGGTTATTTCACTAGTTCTGCTGTGATCTGAGGTTCAGGGTACCAGCGGTGCCATATTTAGGCTCAGAAAGTTCCCTGGAGGGATGATGCGGTCACCAGCCAATGGGCTTACCAGGATCCCTCTTACCTTGTGATGGCTTCCGGCCATGTGTGGCATCTAGCAATCCCAGAGTGCACTCTGTCAAGATGTTTGAACCCATCCTTGAATGCTAGGAGCTTGTTAGCCCACCCTAGAGGTGTGGTTACCTGTGGCCTAAACGCTCACGGGAAACCAGATTGGTCACTGGTCTCCCCTCTCTGTCCCTGTCCCTAGCCTGTCTACCTGAACAAAGGGGCAGCCCTGCATGAGCCCTACATGAGCCTGATCGCCATTTGCCCACCAAAGTTGAGCTACCAGTTTTAAAAATACTCTTCCAGACTGCAGTGGCAGGCTGGAAGCCATTTTGTACTTTGTCACACACAGGGTAGCACAATGAGTGCTGCAGCCTTGTGTGGATCCACCAAAGTACAAGCCCTGTGTACGATTGGTAACATATACTAGAGGATTATAAGTAAGTTCAGCTTATGCCAATTGGGGATAGCCAAATCAACATACATTTTGTAATGGGTTAGAACACTGGCACTGAGGTCTGGTTAGCAGGCCTCAGTGCAATCTCAGACAATAAACCAGCAGCATCAGTCCAAAAATAGGGGGGAGGGGTATGAAAAAGAGGCATTTTCTACACATAAGATAACACTGGGTTAACTTATTACATTTATTAAGTGATAACGTTCAACTGAGAGCAGGTAAGAATGTTGAGTTTGTTGTCTAAAGGATTGTAATTTAAATCCCCCTTTAATGGTGAGGTCGGATTTTATGTCCTAATTCTGAAAATGCCACTTTTTGAAAGTTGGCAGTTTCTTGTCCCAATTATTTGATGCCTGCAGCCTGTATCCAGGGTCACATGACTAGGTATACTCTGATTGATTGTTATTGTTTAGTTAATTAAAACCTTAACAATTTTTTCTGCATATCTTGACTTTGATTAAAAACAGACATTAAAATTGACTCTTCAACCCAATATGTCACAATATAATATCACACCGTTATAAAACAAGAATCTTCCATTGTCTATAATCTCTAAAACCCTATAAAATAGTATCTAAAATATGTAAGACTGTTGATTTGTTTAGGGCAGACATGTAAAAAAAACATCAGATTACAGGTGACAAACTTGTTAGTTTCATTTATGGTAGGAACAATTTATAAGTTAAATGTTGGGGAACTAAGTCTCTTGTATTACTGCACAGTCATTGGGCCTTTGCGGGTCGAGATTGTTTCTTGCCTGGTATCTGTGGCAATAGGTTCAGTCCTTAAGATGACAGTAGGGCGGACCAGTTACGGCAGGCGTTATTACTTCAGTGGATAGACCCTCACTTGGTGGCTTAGACTTCACAGCCTGATCGTGTATATGGAGGAACTTAACCAGTTTGCAGTTCATCTGCGGGTCAGATGGATCAAGCCCTGTAATAATGGCTGACCTGCACGATCGTATTCCTCTAATCCGGAAGGCTTCCTTTAATAAAGTGACACGTGCTGGATGAAGTTTCTGACAGAAACATATCAGGTGGATAAGATCTTCCTTTTGACTGCCACACAGGCGACACGTTTTTAAGCCAATGTTTTTCCACCTTGGCGCGTCTGATAGTGAGGGATAATTTCCAAAGCGTAATGCCATTAGCTTTTTTTTTTTAAATGGATCGAAAAAGTTAGATCTAAATAGGCCGCTGGTTTGAGGACTTTATAGTTGTTGAGTACTGTCCAGGAGTGAGATCTTTGGCTAAAAGTACTTTTATCCAATAGTAGAGAATGGAGTTTTGCGGATTTGTTTAGTACTAACTTGAATGTTAAAAAGGACAGATGTTTATTCCAAAGTGCAAGTGGTTTTAAGTGTGTTGTACAAAAAGGTAGTGTATGGTGATTTCTTCCCATTCTCGAGTTCTTGCCAGAGTGCCTTATTAAGGCTAGAGTTCTCCACGTTTTGTTTTATGCGATACCAAACTTTTATTGATGAGTAGAGTCGGCCCAGTGTTTCGTTAATTAGGCTAAATTCCAAGCGTATCTGAGCAGGCAAAGCAGTTTGAGGGAGCTGAAAGACTTTTAAAAAAATACTAGTTGCTAATTTATTAAGAAGAGTTGCATCTTTACCGTAAAGGGCGGCACTCGCATATGTTAAAGTTGGGTGCGTTTTAGCTGTCATTACCGAAATCAGTGGTCTGAATGATGGGCCCTCCAGTTTCTTTGCCAGTGACTTATAAGCAAAAGTTAGTGCGCTTGCCCGTTGAGCCATATAATTCTTCTGTTCGCGATGAGTCAGTTTATTGTCAATGTAATATCCCAGGTATTTGTAGCTAGACACATTTTCTAAGGGTTTTCCTTCGAGCCAGATGTTATGCGGATGGGCTGCCCAATTACTAATAAGCATGGTTTTTGTTATGTTAAATTCTAACTTTTTGCTGTTAGAAATTCTGCAAGTTCATTTATTAGTCTGGTTAGGCCAATCTTGGTTAAGCTGATTAAGACAATATCATCGGCGTAAGCAAGGTGCGATAGGGCTAAGGTACCAAGATGTGGGGAATGAGAGTTAGTTGTGTTAAGTTTTACTGACAGATCAGATATGAAAAGATTGAATAGATGTGGGGCCAGAACACATCCCTGCTTCAGGCCTGTGTTCGTGTATATTTTTCTTGAGACACTTGATCCATCCCAGAGTTTCACTCTTATCCATGTATCGGTGTAAAATAATTATTAGTCCTTTTAGAATTCTTTCTGGAATACTCCATGCTCGCAATTTGGTCCACAGAAGATTCCGGTCCACACTATCAAATGCAGTTTTTAGATCAATAAAACAGAGATGCACATTCTGTTTGTTTTTCCTGCATTTCTCTGCAATTAAGGAGATGGATAAGATGTTAGATATAGTTCCTATCCCTTTCCTGAAGCCCGTTTGATTTGCTGGAATCAGATTGAGTTTGTTAGACCAATTTACCAGATCTTCCAGGATCAGGAAGGCAAGGTATTTTGATTCGACGTCCAGCAATGCTATAAGCCTATAATTAGATGGGTTTGATCTTTCTCTCCCTTTGTATATTGGTGTGAAAATATAGCCTTGCCAGCTCTCCGGAAGTTGGTTTAAGAGCTCAACTTCAGAATAGAGGTTCTCTAGGGTGGAGCTCCAGAAAGCCGAGTCATGTTTGAAAAAGGCTTGCGGGACACCATTGGGCCCCGGGGCTCCATCTCTTTTACTTTGGTTTATTATTCTTTTTATTGCATCAGCTGTGTAAGGGGAGTTGTTTGTGTTGGGTTCCGCTTTTAGGCCAAGGATCTCGTTCGTCACTTTTGTAAAGGTGGATTGGTCGGCGGCACCCGGTTGCTGGGGATGACTTAAGTGAACCTGCACTATGTGTGACTGTTGGGAAGTATAGTGCTCTATTCCAAATTTCTGATTTATATAATTTGTCCATTCCTGTTCCTGCATGTTTGATGTTAGGGTGTTCCTTGGCCGATTCAATTAATTTATTGATTGCCAAAATTTGTCTGAGTTGTGGTTTCTTGCGTTGTGTAATAGTTTTACCCAGAAGTTGTCCTCAATTGATCTTTTGTTCTCCCATAGCCTCTTTTTATAAAATTTTCTCTGCTTCCGAAATACTTCCCATGCGTCGTCATTACTATTTTTTGTTAGTAGATTCCTTAGTGTTTTATTTAAGTCTCTTCTTATTTTCTAATTTTTATACCTCACTTGTTAATCCTCTGTGTGGGTTGAAGCATGCAATCTTGTGAGGAGGTTTGATCGTTACGGTTGGTACATCAATCAGAAATTGAGACCATGCTTGTACCATGTTGGTGTTTGCTTGAAAAGACTCAGCGAGTTGCACTTACGTTGGTGTAAATTGCTGCTGATTGCTTCCACTTGACCAGGTGAGGCGTTTTAGGTTTATTGTGTTCACGTTGCCTTCCTGAGATGTAGAAGCTTGGAATCTTGACAAGTTCAGGTTAAAGACAATGTGTTGAATTGAGTGGTCGCTCAGCGTGGTGGAGTCAATATAATAGCAAGCAAGGCGTTGCATTAATGTTAGCGTTATGATCGTGTAATCAAGTGTCGACTGTGACCTTGGGCCGTGATAAGTGTTTTTGGGTGGAGTGTCTTCATCCGATCTTCCGTTAAACACCCGCATTCCCTGGTATTCTAAGGCTGTTACCAGCTGTTGGCCAATTTTGTCCTGTTGAGTCGGCCTATTTGGAAGCTGGTGCCGTACGCTCCAGAAAATATTGTCGGCTCCCAAAATGTCATCATCTTCAGGTGTGTGGAACAAGTTAGTGTTAAAGTCTCCAGTTAGAACTATGTATGGGTTCAGCCCAACGTAATCCCAAGATGGTTTCAAGTAAAAGTGCGTTCTTGTCCTTTTTTTTGGGACGGTCGGCTGCGTGTAGTAGTTGATCAATATTACCGATGTCCTTTTTCCCCGAGCGATGGTATGTAAGTTTAATACGTTGAATACCGGGATCTGGAGAGGTCAGCTGTTCAGAAGTAATGTTTAGAGCTAATGAAACGTAAACCGCCAGGCCACCCTTTGCCCGGCCATATTGTTTGCATTATTCTGCCACCACTGTGTAGTGGGCGAATACGACTATAGGAAGGCCTTCCAGTGCCCATGTCTCCTGTGAAGCAATTATGTCACAGAAGACCCAATCTTGTAGAGGAAGACCCTCTTCGAGAAGATTCTTTGCTCCAGCTATGTTCCAGGATAGAATGTGAATCTCGTCCTCATAAGGATTCCTAGTTTTATTTGTTCTTTGTCATTCTCTGTACTGGTGGCTAGTGTGCCGGGAGCAAATGCCATTCATTTAAACTTAAGTTGTTGACTGGTTGTCGCTCCATACGTTTTCTGTCCAAGGTCACATGTGAACTGCTGCTTCCCTTCGCGCTCTGTAGTATGGCATAAACTTGTTTAGTAACCAGAGGGTTCTTGAGCTCTTGTTTAGGTGGATGTAAGTGATTATCAATCCGGGGAGAGGGGTAGCAAGGGCTTGTTGGTATAGATAGTTTTATACCCCAGTCCGACATAACTAGGTATAGCTGGTTGTGGGTCTTTGTGTATTTCTGCCAGACAGCAAGACAAAGGGGAATAGGTGTTTGCAGGATGGGCCATCTCTGACTTGATGAGGCGGTGGAGTTGTCACCTACCACACTTGTACATCAGAAAGGCTCTGCCCAGCACACTCACAAAGGGTTTGACACTAGTCTTTTGTGTCCCCAGACAAGCCAAGGCCAGGGCAGGAAGGCAGGAAATTCCAAACACCTCTGGGGGTAGAAACCTCTAGAACCTTCTCCTACTTCAAAGTGGGCACCAGGTATAAATAATGGACCCTCAGACCCAACTCTTGACTACACCTCTGGACCTGTGGAAGACTCAGAAGGACTCCTGTGCTGCTCTGCAAGAAGGACTGTTACTATGCTGTCTGAGTGAAAAGGATTGGACCTACAACTTGATCCCAGGTCCATCAGAGGGACTCCAAGGGCTACTTGGCTGGCCTCCTGATCAGAGCCTCAGAGACAGAAAATGCTCTAATCACCTCGAACTGAGTACCTGGACTCAGTCTGCTGCGAGTCTTGTCCCCTAAGTGGTGCCACCCCAGTCCTGGACCCTTGGATGTGTCATGTAATACAATATAAGGTGGATCTGTAAAGTGCTGCTTGTCACCCGTGAGGATATCCAGGCACTGAGTAGGCGAGTGAAGGCATGTGGTGAGGCTGGGCCTGAGTATAGGCAGTCCTAATGGTGTTGCAAGAAGACTAATTGAAAAGCCAGGTCTTCAGCTTCTTGCGAAATTCAAGAAGTGAGTAGGATGTGGGTTTGAAGGTGCTTTGCCAGCCCAGCTGTGGTCCTGTGGGCAGAACCAGTGCGACACATCTTAGAACCCGAACCTCGCATCGCGGCCTGCATTCTCCTCAGAACCGCAGCTGCACGAAGCACCCTCAATGCAGGCCTTCCCATCGCAAGCCCCTCGTGGACTGCATTCTCGACGAAGACACAGGACTTTGCATTGCAGCCCCGCAGCTTCTTTGGAACCATCGGTGCGCGACGCATCTCCAAAGCAGGACTTTGCATCGCAAGCCCTCAACGACATTCTCGATGATGATGCAGGATTCCACATCACAGCCCCGCAGCTTCCTCGGAACAGCCACTGTGCAACCCATCCTCGATGTGGGATTTCATAACGCTCAGCAAACCAGGATTTAAGGTACACAGCCTGTTCAGCAGGCCTAACGATCCCTGTACCCAGCCCGCGCTCCGTCGAGGTCCGCCTAAACGTGTGACTTTGTACCGGTCCGGCGTGACCCACTAACTACAGTTGGGGCTTAGTGCTTCTAGGCACTATTTTTTTTACTTGAAACTTTAAAATTGCATATCTCCGGTTCTATTGATTGGATTTTTGTCATTTTGATCTTAAATTACTATTACACTTTACTTTCTATTTTTAAATTGGTGTGGGGATTTGTTGTGTTTTCACTTTATTATTGTTTGAAGTGCTGCATAAATATTTTACACATTCCCTCCAAGTTAAGCCTGACTGCTTGTGCCAAGCTACCAGAGGGCCACAAGCCCCCACTCACTGGAAGCACCCTCTCACTTCACTCGTAAGCAGTCATGGCTCCACTGCAACACTCATCTTCGCAGGCCCCGGCTGCCATGCTGGATGCGTCCTCTCACCATGCACCTCCAGAAGTGTTTCCAGAGTTTGTCAAGACTCAAGTTTCCATTCCAGGATGTCTTTGGGTAGGGAGCATGGAGGAGGGGCCCCTTTTAAGCCATTACCTGATTACTGACACTTACATTTCCCCTAGGAAGGAGCCTTCGGCAAGGAGCCTCGAAGGAAAGCATCCTGTCATGCTGCCGTCATGACCATGAACTATGGACAATGGACCATGAACAGATGGACATTTAATACTGTTACTCATCAAGAACCCTTGAACCATGTGGCCTATTGGATGATATTAAGTACTTTTACCCTGTGTCTTATTTGCTCGGGTTGACTGGTCGAGATGCACAAGTTACTAACTTGTGTAACGATATATCTGTAAGAGACAGTAGTTAGTGATAGATTCCTTACCTTAGAATATCCCCAGGCGTCAGGCTGGATCCGGAAAGTTTTGCGTAGCAGTACCCTTGCGCGCCGGTAGGTGGCGTCGTGCGGCTCCGCGTCCGTCGTCGGCGTCGTGATCGCCGGGATGACGTCGCGGGCAGTACTTAGACGCCGCCCCTGCGCGCTGACGTCAGTTCTGTACACGACTTTCCGCGCCAGGAACGCAGAGCCATGCAAGAAGCTGACACAGGTGTCTGAAAAATACTAGGGCCCTGAAAGGGATGTCCTTAACCCTAGAAATCAGTTCGCAGAACGGGGAGGATGGGTGGGGCGGTAAGGAATCTATCACTAACTACTGTCTCTTACAGATATATCGTTACACAAGTTAGTAACTTGTGCATCTGAAAGAGACACGTTAGTGATAGATTCCTTACCTTAGAATAGATACCCCAGCAATACCAACCCCGGTGGTGGGTCTGCGAACAAAGATCAGACAAGGAAGTCCTGGAGGACAGAACGGCCAAAGAAGCCGTCCCTCCGGACCTGACTGTCAAGGCAGTAATGCTTAGTAAACGTGTGCAGCGAGGCCCACGTAGCTGCCTGACAGATAACCGGCAGCGGAACACCGCGGCCCAAGGCCGTGGTAGCAGCCGTTGCCCTGGTGGAATGGGCACGCAGCCCAACAGGAGGCTCCTTCTTGGCCAAAGAATAGCAGGTCTTGATGCACAAGGTAACCCAGCGGGAGATGGTCCTCTTGTGCACCGCCCGACCTTTTTGGCGCCCACGTAGCCAACAAAGAGCTGGTCACCCACCCGGAAGTGTTTTGTGCGGTCGATATAGAAGGAGAGCGCACGTTTTGGGTCCAGACGGTGGAGCCTCTCTTCCTCTCTGGAAGGATGCGGAGGCGGAAAGAAGGTGGGCAAAGTGATGGTCTGCCCAATGTGGAAAGCAGTAACCACCTTTGGCAAGAAGGACGGACGCGTCCGAAGAACAACCTTGTCTGGATGAACAGACAGAAAGGGAGGCTTGCAAGATAGAGCCTGGAGCTCACTCACCCGCCGAGCGGAGGTGATGGCCACCAGAAAGGCTGTCTTCAGAGTCAGAAGACGAAGAGGACAGTTATGCAGAGGCTCAAAGGGAGCGCACATTAAAAGGTAAGAACCAAGTTCAAGTCCCACTGAGGCATTACAAACGGAACAGGAGGGAAGAGGTGAGTAATGCCTTTTAAGAACCTGTTAACAACAGGGGACTTGAACAGGGAGGGCTGATCAGGGAGCCTGAGGAAGGCCGAGATAGCACAAAGATAACCCTTGATGGTACCCAGGGCAGAACCCTGTTGGGCCAGAGAGAGAAGGAACAGAAGGACCTCAGAAAGAGGGGCAGAAAGGGGATCCACAGCCTTTGCTGTGCACCATGCCACAAATTTGTTCCACCTGCAGGCGTATACCACCTTAGTGGAGGGACGCCTGGCTGCCAGAATCACATCACAAACTTCGGGAGGCAAGTCGAAGGAATCAACTGCCGCCGCTCAATCTCCACGCAAGCAGGTGTAGACTGGACAGGTTCGGGTGGAGGACCGTCCCCTGCTGCTGCGACAGAAGATCCTCCCGAAGAGGCAGACGGATCGGGGGATCTATGCTCATATTGAGTAGCTCGGGATACCAAACTCTTCGAGCCCAGTCCGGAGCCACAAGAATGACTTGGGCCCGGTCGTGCCGAATCTTCTTCAACACTCTGGGTAGAAGTGGTATAGGCGGAAAGGCGTACAACAGACCGCAACTCCACTCGCGACGAAAAGCGTCGCCCGAGCGAGTGCCGCCTTGGAAATTCCAACGCGCAGAACTGATGACATTGCGCGTTCTCTTCGGTGGCGAATAGATCTAACCAAGGCTCTCCCCACTGTAGAAAGAGTCCTTGCGCCACTTCCGAGTGAAGACGCCATTCGTGATCCATTATGCACCTGCGGCTGAGTTCGTCCGCCCTGGCGTTCAGAGAACCTGCCAGGTGTTGAACCATCAGGAACATGCCCTGATGTTCCAGCCATGTCCAGAGGCGCAGAGCCTCCTGACAAAGGGTCCAAGACCCCACCCCGCCCTGTTTGTTGCAGTACCACATGGCGGTGGTGTTGTCTGTGAACACCTGCACTACCTTCCCTTTGACAGAGGGAAGGAATGCCTTGAGTGCAAGCCGGATCGCCCGGAGCTCCAGAAAGTTGATATGGAGCCGGGACTCCGCCGGAGACCAGAGGCCTCTGATCTCCGCCTCTCCCATGTGACCGCCCCATCCCAGAAGGGACGCGTCCGTCACAACTGTATGCTCTGGCTGGGGAAGGGAGAGGATCTGCCCATGACCCATTGCCGGTTCGAGAGCCACCACTGCAACTGTTTTGCAGTCCCCTCCGAGATCTGGACGTGATCGGACAGGTTGCCCTGGTGCTGCGCCCACTGGAACTTCAGGTCCCACTGCAGAGCCCGCATATGCCATCTGGCATGATTGACCAGCAGGATGCAGGAGGCCATGAGGCCCAGCAGCCTCAGGGTCATCCGTACCGAAACCCAGGATAAAGGCCGAAAGATCGGAATCATAGCCTGAATATCCCGGACTCGCCGTTCGGGAGGATAGGCCCGAAACTGCGTCGTGTCCAGAACTGCTCCGATGAAAAGGAGCTGTGGAGAAGGAATCAGATGCGACTTCGGCACATTGATGGAGAACCCCAGCGAGTGCAGGAGTTCGGCCGTAGTCTGGAGGTGGGAGACGACTGCCTGGGACGAGCCCGCCTTCAGCAGCCAGTCGTCGAGGTAGGGGAAGACTGAGACCCCTGCCCGGCGCAGATGAGCTGCGACCACCGCCATCACTTTCGTGAACACCCGAGGGGCACTTGTAAGGCCAAAGGGGAGCACGGTGAACTGAAAATGCTCGGGGCCTACCGTGAACCGAAGGTAACGCCGGTGGGCCGGCAGGACGGGGATATGGAAATACGCGTCCTGCAAGTCCAACGCTACCAACCAGTCTCCTGGGTCGAGGGCAGTCAAGACCTGAGCTAGGGTGAGCATCTTGAACTTCTCCTTCCGGAGGAAGCGATTGACGTTCCGGAGGTCCAAGATAGGACGCATGTCCTCCTTGTCCTTTTTGGGCACCAGAAAGTAGTGGGAGTAGCAACCACGCCCTACTTCTGGGGTCGGAACATGCTCGATGGCCCTCTTGGCCAAGAGGGCCGTGACTTCCTTCCGTAGAAGCACCAAGTGATCCCCTGACATGCGGTGGAATTGAGGTGGCATGGCTGGGGGGTGGTCTCGAAGGGGAGGGAGTAGCCCCTTCGGACAATGTCCAAGACCCACCTGTCCGAGGTGATGGTGCGCCAGTGGGGAAGGTGATGGCGGACCCTGCCCCTACTGGCGTGCCGTGCACCTGAAAGGAGGGACTAGGAGGGCTTGGAGGCCGCGGACGGGTTGGAGGTGGTGGCCTGACCCGCACGCTGGTTGCCCGATCCGCCACGGCGGAATCCACGTCCTCGGCCACGCGAAGACGCCTGCTGCGCGGGCCGGTGGCTGGGCTGCTGACGTGAAGGGGCGCCCTACCGTGGCCACGATAGGGGCGAAAAGCAGAAGGCAGCGGAGGGCGTGTAGCAGAAAGGCCCAGGGACTTTGCAGTAGCCCGTGAGTCCTTAAAGCGCTCCAACGCATGGTCTGCTTTGGACCCAAAAAGACCGACTCCATCAAAGGGCATGTCCATGAGAGTATTCTGGACATCCCCTGAAAACCAGTGGTTCTCAGCCAGGCGTGGCGCCGGAGCGCCACCGTCGTTGCAATCGACCTGCCCAGCGAGTCGGCGGTGTCAAGGCCACAACGGATAGTGTATTTGGCCGCATCCCTTCCTTCCGCAATGGCGCGGGAAAGCAGTGCCTGGACCTCCTCAGGGCACTGGGGCAAAACATCCGCCACCGAATCCCACAGGGAGTGGGTATATCGGCCCAAAAGACAAGCGGTGTTAACGGACCGCAAGCCAGCACTGGAGGAAGAAAACCTTTCTTCCCAAACTGATCCAGGCGTTTGGATTCCCTATCCGGAGGAGCGGTAGGGAAGGCGGTTTGGGAAGCGGAGGCTTGGACAACCAAGCTCTCAGGAGTGGGGTGGACAGAAAGAAACAGGGGTCGCCCGGAGCGGGGCGATGGCGTCGTGACACGTTCCGATCCACAGGAGCCCCTGTGTTGGGCTTGGACCAGGCGCCCAAAAGAACGTCCGTGAGGGCGTCGTTAAACGGCAGCACAGTCTCCGCAGAGGAGGCTGCCGGCTGAAGCACCTCTGTCAAGATGTTAGTCTTGACCGTCAAAGTAGGGAGCTGGAGACGTAAGGCCCCAGCAGCCCTACGCAACACCGTACCAAAATTGGCCCCCTCCTCCGTAGCCACGGGAGGAGACAGCATGCCAGTGTCAGGAGAAGTATCCAGACCACTGGCCTCCCCTAGACTCTCTGTCCAGTCCTCATCATACTGACAGTTGCGTGTTAGAGGGTCATCAGACCCCTCCCAGTCCTCCTGGTCCTCCTCTGGTTCAAAACAAGGAGGAGGAGGGACATTTGGGACCCAAGGTCCCATCGGCGCCGGAGCCGGCGTCGAGCGACGTCGCTCCGGGACCATGTCCGGAGCCGGAAGGAACTGGGGACGACGCCGCCCGGAGCCCAGGGCGGCGTCGAGAACGGCACCGGAGACATCGGCGCCGGCGGAGGGGTCGTGAGGTCGACCGGCGTCGATGGGAGTTGTGGAGCCGGGATCGAGGCCGGGGCCGGAGCCGGAGCCGGGATCGAGGCTGGAGGCTCGGGCGACGCCGGGGCCGGAGCCGCCGGTGACGCCGGATCAACCCCATCAGGGCCCGCGGGGCCCGAAGGCGCACCGGAGGGGCCTGAAGGCCCGAAGAGGCGGGCCATGGCCGACAGGAACTCCTGTACCTTGGCCGGATCCGCCCCGAACCCGGGAAGGGCGGGTATGACGGGGCGACTCCACAGGCAAGTCCGGGGCCGCGGGGCGGGGACGGTGCCGGGAGGGGCCTCAGCCGAGTCGCGAGATCGGCGAGGCGAAGTCCGAGAGCGACGATGCTTCTTGGACTTCTTGTGTCGAGACTTACCGGACGAAGAAGACTTCGACGCCGACGACCGGTGTGCACTCCGCGAGCGACCCCTGGACCTCTCACGCGACCGGGGCTTCCGCGGAGCCGAATGCCGGGCCTCGAGGAGCTTTCGAGACCGCTCTCGCAAAGCCTTCGGGTTGAGGGCCTGGCATTCGGGACAAGACTCGGTGTCGTGGCCTCGGCCGAGGCAGAAGAGACACTCCCAATGCGGGTCGGTGACGGACATCATCCGCGCACAGGCGCCGCATCGCTTGAAGCCGGGCATCCCTACGACACCTGAATGGTGGAAAAAGACAGTGAAAAATCACCAAAAAGTATGGTCAAAAATTGACCAGGGCACTGCTCTTCCCGGATCTGCGCTTACTGGCGCGGAAAAGAAGAACTGACGCCAGCGCGCAGGGGCGGCGTCTAAGTACTGCCCGCGACGTCATCCCGGCGATCACGACGCCGACGACGGACGCGGAGCCGCACGACGCCACCTACCGACGCGCAAGGGTACTGCTACGCAAAACTTTCCGGATCCAGCCTGACGCCTGGGGATATTCTAAGGTAAGGAATCTATCACTAACGTGTCTCTTTCAGATAGGGTTTGTGTCCACTTAAACTGAAGATCAGGGATAATGAAGATATCTAGGTGATAATGCTGGTGCAGGAGAAATTCAGTTGGCTGCCTTCAGTACAACAAAATATGTGGGTCATGAGGGTGTTCTAATAATGAAGTGCAGGAGAGATAACAAGGTTTTGATGGGTAATTTGCAAGTAAAAGGTATTGCTGAGGGCTGTGAAAGAAGTCAGGCAGACATTCAGATGTATCAAGAGAGTGGCGAAAAAATTAAAACTCCCCCCACTATGAAGCATTGCACCACAAGAGTAAAGCTGGGCCCTCCAGAAAAGAGTTCTTTTCACATTTCCACCCTCCCATCCAGCCATTCTTTCACCCTTTCATCCACCCAGCCTTCAATCCACCCCACGTCAACAATCCATTCACCTTTCCAACCATGCTTTCTTCTAGCCATCCATCCAATACCTTCATCTAACCCTTCATCCCTTATTTTACCCATCCATCAAATCTTTCATCCATCCACCCGTACATCATTTCACCAACACATTCATCCAACCGTTCATTCTTTCAGGCATTTCTTCAACCATCCGTCCTTCATTGTAACCTCCATTCAATCTATTCACCACCAATATGTCCACACAACTATCCATTCTTTCACCTTTCCATCCACCCACTCATCTCTTCTACCATGACTCCATCCATTTATCATTCGTAAACACACCCTTCTCCAACCGTAACCCCCGCATCCAACATAGAAAGTGGAGATGAGGAGGTCGCTCCTTCTCCTACCTAGCAGCGAAGACATGGAATGAGCATCCCTTTCATCTCCGGACCTCCCCATCTCTTCCAGAGTTCCGAAAGTCCCTGAAAACCTAGCTATTTGGCTAATCAACTGGACCCTGCCAGCACCTGGATGCCCTCACGGGTGACAATATGCGCTCTACAAATCTACTGATTGATCCTCTCACTTTTCCACACACTAAACCATCCATCCATCTTTTCACCCTGCAATTCATCCATCCATGCCTGCATATGACATCCATTTTTATCTTTCAGTCCATAAATCTATCTTTTCACCCTTGCATCTACTTATTGTTCAATCCATCCTTTATTCCATCCATCTGTAAATCCATTAGTCTATCCTTTATTTCATTCATCTTTTAATCCATCCATTCACCTATTTAGCTGTTCATGCAAACATCCTTTCCTCCATTCTTGCAACCAACCGTCCATCACCCAATCTATCCTTACATTCTTATATCTATTCATCAGTTTATCCATCTTTTCACTCAACAATCCACCTGTTCAACCAACCATCCTTTAATCTTTCCTTCCACCAATCCAATTATCTTTTCCTCTTCCACCCAACCACCCACATATCCATCTTCCCTTTTACCACTGTAACCACTAAGCCATTCCTATACCCCTTCTATGAACACCTTCCATTCATCTATCCATCTTTTCGCTTATCTATCATTTCACCCTTCAACCAATGTATCTGTTCATACTACCAGTGGCGGCCAACACAAAAAGTGGAGAGCGGGTGAACAGGGCGCAAGGTGGAAGCGCAGGAGGGGGAGTGCAGGGGGGTTAATAATAATTTTAAAAAGGAGAGTTGCTTTAAGCTGACGGCCGCCTCGGTCTTTCTGTGCTTCCTGGTCCCAGCAGACACTGCAACAGCATCACAGACTCCCTGTGCAATCCCGTGCTGCTCTCATTATATGAGAGCAGCACGGGGATTGGCCTAAGCGGGCTAGTTTAACGCTCGCTCAGGCACAGGGAGTCTGTGCTGTTTCTCCAACCTGGCTGTCCAATACTGCTGGGTTGGAGAAACCAAAGTGTGCATGTGTGTTTGGCCGGCCAAACACACATACGCACTTAGAAGTGCACCAACCAGTCCTCCTTCCCCCTCCTATGGCCCCAGCCAGACCCTTCCTACACACGCTGGCTGAGCCAGCAGCTGAAAAATGAAACGATGATAAAATATTGTTTTATTTTTCAGCTGCTGGCTGAGCCAGTGGGGCGACGCTCCTCCGCCATTGCGGAGGAGCCGCCCCTGCATACTACTACTTTCATACTGCCATCTATCCAGCCTTCACCTATCTATCCATTATCTATTCACCCTTTCACCTTTCTATCTATCCCTTCACCCAGGCATCTTTCCATCTTTTCATCCATCCATTTCAAATTTGCATCCATCCATTTGTTCAGCCATCAGTCTTTTCATCCTTCAATTTATCCATCCTTCACTCCATCTATTGACCATTTCTTCTTTGTTTCACCTTTTATTCACTGTTCCTTTCTTCACAGTGCATCCTTCTTTGCATCCACTGTTCTGTCTTTCCTTACACTCTTCCTTTCACTTGTCCAGTCCTTCACTTTTCCTTTCACCATTCATTCAAATATTTGTCTCCCTTTTTTCTCCCAATTTTTCTTTTTCACCCAGCATTACTTATTTTCCTTAAATTATCACATTCACTTTCTAGTTGCTGTTCGGTTATTTTGTTCTCCATTTTCCATCCTTTATATTTCTCTATCCCTGCATTCTGCAGCCTTGAACCCCCCTCTCCTCAGATATCCATAGTATTCCTTTCCAGTGTTATTTATGAACTAAACACTAGCCTACTTTTATTATCACACAATTTAGTAGCCAGTGTCAACCCTGGGTTTTGGCTGCTAAAGTGAGGGGTTTCGAACGTAACTCAATTAAGCCCTGGCAAGTGTGGGCCAACAACAGATTCCATTGCTGAGATCTACAACTAAACCAGCCAGAAAAATGGTAGGTTAAAAGCTTTTCCACAACATTGATAGTATTGCTGATCTGATTTGGTGGGATGGGGGAGGTGGGGACCATGAATTAGCTATCCTGCTCAACAGACACTCATGAGCCTCAACTCATTCCAAAGGCTTCCGGAGAGCATCCCCACTTGAGAGCTTAGATCAGAGAACAAACTTCTTTTGTTAATTCCCATGATTCAAAAGAGGTATGTGACTGCTTTTTTCTAATTTCCACAGCCCAAGGGCAGCAGAATAACTTTATAATTTCAGACCATAGCTAAAACCCTGTACATTTATCAATTATCTTTCATTGATCCTTGGCATCCATTTGCCAGCAACTACATAGGCGATTCTGCCCACCCACGTCTTCAGCAGCAGGAGGGTACGGAAGTGGGAATTGCACACTTTGAAAAAGCTACTTAGGCTACGAATGAATAACTGATAACTACTTAAATGTATCACAACTAGTGAAGTCAAACTGTAGCTATTTCTCTAAGGATTATTACGAACCGAGTACCATAGATTCTCCTAGTTAGGGTAAAAAAAACTACAGGGCTATTCACAATGGTAAATTACACTTGTGAGTAAATCTACACATGTAAATGTACTCTCACACTTTGAGTAACTTTACTACTTTTGGCTATTCACAAATTCTGAGGTGTTATGTGCCCGGGTTAGGCCCATGTAGCGAACCTGCTCATTTCTTACAATATTACAGGAAATTGTATACATGCAGTTACTATGAAATTACTACAATACGGCCTCCCGGCAATGGGTGGTGACGTTACCTTCGTGGTTGAGGCACATGAAGCATTCAGAACAGAAGTATTCCATTCCGGGGTTAAATTCCCAGCTGCAAAGGCCAATACACAATTGTTTCACACTTACATTGAAGATGAAACACCAGAGAAATACATTCCATACGTAGACATAGAAATTCCATTATCTTACCAAGAGCATATAAATTGGTTTAAAGGGGCCCTCCCACACACTACAGAAAATGTGAGACTCGGTCCTCTCAGTAAAGAAGGAGCGACATGGCCAGTCTAACTGCAAACACTCTGCATCCTAACACTGCTAACTTAACTGCAGTAAAATTACGTACACTATACAGAGATCTAATAAATATTTATAGAAATCTTACACAGTTCATAATGTGAACGCTCACAGTTAACCCTGCGCGGACTGCTCAAGCTGCAAAACCACAACTGGCTACCACGGGTATCAGCCCACAAACGCTGAATGCCGTTAAGGGGAAAATTCCCACCTGTTGGGAGCAAATTCCATTCTGGATAGCACAAAAAAAAAGTCAGCTTGAAGCAGTATTTCCCTATGTGGGCCCTCAGGAAAAACATAGATTATTGACTATTTGCTTGCCAATGGGGATGGCTCCTCCGGTGGAAAATTGTGCGACTTGAGGGAAAAGTCTTCGCTGTAGTTTACACCAGAAGTCATGGTACCTCTTCACTGGCTGTCTTACCTGAAGTACTAAAACAGGTTCAGAATGAGTACGGGGCAGCACCTGCCCTAGACTTGGGAATGAAACTGATGGGCAATTTTGTCGCAGTATCAACCATTATGTTAAGTAACATAAAAAGGGAGGCAGCAGCATTAGCTATACACCAACGCCTGAGGGAGTTCACTTCTGCACAGCAGGAGAGGGAATTGCCTAAAATTATCAAAGAAACCTATGCTACACTAGGTAGAGATAATTTGGGAGCCAAACACTGGAAACTACAAGAAAAGAGCAATTCTGAAAAGGATAACTCCAAGCAAGCACCCAATTCTTCCAAGAAGAAATGGGACAATAAACAAAAAAATAAAAACAAAACACAATCACCTGGTGGGTCTCCTCAACAGGAAACCACTGAAAAGAAATACAATTTTAGAAACCGTGATAACATTAGACAGCCTGACAGGTATCAGGATACTGATACATGTTCCTCTTGTTCCTTTCAGGAGTCATCAGGTCAGGATACTGATACATGTTCCTCTCGCTCCTTTCAGGAGTCATCTGATACACGCTCGGAGAGAGGTGGATGGTCAGAGCACAGATCAGAAGAGCACGTGAAACCAAAGAAGGAATCACAACGCTCATCAGACTACATCATTAAAGTAGACAAACCAAACAACACTGGGATCAAAATAAGACATGCCCATGCTACTTAGGACTCTGCTTCTGAACGGGGAATCAGCAGTGACTATGCTGGACAGCGCAGCAGAAGTCACAATAGCTCGCCGGAACCTGATGGATTATCTGGCGGCAGTAGCACTGTGTGAGCAAATCACAGTGGAAACACCTGATGCCAGTGTTCCCCATAGCTTATACGAAATTACACTCTAATTGGAGTGGAACATACCCAGGAACATCAAGGATCTCTTTTGAGAGACACTGAAATATGGTTACGATATTCTTTTGGCTGAAAAGGATTGGCCACCTGATTTCGTAATGGAATGCCCAAACGCGGAAATGGTAATTTTACCGGCTTTTTTTGACCTCGTCCCAGAATCAGTTAAACATTCATACGCCAAGGAGTGGGCGCTAGCACTAGCTCCTGCATTATATCGCAATCATGTTGGGTGGGATGATGAGTCACCTCATCATGAAATCCCATTAAATCCAGAGGCAATAGACAATAAAACATGAAGCTAAAAAACAAGTTAGGGGCTTACTAGAACAACTTGAATACCAAGGTGTAATAGAAAATTGCACCTCATCAATGAATAATCCCTTGTTTCCCGTAATGAAACCAGATAATTCATACCGTCTCTTCTTAGACTGCCGGCATTTAAACACATTTGCAGAACAAAATGCACACAGTGCCGCACTAATGAATAACATCGTGCAGAAGAAATACAAAACAACACTAGATATCTCAAATGGATTCTTCTGCCAGAATATAGCTACTGAAAGCAGATATTTGACAGCATTTTCAGCACTAGGGGCCAAATGTATCAAAAAAGATTTTTGCGATTCTCAAATTGCGATTTTTAGCGAATCGCAATTAGAGAATCGCAAAATGCAATGTATGTAGGATTTGCAAACATTTTTGCGAATCCTACATATTCCTTATTTGCGAATCGCAAATTGAGATTCGCAAATAAGGAATACCTTCCCATTCATTCCTAGGGGCTAGGAGGCCCAAAGGAATGAATGGGAAGACATTCTCAATTTGCGATTACCAATTAGAGAATCGCAAATTGAGAATGCAATTTCAAGGTTGCAAGGGCGCCAAAAGGACACCCTGTTGCACCCCTGAAATATGCATGTGTGCACATTTTGCACACATATATGCCCTAAGGGCATGTATGTGCAACATATGGCACTTTTAAAAAATAAAAAAAAGTGCTTATTTAAAGAAAATCGCAAATTACCACCAACTTGAAGTTGGTGGTAATTTGCAATTCCTTAAGGCCAAATAGCAAATTTCTGGTGCTTCCAGAATTGCATTTAAGGAATCGCAATTTGCAATTCTCTATTTTGCGATGGCCTTTTGGGATGATACATCCCAAAAGGCTTTTTCCAATTCGCAAACGGGCCGATTCTGAGAATCTGCCCGTTTGCAAACGGGAAAAAGGCTTGATACATCGGGCCCTAGGTTCACAGAGGCAATTTTGCTGTTTACCTCAAGGGTATAAGAATAGCTCTGGGATGTTTTCAGCCAGAGTGACTTCAAAATTCTGATAGGGAGGTGTTGTCCTATGTAGATGGTATTTATTTGACGGACGATGAATTATTGGAACAGAATAGACCGCATAATTCTGAGGTTTGCTCACTTGGGCGACAAATTTAATTTAAAAAAATCAAAAATTGCCCATCTCAATGTCCCGTTTCTGAGATACGAGATGTCAAGTGAAGGCAAAAGTCTGGAGGCACATTTTTTTAGAAAAATGTGTATTGGTCCAAACGCCAATGACTCTCTCTGAAAAGACTACAATCCATTTTAGGATTTTTACATTTTGGCAGAACATACATTTTGGATTACGCAGAACGAGTAAAACCGTTCTACGATTTAATCAGATCTGATTTTTCAATCAACCATTGGACACAGGAACATACAAACATTTTACGTTCCGTACAAGCTGACATGATAGCTTCAAAACATTTGCACACACGTGTAAACACAACTAACCTGGTGATCTGCGTAGTCGCTGGACCTACCAGGTACACCTATATCACTTTAAGTAAAGGTCATACAGTACCTATTGCATACAAATCACATTTGTGCACGAACACTGAAATGCTTTTTGCAATCACTGAGAAAATCCTCACAGCGGTACAGACTGCTGCAGTGAGAGAGAGAGCACTAGCTCGGGGTAAGCGAATAATTGTTGTTACCCCAGTACCAACCTTAGAGGCCGTTACTAAAGCAAGCATTCCAAATGCCAAAGCATTACATCCAAGATGGATTCAATGGGCTAACTCCCTCACTGCAACAGATGTAGATTACAGATTTGATTCTACATTACAAACACAGGCATTTTTGTAGTATGAACAAGAATATCCTCTGCCGAATGAAATAATGCCTCTAGATCAATATGATTACATCATCTGTACTGATGGGTCTGCTCAGCCTGCCATAGGAACAAGACACCAATATTCCACGGCATGCGCAATCGTAAAGGGGGGCATGCATGATGGAAAGTTTTGTCCTGAAAAACCACACACGCAGTCCCTAGGGGACTGAACAGCGCAGCTGGCAGAACTCAAAGCCCTGTTACTGGCGCTACAAAATAAGGATCATGGATTCCCCACACTTATAGAGTGCGATTCGTATTACTGTGTCCAGTCTTACAGTGACTACCTTCACTATAGGGGCCAGAATGGATTTCGAGATTCCAAGGGTTTCACAATCAAGCACAAGATGCTTTGGGAACAAGTGGCAAAGCTGAAAGAATGCTTGCCACGGGCTCATGTTATTCACACATTGAGTCATCAACGTTTTGGCGTTCACTTTGAAGGGAATTCCATGGCTGATTAAGCAGCTAGGGTGGCAGTTCGCACTGCTGCCGTTGCTGCTATCACTCATTCTGGTACGAGATATGACAAAGACATCATGGTGGCTGTCAATGAGTCTCGCAATGACACCCACCTGCCAGAAAGGCTTTCCATTCAAGTACTCCTATAATTTAGATGCACAAAATATTCTGTATACTCAGATTCCAGGAGTGGGGGATAGAGGTATGCCAAACACTGATCACAGATTGGGTTTAATACTAACTGCACATGAGGGTCAGGCTTCAGCACACACAGGGGTTACTGGTACAATTTTATTATTAAGACAGCGCTATTGGTGGCCTGGTCTAACCAAACAGACCAGGGACTTCGTCCTTAAATGTGAGATCTGCCAGCAAATGAAGGGTTCCACCTTAGCACGTCCTCCACAGACACATCTATTGATTTCAGACAAGCCTCTGGCGGTTGTCTATTTGGATCACTGCGGCCCTTTACACTTAGACAGAGTTAACAAGTACATCTTGGTGGCAGTGGATTCATGCTCCAGATTCCTGTGGGTTTGGACACAGCGGTCGGCTGACGCCTGAACTGTTCTAAAGAATTTGCGAGTCTTCATCTGGACATACACAATTGGCACACTACATTACGACCAGGGTCCGGCATTTGGCTCTCGGGTTTACAAAGAAGCTACGGGAAAGTTTGAGTGTGACCTTGTGATACCCCTCCCCCTATCAGCCCGAGGGAAATTCAATAGTTGAGAGGAAAAACTGTGACTTAAAGCAGTCTTTAACAGCAAAGGTATTAGGCTCGGGTCGCAGTTGAGTGAATCACCTACATGGGGTCCTGAGGCACACAATAACATGCCAAGAAAATCCCTGGGTGGTCGTACTCCATATGAAATCCTGTTTGGAGTGAGAATGTGGGTCCCAGACCTCGATAACCTGACATAATACACCAAGATATGTCTATTTTACAACATGGACAATCACAACTATGATCTAGTGTATTATTATGCTGGACGCTGCAAACATTACGTTCTGGCCACGTGCCGTGGCGTTACACCAATGGTACGAGTCTGTTTTCTGCATTTGATCAAACAGAAAGACAGATAGTAATGGCACGAAGAGATGCAAAATATACCATATTGCACATTGAAAAATGGGACTAATTAACTTTCACTGTGGCTAAGACACCATCCACAGACTGGATAATCCATGGTTACATCACCCTACCGGTCATGACTTTCCAGTTCCAATATTGTCTACAATACCACCATGTAAGCAGATATGAAGCGGTAGGGGAAGGTTATGTGCACAAATACTGGGAATTACCATTCAGGTTTAGATGCAGGAATGGGGACACAGAAGTTTTTGTTAGCGGTTCCGACTGTGAGAATGCTTTGAGCGGGTCCTTCGTATGCAAAGACATTTCACTTCATGGGGCATGTAATGATTCAGTTGCGAACTTGTTCTGTTATCTGAAGGGTTCTCCGGCTGCTGTGATTCATACGGTCTTCAAGCTGCTCTCTAATGGGAGCTATTTGATGCTGAATAATCAAGGTTGCTGCGGGATGGAACCAGGCATTGCTTATCTGGTGACAGTTAATTCCATAGTTACTTGTTGCACACAAGTACAGTTTCCACCAGCCCCCACAGTTAGGTAAGCAACGCTATAGCCTACGATAAATGTTTCCAACATACGCTCTGATTCTCTGAGCAAACTGAAAGCCATGCTTTTTCAAAAAGATGTGGCCTTAGCATCAGCCATAGAGACGTTTGCTCTCAAGGTTGCAAGGTCCTTGTCCAAGATACAGACGCTACTCCATACTAACTGCTGCATTTTGGGGAGCTTGTCCACCGTATTTTTAACATGTCTGATACGAAGGGAATAGCACACTTTTTTTAATGTATTGGCTTTGGACTGGTTAGCACCTTTCAGACGATTTTCAGAGTTGTACCATCTTTCATACACTCCGTGTTGGGAAGCGTTTTTGGAGGGCTACCACTTGTTCTGCTACCTGTGGCGGGAATCCTGATTTGAATTTTTCTGCTCTGCAATAGACGTCCCAGTTCAACCCGGAATGGAGACAGCACTGGCTGTGCTATGATGTCGTGAGCGCATGATACACTGCTTCGGCACACCTTGGCTTCGAGAACTGAACGAGCACTGGTTCTTGTCCTTCAGGCCGGTTTGGCTTCACTGTGTACAACCTGTATTCCATTGCCTGATTTGCAGACATGAATGCGTATTGGATCTATGCCTCGGATCACAATCGGTTGTGCCATTGGACATTGAAGTACTGATGGACCCCTTAAAGGCCCATGGTATTGTTGTCCCCAGCGTATTCCATTGCTGATGAATGCATTCTTCGAGCCACCCTGGGATGCTTTGGCTCCTAGTGAACTGGATACCGGCTCTGTGATACGCTTACAGGATGCAGTCCCTCCCTCAGCGGCTGCTATGGGAACTGGATGGAACCCCAATTGCTCCATAAAACTTCTTCGAGGTGCGGCTCTGGGAACGTCGTCTGCAGTTGCCAGCGACAGCAATGCTGCGACTGCCACTCGGAACACATAAACAATTGGCTTTTCCATGTGGTGAGAACGATTTGGCTTGTTTTTTTTTTTAAACAAAACAGTTTTTGCTTTATTTTTTCCAGGCACCCTGGCTTTCTGAGTGCTTGAGATTTCAAATTGTATAATGACTTTTAAAGGCTTTTATGAATATTTCAAAGGGAAGCTTGATTTTAGATGATTTTAAAAGTGGTTTTAGACCTTTTTAGTTATAATTTCATTATGCCTTTTAGACAGCCTTAGTATGAGGAGTGGGTGTTATGTGCCTGGGTTAGGCCCATGTAGTGAAGCTGCTCATTTCTTACATTGCCCTCTTTTTCACAATAACATTACTGCTGTGACCTTTTGTACATATTCGCGTGCGTGATAATGTTGGATTAGTTTCTCTGAAACTACTTTCGTTTACACATCTGGCTTTGCATAACATTATCACGATGCCTCGAACACCAAGTACAAGGCCTTTGCTCACAAATGTACAAATGTCGTTCTATCTTCATCCATGGGGTGACAGGGCTATCTCAAAACCATAACATTGCTAATCTATACGCACATCACAAGGATGCTTTTTATTATAAATAATCAGCATCTCATAGGATTAGAATAGGAGGCACTTCAGCTGACACCAACGGTCCCTGCATTCTGAGACTTTCCCACGCAGCGGTCTGACATCTCCGTGAGGGGTGTCCAGTTCGTGACCAAAACAGGGTCCTACACTCTCTCCTGCCAGGTAATGGGGTTGGATCTAACCTAGGGAGGCTTCTTGGCTTTACACCTACATTCACTCTAGACACACACAGAGTGGGGTTTGTTAAGTAGGAGTACGCCTGATTACCATCTTGTATTATATGCCTGCATATATACACTGTCTTAGCACCATGGTAGAACTATATCTGTTATTTACTCTTTTGGTGCTTGTAATAACTTTCATCTGCTTCTGTCTACTGATTATTGCAGCACACATATTTTATACAAGAAGAACGTTGGTTCAATAAATATATTGAAAACGTCCCACTGTGTATTCTCTGTATATTTCTCTGAGAACAAAAGAGCACGAGTGACTGAGCGAAAGGTTCTGATCTGTTACCACGATCCCTGAGGGGTCAGGGTTGTAATGTTCAGTGGTTGCCAAAAACCATTCACTCCCCGGTAGGGTTAGGGGGGGTTATGGTGGCACTGTGAGCTAGCTGGTCTCTAGGCCAACATATCCTGCGAGGGTGCTTGGAATCAGTCTAGGCACCTCACCCAAAGTTTGTGTTGTCCAACAAATGTGCAGGTCCTATGGATTAGTGGAACTACACGACAGAGTGTAAAGGGGATGCAAACAAAATTTACAAGTGTAAGTTACTACTAAAAAAGTAAAATAGCAAGTTCAGCACAACATATGGCCAACCACTGGTATTGCAACACCCTCTCATTGAAAATATTGGAGATATGAACTTAAAATAAAATCCATAGGAAATAATGTTACATTAAATTGATTTATTAAAAATAATTAGATATAAAAATAAATAAAATGCAATGTTAAAAATAATTTATAAAAATAGAACAATTTTAATTTAATTTTTAAAACATTTTAATAACTGTGAGAAATTGGATTATGAGTTGACCTCGATGGTAGTCCTCTTCAAGTATGATTTTTTTAAACAGGTTTTTTATTGTTTATGTTGAAGTATTCAATGACACAACATATTTATGGCATTACATATTACTAGTCCTCTTCAAGCAATAATGATGCTATTTCTTACTAGGTTCAGTTAGGTCTCAATAATTTAAACCTGAGTTCAATACTTGGTAGCTGCAGCACAGAGCAGACAGGTTTAACTTAGGAGAAATGTGAAAAGCATTTATCAGTACCCAAACAGTTAAAAAGTAGAACCCTCAGCACAATAAAAATCCCACTCCAATCTATAAAAATAGAGAACATTTTAATGAACAAATAGTTACCCAAATGACAAAGATCTGAGGTAGAGCACTTTAGAAATGATTTTTCATGGTTTTACAGCTTTCTAGCACCAAACATCCCAAATGAACAACCACAGCTATCTGGTCGCTCTAGAATCTGTCAAAGTCAAAAGTTAACACCGACCGTGAGGGAGTGCAGGTCGGATATAGGGATTAAGTTCATCCCAGTGGAAAGTTTACCTTCTGACTTAGTCTTGCCAGAGAAAATCCTCAACGAGGTCATCAGCGGGTCGGGTACCGGCTGGATCAGAAGAGAAACTCGTTGCCAGCAGCTGGCAGAAGCGCAGTACCTCCGCAGGAAGTTTGAGGGGCTCAACATCCATGGCAGGAAAACTCTGAGCATGTGAAGTTAGAAAATAAGACCCAGGAAGGCGATGGCGGAGCGTTGGTCCTGGTGAATTTTGAACTTAAAAACGTTTCTGGAAGTCAGGATCCTTGAAGCATAGCAAGCAAGAAAGTTGAGTCAGATCGGCAGTTCTACGTCGGCAGCTGCGGTTAGGCGGTAGTCTGGTGGTAGCCGATGGTCCTTTTTGCAGAAAGTTTGGAAAAAGTTTCTAAGTGTCCAGTCTTGCAGTGTTTGATGGGAAAAGAGCACCCTCTAACACTGACACTGACCACCACTTGGGAGTTAGGACTCAATCTCCTAGAAGCTACCAGCCGGGTCCAGGGCAAATCCAGTTGGAACTGATAAGCTGGACTCAGCAGACTCTTAGTCTTCTTATAGCTTTAGTCTTGGGCTTCTTGTAGCTTTTGTGTTCCTGGAGCTTAATAGGAGTTTAGCCAACTAGCCCTTGAAGTCCACTCTGTAGTCCTGGGTACATGTGGGCAACATGTCCAGCCCTTGGGATTTCTATTCAGAGGTTCAACATCAGGTAAAGTCTTTCTTCCGTCTTACAGAGATGTTCTGAAGAGGGTTTTAAGGGTGCCACTTTTATACCAAGTGCCAGTGTGGGTCACAGAAACATCTGGACACTCTCTAACCAATGGAGTAAAGGTTCTCAGGTTTGCTCCTATCCACTTTTGAAGCATTCCCTACGTGTTTTACTGTAAGTTATGCCACAATGAATCTCTCTACCTAAAACTAACGACAGAACCTTTCTTCCCTTGTACAGAGCTCTGGGCACAACCCTGAGGTGTGTCCTAGGAAAATGAGGAAGTCCTCCTGCAAATCATTCTCAAACAGGTGTTCTACCCTCAGGGATTGGTGCCACTCTGGCTTCTTGGACAATGGGAGGTGCAGGCCTAGGTATGAGCTACATCTTTCTGTGACAGGGGACGCCCCCTTTGAAGCTTGTGCATTTGGTGGGCACATCCCCAAGGCCATCGTGTCAGGTTGAGGCTACATCTCCACCCAGCCAAGGCCCTTTTGTTCCCTTTCCTGGGTGCCATTAACATCTCCCAGTAGGCTGCCAGATGACAGTTTGGGATTAACTCTGGAAAGACTACAAGAGGCTTTAGGCAGGAAAATTCCAACTTTTAAAATAATAATTTAAAATCAGACTTGATCATTAGATTGGATTTTCAATTACTATTAGAGTCCTAGTTCTAACTATTCCCAAACTGAAGTTATGCATTACAAGGTGTTATAATGTAATCAGTGTTTTTCTGTGGGAGAGCTAGCCATGCCACAGTGAAAGAAATTACATTGGAGAGTTTTCACTGCCAGGACATGTAAAACTTAAGTACAGATGCCTTACTTGTACCCCCGCTCGACTTTATCGATTTCACCTACGAACAGATGATAAATGTGATCGGTGAGGGAGGGAAGGGGCAGACTACCTACATTTAGCATGGGACTGCGAGCCAATTAGAAACTATTGGCAACAGGTGTTCAGGGCCCTGGAACAGATGATTGGATCTTCACTACCCACTACCAGAAATACTTCCGGAAATACGCCTCTCTCGGACTGCTATTAGACAAACGGATGGTTGTCTGCAGATGGAGGAGGGGCTTGGCCCCCAAGTTTAAGGACTAGGTACAAGATCTCATATTTTGTCAGGAACAAGAACTGTTACCGCTGACTTCCAGACCGAGAGACATTTGGGACCCTCTGCGGGCATTCTTGTTGAACCAACCACTGGGGGAGATGATATGAGACCCCACTACCCGTACGGGCGTTCTACAGTTGACAGGGGAGAGAATGTCCGGATAAAGGTCTTGGAATCTGCATGGGTGTATGGGGTGCATTCTTAAAAAAGGTGATAAAGGTCAAGTCTTGCTATCCTGATTATTTTGGGAACGCTGGTTTAAGAACAGGGCCGGCCAACTGAGGTAAGAAAATGATTCTGCTCTCCTTATTGCTACGTGAATGTTAAATGCTCATGAAAATTGTGACCGGACTATCCAGACTATAGCCAATCTTATATGTATAAACTCGGTTTAATGCACATGAATTTACTATCCGGCATTACGGATAAAAGTTGTTTCTTATGTGAAAAATCTAATAAAGAAAATAATTTTATTTAAAGTACATATGCCTTACTTTGTAAATACCATGCACCCTGCCCTGTGGGCATTTAGGGCCTACCTTAGAGGTCACTTATAATTATTAAAAAGGCAGGTGTAAGCCTGGCAAAATTGTTTGGCCAGGTTACATTTGCAGTTTTAAAACTGCACATTCAGGCTGCAGGGGCAGACCTGAACACATGCAGAGCATTGTCACTTTAGCGGTGGCACTATAGGTGCTGCAGTCCACGAGTGACAGTTAACTTACAGGTCATGGGCACACTGGGTACCAATATACTAAGGACTTAAAAGTAAGCTAACTGTGCCAATTGGGATTTTTAACCAGTTCAAAAAGTTTTTAGGTGTCAAATCACGTGCACGAGGCCTGGTTAGCAGGGCCCCAGTGTACAGAGTCCAAAAACCAACAGCATTAGTAAGAAAAATTAGGGTGATCATGCAAAAAGAAGCAGTTCCTTACAATAATGATTTTGCATTTAAAAATTATTGTAACAATACATTTCATTAAAATATAATTAAATTACTTTTACGTAATTCCATACATCACTTTTAATAATTATTAATGCATAATTGTTTTTTTTTCTGTTGGTGATTTCGTGCTTTCTTTTCTAGTAACGACTCAAAAAGAGGTCAATATATTCAATTGCGTTTATAGGGCCTTTCTGCATGTGATCACTTCATGCAGTGCCTATGAGTTTTTACACATCATTATTAACAAAGAGAAATGGCAAAAATGCCAGTCTTACCCAAGATGACTCCCTGAGCTCCTCTATAATAACTTGGAGTTAATGTTCTGAACCGCTCTTGTCCAGCAGTGTCCTGAAGAAAACAAATAGTACAAATTCATGGCTATTAAATTTTTAAAAGGGTACTTCCACTCAAAGGAATTCTGAGTACTTTGCAAAACAGGAATGGTTTGTACAGACCATGTAGAAGCTCTATCCTAAATAATTGACAACTACACTAAACCAAAACATTTTCACTAAGGTTTAAACAATCTATGCAATTTGCAGGCTGTCTTTACAATCTTGTGCACAAAGGGAGAAAGCACGGAAGGTTTGCATCCTACAGGGCCAAACAGGACATGGATTTTAGCACATTTAGTTCTTCTAATATGCTTCAAGGGTAAAGTTACAAAATATTGTAAATATCCAATGATCATGACTGTGAGTAACCACCTTTTAAAGGTAGAGCAAGCATACTTTATATGGAGGAAAGTGTCAGAGAGCTGGTGAGGCGAGCAGAGCAAGCACGGCGCACACTGCGCTGAGGGTCGAGTGTGGGGCTTTTGCGGGGGGTGAGACTCCGTCGAGGCACAGTCATCCCCCAGTGGTCCAAGGTAAGGGGCCGGCAACTGCTTCGCTTGGTGCACTGGCAGTGGCACGGTGCGGTGCTGGCTGAATAGGAACAAGCCATTACCATCCACCATTACCGTCCGTCAATGTCATCATACTGCTGCATTCTGTGTTGCTGCATTGGCCCCGCATTGCTCACTCGCCTACCCTCCCTACCGCTCCAGCTCACCTGCCACTCTGCATTTTGTCCTGTGCTGGCTGACTGCACTGCCCTGCAGGCCCTGCTCCTCTGTATCATCGCTCATCAGGGTCACCTGCCAACACCAGCGCCTTCGCCTATTAAAGCTCAGAATGATTCGGCCATCCCACCAATACCGAAACACAAGACTTACAAGACTGCACAAGTTGCACAAGCTGCATAAGGCCAGGCTGAGCTGGCGCTAAAAGAGAAAGGAGGGAAGGAAAAAGAGCCCCCAGTCGTCAGCTCTCGGTACTCTCCTACTGGGAGCGGCCCCTCTAAGGGCCCTTCAAGAACACCTTAGAAGTCCTCAAGGCCCAGGACTCAAGGGGCAGGACTAGTGGGAATCATAGCCCCCAAAGAAGACTAAATGGAGCCCTAGAAGGTTCTAGAAGGCCAAAGACGTCAGGCAGCCGCGGCAAGTGAGGCGCAACAATGAGAGTGAGTTTGTTCGGAGGTGCGTGTGGTGGCAACATTATAGCCAACGCCCCAGGGTCGAGCTCGAGTGTTGCAGAGGCGACTGTGCTAGGTCCCGGGGCGGCTTGTATCACTGTGTGCTCCCCTGCAAATTCTCCCTCTATCCGGATACTGCTTGATTATTTTCTTCCTCAACCCACTTCACTAGCTCACTACCTCTCTAGGCATGGCTCAATTCAGCTATATAGCCTCCACATTAGTTCTATGACAGCTGTGACCACTAACTTGCCTAAGGTACGGAAAAGCAGCGGGTGAGGCGGAAAACAAAACCCACGCACAATTTAAAATTTACAGTGTGGTCCAGCAAGGCACAACTGGCCACCACCACCAGGAAGAAGGGGCGTTGGGATGAAGAGGATGCTAGTAAGACCGCCTTGAGAGTAGAAAATAAAAGTCAAGCATACAATTGTTTAATCGCAACCATAATGAAAATGTTTGAAAATTCCGCCTAGGTATACATTTCTCAAGGAGTAGGACCAGGAATCACCCCTGAAAACCGATGATTTACAAGGCCTGCCAGAGCCACTAACCCCACAGACTTTATTTGACAGCTGGGACTCAATCCCAGACCAAGTCAAAGCTAAAGCTAAAGGCTCCGACGACTTAGGGGTCACTCCTGCAGATAGGCTCCAATTTTTCCCGGACTTCACCACAACACACAGTCACCTGGGTGATGCCTTTATGCTACAGTATCAACATGCCCAATAGCCAGTAGAGGCAACTGAGCCAGCTAACCCAGCCAGGCCCACATAGTTACCACCCTTGCACCACCTACAAAACTAAGATACAAAGGTAGAGGTTCATACTCAGCGAGAAACTGCCTAGGGGGACATGCATGACCTAAGCGACCCAAGTGATCTTTCCCTCACTGGTAACCTAACTCAGATATTCTCTCCCCAACACGGCACCCAAAGCCGTCTTTAGGTCAACTAGCCAAAATAAATTTTGGTGACATCAATGGAGATTCAACACAGCTAGACTTAACTATCTCTATGAGGTCGACACTTGCACATATGCAGAGACCATCAAAGGTGCACAAACCCCGGCAACCAATCAGGTAAAGGATACCACATGCTCAATTGCTAAACTTATAGCCGGACCAGCTAACCGACATCTGGGCACTAACCCGCCACCAGCACAATCATTATTGATTGAAAGTCCACTAAGGAAGGTAAAAATAGAAAACCGTGTCAGCTCAGACACCTGGCCTCTGCTATTAAAAACCTTTCAAGCATCCATAGATGCTCTAAATTACCATTCAGCTAAATTGGACCTGCTAGTAGACCTCCTAAACATCCTTGCTTTACACGTATCATGCAATGACTCTAAACTGTCTAATCTAAACAATTTAATCACTGATGCCCAGACAGTCACATATGTTCAACAAACCAACTGTTTGTGCTCCCACATTGTAGACAAACTGGGAACCCTACCTGACACTTTAAACCTGCTCTCCACGGACTTAAATCCAGTATGGGCTGCCCCACAAAGACAGATCATCAAACTGACGAAACAGAGGATAAAGCGGTAATAAGGCAGGATATCGTCTCTAGCTCCGGTCTCTTAACTAGGGGCCAATCAGGTCAGCAAGCAACCAGGGATCGGGATCACAACTTAGCGGAAAACCAAAAAGAGACAGGTCCCTTAAATGACTCCTTCCAAACTTACCTAATGCCTTCACCCTCAAATACGGCTCTCACGAAGCGACAAAAGAAAAGACAGTGGAAAGCTAGGAACAAGCCTACCGCGCAGTTAATGGGTCTTACAAAACTAAAAATCTCCATAGAACCTAAAAAGCTCTATCCTATCTTCGCACAAAAGAACACAGCAAAGATCTCCTCCATGACGCCGAACAGTGCTGTAACTAGGGCTGGGCGTAGTTGGCGTAGCGCCACTACACAGAATTTTGGAAAAAATGTGTGGAAAACGAGCGCACGTCCTGAGGGTCCGTGTGCCCGGGACAGGGGTCCCTCGTGCCTGGGCAGGCTCCCCGATCTCCCCGGCCTGGCTGGGTTGAGAAGCAGGAACCGGCCCCGGGGACTGCGTTTCGGTCAGGGCCTGGGGTTTGGGAGCCCCCGTCCTGCCGCCTGCCAAGTGTCCATCTGCCCGGGACAAGGGTCCCTGGTGCAGAGCCCCGGCGACCTGCAAGGGCAGGCAGGAGCCCTACCGCGAAGGCTCTGCTCGGGGCGGGCAGATGGGAGTCCTTTCGACCCCAGCCATCTGGTCGCACCTTTCCCCTCGGCCATCTGGTCGCACGCAATGCTTTCCAATGGGGCGACCAGATGGCCGGGCTGCCCTGGAAGTCCCGATGAGGGCTCATTTGCCTCCCGGATCCCAGCCAGGGCTCCAGGACTTCGGGCACGTTCGCGCCCAGGGTCCCCTGAGCCTTGCGGTGCACACGGATTCCCAGAAAGCGGGGTAGCCTTCCCCCGGATTACTAGGGGCAGGGTATGCCGGGACACCCCTCCCGGGCTGGCGGTTCTCTGCCGGGGACCAGATGGGCTATGCCCGGACAACACCTCCCTAGGCATCCGGGGCTCCCTCCTCCAGCCCACGGCGTGGCAAAGTGCCCGGGACGGGCTCCATGGGTCCCGGGCAGTCGGCGCCCGGGCCCGAGAGCTCCGGTGGTCCTCCCCGTGCATGAGGCCCAGCCGGGGTCCCCGAGCCCCCGGGAAGTGTGGCGCCCGAGCCCTGCGTGGGCAGGCGGGAGCCCTACCGGGAAGGCTCGGCTCGGGGCAGGCAGATGGGAGTCCTTTCGACCCCGGCCATCTGGTCGCACCTTTCCCCTCGGCCATCTGGTCGCACGCAATGCTTTTCAATGGGGCGACCAGATGGCCGGGCCGCCCTGGAAGTCCCGATGAGGGCTCATTTGCCTCCCGGATCCCAGCCAGGGCTCCAGGAGGTCGGGCACGTTCGCGCACAGGGTCCCCTGAGCCTTGCGGTGCGCACGGATTCCCAGAAAGCATGGTAGCCTTCCTCCGGATTACTAGGGGCAGGGCATGCCGGGGCACCCCTCCCGGGCTGGCGGTTCTCTGCCGGGGACCAGATGGGCTATGCCCGGACAACACCTCCCGAGGCATCCGGGGCTCCCTCCTCCGGCCCACGGCGTGGCAAGGTGCCCGGGACGGGCTCCATGGGTCCCGGGCAGTCCTCCCCCGGGCGCCCGGGCCCGAGAGCTCCGGTGGTCCTCCCCGTGCATGAGGCCCAGCCGGGGTCCCCGAGCCCCCGGGAAGTGGAGCGCCGAGCCCTGCGCGGGCAGGCGGGAGCCCTACCGGGAAGGCTCGGCTCGGGGCAGGCAGATGGGAGTCCTTTCGACCCCGGCCATCTGGTCGCACCTTTCCCCTCGGCCATCTGGTCGCACGCAATGCTTTCCAATGGGGCGACCAGATGGCCGGGCCGCCCTGGAAGTCCCGATGAGGGCTCATTTGCCTCCCGGATCCCAGCCAGGGCTCCAGGAGGTCGGGCACGTTCGCGCCCAGGGTCCCCTGAGCCTTGCGGTGCGCACGGATTCCCAGAAAGCGGGGTAGCCTTCCTCCGGATTACTAGGGGCAGGGTATGCCGGGACACCCCTCCCGGGCTGGCGGTTCTCTGCCGGGAACCAGATGGGCTATGCCCGGACAACACCCCCACGTGGCATCCGGGGCTCACTCCTCCGGCCCACGGCGTGGCAAGGTGCCCGGGACGGGCTCCATGGGTCCCGGGCAGTCCTCCCCCGGGCGCCCGGGCCCGAGATCTCCGGTGGTCCTCTCCGTGCCTGAGGCCCAGCTGGGGTCCCCGAGCCCCCCGGGACGTGGAGCCCCCAAGCCCTGCGTCGGCAGGCGGGAGCCCTACAG